>OX392540.1:23705909-24918409 GCA_947623455.1 Mimachlamys varia
TTGCCGAAAGTTACGTATATTGGGCCTTTAAATACATTCGGAATGAATGTATTTAATAAAATATAACTTAAGTTTAATTAAGTAGTTATTAATTCTTCAAGAGGAATATATACCATAAACAAATAATTATCAATATATATTTCTTCAATTTGTCAATATACTTGAATATAAATTGGTAAAAAACATAAATACGTTAATGGTGAAATTAATGTTTATTAAATGAAATATAAGACATCAAATTTGTTAGCTAAATTATTATTTTTTAACTTATGTATGTCCTATATGCAAGAATGTTTTAGGAAAACTCTAAAAGTAATTAACAGGATTACATAATGTATAGATTTGAAATGAAAGAAAGAAGATTTTTTTAGAAAAATAACTAAATAACATTAATATATGCATTTATAAATTGAAGTAATGAATATTAACTAATGATAAGGCCAGCTTCTAATTACTACCAGACGACAATATATTGATCACATTAGAATTCAATTCATAAAGTTGGATTGTATATAGTAGGTACTCGATGCCACGTATCCCCATGGTCTGAAGTTAGTTTGCGAGACCAGGTGATATAAAGTCTTTGTGACGAGTTACATGTATCACTGTGGCCTATAGTAAGTATTTGCGACTAGGTACTCCAGTTGTCTATAATTAGTGTTTGCGAAAAGTTATTACAGTTGTATTTGTTAAGTTTTTGTGACCAGGTATGTCACTAGTATTTAATTTGTGGCCGTGACAAGAAACCTCAGTTGGATATAATTGTTAATGTAGTAAGTAGTTAGTGTTTATGACCATATATCTAAGTGGTATTTAACATAATTAGTGTTTGTTACCCGCTATCTACGTGGCCTATTAAAAGTGTGACTAGGCATTTCTGCGGTCTGTAGTTTGTTATCGTGACGAGGTATCTCACTGATCTAAAGTGGGTATTTGTGATTAGCTATATCAGTAGTATATAGAGGATGTTCACGAGTGCGTATCATAAAGTCACTTGTCTTCATCGAAATCAGACATATAAAAGATGACGTAACACAAACATGTGCTTCACCTTTTATATTTAGTAATATATACAATATGCCGAAAAAATTAACTGCACCTAAAAGGCGTAAAGCTGTCGTGTGCTTAATGTAAACAAAAAGTTGTCAACATCATCTGATCACGATGATGAGTTTTCAAACATGCAAGGTAATTATGTATGGATGTTTTGGTGTCGCTCTACAACAACAACATGATGACGAATCACGCGATAACAAGGGTGGTATATTTTAGATATCGGAAATGTGTAGCTGCATTCGAAATAACACTTAAAGAATTGCAGGAGATAGAGAGAGCTCTGAAGGAGTCTGACACGGACATGATGACACCCCCAGACCCGGATTCGGACTATCTGCTAAGTTTATCTGAAATGGTCAGCAATGAAAACAAGACCCTGATCTTTGTCACGACAGATACCCCTGACCCTGGCAAGACAGCCGGACACAGGACATTTACGTCTCCGTCAGAAAACAAAGATACGACACCGCCAAAAAAAACAAGTACAAAAAGATTTAAAACGGTAACAGATGTACAGCACCTAGCCATAAGTATTGTCGATGCTAACATTTTCCCATAAACTTTAGTGCGTTTCCATTAATTTTGAAAATGTCATTATACTATCACTTTAAGACCGATTTCATCCAGCTTAATTAGGTTAACATCAGAATTAAGATTTCCGAACAAAGGTCTTGGTTCAGTTGCATTCAATATGCTACGTTTCAGAGCTGTTGAAGTTGGGGCTTATTAACGACGTCACTTTTTTCTATTAAATTAACACTGACGTCAAGGGAGACGTCCAGTTCACAGATTTTAGTTCAACTCTAAACACCTCAACAACGACGCATACAGTTTTTATCTGCACAAAAAACACGCTTAAAAACTCCAATCAAGAATGAAATTTATAAAACAAAAAATGTATTGGAATCTGTCCATATGTCATTGAATGATGATATTTTCAAAATTGGTGGAAATACACTAAAGCCTATGGGGAATTGTTAGGTGCGAAAATACGCATGGCCAACAACTATACAAAGAGGCAAATCAGAGTAGCTCCACGAAAAGAAACACATCGTGGGCTCTTCGACTCTTTCAAAGTTAACAAATGACAAAACTAGACAATATTATGACGTCATGTCGCTTAATCCTCCGTGTAAAACGTGTACCGATTTGTAAACAAATCAACACAATTGACAAAATAAATCGATCGATGCATCTTTTAAAATTTAGCAATCAACCGACATATTCCATCATTACACAAAAGACATTGTCATCCTCAGGAGCTGGCAGCATTATTCCAAGGAGAATGTACATGTTTAACAACTGCACCTTTATATAAAAAAAATCGTGACATTATATTTAAAGGTAATGGTAAAACGTTTTCATGTTTTAGATTGGCACCATTGGCACTGGCAAGTGTACGACGGTCAGATACTGGATTTATCCGTCAGAACTGTGGAAAACTTGAGAAAAAAATAGGCAATTTTGTTTTGCGCTTCACACCCAAAAAATACAGAGCAGAGAGTGACGGGAATGAAGCAACACAATGCTGAACAATATCACTATGCTTAAAACATTGGGGCCGGTTTGAATCGGCATTTGCCAGATACTGGGAGGGATGCTGACATTGTAATGGATAAGCAATTAAAACAGTGCAACAAATTCATCTATTGTATGCTGATGGACAGAATGAGAATGGGCACATCCAGACCAACAGCTCATAAAGCAATTATAAGTAAAGATGACCTGGAAGAGATAAGCTCTTACCTTGAGGAAAGTTACAATTCCTCTCCTGATATACTCCGCCGGGCTGTGTGGTATATTAACCTGGATATATATACATTTCGTCATTCGTGGTTCGGAGCATCGTCGGAAACTCACGGTACACTGCTCTGGCGTTTGTGTCCCGTGGGCTAAAACAATCGAAATACCTCGTTTCCCCGAATAGAAGTCTATTCGGAGATTTCGACCAATCAGAAAGGTCGTTTTATAGAGGCACTCGGCTAGATCATTTTCCAATATGGCGTCTTCAAGTATAGGAGAGAGATTTAGCATCACCAGCTTTAAAGAATTCCAGAAAAAAGCCATAGTCGCGTTATTGAAGAAAAAAGACGTGTATCTTTCTGTTAAGACGATATGACTTGTTGTCCCTTATTTTGTTTAAACACAGCCCGCAAGTTTGCTTGGCAGGCGATGCCGTCGCCATATTGGTTTGTTTTGCTACGTACGGGATATCCCGACCGGATGTTAGGCTACGGATGAAATAAGCGATATGATTGGCTATTATTTTTAGTACGAAAACGACAGTTTCTTACCGTTTTAGCCCACGGGACACAAACGCCAGAGCAGTGTACCTTGGATTTCCGACGATGGGTTCGGAGTTCCATAAAAACTCTGGGTATATTCAAATGATTTCTGCCATGACGAAAATGAATTGGAATACGTCACAATAAACACAAGAGCGGTATATCCAACCTTGAACCACCGTCGGACAAGAGGATGTTTGCTGCTGTCGATTAAGAGTTCTGTCCTGTCAAGTTGCTCCGCCTTTGTTAACAAACCAAGATTCGTTAGCAGAAATGCTTTTTGATTTGGTTTACGAGCAAACCTCTTGTTGCCCGCACATTTTCTAACATGGCTGCAGAATTATGCTAGTGGGCGTGACTCGGTAGGGAATGCACAGCTTATATCCTCCGTACACATTGCATAGCATTCCTGTCACACTCTTGATACGTATCGCACTGTATACGAATCATCTTTACGGTCATACAATCGCTCTTGTTCAACAGACCAAAGCGAAACCTGTCCTCTTCACTATCCAACCTGCGAAGAAAACTAAATCCCACGGGTTGAATGTCACCAAGGGTTGAATGTTGCCATGCCTCCATGCGTAACCAGGCCAACTACAGAGCAAGTTTCATTCTCCGACTGTTTTCATTGCTTTAATGTAAATTTTGATGAATATAATTTATCAATGTCACAAACACTTTATATCACTGACATACCTGGTCTCAGAAACTAGTTATAGATTATGGAGATACCTGGTATCGAAAAACTGCTATAGATCATTGAGATACCTGGCCCCACAAACACTTACTTTCCAACACTGAGCTATTTGTATTTAAAGCCTTAGGAAATATTCGGTTATACAAAATTACTATTGACCACTGAGATACCCTGTCACTCAAAATTAAAAGAACTCTGGAATAAACCGATACTACATATACTGAAATACCTTGTACACTCACTGTCTATATACCAATGAGATACCTGGACACAAAAACTAACTGTAGACCACTGATATACCCGGTAACACTAAAGACCATTGATATACTAGGTCACACTATAGACCATTGATATACCCGGTCACACTATTGACCATTGATATACCAGGTCACACTATAGACCATTGATATACCAGGTCACACTATAGACCATTGATATACCCGGTCACACTATAGACCATTGGTATACCCGGTAACAATATAGACCATTGACATACAAGGTCACACTATAGACCATTAGTATACCCGGTCACACTATAGACCATTGATATACCAGGTCACACTATAGACCATTGATATACCAAGTCACACTATAGACCATTGATATACCCGGTCACACTATAGACCACTGATATACCCGGTAACACTAAAGACCATTGATATACCAGGTCACACTAAAAACCATTGATATACCCGGTCACACTATAGACCATTGATATACCCGGTCACACTATAGACCATTGGTATACCCGGTATCAATATAGACCATTGACATACAAGGTCACACTATAGACCATTAGTATACCCGGTCACACTATAGACAATTGATATACCCAGTCACACTATTGACCATTGATATGCCCGGTCACACTATAGACCATTGATATACCAGGTCACACTATAGACCATTGATATACCCGGTCACACTATAGACCATTGGTATACCCGGTAACAATATAGACCATTGACATACAAGGTCACACTATAGACCATTAGTATACCCGGTCACACTATAGACCATTGATATACCAGGTCACACTATAGACCATTGATATACCCGGTCACACTATAGACCATTGATATACCCGGTCACACTATAGACCACTAATATACCAGGTCACACTATAGACCATTGATATACCAGGTCACACTATAGACCATTGATACACCCCGCCACAGTATAGACCATTGATATACCAGGTCACACTATAGACCATTGGTATACCTAGTCACACTATAGACAATTGGTATACCTGGTCACACTATAGACCATTGATATACCCGATCACACTATAGACCATCAATATAGCCGGTTACACTATAGACCATTGATATACCCGGTCATACTATAGACCATTGATATACCCGCTCACACTGATATATACCCGCTCACACTATAGACCGACTGCTAGTGTAATCGGGAACCGTCGGGAAACGTATTTTCTCGTTTACGGAAAGTGCCGACGTTTCCCGATTGGTTCTGAATGTCTTTTGGTGGAATTAATATACCGGAAATAGTTTTCTGTAAAATCCCCGGATGTAGGTCAAATCCTAAATGAAAGTACACATTAGACATGTAGGTAAGATCCTGCGAAACAATCATTACGTCAGCTTCTGTTACTTTTAACTTGAAAGTTCGTGTGACTGAAAATTCCGAATGAGTATGATTCTATTTGCATTTAAACATTAGAAGCCATATCCGATACCGTGTATCTAGACATGCAGTCTAAGTTAAAGGCCTACATATATTTTGCAAACACTGGACAGACCTAAATTTTACACTTTACTCACATGTATAGACTTACAGTATATGATACAGTTACCGATAAATACCCATATATATTGACAATATCAGTCTTTACATGTCCCTGTGCTTGACTTGCATTAATTGCTCACTTATAAAAAGCTTGCACTGTTGCAATCGGTTAACATTATACATGTATATATTCTTTTTGTGATATCATAATATCTTCAGCATTTGCCATTTATTCTAGGATTGTGTATGGAGATTAACAATGGCAACATCCAGCCTGGGGCACCTGTCACCCCTGTCTCCATTAGGAGCAAAAGAAGAAACATTTCTGGAGAACTTCTTCAGGCTTATCAGTCAATTTTCCTATGAGAAGGCTCGTGATTTAGCAGTAAGTCATACATAATCTTAATGAGAATGTGAACAGACTTGTAACCCAATCATAAAAAGTAATTGTTTAAATGATGTCCATGTACCACATTAGCCTGAGTTTCCCCTGGCCCTGATATCGTATCTGGTTTGGGTCTAGTCCGAAGGTAGTACTAATATTAATCCCCGGCCTCCTATGGCACTGCCCCTGCCGGGTATATTTAACGGCAGGAATACATCCTTAGTTAAAAAGTGGAAATTTTACGGACCCGTGTATGTGTCGCTGTTTAAGCCGTGTTTTATAATATGAAACATTTACGATCACATGTAAATTGAGTATCAATGGAAAGAACAGATATTTTTCTACTATCCTACACATTTGATCAAGTCACAGGAGGTTGTAAACTAACTGTCGCCACCTATTTCTAAAAAATAACCAGTTTCCTGACATCTGTTTGAAAATGGCCGCACTTCGCAAGAATTTCTTTCTGAACTATTTATTTTTGATCACATGATGTTAGGCGGCGGCCATTTTCACACAGATGTCAGGAATCTGGTTATTTTTTTAGAAAATTTCCATTTTTTTTAACTAAAGACGCATTCTGACTCTCGCACCCACCCGTAGTACAAATATTTAGCAGGTCAGAGAGTCGAAACCCTTCGGATTAGTTTGGGGCCAGATTAGCACAAGTTTTATCTGTCATTTTCCATCAAGATCAGTACAGTTTGTTGATTATAATAGTATCCTGAGGAAAAAACATGGAGACTGCCAAAGTGGAAAATTTCAAACAATTGAAAACCGAGGACTCTGCTGATGGAAATTAAGAGCTGTTGGTGATAAACAGAGCAGGTTTGAGTCAATAAATAATCCATTTATCCATATATGTGAGGTACTTGAGTTGTGTCATTGTCAATTTTTGTTGTCAACAACTCAAACACTCAGCTACCAAACACTGTTGGATAATTCCATATATACCAAGGTAGGAATGAGTTCTGGCCCACACCAGACATATCTCTGTATAAAAGTCTAGGTCTGGTTTTAGGGCCAGAGGAAATTTGGGCTATTACTAGAGTTCAGGGTACCACAAAATCACAAGTACCACAGTATTTAGCAAATACTGCGATACATACCACGTTATACCACCTTGATTGAATATTTGAGCTAGCTAATATAAAGGTTTCTCTTTGTGTTATCCTCTATTATTGTTTGAGTGAAGTTATGTGACTAGTTGATCAGTAAACTTATAGGAAATTATAATGAAACCATATTGGAATTTCAATTGATCTATGTAACAAATAGTTCATTGATAAGTTAAATGAAAGTTCTCAAAAAGCCGGTACAGGAATAATGTACCATGGTACGTACCATCACAACTTTATACCACAATATACCAGTAAAGCCGCCCAGCCCTAGCTAGTACCACACATATATAGTGTAAAAACAGATCATGTACAATATTGTATTATTAGTCTGAAGATGGTGCGGACTATCTGATCTATGCTAAAGGTTGATCAATTGATCAGCCAGCAATTAAAATATCTTAGGGAATCAGAATTCATGCATTAATTAATATTTTTCTGACATTAATTAAGTAATGGTCATACACTGCATACATGTACATGACAATTGTATGGTGTAAAGACCCAGTTAAGACATGTCTTGAAACTAATGAAACAAGTCATTGGTTGTTATACTTGTCTTTGCCTCAGTAATTGATAAATGTCAAAGTTACTTAATAGATTAGTATCGGAGAGTTAGTGTAGAAAAGCAGAGATTATTCTGGCTCTTAAAACCTATGGGATAATTTGAGGGCTTTTGTGAGATAAGTAAAATTTCTATGAGATTTTTCTATATAAAGTAATATTATTTTGAATTTTTAATGATATTTTCAGGAAAAATATGGGTAAAAATCCCTAAATCACGCCCCAAAGTGATACCCGAGAAAAGTATACCGGTAACTATGTATGTAGTCAACAGGTCTAACAGAGGAGGTCAAATGCAAGGACAGACCAGGGCTAAAACCTGTGACCTTTAGAATTCTAGACAGATGCTGAGCCATTTGAACTATTTAGTAATTGACAATCAATTGCCCCAGTCCAGATGTGCAACATTCCTCCGATCCTTTCTTAAAATTATGTCCCTGAAGGCACAACTATTTTATGGTCGCCATCTTTGTCTCATTGAGGAATATTTTGTATCTTTAAGTGATATGAGGATGGACGTTTTTGTGTATGCTCAATAGTGTGTTTACTTGTTGTGATTGACAATGATACTCGGTTCTCATTTTGAGAACTAGATGTTTACTTGGATGTGACAAAGATTTACATGGCGGGTGTCGTCGATGAAGCAGAAGATGCTTACTCTTCCGGAACATCTGGTCTTATTCTCTTGTACTTTTACAAGGGTCTCCATGTAAATCTTTCCTTTGTCCATATTTCGTCCCTGGTTTAATCAATTTGGAGTTTGGATTATGATTTTGTTGACGCTTCGGTATTCTTTTTTTCTTTATTAAGGACACACAATCTCTCCTACATCAGCTTCCTACCTCGATCTCTACTTAAACTATGACCAACACGAGCAGCTTACTACTAAACTTTATGACACACGTGATGATTTCGATTTTCCGATCATGAACTTTCCGGGGGCCCTTTCTACATAATCACATCCCTGCTTCTCCGTCTTTTTTATTTTTCAACCCATGCTCAGGTATTATACATTGCGGAGCAAATGTGAAATGCTCACACTGTAAAAAGGGATTGCATCATGTGACGATGACAATTATTTTTGGTTGCTTCAAATGTTGTAGCATTTGATTGTATTATGTTTGATGGACAGGCTTCAATCAAGTTTTAAGAAAAATAGAGTTTCTTTCTTTTTTTAAACAGGATAAAGAAAAAGACAATCACAAGGCAGCGTTTGCGTCGTCATGGGGACTGTTTATGTATTCACTGACCCAGTTTGCTACGGCAGAAAAGGGCTATATGTCTCTGGCATTTCTGGAGCACAAGGGTTTCTTCACGCGTTCAAAGGATGTGAGTTTTTGATAAGATATAATTTATGAAAATAAATCTTGATTGAGCTCCTAATTTTGGATCAGAGAAAATTTCATAAGTGCTTTCTCTAAGTAGTCAAAATTGTCTTTTTAAACTTTTACTGTATAAGTTTTTCTTGACGTTGGAGTTTGTGAAAAAATATGATTTGTTCAAAGATGTGAGGTTTTTATATGATAATTTGCGAAAAATAAATCTTAGTTGAGCTACTGAATTTCGCTTCGGAGAAAATTTCATCAATGCTTTCTATTGAAGGTGACTTTTTTATGGAAAGGGTTGACAAAAATTTTAAAAATTGTCTGTTTTGTTTTACAGACTCTGAAGAGTGTGTACCTCTCACTGGCACAGGAGTTCCGTAAGGTCGAGGAAAATGTACGGAACCAGGATCAACTTGTACATTTCGGCCTTCCCCACCCATCAGTGGAGTTTGAACAGCTGATTGCTCACTTATGTGGCCAACTTGGACATTTTGTCCTGGCCCGACAAAAGACCATGGAGTTGTATCCTTCTTTTATTTTTCTGATTATTTTGTTTTGGAACTATATTTTTATTAGTGCTTTTCCATGATTAATCGTGTGGGGGAGGTGGTATGAGGTACCTGTTTTAATATATCATGGGTGGTCAGGGGTTAAAACCAGATCTGCATGATATTCCTTATATTAATGTAAAATGGGTGGCCAGGGGTTAAAACCAGATGTGCATGATATTCCTTATATTAATGTATCATTGGTGGTGGGGTTAAAACCAGACCTGCATGCTATTCCGTATATTAATATATCATGGGTGGTGGGGTTAAAACTAGAACTGTATACCATTCCTTATATTAATGTATCATGGGTGGTCAGGGGTTAAAACCAGATTTGCATGCTATTTCTTAATTTATTAATGTATCATGGGTGGTGGGGTTAAAACCGGATCTGCATGCTATTCCTTATATTAATGTATTATGGGTGGTCAGGGGTTAAAACCAGAACTGTATACCATTCCTTATATTAATGTATTATGGGTGGTCAGGGGTTAAAACCAGACCTGCATGCTATTCCTTATATTAATGTATCATGGGTGGTGGGGTTAAAACCAGATGTGCATGATATTCCTTATATTAATGTATCATGGGTGGTCAGGGGTTAAAACCAGAACTGTATACTATTTCTTATATCAAATCTCTTTTAATATTTGATGGGTGGTGCCTGGGGTCTCTGAATCAGAGCCCCCCGCCTCTCCCACATGGTTAGTGCTGGAACAGCCCTTAATCTTATTTGTTTAAAAGTTGAAATAAAGTTATGCTTTATAGTCGGATGTCAAATATTACGAAGAAAGTATATGGAATGTTTGATTTTTACAAAGAAATTTTATTTGATTTAGGTTACTGTAAGACTTTCTTTAATTGTGCATTGCAAGTATTAAATAATTATTATCCACATGTTGTGAGCGTTTTGGAGTAATTTTACAAATCATACAGAGTGCTATATACATGTTGTATAATATTATTATTTATTGTGTGGAGGGTTTAAATCCCTGAATCAAGGTGAATCTGTGATTAGCTGGCTAGATATACATTATATAGGTTACATAGAAAAAGATATATTGAACAGTATAAATGTCCTTTTTCTTCGATTCCAAATGTTCCTATTATTTATTACGAATAAAAAACATTTAAAATAAAAAAAATTGATAACAATACTTTTAAAAAAAGCATCTCTTGTCGGTTAACATTTAATTTTTCAATTTCTTCATTTCCAAATGCAGATTTAGATATTGGAGTTACAATATACTAGCACATATTACAAACCATTCATTTAAGATGGCACAGAACTCAAGAGTAAAGAAAGCAATATTTTCAACATACGAAAGAGATAAGTCAAACCTCATTATCTCGAAGTTGACAGGACCGTGGTAAAACTTCAAGTTAACCGAGTATTCAAGTTCCCTGAGTTTGAATGCTTATTTCAATTTTTACAAATTTACTAGATACCATGGTGGGGCCGTCAAAATACTTCAAATTAAACGGGGTATTCCAGTTATACGAGTTCCAGATAAAGTGGTTCAACTGTATGTTATCAGTGTCTGCAGTCACACAAAGCTGGAAGTTTTTGAAGTAGCCAAAGTCAACCTTAACAGTATTTAGTTACGAACAGGTGTGTACTATGGGGACGTACAAGGTCATTAATTACTCAGAACTCATGGTGTCCATATCTAAGATTGTCCAGACCAACAGTCGGAACTTCCACCACCCACTGCTCAGCCACCTCAAGTCCAAATTCTTGTGAGTTTAAAAAATATGCAATTATCTCCCTTTCTACTAAATAAATTCAATACCTGGTACATGTACTTCGCAATTTCTGTTTTTGTAAATCTTTTAAACATTATCTCCTACTATTTTAATATTTCTACACTCTTTGAAAAGAAATCATCACAGTTATTTTGAAATTCCATAAATACCACTCAAGTAAATGCCTGTACACCATTGTGATGAAAACACACAAGTTTCTTCTGTACCTGCTGCATTAATTAAGTAACGCTTGAAGCAGAACAACCTTTATCTGCTATGCATAATTTTTTTTGTCGAATTTAATCAGTAATATGCCGATCTTTTTTCAAAAATTGTCACATTTCATTTCATATAAAATTGCTTCGTAGCTTAAAGGCCCAATATACGTAACTTTCAGAAAAACTTGAAGCGAAAATCAAGCCTAATAACTTATCATATTTATAGATTTAGTTAAAATTAACTGGTATCAGCAATATTCAAGATGAATTCTTTTGCGGTTACTGGTACAGCATACAGCAGCAGTTTAAACACGCTATATGTAAATACGCGACCATTTCGAACCGTCTTCTTTTTTTGTAAAGAGTTTTTGTTAGTTACCGCTCAGGTTTATTTCATTTTAGGCTAATATTTGCATGGTTATCAACTGGATTTTTTTTCAGAATTTTTCAGAATCACGAAAATTTTCCTGAAGTTACGTATATTGAGCCTTTAAGGCATGTTAGAATTAATAGAAATTCTCAGAAGTTTGGTAAAAAGTATCACAATAGCACTTTTTCTATGATCCTTTACCTCAACTCCTTCACTCCCTTGAATTTCATTATGGACAATTCCAACATTTGAATTCATGAATGTTCAAATGTATGTTCAGGGTGGATGAGTGGATGAAATTTGCTTTTGTTTTTCCAGCTACGAGTGTGAAATAATGTCACACCTGCTCCAAGCTCAGGTGTTGATGACCGAGCTACAGTTCCTACCCTCCCTCCTTCAGCTACATCAGGCGCACAGCAAACTGACCAGCTGGGGATCGTGTGTTCACCCTCCAAAGGAGGTAATGGGACAATTCATTGGGCACCTGTTGTCAGTACTGTAAAAGTGAAATTTTTCGGGGTGTGAAAATTTTCGCTTATTTCGTTGGCATTAAATCTATGCCAATATACCACATGCGAACATATTAACACCACTCAAACTCTACAGTGTATAATAGTATTATGGGTACACTGTGCAAAACAGCATGACTGACAGCAAGAACATTTCCACATCGCGAACAGTTTGGAGGCTGTGAAAATATTGCCTTTTACAGTATAATTGGACTGGGTTGAGTGTTCTGGTGTTCTGTATACTTCAGTGTGGTAGCACTTTAAATTGGGACTATCACAAAGAGGCTTGCACAAACATATTGAAGCCTTCCAAATATACACACATATTCTCACATTGCATGCACCTGAGGCCAGGCTGTCCTTAAAAGACATCAGCTATTAATAGGACGTAAAACAAAATAAAACTGGACCAAATCATTGGGCATTAACTAGTTCATGTGATAAGATACTGTGTTTATCACATATACTTAGACTGGACTTGCTCACAATCTGATCACTTTTCGTAAGATGCATATCCATATTCTCACTCCTTTATACAAGGATCTGACAACATACTCATATATAGCTATATGAGGTCATGATCTGGTGACCTTTTGCATTAGCAGGGCTTTATCAGAGGGTTTTGGGAATCGAACCTAAGATCAAATTGGGAAAAATTGATCGACATAGCATGCTTAATGTGCATGTTATGACAAAATGACTTGCTGCTGATGACAGCCATGTCCGGTCATCAATTAGAAAGAAAATCTACTGGAGTGTGAAGTAAAGAGGCGACAAAAGTTACCGGAACATGACCTCATATGGGATGTTGTGAGATCCTCTTATGTAACAGAGTGATAGTAAGTGTAACGTACAGGCAGGCACCCATCCAACTACTGACCGTTGCTAAACTAGCGTGAACAGGTCCCCGGGTCATACCGCATGACTGGAAAAGCTAGCTCGCCAGTTAGGCAGTATTTCCCCCTCATATACCTAGCTGGACATTATACATATAAGGATCTCCATCTAAATCAAATTGATTTGCTCAGTCATTGACTTGTAAAGGTTCAAATTCAAATGGGACTTCATGGTTGAATTAGATAATGCTGTGGATATTGTATTTTAAAGCATATAGACTACTGTATCACTCATGAAATCTGTTATCAGTGTAATATAGGTATTGATTGATTACATATTATGTATGAAATGTTCTGTATTATGTTTTCTAGGTTAAGAAGTCAACATTTGGTGGCTCAAGTAAACAGAACCCCTATCCGGCCCTGTACAACTGGATCCTCAAGTATAAACAAGTCCTCCTATCAAAGGTAAACTACCCCGCTGGACTGGAACTTAAAACCAGTCCCCTAACAAGTAAAATTAACTGAACGTTTTGCCATGACATATGCAGGGGTGTAGAGAGTGTAACCCCTGGATATCCAGGATGACAGGCTAACTAATGGGGTTGGCAAACTAGATCAAAATCATTGACCGATTACTCGGAACATTGATATTAATTATAACCGGTTCACCTTATACATTTCCTATAGAACACTTATCATGCCGACATCAGCAGTATTAGGCTAACACATCAGCTTTTAAATAGAACAAATTAAAATTTGTGTACGAAAATGAGTTACGAACTTGTTTCAATGAATTACTTCATTATGTACGATGACCCTCTTCAAAACTATGTGCTCCAACTTTGATTAATAATCAAATTCAGATCAAAAACATTTTTGAACGGAAGCTCATTTAATTGTTCCATTGTAACTAGCCTACTGTGGCGTTGAAGGAAATCATCAGAATGGCTTCCAAGTTTGTTAAATTTAATTACCTTGACATACTTTCCAGGTCACAGGGGTCAAATATGTTAATATCATAACCAACTAAAATTTTATATGGTCATGATCAGATGACCGTTGAGGCCTGTTGGGCCTCTTGTTTCTCTTTAATTTATACTTTAATCCCAGGATCACATGTTATGAAAGAAGGCCAGGGTTGAGGAGCCGTGGTATCCCTCATTTGCAATCGTACAAACACTTTATACACACATTTTTGCATAAACACAACATAATTTTTAAAGGGATGTCGAGTTGGCGCAGCCAGGTAACAGCCGCAGGTATTTCGGGCTAGGTGTTTTGGTGCCGGAGATCGCGAGTTCGAAACCCGGACAAGGCACGAGTCAAACAATGTTTTCCTTCGTCATTTGTGTTTCGGTGTGACTAATAGAGTGGTCAGAGTCGAACGATATTATCACTGATGCTCAATTTGGTTTTAGACCTTGGTCTAGTACGGTAGATGCAATTTTTGCGTTACATGCTATAATTACAAAATCGTTAAATAGTAGTAAACAATTTTATTGTTGTTTTGTTTATTACAGGAGAGCGTTTGACTCTATTGATCGTTGTAAATTGTGGTACAAATTATCTAAACTAGGAATTCGAGGGAAGCTGTTATTAATCTTGAAAGCGATGTACAAAAAAGTCAAGACATGTATTTCAACTAATGGAAAATGTTCCAATTTTTTGGTTAATAATCTGGGTCTCGCCCAAGGGGAAATTTTATCCCCAATAATGTTTTCAATGTACGTAAACGACTTTGAAAATGATTTTATTATTAACGGTATTAAGCCATATGAATTTGGAGAACTTAGTCTCTTTCTATTAATGTATGCGGATGATTTGGTCCTTCTAGCTGATTCAGCAGAGGACCTACAGAATATGTTGAACAGATTATTTGTTTATGCAAATTCATGGAAACTGACTGTAAATACTGACAAAACAAAAATTGTTGTCTTTAGAAATAGAGGCCGGTTACAAATGATGAGGTATGGTTTTTTGATGGAAAGAAATTAGAAGTTGTGGAACAGTTTACTTATCTTGGAATTTTATTTAAATCAAATAATAAATTCAATGTTGGTACAAAAGCAACTACCAGGGCAAGGTCGAAAAGCTGTATTCGCATTATATACGAAATGTAGAAATATGAATTTAAATTGTTGTACTTTAGTCAAACTGTTTGACACATATGTTACAAGTATACTGTGTTATGCCTCTGAAGTATGGGGCTCGTGTAAAGGTAAAGATATTGAGAAGGTTCATTTTGAATTTTGTAAAAAGATTTTACATGTCAAGAAATCCACATGTAATAATATGGTATATTTTGAATTGGGTAGATTTCCAATTATATATATACAGCAATATAATGTAATTAAATATTGGTTCAAGCTATTAAAAACTAAAAACTGTGTCCTAAAAGCTGCTTATGGGGAACTCATGAACATGCCGAAAAGGAATAGTGTTTTTAATTGGGTAACATTTGTGAAAAATAAACTTTTTTCATATGGATTAGGTGAAATTTGGTTAAATCAAAGAAATTTAAATATATCTGCAGCCCTGCCAGTTATTAAGCAGAGAATTTTTGATAATGCACGACAAGAGATGTTTAAAACATTAGAGAACTCCTCGAAATGTCACTTGTATAGACATTTAGTTGATGATATAACATTGCAACATTATTTATGTAAATATATCCCAAAGCGTAATAGAATTGCTTTGACTAAGATGCGTTTATCAGCACATACGCTACATATTGAAACAGGTCGATATCGAAATATCAATAGAAATGAATGTACTTAAGAGTTAGTCGTATAAAAATGTACTACTGGAAAAAACCATCGGTTTTCAAACTCATTAAACTTTTAAGTTAAAAAAATTTGAAGGAATTGACCATGTTAAGTAAATATATATATGATGCAACTCAATTAAGAAAAACCTTGATTTAATGATAAACTTTATGTAAAATGATTTTGTCCATTCTCTGTGAAAGTCTTACTTGTCCAATATCCAATGTTGTAGTTCAGTGCCTGCCAATGTAATTATATGTATTGTTTATTACATTCATGTACTGATAAGCTGTAAAAGTGAATAAAATGAATTGAATATTTAAAATGAACATAATGTAATTTATGTTAAATAATACTTCAATCATTTTCTGTTATTGATATTTGAATCTCTTTGTTATTAATGTCTTTCAGTTTGGTTAATTTCTGTTTTTGAGACAATTGTTGATGTTGATGTTTATCATTGTCTATGCTACAGTTCAGTCTGTATTTCTATGAACTCCTGTCCAAACAAGTACATCACAGCGAGATGAAAACGGTCACTGCCAAGTTATCGGACGATTTTGTCAACAAGTAAGATCATATTAATTTCATAATCAATCGTGTGGTGGAGGTGGGAGGCACCTGTATTAATATATCATAAGTGGTGGTGATAAAACATGGGTGGTGGGGTTAAAACTAGATCAGCCTACCATTCCTTATATCAATCACTTTTTTTATTTGATGGGTAGTGGGGTTTCTGAAAAAAGCTCCTGCTCCCCCCATACAGTTAAATCTGGAACAGCCCTCATATACTAGCTGCCAATTATCTATTAGGCTATGTTAAAGGATTTTTTGTGTATCGTGAGAGATTATTTATTTTATAGACTGTAAAACATCTTGTATTAACAATGACAGTATCGTAAAGTCTTTTACCGGTATTTAAGCTTTTGAGTGTCTTCATATGGTCTTTATGGTCGATATGAATGACGGAACTTTACAGGCGAACATCATATTGCCCGCTAGCGACTGTAAGGACCATATCAAGACACTTCACTGCTTATATTTACATTTCCTATCCATATTGCTGACTTATACTGATTTCAATTTAATTTAAAATTTGATAAATGCTTCATTATCGACATCTTAATTTGTAAAATGGAACAGCTATTTTTAAGGCGAGTTAATATATATATAATTGTCTCTATTTCTATGCTGAAACGATGCCTTAAAATTAATCATCAGGCACTGGGTGTCATTTAATGTCTCTTTAATCGCACATTTCCCTGGTTAGATTATATATTGGCTTTGTCCATGCAAATGTAAATACAGTCGATTGCACTAATGAAATAATCTTATCTATAGATTGAAACATCTTCATTTGTACATTGGATATAGCTTACTTTTAGTTGAAGGAGTTTGGAAATGCACTAAATTAAGTAGAAAAACATGTTTTTCAATTGTATTGATTGTATGAGAATTGTGTATCTATGTACTGTAAAGCGCTTTAGAGTGGCTTATGTTAGCTAGATAGGGCGCTATATCAAATGTTGTTGTATATTATGTTTCTCTTAATGTTACATTCCTGTTAATGTCATGTTTTTGTCTGACAAATGCAAAAGGATATAAAGAGGAGTGCGCTGTATAGTGTAATTAAAATTAGGGAATCAGGAATAACATCCTGGTAATGATTTGTAATTTTCTTACAGAATTATGACATTCCAGAGGAAGTCTGATGCCACACATGTCTCTCTAGTACTGGACACCCAAGGGATCCATCGATGTAAGGGTTCGGGGTACCACTTCCCCAAGAAATATTCTGAGGAACCCAAAGGGCTTGACAGCTATCCTGCCATCTTTGCATATCCTGCAGTAAGTAGTTACTGCAGAAAGTAGTTACTAAGTACAGCTATTCAAAATCAAAAAACATAATATTATCTCTGACATGAATATATATAAGAAATATTCCAGATTTAATACTTGATCAGAACTTTAAAATTATTAAGTTGTTATAATTACGGCATGATAATCTACAAGGTAACTGCTTTGATGAATAAACAAAATGAAATAAATTTTAGCCATTTGATAATTTCATTTTTTGTTCCATGTGAAATTTATAACTCAGTGCTATCTTACCATTAGCCTACGACTACTTACTATTGGAAGGATATGGGTATCATGCTTGTAGAATTATTCAATAAAATAGTTTTACAACTAGTTCTTTAGCAACCATGAAGTGTGTTTTGTCTAAGTGTGTAAATTTTCCTTTATTGTAGAAGTAAGCCAGTACATGTGCAGTAAGATTTCTCACATACTTCCCAAATTGTACACAAGAGTTGTCTCCCATATTCAGTGAATTATCTCCCTTGGTACATTGCTTCCTCTTCACGAAAAACATGCTCTCATGTCAGTTGTAACATTGTATTTTTCAATAGGATAGACAAGTGGTAAACCACTGGCATAATATTGTGATGTTGATCAACAACAGACCAAGTGACCACCATGTTTACGACAAGATAACGTGTATATATGATAAGGTAAGTTGGTGGGGCTTAAGGCATCGTCGGAAACCCAAGGTACACTTCTCTGACGTTTGCATCCCGTGGGCCAGAATCAGTGTAAACCTTCGTTTCCCCGAATAGAAGTTTATTCGGAGATTTGGACCCATCAGAATGGTCATTTCTCTTGACACTCGGTTAGATCATTTTACCGTGACCACGAGCAGTATATTTCTGTAGGCAAGACGCCGATGTCAATCACCGTATAGCAGGACCTAATATTTTAATCATAATTGACAAAATTATAACACAATCGACAGGTTTTGTTGACAGGCGGTGTTACAAATGAAACAGGAAACCCTGGCTTGATGTCCCGGCTGTATGTAGTCACAGATGAAACTATCGATATGATTGGTTAGTACTATTTAAGTACGAAAACGAGAGTTTCTTTCCATTTTAGCCCACGGGATGCAAACATCAGAGAAGTGTACTGTGGGTTTCCGACAATGGGCTTAAGGATATTCAGTAAAACCTTGTTATACTGCCAACATTTGTGTAAATATGATAAAGTAATTTGTTCGAATATACAGTAAAACCTTGTTATAAAACATATTTGCAAAAAAACCTATTCCATTTTGAGATTAATAGCATATCATGTGAAAACTTGAACCCTTTGTTTTAAGATACATAATATAAAAGGTTTATATTTTACTTTGCAGACTGCCCAAAGCACATACTTTATAACCCAGGTGGATGTCAGAGTAACATTTGTTGTGATCTTCGAGTGCAAGAAATCGGAGAAAGACAATTTTGTCAATAATTTCATGGCTGATCTACGGACATATTTAAACTGTGCAAGACTTTTTACTGCTCTCAAACCCGGAGTGCGTGGATGAACCAATTTGTAATAAAACTGTTATACAAAATGACCTGAAATAAATATGATGCAATATTTACTTGTGAAAAACTTATCTAGAAAGCGCAAGACTATAATCTACCAACTAAGGAGATTTGATTAGAGTATTTATTGGAAATATAATGGAATCTATCTACCTGTACAGGCTACACTAATCTTGTAGTTATAATTGAGAAATAACACAATCTGATTAAAATGCAGATCCTTACTATCACTCAGTTGCAACATCCCATAAAAGGTCATGTTCTGGTGACCTTTGTCACCTCTTTACTTCACACTCCAGTAGAATTTTCTAATGACACTGGAGGCACGGTGGTCTAGTTAAATTGGAGGCATGGTGGTCTAGTGGTAGGATGCCGGTCACGTAATCAAAGGGTTGCAACTTAGAGTCCAGGTCATGACGTTTGTGTTGTATCCTTGAACAAGATACTTTACTCTGCTTGTTCCAGTCTACTCAGCTGTAAATGAGTACATGGTTTGGTAGTGTTAGAAATTGTAGAATGCTAGCTGTGAGTGCTGAAATGGCAGCACGGGTTGTATGTTGTATGTCTCCCCAGGGAGTTCAGAAAGATATAACATGGTTGCTTAGGCCTTATAACCACAGATAATAATTTGTGAACGGCTTTGAGACGGCCTTTAAGGTCGTGATAAAGCGGTATATAAGAGCCTCAAATTATTATTATTTTGATCTGCAGCAAGTTATTTCGTCACAACATTGCACATTACCAGGTAGCTTGTTGTAACGAAATGACTAAATGGACAAATATGTTTGTGCTAGCTTTTTCGCCCACAAAACATTCACATTCAAGATTTTGGCAGCAGTAATTTGATTGGCTAATACAAAAGGTCACCAGAACATGACCCCCCTATGGGATGTTGTCAGTTCCTATCTATGCAGAGAATAATGGATTTCAATCAGATTGGAAATAACACACATACTTACACCTTGTTACCCCTGAAATATGAAAATGAATTATTCCAACCTTTGAGTTGAAAGAGTTTGGATGTGTATTCTTGGGTGAATGATATCAAGTGATTGTGACCTTGAGAGGTATATTGGTTCATTACACAGCTATGTATCTTAAGAAATGACCTAGATTTACTACATAAGGTCATCAATGGGACCAGGTATAAATACGCTAAGGTGGTTTCCGATGACAGCTTATTACTACAAGTTTTTCCTCTTACATAAGAGTTTCCTTTCTATCTACGATGACATCTCATGGATGTTATTGGCATTGATCTTACAATTATATTGTGTAGATTCATACAAATCTGACAATAACTAGCTGCACAAATGAACCTGTTGTGTGAATCGTCCATATTGACTTTCCTGTTAAAGCTTGGTAATTTCTAATTGTTTTTGATTTAATGCCATAACACTGGAGACTACAAAACTCTTAATTTCCTCGGTATCGCTTTTTTTTCACCAACCATGCTGACTTTTCACCAACAACTCTTACTTTTTCAGTTTGGATTAAAAAGTCAACCTTTGCTGATTTTGCATAACATTTCATTTCTATAGCTGTTCTCCATCCAAAAATATCATATATAAACTGTTTTTAGCCTTAGCTTGCAAGACTTTCAGTACTTTGACTTTAAATACTATAAACTTACTTAGTTTGGCAAACTAAAATTGTATGACATAATCAAATTTAAACAGTGAAGCGCGATGTTGAATCGGCTCACTTACGATACTTGCTGTAGAAATTATGATTGCGCTAATCATGCGCATGAATATATGCTTTCAGCGCGAAAACCGCTAAAATAAGATTACCGCTAAAATATGTATGTTTTACCTAGAAACATGTACCTAACATCATCAATGAGATAGCTAGACCAATTATATTTGAAAGATGCCTTAGCTACATGTACATGAGCTTGAGGTTAACAAAAATACTAAATATCTGATAACTTTGCGAGCTATTGTGTCATTCATTACTGAGACCACCAAGCTGATATTAATGTGGCAAGTTCTATTAATTAAATTTGATATATTGTAAAAGTTCAGTCATAAAGGTGAACAAAGAAGAACAAAGACAACTATGTTTAATTCTTGCCAACACACAAGTTTGATATTCATTTTATGAATACATCTGCAACAAGAAAATGCGGCTAAGAGATTTCCGTATTTGTAACGTTTTCTTCAACCTTTCCCAATGAAATTTCACATGCATTGATGTACATTTTTAACTTTGATGGTATAGGTAACCTAGCGATCGCATCTTGTATGTTTCTAGTTCGGCCCAGTGTCAATCTTACACATGTCCGACACTGGTGAGAAAGACAAAACTGCTGCTCCAACAAAAGCTCAAAATGAGTATGTTGCGGAGCACATTCGTCGCTTCCAAGTCTGCGGAGGTTTACATCATCACAGAGCTGTATCCACTGACGATCAACCTTTCCCCCGGCCAGATACAGATAGTCGGTGAGGGCAAAGTCGCGCGAGAATGCCAGCAAATACATCGGAGTTTCATGAGCTCTGTTCTTGATATTAATGCCTGCACCTGCGTTGACTAATAATCGGATCATTGTATGGCATGGTTTCACATTTTGACCAATCAGAAGATGAATTAATTCTTCTGTAGGAATTTTCTTCTTTCGTTTCTGGTATTCTATTGAGGTGGACACAAGGATTTGTGTACTGTTTGGAGAACTCCTGTCACAGGCAAGGTGCAACGCAGTGTTTCCATGACAATCCCTGATATTTAAATCACAATTTTGCTCAATTAAAAACTCCACTGTCCTCTCGGAATTAAAGATTATGGACTGAAACAATGGTGGCCATCCAAAAACATCCTGGGAGTCTACTGAAGCGCCATGTTTGATAAGATTTTCGGCAATGTTCAGATGGTTTCTTTCTATTGCACGGTGTAGTGGTGTTCTTCCACAACTGTCGCTCGAATTAATGTCAGCATCATTCGAAATTAAAATATTTACAGCAGTTTCAAATCCAAAGAAACATGAATAATGTAATGCAGTGGTTTTTCCAGCATCTGTGCCATTAACATCGACTTCATGGGCTAACAATTCTTTTAATGCATTGACACAATTTCTGAGGGCGGCAAAATGTATAGGTTTTAATGCCATGGTAGATTCCACAGATTTTTCGACATCACATCCAGCACGGATGAGTCGACATGCGATGTCCCCATGTCCTAATTCCAGGGCGTAAGTGAGGGGGGTCTTGGCGTACAGAATCACAGCGTCCACGTTGACGCCACCATTGATAAGCGAAGTCAGTAGACGAACATCTTGTTGCTCTATCGCCCCGACAATCTTGAACTGCATCTCCTTTTGGCGCATCTTAACTACAAAACAGAATCAAATTAATGGGCATTATAAAGTATATTGTAATGGCGATATGATTATGAGGCAGAACCATTATCCCAGGTTACATATTATAATCACAGGTAAAACAGTTGAAATAACCAATTTTATTCAAAATTCATGCCCTTTATATTCTGATCATATTATATACTCTAAACCAACTTATTTTCGCAGCGACTCAATTTCGTGATAAATGTGGTCTTAAATACTATGTACAGTACATTACTGTACTTTTATAGTTGATATACCTCTGATTATCTTTAAGGAGAGAGCTGATATAGGCTACGCCTGTTGCTCAATCCAATTGTTCATTCAATAAAATATATCTGAAACTGAAAATATACCTCTGATTGAAACTAATTTCGTGGCGATTGTTCGTGAATTTTAATCAACCCGCAAAATAGGCAAAAAATTAATCATATGCAAAAATAAGTTGGTTTGCAGGTAGTGCTACATTCTTTTGGGAATGAACGTGAAGTTATAAAACAAAGTTTGCAACACATCGTCTAACAGTAGTTGCGTATAAATTACAGTGGGTATCATTGTAACATCAAAGTTATAAGTAGACATGAAACTGGGGCAAGTCCCCTTGTCAAGCTATGACTAGGGATCATAGCATGATAAGGGGACCCGTCAGTCTTGAAATGGGATGCGCTTACGGTAATATGTTCAATTATGGGTGGGTTTTCTCCGGGTACTCCGGTTTCCTCCCACAATAAGACCCCTTGCGCGCTAACATCCAGGCCTCCAAGAGTGATTTATATAAGTTGGATAACTTGTTTCATAATTGTTGTAAAATAGATATAATCTATATGTTAAAATGTCAGTCTGATATCAGGTCAAGGGAAAATTGGATTATTATTCCCAGTGATAATTTACAGAGAAATAGAGTCCTTACTTGCTTGCTCAATATCTGACAGGCCTAAAGAACCCCTTCCACAAAGTATAGAGCTTTCTGCTTGGGAAGGGGATGGCATCTGACAGAGAGGCGGTGGGGGAGGCACAGGACACTCCTGAATATGGTTGCTTGAATATGTATCTGATTCCATCTGAAATTCAAATTTAAGCTGTGCATTTCCACTGTACAATATGAATATATACAGCAATTCAAAATTTTACATATCTATCTTATAGCTCCAGTCTATAACCCAGGACTAAAACACATTGCATGTAAAATGGTAAGAACAAAATTGGAGAGCCTTTACCCAACACCATTGGAAATTTGTATTAAAAAAAAATTAAATTCTCCATCATTGAACTCCATCAAATCTTATATGAACCATGCATGGATGGCATACCCAGATAAATTTAGTCACATACAGGGTTAAAGCTCAAACATTGGTGTTGAAATTGTTGCTGGTTGGTGATAAGAAACATACTTAATTTACATCTTTAACTCAAAGTCATTGCATTAAAGGTCAAGGCAAAAGTTTGCATCTTTTAACAGTTTTGCATTTAATTGTTGTATCTCTCTAATTACTTCCAAGTACATGGAATAATTTCAATGGGAATGCCAAATAACTCTCATTAAATATTAATTTATATCCCTAGAATTGCACAATCCTGAAAGCTCCCATTCGGCAGTATTATATAACAATTTCTTCTCTGTACATCAACAACATCAATAATATACTCCGATACGTTCAATATTTTGAACATTATACAGAGGCGTCAGAGAGATTGGTTTGCTAAAAAATTTAAAACATATTTTTTGTTTTTGTTATCTTTTTTTGTTTTAAGATAAAAATAAAGTAACATTTTCAGTTTGCGAGTGTTGAGAGATGCTTTCAGTGTTTCAAGGTTGACACTGCCTGCAATGTTGGTGGGCAGGATCGAAGCAACTTATAAAATTTATTAGCTTTCCTGGTCCAAAGGACCAAGGTGAACTTATGCCATTCTGTTGGTGTCCAGCGAGCATCTTAAATGGCACTTCTTCTCATTAACCGCTGAACAGAACCCGAATTTTGTCAAATTTGGTTGGAATCATCCCCTAGGAGCCGAAAAGTGTGTTTGGCAATATTGATATTAACATTACTTCTCTAAATCTATGTGATAAATGTAAGAAATTTATATTTCTGATGCAGCATATTCCCTAAGGTGGCTTAATTATATTTATTGGATTCAAATTTATACAAATGATTGAGGCATGAGGGGTTGAATACCGGCAATTCAGCTATATTTTTATATAAACCAATTTCAACCACTTGCTCGAGTTTCTGTCAGTAAATAAAAAATACATATGTATACGAGTTGCACAATTGCCATATATATATATATACAAATTGTACATATTTTTTATTAATTATTACTGACAGACTCTCAAGCAACTATGTTTCAACTAAATATCCTTTAAATGTTCTTTTTAATCATAAAGCTATGCGTAATCAATAACATCAATATCACTGCATGGAACCGTACTGTGGTGGCAGATCCCCATCCCTCAATGGAAAAGTAATTAACTTACAAATCCATGTGAGAGTTACATGCCCTCTGTGCCTCTTGTATAGTCTTACTCTAGTCCGAAATTTTGTCGGTTTAATGAGGGGGGAGTCGATTGAAATTAAGCATCTGCAGTTGGTCTACCACTGGGATTGACCAAGCATCTGTACAACTATGTCAAATGAAACTCTTATCGAATGTTGATAAGTATAGCTGATAAACGAGCAATGCTTTCCTAATTTAACGACGTAATTCATGATCACTTCACAACATCGAGGACCCCCCCGTCCGCCTCCTCACGATATTCACAGCGATTTACAAGACGTATACATTTCACCAGACACTAAGTCCTAGTCGTTAATGTTATGTATGGATCTAGTAAACGAAAAAGCGTCATAAAATAAAAAGCATACAACAGGCTTTAGTATACTTACGGGTAAAGGGACGTCTACATCGGATAGATCCTAATTTGGCAGTATATGGTTGGGCGGGTTATCTCCCTTCACTTGTGGTGAGGGGCTCATCGTAGGAAATATTCTCGTAGTTTCAGTAAAATGTTTCAGATCATGATTATATTTTCGTGCAATTCTCGATTATTTCTCAGTACTTATTGTTATTTATGCGAAACATTTTCACTGTATATAATTGCTTAACGTACGTACTTTAGCTAAGATATACGTCCCTGTGATCACCAATGCCTAGTTAGCTTGCATGAGTTTCACTATTAACTAAGAAAAAAAAAATATAAATATAATTCTGCGGTTTTCAACTGTATTTTTTACGTGTAGTTTTAGTTTTTTATTGGCTAAAATATAAACAATATCGTGGACTTAGATAGCAATCTAATCTAATTCCGTGGTAATATCAAATAATTTTAAACAACGTTTGATCTAATTATAACCAGACTTGAGGTCCACATATATATATAAAGAAAAGTTATTAGTTTTCCTTGTGAAGTTGAATGTAAAAAAGAACAAACAACAAAGACTTTGCCGCAAGGCCTTTCTGCCCTCTCGGGCTTCTTCAGGCGGATACATCAAGCGGTTAAATTTCACACAAAAAAAATCGACTATCAGACATTGAAAAAGTGTGCCTCGTGACTCACTGTGGTCGGGTGGTGCAGTGAGATGCACACTAGCCTTTTCGTGAAAAAGTATGGAGTCATCTGTCCGGCGTGGGTTTTCTCCGGGTACTCCAGTTTCCTCCCACAAGAAGACCCCTTCCACGCTAAAGAGTAAAAGTTGGATAACTCCTTTCATTAATTAATTGTTGTAAAATATATAAAGTTTTTATGAATGTAATCAGATACGTATAAAACGTCTCTTCTCGAATATAGCCCCTCCCACTACTATATATCTGTGACCTCTTTGCTTGACCAGGGACGTATATATATACTTCCCTGGATTGAAAAAGGAAACGGAGTCGTTTCGGAAAGCTCGCAAATTAAGTTTTCAATTCTTGTTTGTGTACAAAAAAACTCAGTATACAGTAACGTGCCAAAAGTCTTTCAATTTTTTTATTTTGCTATATATTCTTTGTATTTCCAACTTTTTTCAATGAATTTTCCTGACTTCGTTTATGGAAGGATTTTGACAATTTTTTGTCAATTGGTACAAAAATATTCAAGGTTTCCTCTCATAATATTTATTTGATTTTCCATTATGTATTTATGGAGCTATACAGAATTGTCTACACTGCTAATTTCCATGTGACGCCATTTCTCTATATAACGCTACCAAAATGACGCCAAAATGGTGTCCCGAAAATTGGATGTTGTAAATAAATTATGATTTCTCTGGCCATACATAACGGAAAACAGTGAAAAGATTATGAGATGAAACAGGAAACAATTCTTTATAACTACACACAAATTCATTAAAATTGACCCATAAACAAAGTCAGGAAAATTCATTGAAAAAAGTTGGAAATACAAAGAATATATAGCAAAATCAAAAAAACTGAAAGGCTTTTGGCACATCACTGGTATATCAGTAACAACTTATTGTTTAAAAGTTTCCCATCACATCTAGCATATTCTTCTTCATCTAGCATCGGGCAAGGTCTTTACCGGGCTTGACCCATCCTCGAACTTCTGTTTATCTTGTCTACTTCAATCCATGACTCAACTGGCTTGGTTACCATATATACCAGTCTTGTGCATGATAGATACGTGCACGTTACAAATGTTTATTCTTGTCTGGTCTAATAATCGCTAGTCCGAAGGGTTCGCTAAATATTGGGCTGGCCAGCTGTCCTAATATTTAGCAGATCAGAGAGTCAGAACCCTTCGGACTATTACATATGGTAATCGCAAACTAGATGTCTAGGATAATCATGTACAGAATATACAGAATGTGAAGCGTCTGTAGTCAAATCACGATCGGCTACGGTACATTATTCGGTCCTATACGATTTTGACGGTCTTGTAACTACTTTCTATCTTAGTTTTAATAGTATTATAGTATACATTCAGCCGAAAAAATCGGTTGATTCCTTACCATCTTGTACACGCCAGTCAATTTACATATGCTTCGATTCACATTCTCCATATTCTCTAAATCACTATTCGCGATCGCGACACCTACAATTATAGGCCTAGTGCTGAAGAATTTTGGGCCGACGTCATTGGAGCTTTTTCATCAGTATCTTTTCCATTTGATGAAGTCTAATGAACCACAGCTGTCAATATATATTGAAACTTATAGAATGTATTGAAAATAGGCATTTGAAAAACTTTATTGATAGATCATCTAGTACATCCTCGATATCAAGGGGTTACGATCATCTACCATCTCTACACCCCTAGAATATGTCATGGCAAAACTGAAGGCACGCTCAGGTAAAATAAATCCTTACCAATCACTAGGCTGCATGCCCGTCCTTTGAAGATTGCAAAAGGAGCCACAACCGGCATCAGAGCTTGTCAATTTTTACTGTTATGTGACAACGACATTCTTTTTATGTACATCAACGAGTTGAAACAATCTTCTTGTCTCATCAACAAGGTGATGTACACAGTGCCTTCAGTTTTGCCATGACATATTCCAGGGGTGTAGAGAGCCAAGGTGATCTTAACCCCTGGGTATCAAGGATGCATCTGGTATTGAGCGAGATAAACTTTGTTCTTCACTGGCACAATCATTATGCTTCTATATAATTATTGAAAATAAGGGTAAAATTATGCTTATTGAATTAAAAAGTCATTGAGCATAATGATTGTGCCAGTGAAGAAGCCAGCGAAACTGATATTATATCGAAGTGAAGGTTATCTTTATTTTCGCCTTTTGCATGATGGCAAAATCCATATTTTCATGGGTTTATAAAATTTGAGGTGGGTGTATGTTCGTCCATCATAAATTTGTATTTGTCCAGAGATCTCCCAAAGTGTTTAACCCTCTCTCTTTCAAACTATGTACGTTTTTTCACTTTGACATGAAAGTGTTTCCCTCAATATCAGTGTGATTTGACTATATTTGCAAAAGTTACTGTCCTTTATACTTTTCACAATCGAAATGTTGTTTTTGGAGATCTCAGTTTTCAACCAATCGTTTTCAAATTATTGAATTTATTCTCCATAACATGAAATTGTGTTTTCCCGACCATCGGTTCGTTTCGATTATATTTGGAAGAGTACTGCCCCTTACATATTTCACATTCTAGATCTTGTCCAAATACCTGCTTCCAGTTTTTTAACAAAGATTTTAACCTTTTAAGACCATTAAGCTGTGCTTCATTGCCATTTAATTTTCAGGATGAATATACAGTTTGATACACATGGTACACTGTAGTTTGTCTAAACCGAAGATCACTGTGACCAAAAGTTTTGTTTAGTTTAGACAGGTATCTGGTTTGTAAACATACAATCATGTACACTAAAAGTTTAGAAGTAAATGCTGGAACCAAATGGGCTGCAATAAACAGGGATTTGGATTAGACAGGGACCAGTCTAGAAAAGTTATATTATACTAAACAAGAATATTGAGTATTGCTGAAGCAATACATGTCCCCTACTTGCCCCCGCAAGCTATAAAGATGCAATGATCCACTAAACAAATTACAGGGACCTTACCTAGATATCCCCATGAGGTATCTGTATACCAAATTTCAATTAAATATGTACACATGTTGCAGAGATAATGTATGGAAACTGAATTATTGGAAATTTCCAAAGTCCAAGGGCCGTAACTCTGTAAAAAATCATTCAACTGTAACTAGATCAGAACTTGACCTAGATATACCCATGATGTACTTGAATTCCACGGAAACCCCAAAAAGGTGACAGACAGACAGAAGGATGGACAGACGGCAGGTAAACTAATAGTTCCCTGTGGCTTCACCGGTAGGGGACAAACAAGCATAGAGGATGTCATATCAAACATATTTTGTGATGAATTGCTCCACATGCTTTAGTTTATCATGCTTAACACATTCACCCCTGAAATTTCATAATGAGCTATCCCCCCCCCCCCCCCCCCCCCTTGAATTGGAAGAGTTCAAATGTGTCTTCAGGGGTGAATGAGTTAATATCTCAAAATGGCAACTTCTGAACCAGAGAGTACATTTGTGTATGATACAAGTCTGTTGCAACATAGTACCCTAACTTCACAAATCAATGAGAAAATAATTAAAAAAATAATAATATATCTGATGAATGTATTTATTTCCTTCTCCATGTTCATTATCAATACAACAGTTCCACTATAATCTTACTGTCTGTATCAGCACTATTAACTTCCATAGAACACAAATCCTGCCATACAATTCTGTAGTTTCAGCTGACATAACTCTTTTATCATGTCAAGGTCACATTTACATGACAGATTGAAAGGTCAAGGTTAATGTTACAAGATCGACAAGAGGGTAAATTTCTGTAAATATCTGGACAGTCTGCTATCTGTGGTAAGCCGCCATGCGTTTGACCTTTACAAGGTCACTCTGCAACATGTGCAGAGACTTTTTGAGCATTGGTAGGTCAATCAAAGCATTTTGTGAACATGAGTTATCTCCCTTGCTCATCTCGGCAGCCTCCAGAGCTGTAAAAAGAGGAACAAAATAATAACTTAACTATACATGTATTATTCAATAATTTTCTTTCCTTTTAAAATATTACAGTTCATGATGACTGAAAATTTGAACTGTCAAACAAATGACCAAAACTGTAGTTCAGATAACACTGACTAGACAGATTTGAAAATTACGCGTCTTGCAGTTCGAATATAGATGCAAGTCATACTCTAAACTTACACCCTTCAACTAAAATCATGTATACGTAGCTAAAATTGTTCTTAAATTTCCCATTATTTCAAGTATAATCTAACAACAAACATTGTATATATGCAGACAGAAGAACATTCACTGTAACAGCTATTAAAGTGGGACAAAAATACTAACATCCCCAACCCCTGTGATAGCTATATCCCTGTTCCTGTGGGACAAAAATACAAACACACCCAACCCCTGTGATAGCAATATCTCTGTTCCTGTGGGACAAAAATACTAATATTCCCAACCCCTGTGATAGCTATTTTTCTGTTCCTGTGGGACAAAAATACTAATATTCCCAACCCCTGTGATAGCTATATCCTGTTCCTGTGGGACAAAAATACTAATATTCCCAACCCCTGTGATAGCTTTATCTCTGTTCCTGTGGGACAAAAATACTAATATTCCCAACCTCTGTGATAGCTATATCCCTGTTCCTGTGGGACAAAAATACTAATATTCCCAACCCCTGTGATAGCTATATCTCTGTTCCTGTGTAACAAAAATACTAATATTCCCAACCCCTGTGATAGCTATTTTTCTGTTCCTGTGGGACAAAAATACTAATATTACAAACCCCTATGATAGCTATATCCCTCTCACTGTGAAAGACAGAAAAACTAATATCCCCAATCCCTGTGATAGGAACAGGGATATAGCTATCACAGGGGTTGGGAATATTAGTATCCCTGTCTCTGTGGGACAGAAGAACTAACATCCCTATTGTTTGTGACAACTATATCCCTGTCACTGTGAGACAGAAGAACTAACCTCCCTATTGTATGTGGTAACTATATCCCTGTCTCTGTGAGACAGAAGAACTAACATCCCTATTGTTTGTGATAACTATATCCCTGTCTCTGTGAGACAGAAGAACTAACATCCCTATTGTTTGTGATAACTATATCCCTGTCACTGTGAGACAGAAGAACTAACCTCCCTATTGTTTGTGATAACTATATATCCCTGTCTCTGTGGGACAGAAGAACTAACATCCCTATTGTTTGTGATAACTATATCCCTGCCTCTGTGAGACAGAAGAACTAACATCCCTATTGTTTGTGATAACTATATCCCTGTCTCTGTGAGACAGAAGAACTAACATCCCTATTGTATGTGTTAACTATATCCCTGTCACTGTGAGACAGAAGAACTAACATCCCTATTGTTTGTGATAACTATATCCCTGTCTCTGTGAGACAGAAGAACTAACACCCCTATTGTTTGTGATAACTATATCCCTGTCACTGTGAGACAGAAGAACTAACATCCCTATTGTTTGTGATAACTATATCCCTGTCTCTGTGAGACAGAAGAACTAACACCCCTATTGTTTGTGATAACTATATCCCTGTCACTGTGAGACAGAAGAACTAACCTCCCTATTGTTTGTGATAACTATATCCCTGTCACTGTGAGACAGAAGAACTAACCTCCCTATTGTTTGTGATAACTATATCCCTGTCACTGTGAGACAGAAGAACTAACATCCCTATTGTTTGTGATAACTATATCCCTGTCACTGTGAGACAGAAGAACTAACATCCCTATTGTTTGTGATAACTATATCCCTGTCACTGTGAGACAGAAGAACTAACACCCCTATTGTTTGTGATAACTATATCCCTGTCACTGTGAGACAGAAGAACTAACCTCCCTATTGTATGTGTTAACTATATCCCTGTCTCTGTGAGACAGAAGAACTAACACCCCCATTCTCTATGAATGCTATATCCCTGTCTCTGTGAGACAGAAGAACTAACATCCCCATTCTCTGTGAATGCTATATCCCTGTCTCTGTGAGACAGAAGAATTAACACCCCCATCCTCTGTGAATGCTATATCCCTGTCCCTATTAAAGATAGAGATACTTACCTGTCACCTGTTCCTCGATCATGTCGAGTCGGGAGTCGATCTGCCCCTGTACCCTGAAGATATGTCGTAATAGATTGCTCTCACATGTCTGGAACGGGTCTTCCTGTTTGACAACCACATTAGAGCCAGTGTGATTGCCACCAACCTGTAACATATAACATATAGTCAGTATTGGTACTGCCTTTTGACTTTTATAATGTAACACTAGATATCATTAATATTATTTCTAATACTTTAACAATGATTATAAGATACTTAATGTAAATACTTGATTATCAAAAAGACACTTGTTAATCTATGAATAAATCTCAGCTTGAAGATGAAAGAGATATCAATGAAGGTCTGAATAAATCTCACAAATTCTCTTTATAATAGTCTTTCTAAAATACTTAAACAAAGTATTTCAAATGTGAACATAATTTGGTACAAACAAGACACTTAATGTACTTGATTGTCAAAGAGAAACCTGTTAATTTATGAATAAATCTCAACAAATATTTTTTCTAGAGTACTCAACAAACAAAATATTTCAAATATGAATATGACTTTGTGGAAACAAGACACTTAATGTACTTGATGATCAAGGAGAGATTTGTTATTAAAGTTCTGAATAAATCTCACAAATATTCTTTCTCGATCAACCAACAGAATATTTCAAATGTTAAATATAATTTGGATGAAACAAGACACTTTAATGTTCTTGATGGTCACAGAGAGATCTGTTAACCTGTTAATTTATGAATAAATCTCACAAATACTCTTTCTCGAGTACTTAACCAAAAAAATATTTCAAATGTGAATATATGACTAGGTGGAAACCAAAACATTTAATGTAGATGATAGATTATCAAAGAGGGATCAATTAAGTTCTGAATAAATCTCACAGATATTTTTTCTAGAATACTCAACAAAATAAATATTTCAGATATGAAATTCAATATAATTTGGGGAAACAAGATATTTAATGTAGATGCTTGAAGATCAAAAACACATCAAATTGAATGAAGTTCTGAATAAAGCTCACAAATACTCTTTCTATAATACTGAACAAACAAAATATTTCAAATATGAAATTCAATATAATTTGGTGGAAACAAGATATTTTATGTAGATGCTTGAAGATCAAAGAGATGTCAATGAAGTTCTGAATAAATCTCACAAATTCTTTCTCTAGAATACTCAACAAACTCAACAAACAAAATACATGTATTTCAAATGGAAATTCCCAGTATGACTTGATGGAAATAAAAAAACTTAATGAAGATTCTTGATGACCAAAGAGAGATTTGTTAAGTTCCGAATAAAACTGACTTGGCCCATCACAGATCTTTATAACATACTAACCTCCTGTTGACATTCCTCCACCACTTCTTCCTTTACTTCTGTCTTTATCATCTGCTCTGCGGCTGCCTCTGGTACACTGTCCGGCACCTCAGTGTCCGTGGCTTGACTCCCTGTTGGAGGACTTTCTGTGGACTGACTTGTTGTGGATTGACTTGATGTGGGCGGAATTACTGTAGACTGATCCACTGTGGATTGGTTCACTGTGAAATGATTTGATGTGGGCTGAGGAACTGTGATTTGACTTGCAGTAGAAAGACTTGCTGTGGGTTGACCTGTATCGGATTGACTGGCTGAGGGCCGATTTGTCGTAGTGGATAGGCTCACATTGGACTGGCCCTCTGTTGGGGCACGCACTGTGTCTCCTGACAGACTGGAACTGTCTCTTACGTCAACCGTGTCTTTTTCTTTCACAGACGCCTGTTCAGAGGAAACATTATCACTGTGTTTGTGTTCTAATGTCCTTGCACATTCATTTGAAATTTCAGATGGGTCTACAGGCTCAGTTTTGATAACAAGACCCCCGCCCTCACTGATACCTCCTGTTATATTGCTGATAAGGGGTGGATGAGTTTCTGTTTGTAAGCTTGTCTGTGATTGGTCTTTTTGTGATAGCAAAGAGTCTGTATGGGATTGGTCTATTTTGGAATGCAACATTGTTTCTGATTGGTTCATATCACTATCTGTCACCATATTTGATTGGTTGAAGCTACTTTGTCCAGTTTCCTCTGGACACAATTCCTCACTGTCCAAGTCTGTGGCCCACACCTTGAACTGTGGATGACTGTGATCTCTGTAACACCAGAAAATATTAATTAAGATTATTGATGAATCTGCAATTCCTGTATCAATCTGTCAGTTTTTAATAATAATAATAATATACAACATTTGATATACCACCCGATCTAGCTAACATAAGCCACTCTAAAGCGCTATACAGTGCATAGATATAGAATTCTCATACAATCAATACAATTAACACATGCAGTTCTATCATATACAATTCTGAGGAGTTAGCAGGAGCTGCCTTATCGGGCGCTCACTACTTGTCCTATACCACCTGGCTAATATCTCCATATGTGTGTGTATGTATGTGTGTGTGCTGGAGCTGAATTGTGTTATGTTTGTAGTGGGACCGTGTTTCCAAAGGCATCTTTTAGAGTGCCACCTCACTTGAATGCTAAAGCACAGATACTGCAACACCCACCCCAGACCATTTTATACTCCCCCTGGGTTGTTGGGAGTTGTGTGGGCAGGAGAAAAACACTTTCTCTGAATGTTCCATACATATGGCGATTAGGGGATCGAACCCTGGCCGCCTGTATGGAAGGCCAGAGTGTGAACCACTCGACCAATCTGCCCAGACGACAACAGTCAACAATGACACTAAAGTAGATTTCAGAATGTCACCTACAAGAAAGGGCTCAACTCATGCTGCCACACTACTTTTCGGGGGGTGGGGGCAAAAAAAGGTTCAGTGCCCGTTGCTAGGTAAAGTTCCCGTAACCAAGGAATGCTGATAATTATACCAAATAGACTTGGTAGTAAACCCATATCCTTCCAAGATACGTTCATGTGATGTACTAAACTTTGTTTCATATACTTATCTCCCTTTACATTTTGGGCTGTACCTGGAGAGTTTGATTTCCTCTTTGAGACTGTGTAGTACTGTGCTAATGTTATGGACATCGGACACTAAACCACAAGTTGCCTGGATGGTCCCTGCTCGCCGTTCATCCCGCTCCTGATAGTTCAGAAATCCAAACTTGGTGAGATTTCCATGTTTAATCCATTCCTGTTCATGGATGTATCGACAGCTTTCCCTCACACCTATTTACAAAGTCATGTAAATTAATCAACAACTCTTGTACAAATCCCGAATCCAGGTGGGGGCAATTCTTCATATAGAAAGATCTCTTAAACCTACAATTCTTCATATAGACAGATATCTTAAACCTACAATTCTTCAAATAGACAGATGCCTTAAACCTACAATTCTTCAAATAGACAGGTCTCTAAACCTACAATTCTTCATATAGACAGATCTCTTAAACCTACAATTCTTCATATAGACAGATATCTTAAACCTACAATTCTTCAAATAGACAGATGCCTTAAACCTACAATTCTTCATATAGACAGGTCTCTAAACCTACATGTAATAAATCTTGCCGTTCTGATGAAATGAACTAAAGAAAACATTTTGGAATACAAAGTGTGAAAATAATATCATTCTGTATATAGATTAAAGAGTTTCTGCTCCATAATTCCATAACTATAAAGAGTGGCTCCATGTACAGGATCACATGGGGAAACTGTGTCAATTTACAGTTATTTGGTTTCAACTTGTTTTACAGCTAAATATGAATACAATATAGTTTGCTCCATTTTCCAAAAAAATTATTGAGACAATAGGAGGAATCCTCTGTATTCAAACAGGCTTTTGTAAATTTAGGAGAAAATATTTGCAGACGAAAACATCAAATACTTAATATGAAACCTCACATAATCATTTAATAAAGAAATAAAGTTGTTTGATTCCTCAACGTATCGTTACATACCTAATAACACTTTTACAATCTATCTTTGATAGCACCAAGCTTACCTGTTGGATCTGAGCACACAAAACAGATGTACTTCTTGGGTAAGGTTTCCACCGTCAGGTCAAAACAAACTGCATGCTGCCAGCATAGACACACATCACACTGTAATGTAGAAATAGCATTGTCATCAGTCCTCTGACTCACTGTAATGTAGAAATAGCATTGTTATCAGTCCTCTGACTCACTGTAATGTATAGCATTGTCATCAGTCCTCTGACTCACTGTAATGTATAGAAATAGCATTGTCATCAGTCCTCTGACTCTCTGTAATGTAGAAATAGCATTGTTATCAGTTCTGTGACTCACTGTAATGTATAGCATTGTCATCAGTCCTCTGACTCACTGTAATGTAGAAATAGCATTGTTATCAGTCCTCTGACTCACTGTAATGTATAGCATTGTCATCAGTCCTCTGACTCACTGTAATGTATAGAAATAGCATTGTCATCAGTCCTCTGACTCACTGTAATGTAGAAATAGCATTGTTATCAGTTCTGTGACTCACTGTAATGTATAGCATTGTCATCAGTCCTCTGACTCACTGTAATGTAGAAATAGCATTGTCATCAGTCCTCTGACTCACTGTAATGTAGAAATAGCATTGTTATCAGTCCTCTGACTCACTGTAATGTAGAAATAGCATTGTTATCAGTTCTGTGACTCACTGTAATGTATAGCATTGTCATCAGTCCTCTGACTCACTGTAATGTATAGCATTGTCATCAGTCCTCTGACTCACTGTAATGTATAGCATTGTCATCAGTCCTGTGACTCACTGTAATGTATAGCATTGTCATCAGTCCTCTGACTCACTGTAATGTATAGCATTGTCATCAGTCCTCTGACTCACTGTAATGTATAGCATTGTCATCAGTCCTCTGACTCGCTGTAATGTAGAAATAGCATTGTCATCAGTCCTCTGACTCACTGTAATGTAGAAATAGCATTGTCATCAGTCATGTGACTCGCTGTAATGTATAGCATTGTTATCAGTCCTCTGACTCACTGTAATGTATAGCATTGTCATCAGTCCTCTGACTCACTGTAATGTATAGAAATAGCATTGTTATCAGTTCTGTGACTCACTGTAATGTATAGCATTGTCATCAGTCCTCTGACTCACTGTAATGTAGAAATAGCATTGTTATCAGTTCTGTGACTCACTGTAATGTATAGCATTGTCATCAGTCCTCTGACTCACTGTAATGTATAGCATTGTCATCAGTCCTCTGACTCACTGTAATGTATAGCATTGTCATCAGTCCTCTGTCTCACTGTAATGTAGAAATAGCATTGTCATCAGTCCTCTGACTCACTGTAATGTAGAAATAGCATTGTCTCCAGTCCTCTGACTCACTGTAATGTAGAAATAGCATTGTTATCAGTTCTGTGACTCACTGTAATGTATAGCATTGTCATCAGTCCTCTGACTCACTGTAATGTAGAAATAGCATTGTTATCAGTTCTCTGACTCACTGTAATGTATAGCATTGTTATCAGTCCTCTGACTCACTGTAATGTATAACATTGTCATCAGTCCTCTGACTCACTGTAATGTAGAAATAGCATTGTTATCAGTCCTCTGACTCACTGTAATGTATAGCATTGTTATCAGTTCTGTGACTCACTGTAATGTATAGCATTGTCATCAGTCCTCTGACTCACTGTAATGTATAGCATTGTCATCAGTCCTCTGACTCACTGTAATGTATAGCATTGTCATCAGTCCTCTGACTCACTGTAATGTAGAAATAACATTGTCATCAGTCCTCTGACTCACTGTAATGTAGAAATAGCATTGTCATCAGTCCTCTGACTCACTGTAATGTAGAAATAGCATTGTTATCAGTCCTCTGACTCACTGTAATGTATATAGCATTGTCATCAGTCCTCTGACTCACTGTAATGTAGAAATAGCATTGTTATCAGTTCTGTGACTCACTGTAATGTATAGCATTGTCATCAGTCCTCTGACTCACTGTAATGTAGAAATAGCATTGTCATCAGTCCTCTGACTCACTGTAATGTAGAAATAGCATTGTCATTGGTCCTCTGACTTACTGTACCGAAATTTCCTGCGTATTACCCGCACTGTAGTATAGACCGCAGGAAGTAAATTTAGGCATTTTTGAGGCTTTAGTAAAATAAATTCCAGATAACACGCACTGGCAGATTGTCCCCGGGTTATACGTCGATTGTATGCCTATTGAGTACAAGTGTACTTTGTATGTGACTTTGTGATTTATTGTTTTGGATGTTGGAAATCAGAGACATATGATGGAAATAGTGTGTTTATTTTGTGAATATAAATGTTTTTGGGTATAATTAAAGCTATATATAAACTTATCAATGATATTTTTTGCTTACAAATAGCGTAGATCTACATGTTGATGAAAGTGGATACATTTAACAATGTACAGCCCGCATTTTTTAATAATTTGGTAAAAAAATCCACATATAGTCCGCACTGGCAGATAGCCCGCACAAGGCATCTTCTAATGTAAACAAGAGGCCCAACGGGCCTTAACGGTCATCTGACTACCAATTGTAAAATCACTATGAAAATACATGTAGTCATTAAATCAAGTTATAATATGCCTGTATAGATTGCCAAGTTCAAGATAGTGGCCTTCTTGGATTTCTGATGGGCTTGAAAAATAACAACACTTTGTTGGGACCATCTCAGGATATCATTTCTGGCAAGTTTCAGCTTATTCCTAGTGAGTAAACTTGACAACAAACCCTTTTGGCCCCTGTGACCTTGAATGAATGTCAGGGTCATTTCTTTAAACAAACTTGACACACCTTTATCCCAGCATGCCACAAGCCCAATATCACATCTCTGTGCCTTTTGGTTATTCAGAAAAAGTTGTTTTAAAGATTTTGACCCTTTTGGCCCCTGTGACCTTGAATGAAGTTCAAGGTCATTTATTTGAACAAACTTGGTAGACCTTTATCCCAGCATACCACAGGCCTAATATCAGGTCTCTGAGCCTTTTAGTTATTCAGAAGAAGTTGTTTAAAGATTATGACCGTTTTGGCCTCTGTGACCTTGAATGAAGGTCAAGGTCATTTCTTTGAACAAACGTGGTAGCCCTTTATCCCAGCATGCCACAGGCCCAATATCAGGTCTCTGGGCCTTTTGGTTATTCAGAAGAAAATGTTTAAATATTATGACCGTTTTGGCCCCAGTGACCTTGAATGAAAGTCAAGGTCATTTCTTTGAACAAACTTGGTAGCCCTTTATCCCAGCATGCCACAGGCCCAATATCAGGTCTCTGGGCCTTTTGGTTATTCAGAAGAAGTTGTTTAAAGATTATGACCGTTTTGGTCCCTGTGACCTTGAATGAAAGTCAAGATCATTTCTTTGAACAAACTTGGTAGCCCTTTATCCCAGCATGCCACAGGCCCAATATCAGGTCTCTGGGCCTTTTGGTTATTCAGAAGAAAATGTTTAAAGATTATGACCGTTTTGGCCCCTGTGACCTTGAATGAAAGTCAAGCTCATTTCTTTGAACAAACTTGGTAGCCCTTTATCCCAGCATGCCACAGGCCCAATATTAGGTAGCTGGGCCTTTTGGTTATTCAGAAGAAAATGTTTAAAGATTATGACCGTTTTGGCCCCAGTGACCTTGAATGAAAGTCAAGGTCATTTCTTTGAACAAACTTTGTAGCCCTTTATCCCAGCATGCCACAGGCCCAATATTAGATCTCTGGGCCTTTTGGTTATTCAGAAGAAAATGTTTAAAGATTATGACCGTTTTGGCCCCAGTGACCTTGAATGAAAGTCAAAGTCATTTGTTTGAACAAACTTGGTACCCCTTTATCCCAGCATGCCACAGGCCCAATATCAGGTCTCTGGGCCTTTTGGTTATTCAGAAGAAGTTGTTTAAAGATTATGACCGTTTTGGCCCCTGTGACCTTGAATGAAAGTCAAGGTCATTTCTTTAAACAAACTTGGTAGCCCTTCATCCCAGCATGCCACAGGCCCAATATTAGGTCTCTGTGCCTTTTGGTTATTCAGAAGAAGTCGTTTAAAAATTATGACCGTTTTGTCCCCTGTGACCTTGAATGAAGGTCAAGGTCATTTATTTGAACAAACTTGGTAGCCCTTTATCTCAGCATAACACAGTATCAATATCAGGTCTCTGGGCCTTATGGTTATTCAGAAGAAGTTGTTTAAAAAGATTTTGACCTTTTTGGCCCCTGTGACCTTGAATGAAGGTCAAGGTCATTTGTTTGAACAAACTTGGTAGCCCTTTATCCCAGCATAACACAGGCCCAATATCAGGTCTCTGGGCCTTTTGGTTATTCAGAAGAAGTCGTTCAAAGATTTTGACCTTTTTGGCCCCTGTGACCTTGAATGAAGGTCAAGGTCATTTGTTTGAACAAACTTGGTAGCCCTTTATCCCAGCATGCCACAGGCCCAATATTAGGTCTCTGGGCCTTTTGGTTATTCAGAAGAAGTCGTTCAAAAATTATGACCGTTTTGTCCCCTGTGACCTTGAATGAAGGTCAAGGTCATTTCTTTGAACAAACTTGGTAGCCCTTTATCTCAGCATAACACAGGACCAATATCAGGTCTCTGGGCCTTTTGGTTATTCAGAAGAAGTTGTTTAAAAAGATTTTGACCTTTTCGGCCCCTGTGACCTTGAATGAAGGTCAAGGTCATTTGTTTGAACAAACTTGGTACCCCTTTATCCCAGCATAACACAGGCCCAATATCAGGTCTCTGGGCCTTTTGGTTATTCAGAAGAAGTCGTTCAAAGATTTTGACCTTCTTGGCCCCTGTGACCTTGAATGAAGGTCAAGGTCATTTGTTTGAACAAACTTGGTACCCCTTCATCCCAGCATGGCACAAGCCCAATATTGGGTCTATGGGCCTTTTGGTTTATGAGAAGAAGATGTTTAAATGGAAAAGTTTACGCACGGCGCACGGCGCACGACGACGGACGAAGCATGATGACTATAGGTCATCCTGACCCTTCGGGTCAGATGACCTAAAAATCGTAGAGCCCGCGGGCAATATGTAGGAAATTACGGTATTCTTATTGTGCTGGGGCTGCAACATTTTATCGTGTGAGTGAACATTCAGTCTTATGCAGTAGACACAGATTTCAAAATGTTCACAGTTACAACATTTGGCAGTTGACAAAGTCTGGATGATTTTAATTTTAAATATTGCAATTTGCCGTACATAATGACATACAATGTACCTGACTCCTGGAGTGATCATGATGACACATACCTGGATCATGAGTCCATTTTCTTCATTAAATAAACATATACAGTTGACCACCTCGTCCTTGCTGAGCTCGTCCTCCGTCTCTATGGACTCTTCGGTTGCCATGGTATCCTGACTACATGTCCTCTGGTGTTTCAGGTCGGCCATTTTCATATCAATATCTTCTGAAAAATAGAAAATAAAGTTGTGTTCATCTGTCAAGTGTAAATGAGCAGAAATGAAATTATGATAGAATAATTAACAGGCAAAAAAACATGAACCATAGAGTAAGAAGGGAACTTAAAGATTTCACATGGAAACCTGTGTTCAGACAAGGGTTTTATTCATAATAACAGTGACCTTGATCTTTGACCTTCAAATCTGAAGAGTTATCCAAAGCTAAAAACTTACAATAATGAAGGACTACATAAAGTTTGAGTTTGTTATGCCCAAGGAATCTCAGGTGATTTTCAGAAACCTTTACATATCCAGAAGCGAGTTCCATTGAGAGTAACAGTGAGTGTCCTTGATTTTTAACCTTCAAATCTTAAGACCAATCCCAAGCAGCAAGGGCTCACAGTAAGTCAATTCTGTATTAAGTTTCATGTAGATATGCCTAAAATTATCATACAGAAACATTTTTTGACATGAATTTTATTTTAAGTAACAGTGACCTAGATCTTTAACCTTTTGACCTGAAGTGCAATCCTTAACCAAGCCTTCCAGTAAGGAACCACTGCATGGAATCCCAAGTTTGGTAGGACCAAGGGAACTCAACCTATCACATGGAAACCTTTGTTCAGACAATGCAATTCATGACGACAGACACAGCTGCCAAATTGATGCATTTATGTCACCTAAGGCGGAAGAAAAACATTATCTTAAGGAACTTTAGCAATGCTGTGAAATTATTTATGCAAAAATTCTGAGCTAGCATTTATATTAGATTCTTTTTAATGTCAGCATACCTTCCACTATGTCTACAGTGACACAGTCTTGGACCTCGGGTGCTGGAACTGGAGGTAGAGTCACACTTCCAATGTCTACAGGCATCGGCTGTGTCTTAGCAACCGGTGTTGTCTGTTTGGAAGAAGACGATACGTCAGAGTCTGTGGAACCTGCAAATGAAGGTTGAACAAAATATATATGTGACATCCAACAGTTATCTCCGTAACAAAATTCGACCTGAATTCAATATACCTTAATAAACCTCTAAACAGATGGCACATCAATTTTTAAAATAACATTTCTAGGTATAAATCCTGACAGACCTGCCCATTGTTTGCAAGCCTTTCGTCAAGGCGTATGGCTATTCGATAATTAGTGAATTGTATAAGGGAGATGCACGTGGCAGGCACCTGTAGTAATATATCATGAATGGTATAAAATCTTATCTGCCTGTCATTCCTTTAATATAAAATCACTTTTAATTACCTTAAAGCACCTGTCAAGTATATTACATGGTTTGACTTTATTTCATAAACAAAACTCTCTGATCAAACTGCTTGAATTGGACCAGGATAAATGAAAACAGTCATGGTTCAAAATATTCATTATAATTGTATAAACAAGTCAGTTGTTGCTACTGAAGTTTACTTTTTAATAAGCAATGAATGGATTCGCAAATGTTATTACAGTCCTATAACACACATTGCTGATGTGTTATAGGACTGTAACAATGTTTGCTAAAACATTTATTACTTATAATTATATTTACATTTTGATAGAATAATTGTGCTTTATTAGGTTTTTTTTTAACAGTTTTTGAACAGCAAATCGAGTGTAGACAACAATGAAATTGATGACATCACAATAGAGAAATTGATGTGATCACAATAAAGATTGATGATGTCACAATAGATATTGATGATGTCACAATAGAGATTGCCAATTGATGTCACAATAGAGATAGCAAAATTAATAGAGATTGATGATGTCACAATAGCAAAATTAATGTTGTTAATGTTATACCAACATTTGCCTTCACAATGCATTACAATGGAAGGTCGATGCACAGCAATATTTACAACTTAATTTTTGCCCACAGGTTTTACTTTACACGTGACCTGACCATGTTACGGAGCTGGCTGTACTTACATATGCTTGTTGTCTTGCGACGTTTCCGCGTTGGTTGCGGCACGGTTTGTTTCTTGGTGTCGTCACAGTGGTAGTATTTGATGTGGCTATCCAGAAGGTTCTCCTTACGAAACGCCTTGTTACAGCCTTCAAACACACACTTAAAATGGTTGTGGTCTTGTTCTATGATGAAAGCTTTCTTGGGGATGCCGGCGACTAGCAGGGCGGTCCCTTGGGTAGGTACTTGTGATACTGGGGATATGCTCGGAGACAGCTGGCTCACAGCCGCTACTGGACAACAGATACAAAACATTTGAACTCATTCGTCCCTTGAATAAACTTTAATTCAATTGGTATTTCAGTATAATTACAGTGTTGAAGCATAATCCACAGTGTTACCAGCTTATTTAGATCCAATACCATCAGTGTTGTTATCTCCCTTGTTTTCCATACCATGGCTTCACTTGGAAGTGTTTTTTAAGCAAGTTTGCGCCATATAATTACGAGGTTTTAATGAGAAATACGTTATCCGATTGCCACATGGTGCCAAATCATCACAAAATCACTTACAGAAAGTCCATTATGTATCCACAATTGTGGCCTATCAAGGGGGAATAACAACACTTTCAGGAAAGGCCTATACAGTTAACGTATTTTTACTGTATTATCAGCCTAGTAAGATCCAATACCATCAGTATTTCAATATTATACTGTTGAAGTATTTTTACAGTATTATCAGCCTATTTAGATCCAATACCATGATCAGTATTTCACTATTATAGTATTGAAATATTTTTACTGTATTATCGGCCTAGAAGGATCCGATACCTTTCTCCTTTTCCTTGGAGCGGCTACGTTTCCTGGCCGGCATCCCCTCCACAACTTCCGACTGTGATTCGCTAGTACTACTGGTTTCAGACATAGAAGGCGATGCAGTGCGCTTCTTAGTCTTTTTCTCACCTGAATTAATATATGAAAATAACTCCTATGAAATGAAACTATCTAACGCCATCTCTTTTAATGTATAGTGAAGCTAATGCCTGGAATGAATTGAATTAAAGAAATTGGAATTACCATTACTGTAGTGATGTTAAATTTTATGAGTGAAAATTTATGATTTTCTGTCTGAAGCTAAATATTCACTGGAGTTACATTGGAGTTAAATTTCATTGATAACAAAATGATTGTGAAACTTGGATTATATAGTCATAGCATAAAACAATTTAGGAGGACTTAGATGTTGCTAATTTTAATTGATGCATTTACAAATTAAACAAAATTAAAACCCTTGCAAATATTAAGCAGTTATAGACACATCACAAATAAGGATCTACTGTCTGCCATGAAGCTATGAAATGTTTATATCTTACATGAATAGAGGATCTTACATGAGTGTCAATGTAATAAGGAATTTTTTTCAACAAGTTAGACAATCTAATATGTCATGACGAGCGACAAGATGAAATTATTTAACCATTCTAATAAATTCTATATTACATGGACACTTGTGTAAGATTCTATTTATCACATAACTTACATTCACGAGAAATTCACTAAAACTCTCAAATTCTCTCTTTCATAGAAAAGCAAATTAATTTGACATTACGATTTTCACTACTGAGACAATCATATGACATAAAGACGTCATTCGTTTACGTCATCACAAGTGTTATTACACATGACTGTGTAATACCATATTTATGACAACAGGTCCGTTATGTAATAAATAGAGGTTACACAACGAGTGGCTGTTGGATATGGAATTTTATTTCACTCCAGTTAATTACTATTTTAAAGTTACAAAAGACATGAGCTTTAGCAAGTGTCTTTTGTAACTGTTGATATTTACATTTTCACTTCACTCCGCCTCAATGAAACTAGTAAACTGTGGTGGCTTCATTTTCCGATGAAACAAGTGGGACACACACTTTTTCGTTCCTGGCGAAGTAATACATTTGTTTACAGTGTATCGTCCTAGACGAAGTGTGTGTAATAATGTACGGGTGTACTACACACGTAAAACAGCTGTTTTACATGCCAATGAGTTATGCCAACATCATATCACACATAGCTTTAATAATACTTGATATGACAAAATTCTGAAATTTCTGAAAGCATTTATTCAAGATATGTTGGTCCTAAATTCCTCATTGATTCCCTCAATGATCATGCGTTTAATGCAAATGGGATCATCTGCCCGTCAGCAGATTTCGCATTTTTTTTATGTCCAATACTAAAATAAAATGTTTGAGATTGGTCACAGAAATCCCTTCTCTTTTAAGAAGTTACATATGTTTTTTTCTATTATTCGACAAATGTAACATGTTCATGAAACTGATAAGCTAGCTAGACTAGATCTACGTTAGGGCCTGACCCAGCTTGCTCATAGAGGCCTGAGAATTTGTTACACTTACAAGGTAGTTTTTGGACCTAAACCACGGTGTCTAGAATGAATTTATACTTCCAAGGAGTTTTGATTAGGGTGACATATTTATCGTAAACGGATCGTAACCTCAAAAAGCGTAACATACTATAAAAACCTTAGTTTATGTCAAAAAGCAGATGTAACGAATTCTCAGGCACCTCTGATCTTGTCAGTAACTGTACTGTACCGTGTGCTTACCTTTAAAGCTAAATATGTAGTTTTCGGTTAATATCCCAAATTAAAAATCATCAAATCACTAATCCAGTTGATTACATGTCACCAATACCATTCATCATACCTTCATTAATAAGCTATACATGCCTAAATCCACTGACTGTTATGAGAAGTTTTCAATATGCTTAGGCCTAACCGAAATCTGACTTCTGACAACTTTATTTGACTCGCTTCAACTGTGACCAAATCACAACGTAGTTTATTTACTGCTGCGCGATGCAAACTGCTCTAAAAACACTCTAGTAATTCATTTCATACTGGAAAGGTTTTTCAATCAATTCTTAATGAAAATAAAAGTTTGAGGGATATGATTACAGCACATATAAAAGCCAAAAAATAAAAATCTTGTCTCTGGACTACATTTTTTCTGTTGCCAAGTGATGAATGAAGCTAGCTATCAGCTGTTCCGCATATGTACATACATGCCGATAAGTGTGCAACAATGTAACAAAGGTAAAGCACCGTGTGACACCGGGAGCTTAAAGTACATGCGAATGGCCGGGAATTTAAAATAGTTAACGTAAATATAAGGATTGAATGTCTATTTTGTTGTTTGCATCGGCTGATGAAGTCAAGTGAACCTTGTGCAAATGGTACATGAACTGCTTCGCAGTGCACTTCAGTTGCGTGAGGTTCACTTGACTTCATCAGCCGATGCAAACAACAAAATAGACATTCAATCCTTAAAGAAATAATTAATGAGAGTGAAATAAATTCCATATCCAATAATATATAATAAGTTGTGTGACCTGTTTATACCACAATAATATTAAGTTGGAGTGGCAGTGTTGTTTTCTGTGACCGCAGAATATTTGCGTGAAAACATGTCATCTCGTTTATATATTCCCGCCAAATTATGACGATGTCAACAATCAGCATGTTGCATCGAACCATGTGATTTCCGGTCAAAGTTTAACTTTTTAACCAATCAAAAGTCCGGAAAGGTCATATTCCAATAGTGATATATCACAAAATATTTATCCAACAGTCAGCACGTTTATACAATGGTCTGAGAGTGGAATAACACACAGTATTGTGGTAGAAAATATATTATTGATGACCACAGATTCTACAGCTATACTTACGTTTGACAATCAGTGCAGCGGCACTCTCACCACCAACCCCTGAGGTCGGGTCCAGTTTCTGAGATGGAGGCTGCTTCAGTGTGATGGCAGGCAGACTGGTACTCGCTAGAGAGAGTAACATTCAGTTATAACGGATTACATTTATTGGTAGCATGTACTTGTAAAAAGCATACTTTTTTAATCCTTTTTCCCTGCAGACTATAATAGAGACATCCATATCAATACATGGTTAGGTCTACTGATGTTCGATAGGGGTGAAAGGGTTACTGTAAAAGTGACATTGTTTACGATGTAGACATTTTCTCTTATTTTGTTTGAAATAAATCTCTGCGAATATACCACACACAAACATATCAACACCACTCAAACTCTACAGTGTACCCTCGACCTATCGCCACCCGAATCTACTGCCACCCTCACATACCGCCACCAAAACCTCAAGAATGGATTTCTCTCCTTTATAATTCGCCATCCGCCACACCCTTTAAAATACAAACGTCCCCAATCGCTATATATTTTCTTCGACCATAACTCCATATTGTTCTGTTTTTGGAGATCGAGGAACTCTTTAGTATTCCATTTGAGGGCATGCAGCAAAAGCAGATCAATAACTATTTTTAGATATAAATTTGTGCCAATGTAGATCTATATGACGATATAATACTAAGCTTGGTTTTATTAAAATGTTGGAAATGCAATCAATTATGCAATTTAATTTATGGGAATAATTTTCATAATTCGATACTATTGCCACCCTCGTTGTACCGCCATAATTGCTGTGGACAAAAGGTGGCGGTATAACAAAGGTACACTGTAGTTTTATAAGTACATCTGTACACATTATAAAACAGCATGACTGAAAGCGTGAAAACTTTCACACCACAAACACTTTGGAGGCTGGCTAAGTTTTGGACCCTAAAATGTGGCATTTTCAACTTAACAATTTGCTTAACTGTTCCTATTTTTAAAGATGTATTGATTTCATCTGAATAAAGAGCTCAAAAGGAGCCACTTAAAAGTGTCATTTTCCCCTAAATGTACATGTATACACATTATTTATGTTTTCAATTCCGAGCACGAGTAATCTCCCCCATGGAAATTTCAAAAAGTTGGCAAGTATATAACCATCTCTTTCAAAGATTTCATCCAAACCAAAGCTTTGAGTTTGATATCTTCATTGTTCTGGCTACTGTGACATGTTAACAGTAACTCCTGTGATAACAGACCTGATGCTGTGCTGGCTGGTGAAGACGGTACGGACACAGATTCTAAACTTGCAGTTCCCACACTGGAGGTGGCTGGTTTTGTCACTGGAGGGACTGGAGCTTTTACTTCCACCTATAAATAATATGCACATAATATAGATGTCCTTTAAACTTGACAAATATCACTGTGCATTTATTACAAGTCAGGGTAATCTGCCCACAAAGAAGGCGCTTGTACAAAAATTATTACTACAATAGTGATAAAGTTGGCTGCTAGTTTTGTTAACGTGTAGTTAATCCATTAATAGTAATAAAATTTGAATCCCTCAATTTTCACACAAGGGATAACCTGATTCAGCGAATTTCCATTTACAAATGGGGTTTTTTCTGTGTTGTGCTCCAATGCTTAATGATTCATGATCATGATAAGCCCTGTTTTATTTAAATGCTGTAGCACTGTTTCGTAGCGACTGTTTTTCTCCGTTATGAGCTGTGAGCTTAACTTTCTGACATGGGGGAAAAAGGAGGATTGCCCTTATATTTCACAAATGCCTTTGCCTGTACAGTTATTATTTAATTACATCTTTTTAATACACAAACAATAAAACCCCACTTACTAGAATACCCCTCATTCTTCAAACAGTTTGTTTGGTCCTGACTAGTTCATACATATTCAACCAACTTCGGATTACTTGAATACCATGTATTCTCGGAACTATTGATCAAGTCCCCACAAGTTCAAGTAAGTGGGGTTTTATTGTATACATATATCTATTTAACTTGCTCAGCCCTAAAATTTCACAATGGACTATCCCAACCTCTGAAATGGAAGAGTTCAAATATGTCTTCAGGGTCAATGAGTTAAGTATTAAATAAATTACGTATCTAACGAGCATTAGTATGACTGTATGCAGTTCCAATATATGATCAATAGAATCTACCTCTACCTTGAGGATGTGACAGAAAAATCTCCAACCCAAGGGGTGATATTCTTGGTTGTCTAACCCGAGGGCAAGACAATCAAGAATATCTCCCCGAGGGTTGGAGATTTCTCTGTCACAACATCAAGGTAGGAGATGATTATATTTCTCCAATCATTTATTAATTGTTTTTAAGACAGTATCAATTCAACACAATGCTGACGTGACGTGATTGACCTTTTGACTTGGTGCGATAGTATTGTTGTCGTGACGTCATTACATTGTTGTCAGCTCGTGCTATTTGTGATAACCTAGGGGGTGACAGAGAAATCTTGGACAGGTAAAAGTCTGTGAATGATGGGAGAAAATATAGTCATTTCTACTTCTTTGCTATAATATTCAGTGTGATACTACTGTAGTATAAATAACCTTCTTTGAATACTGCAATACTTTTGTATTAAATTACAGCTCCCTGATAACTTTATTTCAGACATGTATACGAAGTAGTACAGGGACCTGGACCAGGGACCTGGACCTATGGGTTTCATGAATGTTCCTTAACTTTAAAATCTCCATTGAAAAGCATTTAATACAGAATTGAAGGGAATAAATCTAAAGCAACTTTCCTTAACTTTAGTAATGTTTTTCTATGGAGATTTTTAAGTTTAGGAATTTCCTTAAGTTAAGGAGCATTCATGGAACTGGGGCCTAAAGTATTAACACTTCAGGAGAAAGAAAACTAAAATCTTGTTATTCATTCGACTAATCTATGATTTTCCATGCAAGATGATAGGTACTCGACAACAACAACAGACGTGTAGGACCATCCCCCTCATTCCTCTGTAATACGGCACTAATAATACGGTATAAGATATATGACCATTGTCCTTTTACTTTAAGATTTTGTCTCCAAATATTTTTTTTTTTTTTTTTTAAATAAGTTTCCAGAAAACAAACAGAATTTTCAAGGAAGAATGAATTCCATACAATTTACTTCTGTAAATCAACATTTTGTCATTGAAACATAAATAAGGATGATTTAGTGCCTTGTGAACTCAATTCACCCCTGAAGACACGTTTGAACTCTTCCAATTCAAAGGTTGGAATAGTTCATCATGAAATTCCAGGGGTGAATGATATCAAACAGAATGATGAAGAGGTCATACATACATCGTAACCCCTAACCTTGACTTGTGTGCTATCAGTAGTCTCCCCTGTTTGAGGTAAGTCTGCTCCACCAGGGGTTGATGAAGACTTCACACTTACAGAGTCTGAGTCGGAACGCTCACGTCGGGCAAAAAATGAACCAGCCACGATCAGTTTCTTCTTCGATGTAGTGGCACTCGCACTGCGTTTACGCACTATGCCAGATTCTTTGTTTCGTTGTCCAGAATGACCCTCGGTTGTCTCCCTTCTCTTGGTCACACCCTCAGCGGAAGGGCGTTTTCTTTGTTTTAACTTTGTACCTTCTTTCTTGAGAGACTTTGTCTCAGTAGCTCCAGGTTCTGAATCACAAACAAATGTTTGGCAACATGTTGTACAATATATTATTACATCAAGTCCAATACAGATTATACAGTCTACATGTACCGTCTTACAATCAATATCAGAAAAATTTCCTATGACATGAATATTTCTTAGGACATGAAAATTTCCTCATGACATGAACATATTATGTGCGATGAAAATTTTATGTGACAGAAAATTTGAATTCCCATCATATGAAAATTTTCTGTGACATAAAAATTTCCCAAGACATGAACATTTCCTGGGACATGAAAATTTCCCATGACATGAACATTTCCTGTGACATGAACATTTCCTGTGACATGAAAATTTCCTGTAACATAAAAATTTCTCATGACATGAACATTTTCTGTAACTTAAAAATTTCGCATGACATGAACATTTCCTGGGACATGAAAATTTCCCATGACATGAACATTTCCTGTGACATGAAAATTTCCCATGACATGAACATTTCCTGTGACATGAAAATTTCCCATGACATGAACATTTTCTGTAACTTAAAAATTTCCCATGACATGAAAATTTTCTGTAACATGAAAATTTCCCATGACATGAAAATTTCCTGTGACATAGAATTTTCCCATTACATGAACATTTTATCAAGATAGTATAACACATTGAGAACCTCGAACACTTTAAAATAAGTTGTAAAAGCAACAAGATCATTTCAGTATATTTTCTATCTTTCCTGTGACCTCTTCATGTCAATGAGCCGTCACTTGTGATGTTACTATATTAGGGGCGTAATGCATGATACATATAGAAATGTTGTGTCTAACATAAACCCATGGGGAACTAGAAAATAAGTTTGGTACAGACATATATCAAACTATCATAAATTCTAAGTTTTCATCAAGGTGATTCATAGTACCCGGTAATTAAGGGTACACAAGTTTGACCAGTTCTTTAAAAACAAAATTTTGCTTTAAGTTCATATTTAACATCTGTCATTCAGTGTTCCTTTTATACAAACAACAGGCAGAATAGATACTCTAAAGTAAAACGTCCATGTAAAACAAGACTTTGGCTGCATGCAGTGAAACTTTTCAGTACAACTTGAAACTATACTCAGCTATACATACATGTACCAGCAACAGGCTGCAAAATGTTTCCATTTAAATATTTGAAAACACTGCACAAATTTAAAAGAAAGCTCCTGCAACAGTTTCAACTAAGATTTAGTTTAAAACTAGCGTTCCATTACTTTCGGCATGGAAGAGATAGAATATATATATATACAAAACAAAGACTGTACCAGCTGGAGTCATCAGATCTGTCACAGGTCAAAAGATAGACCAGGAGATGATGTTGCCATGGAGACAGCTTTAGTCTAGTTGAAATATACAGCCAATACAATGCTATCATCACATACATATAGGTGCTCAATACTCGTGTTTGACTCATTCATACATAATGTCACATTAAAATTCTATAGTTTACTATGAATTTTCAGGGGTGAATTAATTAATTATCAGTAAATAAAGGCATAAACATCAATATGATAACCTCACAAAGCCAAATGTATCAGGTTTTCACCACTTTCATATAAATTTTTACAAATTAATATCAAAATAATTATTTGAATATGGAAAAATAAAGCTCATACTGATCATATTTAATGCCTTTGTGTATATTTGTTTGAATCAATTACAGTAAAGCCCCACTTACTCGAACCCAGTTTACCCGAAGACCTCTCATTCGTCGAACAGTTTGTTTAGTCCTGACCGTGTTTGTACACATTCAACCAACCTCAGATTACTTGAATACCATGTATTCCTCAAACTATTGATCAGGTCCCCACGCGTTTGAGTAAGTGGGGTTTTTCTGTAGTATTCCACAGTAATTCTAATGACTACAATAAAAAGTAGTTTAAGTGCAATGGCAATTGATAAAGAGATTGTTCTATTTAAAGCTTGGGAGAGTATATCAACTGAGTCTAGCAGGGGGAGATAAATCTAGTGAGTGTAAACAAGGGACCAGCCAGGCCAGAGGAGAACCACAATTATGAAAAGAAAGCAACCCAAATAAGTCAGACTAGATTGAAAGGAAAGTCCTCTGTAAGTTATTTGTGAAGGTATACTGTAAAAGTTGAACTTTTCGCGGTGTGGAAATTTTTCGCTTATTCCGCTGGCATTAAATCTCCGCAAATATATCCACACTTGAACATATTTAACACCAATCAAACTCTAAAGTGAAAAATAGTATTATATGTACACAGTTCGAAACAGCATGACTGACAGCGCTAACATTTTTACACCAAGAACAGTTGGGTGAAAAAATTCAAATGCGAAAATATTGGCTTTTACAGTATACATTGTAGTGGACATCAGTCAGGATGTAGTGAGGGGAGATGCAAACAGAATGACAGCCAGGGGAGATAATAAAATGTCACTGTGACAGCATACCAAGGAATGTCAGACAGGCTAGGAAAAGTAACCTATCGCATAAAATGAAACTTTGATATAATGCCCCTCTTTTTTATTGCCATCTCATTTACTTCCAACATATTTTAATGTCCAATTTTGTTGTTTTCTCAAAAACTCCATGAACATATTTGTCTCAAATTTTCTCAGACCAAATGATGGCACTATAACAAAGTTTCGGAATGTTGTGCAAGCGTATCCTTGCTGCGGCATTAACAGGAGGAAGCCAGGCAAGGGCAGGAAAAGCCTTAACGAGAGTGTAAGTTGCAGAGCGATCCAAGATACAGTGGTCGGCCAAGTCAAGGAGGTTGAGAGCGTTAATGCCAGGTCATGTGATCAGCCAGAGTAGCAAGCGCAAATGTTCAAAGTCATGCTATTTGTATTTTTTAATCGCAGATTTTGAAGTCATGCTCTTTGTTACTTTAATTTGCAAATAAACTTTGATTTCTGCACTAGTTAAACTTGCAAAAAAATCCACACTTATTAAGATTCTGTTTGGGGTTTTTTTTCATACAAAATTTCATTGTTGTTAACAATTTACTGAGATCCAATATATAATTAAAGTTTTATGTTTTATATATATATCAATCATTTGTTTACTCAATTACCAGTACATCATTTATAAATTTTGTTTATCAACTTCTTTTACCTGGATTGACCTTTGACCTGAGGTGGCATGACCTCCGCCGTCCAATATTGCCCTCTAAAGATAAATGATTAGTATAAGAAAACCACTCGTAGAGAATGTTAGACTAATTGTGGCTGTGTGAGTAGGTGTTTAACATTCTCATACAAGTTAATCATCTGTCTCCACATAGAAATACGTTTATAAACAAAACTAGAGATCTGTGAAAAAAGTTGCTCAGGGGAGGTATAATTTGTTAAAGAGTACCATATTCGACCCAATAAGCACACAGGGCACTTAAACATAATTATATAGAAAAAAAGGAGTGCACGCCTATTGTGATCAATTAAAAAATAATAAATACGTAGACTTGAAATCACTAGTAAGCCAATATGGGATAAAATTACCACAAATACTGGTACTCAAAATATAGTACAGGCATATGGTATTATTTATCGTAATATTTGTAATGAAGTATCGTATAAAAAAAAGTATTGTCTCGAGCTCATTGTCAATGTTTTTCTGTCTTTTGGCATGTCTAATTAACTAGGAGGCGCTCGAGGATCACTTTTTATAACATGGGCACTTATTGGGTTGAATATGATAAATCTTAAGTTCAGGAAACAACTTTCAAAAAGTTTGTAAGTATAGTATGCGATGCTAAAGCAGCATTATATGTTGTACTGTTGTAATATTTTATTCAATCACAAACAGGTTCTTCTGTGCAATTTCTACTTTATAGTCTGGATCAAACAAAGAAGAATTGAGATCTGGAGAGGTTAATGAAATTCTATTAATACAAGAAATATTGTCAAAACACAGAGAAACAGTCCCCTTCCCCACTACCCTCCTACGAGGAAACTACCCCCACCCCACCTTCCAACCAGATTCTCAATTGTAGAAGTATATAAGCCCCCGACCATCAAACTCACCTCCTGTTTCCGTCTCCAGACCAAGTGCGGAAGAACCAGGTAGGACCCCTGTGGTTGGTAACAAAAATGTTTGATTCAACATAAAAGTGGAATACAAGCATACTACCATGATATTACTTTCGTTTTATTCAGACCATTAAAACCTCATTCACTTAATTGAATTTGATTAATTCAATTAAATTGAACTGGATTCAATTAAATTGAACTGTATTCAATTGAATTGAATTCAAGCCTTATTCATTCATTCATTGAATTTCATTCAATACTCAATTTAACTCCAAGAATTTGATTGGATGAAATTCTCTTCTCCATCATTATATTATCACCAACTGTACAGATACAAAGGTTTCACTTTCATTATTTAACGATAGAAAATCTCTGATCCATACACACATACCTTCCTCTTCATTGGATTTCCGCCGCAGCTCTTTTGGCACATTAATAATCTCTGATTTCTGAAAAATTAACACAACTCTCTTACAAATTCATTGTTCAGCTACAACCTGTACACATTCTGCTATCCAACAATCAGCAGGGTATGGATAATCACTATTTGCACAATATATAACATGTTATCAATCATTTTCACAATGCATTTTTCATCTCGCTGTACGTTGACTCCCTTCCAAAACCTCTATCTAGTATCTTGAGTTAACTAGGTACACTTGAATTTTGTTTTAGAAACATATTCCCAGAGTGCTGTACTTTAATACCTGTTTCGGATCCACTGCTCGTGGACGGATGTTAATTGGTTGAACGCTCTTTTTGAATCCGTCATAGAACACAATTTCATAGGAACCTGGAAAATGCATGTGATACAAATGTTTGTACATTGTAAAGTATGTATTTAGAAAGAACAAGAACTTGAAACGTAATGCAACAATATCATTATGAGATCCGGTATAAGAACATGACAAATTCATTATATAGAATATATTATCGAAGAAACCTAAAACAAATATACATGGGTTGTAACAACACATGTATATGGGGCAGGTACAAAAATGTATACGATTCTGACAGTGAAGACAATACGATAATGTTAAATGTTTTGACCAATTCGCTCCTTTATCAAGACAAATGAAAAAACACAATTACTAGATATAGAAACATGGAAAATTTACAAAAGAAAAACACTAAACTACAATGATTATACATATAGAAACGAGAAAAATTCACTAAGACTGGTCATCATGATTAAATGAACCCTGGAAATATATAATATTACTACTGGACACTAACAAATAAACACAGTTACCAGGAAATATGCAACATGATAGATGCAACATGATAGATACATTCAAACATCGATTAATCGAACTTTGATGATTCAAATTTCTCGATGTGTTGACCTTTAGACAAAGAGTAACCCCTGCATATCGAGGATGGTACCAGGGGTACAGAGAGTGTAGGTGAGCGTAACCCCTGGATATCAAGGATGGTACCAGGGGTATAGAGTGTGAAGGTGAGTGTAACCCCTGGATATAGAGGATGGTACCAGGGGTATAAAGAGTGTAGGTGAGCATAAAACCCCCGGATATAGAGGATGGTACCAGGGGTATAGAGAGTGTAGGTGAGCATAAAACCCCCGGATATAGAGGATGGTACCAGGGGTATAAAGAGTGTAGGTGAGCATAAAACCCCCGGATATAGAGGATGGTACCAGGGGTATAAAGAGTGTAGGTGAGTATAAAACCCCCGGATATAGAGGATGGTACAAGGGGTATAAAGACTGTAGGTGAGCATAAAACCCCCGGATATAGAGGATGGTACCAGGGTTATAAAGAGTGTAGGTGAGCATAAAACCCCTGGATATCAAGGATGGTACCAGGGGTATAAAGTGTAGGTGAGCGTAACCCCTGGATATAGAGGATGGTACCAGGGGTACAGAGAGTGAAGGTGAGTGTAACCCCTGGATATCGAGGATGGTACCAGGGGTATAGAGAGTGTAGATGAACGTAACCCCTGGATATAGAGGATGGTGTTAACTCACCATCTGTTTGTACTGATGTAACCTTTCCTGGGTACATTTTACAATCGGTCCACCGGGCATATACACTTTCTCCCAGCTTATACTCCTGTAACAAACAATGGATCACCAAGCTAAGTTTATAACTGTTACAATGGACTCATAACTTTAGAATAGCTTATATCTGTGGTGTTTACATAAATAGAGGAAATCTTACAGTGTCTTCAGTAATACATGTACCAAATATATTTCACGAGTGTGTCTAATATTTTGATATTTAGCACACGAGTGAAAAATACCAAAATATTAGCCACACAAGTGAAATATGTTTGGCAATACTTAAGAAATTGTTAGATATTCTGTTTATTTCATTTTTATAGTAAAATCTTCAGTACAGTGGCAGCTTTGGTTTTCCCAAATGTCATTTGTAAGCAGCGTTCTAATTGGTCAAATAAAAAAAAGTGATATTTTTCACTAGTGAAAAATACCACTTTTATAGAATGAATAATTTTCGATATTTCACTTTCATCAGAAAGCACAGGACACAATGATTAATATTTTCACCATTAGACGCTGCATAGACTTCATCAAGTGTGGATCAGGAAAATTCAAAACAGCTGATATCAACTCACGATATCAAATATCAAGAACAATCGACAAATTCATACAATACATTTGTGCTATTTAAGTAAAATGAAATACTGTGTGGAGATGACATCAGCAGTAGTTTAATTAAAGGTATCATTTCTCTATTTGTGTGGAACTAGTTGACTTTTTGATGTCAAATGTGCAACCTGTATACAGATACTTTCAATACAGTTTACTTTTCAACTTTTTTTGATGTTGCAGTTGACATGCATTTTATCATGATTAATCTACATACCAACTTTCATTTCGATATTTTTATTCATTATTGAGCGATAACGGAAAAAACTATGACGGAATAATAGCCAAGGATAAAAATATATGCCCCTGACAATTTCATGGCGGGGGCATAAAAAGGGACAAGTTCCCAGTACAGTATATATGTACTTGTATAAATAGTAATTAAAGATATAAAGGTCATTGTAATGTCCTCCGTTGTAAATGAACAGCCAGAGACCAAGTCAATCAACCCCAGACCAAATCTTACTCCACTGAGTCGTTTCTTTTTCTCTTTCCGACCGGAATGCCTCATTTTTGGACGAAGTTTTTCACTGCTCATCTCGACCCACTCATCATAACGTTGGTTCCATCCCTCAAAGTGGATGAGAACGGTGGCCTCTTCTTCATCAATGTCAACTATCTTAGCCGAGTACCTATAACAAACCAGGTCATCTTATATTTAAATTCCCTTCTAAGCTACTACACATTAGTATGTCTATAACAAAGTCATTGGAAATCATTGGTAAGTTACAGAACTTTCTTTTTTTGTCATTTATTTTTCAATATGATTTTCTAGTTTGGTTTTATTTTCAATAATTTAATCTTGTTTGAAACAAGCATTTTCATTGGCTTAGAAAAGTATGTTATCAGCCCATAACGTAAAAAATGACGTCGCCATTTATAACGTCACTTTTGATTGGCTGATGTAGCAGCGTAATGATTTGTAAGAGAAAAGAGTCCATCAAAAAAGTTAATTTTCGCACGGTATAGATTAAATTATAAGTATTAACTTGAATCTATTTTTTTATGTTATGGGGTCATAACACAAAAAAATGGAGTGTACTCTAAATAAACCGTGAAGCAGTTCATGATGAGAGTACACTCCAGTTTTTTGTGTTATGACCCCATAACATAAAAAATATATTCAAGTTAATCCTTGATTGTACAAACTATTGAACCTTAAGTTTTTTTGTCAAGTGATATCTATAATGCTATAAAAATATTGGTCTTTCAAAATTATTTTTTTTAATTTAGAATAAAAAAAGTGATATTGGTATGTAATTTAAGAAAATCTATAATTAACATGACCAAAATATCCTAAATATCATGTGTCAACAACAACACAGGTTTTAATAATGCTCACCATTTCTTCATGAAGTCCATAGCCTCCACTTTCTCCCCCTTCCTCCAGATGATACCTGGTCTGTTGGGACATCTTCCCCGTACGTGTCCCTGAATGTGGGACTGGGATGAGGACGAGCTGGTAGAACATGTGCTAACGTTGTCCGCCATTCCAGGCCCTCCGCCTATCCCTCCTCCACTTGGAGTCCTCATTCCATGTTTGCTTGGCGTTCCACGATCTGAACTTGCTCGACTACTTGCCGAACTGTCCAGCAAACCTTCTTCACTGATTCCACATGGAGAAGAGGGTGGCACATCTTCAGGATTTGGGGAGTCCATTTGTATGTCTAGGTCAGGGTCTGTTTTTGTGCCAACATTTTCGAAGCTTCTTTTCTGTTGTTGATCAATGTCATCCATTTCAGAATCAGGTGGTACAGTATCAGATGTATCCATAGCTATATGTTCATCCACTTCTGCATCCTGTAAAATATCAGCACGAACATTCTAGGCTTAATATATAAGTGGCTTTAAATAAACTGGTAAGGTAATTTACAACTGTGTTTTGATGGAGCTCTAGTTATATCATTGATGAACCCCAACAGGACTCTTTGTAGTTTATTGTATTTGTGTATATGTACACAAACATTGAATTGTATGTACAGGAAAGTATATTACAATCCCCAAGAAAATTTACAATTTTTGTTGATAATGTATTGTGTAACATACATATATGTATGCATGCCAAGGAAGCGTATTAATTATCAGGGTTCTCACTAAGTTTTGCAATAATTGGTTGACTTCAAAAAAATAGCTGGTTGAATTTTCACATTCTGTAATGTTGACATATATAAAATTCTGAAAAATAGCCGGTTCAAAGTTGGTGAATAACAGGCTACTTTTGCCAGCAACCGGCTTTTAATGAAAACCCTGATTATATATATAATTAACTAAAAGTGCAAAATATACCTGGGCTTTTTCTCACCAGTTTGGGATGAGGTTTTTTGTCTTATTTTAGGAAGAAAATTGGTAAACTGGGAATTGACAGATTTGTTCAGGATTTACCCATATAACAGTATGAGGCAACATGGTAAATCATTTGGGGCGATATGTCAAATTTAGGGACATTATGGCAATGGGGCGATCTGGCTTCAGGCGAATCAATCTGTTCACCCCAAATATTTTGGGACATTATGACATGGCATTTGGGATGATGCAAAAAAAATTGGGGCGATAAGAAAAAATTGGGGACATTGAGGCATGGGACATTGTGACATTGGGGCCTACCGTCTGGCACCTAGCTGTCATGGCGGTAGCCATGACGAGTAGCAGTAGGAAAGTGCCGATATTGTAATGAGGAAATAACGAATTGACAAAGAAACAATTGTACAGGTAAGGTAAAAGAAAGACTATTGCATAAATAATTTAATACTGCGATAATTGATTACCCCGTCAAAAACCGGATGTTCAAGGGTATACACTTGTTTGTCGCGATAATAACTCGCATTAGCTGATGTTTATTGAAAACTATATGCGACTTTAAATAAAATTTATTGTATTGTTTCAGGACTCACACAACTAAATCAGCCTATCACGAAGTGTTTCATACGTTTGTAGTCCCTACTGAAAATTTATTCCGGCTAAGTACAGTGATTCTGGGTAATTTAAATAGGTAATTGTTGACCTATTCTGCATTGAATGAAATCTGTAGATATTTAACTTTACAAAAATATATACTTTTGGTAGATTTTGATATGTGATGGCGGATTGATATGGGGTCAAAAGTCAGAGGGTGTTCCCGCCCCATTTCACTGGTTTGACATGTAAATTTCCGGTTGTCCGAAGCAGACGCCTGTAGCAAGCTAATATGCCAGTAAACTCCTCATTAAATGCCACTTGAAGCCTTTGTCATGTATGTATCTGTGAATTTAGGCAGTTTTCACAAGTGTTGTACTTCAAATATTAAAGTTATTAGCTCGAAAGCTTAGTAATAACATATAGTAAATTATTTAGTTGTGTGAGTCCTTCATGACATTGCCACTGCCAGCTAATTATAAGCTTACAAATGTATCTATCAGAGCTAAATAACACTAACAATGATCACGTCACGAACAAAATTTCATAACATTTTCAATTGGAGATATTTTGGTAAGAATATTAAGGGAAATTAATTGTGATCTGAGGCATGCATAGATTACTAAATACTCGCGATCGTCGATCATCTGATCATGACGCAACGCTTGATGCAGCATTCACCATCATCTATTCCAATACATTTTACAAGATTTAAACATCAATGGTTGATGTTTCTATTGCATAACTACCAAATGTAACAGAAAATTATTGTAAGAGCCGCTGGAACCTTAGTCAAACGCGAATAATATATAAATTGTGCAAGGGTACCGTACGTACTTTTCCCTCCGACGCCATCTTGGTATTGTGTAAAGTCCGGCCGAAAATGTTCCGGAATCCGGAAATGAGTTAAATTGTTATAATAACGTAATAGTATAGAGCGTCGAAAACAATTGTTATGTAAACGTCATGTCAACAAATCTATCAACATAGCTATTTTTATTATGTACACTACATCTGAAGCCATACTCTTCATCAGGGACATATAAAGCCATGGCTTTATACGTCTCTGGCTTCATGTGTATACATGCATATACAGTGACGTGCCAAAAGTTTTTCATATTTTTTTTTATGTTGCTGTATATATTCTTTGTATTTCCAGGGACGTATATCACAGTTGCTTGAGTTTCTTCAGTAAATAATAAATATATATATATGAAATGAGCCTCCCATTACAGTTATGTAATGTCATTACATTCTGTAATGGGCCGCGGCTCCTTATATATAAACATTTTTTATATACTGACAGAAACCCAAGCGCTCACGTCCTTGGTATTTCCAACTTTTTTTTTTCAATCAATTTTCCTGACTTCGTTTATGGATAATTTGTTATGAAATTGTGTGTATTTATAGAGAATTGTTTCCTGTTATATCTCATACTATGTTCACTGTTTTCCGTTATGTATAACCAGAGAAATCCTAATTTATTTACAACATCCAATTTTCGGGACGCCATTTTGACGTCATTTTGGTAACGTTATATAGAGAAATGGCGTCAAATTAGCAGTGTAGATAATTCTGTTTAGCTCCATAAATACACAACGGAAAATTAAATAAATATTATGAGAGGATATTAACCTTGTATATTTTTGTCCCAAAATTTGACAAAATATTGTCAAAAGTCAGGAAAATTCAATGAAAAAAGTTGGAAATACAAAGAATATACAAAGAAAATTTTTAAAAAAATTGAAAGACTTTTGGTACGTAACTGTATATTCATCAGATTGATTTTAAATATGTCAAGTTTTAATTGACAAATGGCTTGCTAAATTTCAAGGACCGCATGCTTTTGAAAAAAAAACATATATGTAAGGAATACAATTTAAACTGAACACCCTAGTTAATGTTCAAAACTAGCTATAACAAATTCTAAGGTCCCTGTGGAATAAATGGGATGTGGTTTTATTAGAATATCTCCCATCTTGAAAGAACTCCAGGGGTTACACTCAGTCACATACGCTCCCTACAACTCTGGAATCAAATCTGAAGGCACTGAATGTGCCACCATGCATGTCGATGAGAGAAGCAGACTAGTTCGATTCTTTGAAGTACATCTCGCGGTCACATGACGGTAAAAATGACAGTTTTGAAATCTTCCAACGTCAGATACCCAGCGATTGGTCGGGATTCTTTTACCTTGGACCAAAGACCAATACAATTGCTATCTTAAGCTTCATGCCTTCAGTTATACCATGACATATTCCAATGGTGTAGAGAGCATTTTCTCTTACCCTGGACAGGGATATCCACACTTTTATCGATGTGATATTTTTTTTTCTCTTACCCTAGATAACGTCAATATTAGATATACATGAGGTTTAACAGGGTAAGAGAAAACTGATCATTCACCTCCTTGGTCGCGAGACAGGAGACCTCAACCCTCGGGGTAAGATTCTTAAGCTGCCAAACACTCGGCAAGCCTGGTGTTTGGCAACTTAAGAATCTTACCCCTCGGGTTGAGATTCCACTGTCTCACCCCCAAGGGGGTGAAAGATTCTTTTATTCCCAGAGAGCGTCATCCAGGGACATGGAGGATTTTTAAACGGCGATACAATTATCTGTTTGTGGAATATGGCGGGCAGTGGCGTAGCAAAACTATGTGTTTAAAAGTGTATGCTATTGATGGGGGTGGGGGTTCTAGGACGAACCAACTTTGTGGGGGGTACTGGACCGCCCTCCCTCCTCAAGGTATCACAGGTTTTGGTGATCAAAAATGAGCTTTTGTGTATTAATAAACTACACCAACTAACATGCGAGAGCAATTCCACCTTCTTTCGCTGAATTTGAAATGAATAAAAAAATACAACGATTTTCCGCCAGTTTTTACATGCCTTTAGTTATACTACTACATAATATTAGTGATAAAGGTGAATTAAAACCAATAAAAGACGGAGAATCATATGCATAGGCGGATCCAGAGGGGGCGCAGCCGGCGCGCGCCCCTCCCCTAAAATTTGTCAAGTGACCAATTTTTCCAAGAATTAAAACTAAAAATCTCATCTTCAGATAGCATTGCAAACCATATATTTGGTAGAAATATTTATAAAAAAAATCGGGGCTACGCCCCAAATCAGACTTACGCAGTTTATAATTCCTATATATTACAGTGTAGTTGAACGTAATATATAATGTACGTCTAACAATTATCTATCCCCTCCCCCATCTCTTCCATGTTTCTTTCTCCTCACAATTTGGCTGATATCGATCACATGACGATATACGAGGGGTGTTCGAAAACTTTTTGCAAATGACATAGTTTCTCAGAAACGCTTATCAAAATTCCAATGCATTTTTCTAGTTGCCTTAAAAATATTCACCCTAAGCATGAAGACACCGTTAGAATCCAATTTTTGAAACAATGTTCATACTATTCTTTGGGTACACTAATCAGAAACGGGTAAAATGCAGATTCCAGCTCACTTCTTGAACTATATCTCCTATCAGATATGTGGGTTTTTTTAGCTTCGGAAAGAGGAAAACAATCACACGAGGCAAGGGCTGGGCTGATTGGAGGGTGTGGTATAAGCCATTGACCTTTTCCGACCTAGAAAAATGGTAGTTGCCGATTTGTGTGCTTGGGCATTGCCATGTAACAACTGGACAAAACTTCATTCTTATTGAAACTTCCAGATACACCCTACCGTTTCGAACAGCAATTTTCATGATTTGTCCACTATTTCTAAAGAATATTGCGTATAACACCTTCTTTGCTGATAGTGTTCGTTTAGCAATACTGGGCATTTTGGCATGTTTAAAAGCCCAAATCCTATTGTCAACTTTCCTCTGAGGCTCATAAAAATGCACCAATGTCTCATCACCCAGTATGAGACTATCAAATGCCCCTTTTCTGATAGTTTAGGTTCTTTTTTAGTAGTCTCTTGGCCATTTGTACCCGTGTACGTTTCTTCTCGTTTCGTCAGTGAGTAAATGTGGGATACAACGAGCACTTCTTTTCCTAACCTTGAGATTTTTCTTCTGAAGGAAATGAACAGATGCTAAACCCAAGATTGTCATTTGTGCTAGTTGTCTAACGCGAGTCTTTCTCAATGATTTACTTGATTTTATTGACGTTCAATTTGTTGGGAACCGCAAACCCAAGTCTTTCCGAGTAAAGGGCATCTTCAACCAATTCATGATCAGAATGAAATTTAGAAAAACATCTGCAAGGGAACCGGTTAGTGGATTTTAATGAAATATATACACAAAATACAGGGATGAGCAGTGAAATTGTTCGTACCACAGGGTTCGTACCTTAGGTGTTTAGAGTAATGTTACACATTTTGGGGGTTTATATCAATTTTCGATAAAAATGTACCCTCAATTATCATAAAGGCTAAAGGGTGGAACGCTTTCCACCTCGAAAAATCGACCCCATCTACATTTCTTGCATCAAAAATCACATTTCTAGAAGAGGTACGAAAAATTGCTTGGTACCGTTGGAAAGATGGATAATTTTTATTTCAAAAACCTCTAAATGCACGTCAAATGTACCCTCCATCCGCAGAAATAATCTTGATTTCCCCCCCCAAAAAACCCATGCAAAATGTCCCTGTCTTTCCTTAGCTATCGTGCCACTTTCTGCATAGCAATGAGATGGCGGTCTTCCTCTTAAAGGCCCAATATACGTAACTTTCAGCAAAACGCAAGAGAAAATCGAGCCTTATAACTTTTTATATTTATAGATTAAGATAAGATTAACTGATATCAGCAATATTCAAGATGAATTCCTACGCGGTTACCGGTACAGCAGCAGTTGAAACTCGGTACTTGTAAACACGCGTCCATTTTGATCTGTCGTCTGACTTCGGCTTGTTGTTGAAGTGGGCCCCACCTAAGTTATTTTCAATTCTTTGGATTTTTCTGTCAAGAGTTTTTTGTTACATACCGGTCAGGTTTACTTCGTTTTAGGCTTATTTTTGCTTGCTTATAAACTGGATTTTTTTTTCAGATTTTTCAGAATCACGAAACATTTCCTGAAGTTACGGATATTGGGCCTTTAACAAAGGCATCCAATGAAAATTTGCGTGTTTTTTGAGGAAATTGAGATTATTTTTACGGAAGGAGAATACATTTGACGTGCATTTAGGAGGTTTTTAAAGCTTTCCACATTTAATGACCATTGAGGGAGGGCATTTTTATCGAAAACTTATCTAAACCCCCCAAAAGTGTAAAATTAAACTAAACACCCTAGTTTATGTTCAAAACTAGCTGTAACCAAGTCTCAGGTCCCTATGGTCCGTACTGGTTTAATGTGCGTAAATCACGTGATACTCTAGTATACGGTGCATGCAAAAAACAAAGATGCATCTTGTAATGTTGTTGTGAACTCAATATGGAAGGGACGCCGAACACTCCACACACAAAAGTATGTTCGACCAATCATAACATTGCTTGTAATATTCCCGGGAAGAGAAATTTATATAAGCTTTCAGCTTGTTTTCCAATCTCCAATATACAAAAATGTACTTTATTATTTGAACAACTGTGTAAAAATTTTGGAATATAAAATACTGTTGATACTAAAAGTTCATTTCAGAAAAAAAATGTACTCCCCTTCTAACCCAAAATCCTGGATCCGCCTATGATATGGTGGTGGAATTAGAGTGTATGCTTGAGCATAAAATATATGATTGCTACGCCACTGGCGCGATGTTTTATGTGCTATGTGATGACATATATGGCTTCGATGAAATAAACTGAGAAACTGGATAAAAAACATGATCAAGATTTTTTGGTAGCAAATTTGAAGGTTTTAAGGAGACTTGCGGAACAAACCGTCAGTACGTCCTTCTGACTTTTTGTTTTCATGCAAGACGTCTTAATCGATTAAAGAGCTAAACAGAACTGGTAACTAAACCTTCGCCAGAACTACATAATGCACTTCACTTTCAGTTAATGTGTGAATTGTAATACCTTACTGAATTTACGCAGCAGGCACATGCCGTACGTCGGTTGCGGACGTCGTACCGACATCGGATTCAATGCCACTATATAGTAGTCCAAAGGGTTCTGACTCCCTGACCCGTTAAATATTTGGACGGCAGGCGGGTGCGAGACCCCGCGGCCTGCCGTTCAAATATTTTGCTGGTCAGAGCTACAGTCAGAACCATTTGGACTATGCCACTAGCTACAGACTAGTATCATCCGCGTAATCAATGTCAGTCTTTACCTACAACACGACTAACATGTAATGGTCAGCCACGGTTCTGATTTTGCGTCGGTGTACTTTTCCATTCTTTATCATTCAAAGTGCAACCCCTGAATTGCACATGTAGCTGATTAGCTGTTCATAAATTTGCTCTGAACGTCAGTATTTCAAAACTTTGGGAGATGCAGTAAAATGGGGGATTTCTACAGAGTTTTTTTTGTCGCAATTACGAACTCAACTAAAAAAAAATATATATCCATCTGTGTCGTCAAGGTCTATTGTTTTTATGCTTATTGATTTTGTATTGAGATTTTGTTTTCAGTTTCGGGGACCTCACGTTGAGGTCATGGGATTGCTTCATCTTGCATTTGTTCTAGATTTACATGGCGGTACTGTCAACGAAGCAGACTATTCTTACACTTAGTGGTTAAATTTAATTATTTTGCTTGTAATGTTTAAAATGTCGACATACCAATGATTCTTTTTTGGTTTCATTCGAAGAAAAGGTTTGTTAACACTTAGATATGTTACTTAACCTTCCCTGTCCCCTTACCCTCACCGACAATCTTCCAATATGTTGTGTGCCGACTTACTGAAGCAGTTATATCTTGATGTGATTTAACTGTTTGAGGTTCTTATATAACGCTTTATCACAACCTAAAGGTCATCTCAAAGCGGCTCACAAATTATTATCCGTTGTTACAGGACCATACAACCGGCACTGTTATTTCGGCGCTCACAGCTAGCATTCTACAATTTCTAGTACTGCCCAAACACATACTAATTTACAGTTGAGTAGACTGGAACAAACGGAGTAAAGTATCTTGCTCAAGAATACAACACAAGTACTGGGACTCAAACTAGCAAAGCTTTGATTACGAGCCCAGCCTCCTATCACTCTTGCTGTGGCATTCAGGGACGTATCAACAGCATTTGATATTAAATGGACTAACTCCCTACAAGGGCACCTTCATCATTATGGGCTACCATAACAAGACGGGACATTAATCATCTCTGACACCTAGGGGTTGCTAACCTACACTCACTCCATCCTTGGGATACTAAAGGCACGAATATAGCAGTTTGATTGGTCCAGGATAATATAAAATGGCAATCCTTACGCAGATACCAGTCATTTGAGGATTACAAAGGCGTGACAACAGACCTCAAAGCATGTCAATTTTAATTGTTTACATAACCGATGCTTCAAATTGGCCACATGCACATCATCCAATATGCTCGGCAATTAACTGTATATATATAGTTTTCGGGAGTGGATCTCAACTGTTTCAAAGTTAGGACTCGTGGGTTAAGTCTGCAAGGGTGAGAAAGACCTTGACACCAACTCTACCATGTATTATCATGGCTGTGTTCGTTTCTTCATGCCCAGCAATTGTATATAGTGGTTAGATGGAGATTTCAACAGTTTCAAAGTTTTCACCCAGGTAAATACATGTATATAATTATAAATATGGTCTAGTAAGTAATATCGACGGTATGATCCACTATATGTACTGGATCCTAACAAACAAATGTTCGTTGGATGTGTATTACTAGAAATAGATATATGATTGTGGAAGTAATAGCAACAGTACGGACAAACTTGGTAGGACCTTTGGGGTCCGATCAGCCGAAGGGATTATATGCCTTAAAAACAAAATCATGTTTTATGTATATTCTGTTTATGTGATGTAACGTGTATTTTATGTGTCTTGATAAAGGGGCGGAAAGCCTTGAAAATTTGACAATTTATTTGTTCGTACTGTCGCTTTTACTTCCACGATCATATAATTATATATATGTCTAGTAGTTAGGGTGGGACATATCCTAGAGCTTTCCTGGAACCTTATGTTTCAAAGTTATGATTTCAAGGTTGGGGTCATCCAGTCAACCATTGCCATGCTGTAGGCATTGGGCATTCGTCTCTTTACACTCTGCATTTGTATAATATTATATGGTTAAAGGGCTGAGATCTCAAATCTAGCTAATGAAATATTTCAGGGCTCAACCCTTAGGCTGGGGAGAGTAAGTTCAACTCAACCTTTGCACTTGTACAATCCTTAATCATTATCTGATGTTGATGGGCTACCCCCCCCCCCCCCCCCCCCACCCCCATCCCCCCTCTAAATAAAACAATTTGAGAGAAATAATAGAAATGGATTAAACTTATGTACATATTTTTATTACTGAATGAAATTTAATGATAGCACACAATGTGGATATGATACAGTTACAACAAAGCTTATAACAAAGACAGATTATTTTGCACAGTTGTTTTATAGATTCTGATATCTGCTATCTGTGGTAAAACATTTCATACCTCAGTTATAACATCATTTATCTGAGCTAGAAGAACAGTCTCAAATTTCTCATTTATACTTTCACCTTTAAAAAGTACGGTTTAAATTAAACATACAAATCATTATGTTTGTAAATCTGTCTTATAAGTATGACAGAGTCTGTGAAAACATGAACGTGGACTGATCTCTATCTATAATCCATAGATTGTAATCTGCCAGATCTATTAGGATGAGTCCTGATGAAGTGATGGCAACAGGTGGTTGGAAAGCTCAAAATACATCTTCTAAATGCTCGTCATTTATGTGATCATGAACACCATTTTCACTAGCACTGTTTTAAAGTTTCTGTGGTGACCTGTTTATAAGAGTCACACTGCCCAGTTTACACCTAAAACCTTACACAGATAGATATCACTTGAACACCACAGTATGAAGCATGGCTCCTAAACACTGCACAATGTTGGTCGTCATCAGCACATCCACATGCTCCTCTAGATGGCGCTTCGGGTCCTATCAAATACAAATAAAAAATATTTAATGATTTTCCATTTAGAAATGGAAAATAAGGTTTTGATTAATTTATTTATTTTGTTACAAATGAGTAGTTTTGTGACAATTAGTTAAATTAATTCTGTAGAGAGGCAACACCAAAAATCAATTCAAAGTAACAGTGACTGCAGTGATCAATCTATGTGCGAGTCCCGAGTCCAGTACTCATAAAATTATGAAAGGACTCATAGAAATTCTGGAAATACTTCAATTTAACATTATGGGACCCACAGTTTTTGGCAATATTTAAAAAAAGGACCCATGAAAATAAATTGTAAATTGATCGCTGAGTGACTTAGATTTTTTAACCACATATATAAGAAGTATTGATTATGGTTGGTTACTCTTAATGACTGAAACACGGCAAAGTATAAAACTATATGGTCGGGTATAAAAATAAAGCGTGTAGAGCCGTGACATGGGACACATACAAGTAGATCCCTACATACCCTTGATGATTCTGAGAGTATAATGAACAAAGGAGATTTTATTAGTGTACATAACATACCAGTTTGCCAACATTCTTTATCGCAAGTTGTTCTTGAGTCATGTTTTCTTCCTCCTCCAGGGCCTGTCAAACAGAACAGTACAATTAGTAATCAGAATTGGCTGTGGTTTTTTTCGCCTAAATTCTACAACATCCTGTTTCAATATAGGATTTAAAATAATATAGCATCATTTCTTATTCAAATTAGATATAAATATTCCAAATAATTCTTTTTTTTCCATTTTGGTAGAATAAAATAAGGCATTTCATGCTAGATGCTTCATGTAAAACTGAACATGAAATTCAGACTGGTACAATATACTTAATAACAATTAACCAACTTTGTAGTCCTATTGGCAACAGCAAAGCACACCATACCTTATGGTAATTTTTGGCCAGTTCCAGCATTTCCTTGACAGTATTCTCATTGTTTGTACAATGTGTGTTGTAGTCTTGTAGAGACAGACCATCTACCCAACTCTTCTTATGTAGGTTAAGCAGCATCTACAAATGTCAAGGTCATATGTTTTATGGTAATATTTACAAATGTCAAGGTCACATGTAATATATAGCATCTACAAATGTCAAGGTCACATGTTATATAGCAACATCTACAAATGTCAAGGTCACATGTTATATAACATCTAAAACGTCAAAGTCACATATATAAGGTCACATTATATATCAATATCTACATAAGTCAAGGTCACATTATATAGTAACATATATAAATGATATGATTACATGTCCTATAGCAACATCTATAGATGTCAAGGTCACATGTCAAAATAAACACCTACATTTTACAAATGTCAAGGTCACATATCATGTATCAACATCTACAGATGTCAAGGTCACAAGCTATAAACCAACATCTACGTATGTCAGTGGGACATAATCGTCAAGGTCACATATATATATATATACAATTATATTGCAACATTTATGAATGTCAAGCTGATATAATATTAATAATATCTAGCTACATTTTTGTCTATAAACTGTTACCTTTTGTTCCAGCTCATTTTTACGGTAGTTGATGGCAATAGAATAGTAATGTCTGTTGAGTCCATGTATCAAAGCCTGCAACATAAAGTAATATCATATTACTGTACAGTAACACAGAAACAAAAACACCTCAGGAAACTCTAAAACTCACATGGAACATACGTCAATTTCTCTGTTACCTGAACTCTCTAACATCTACAGCATTAATTTAAGATCTGAGTTGATCTTAGGTCCAATTTATTTATTCCTACATATAAATAAACTGGACAGTTCCAGTCTTTGATTTGGTAAGGTTCACTTGTTACTTTAAGGGTGAAAATGTTAAATATTTTCATCAAGCAAATACCTACTTGTATTACCTGGTATCATTTCAATAACTTACCTGTAATGGCCTTTACATTAACTTGTATAGAGAAGTTTGGTTTGAACAGATTTGATCATTTAAGGGCATACCAGGTTTTAGTGGTAGAGAAGAGCCTGAGTACCTGAAGAAAAACCCCCGACCTATAGCAAGTATCTGGCCACTGCCCTACGTATGCCTTGAACCAGCGCCCCAGTGGTGGAGGGCTAGTGGTAGTAGATTGTCAGACACCTTAACCATTTGGGCACTGTGACCCATAGGTCTCCGGATAGTGGTAGCAGAATGTCAGACACCCACCTTATAGGGGCATCCCGCGAAACTAAGTTTTTTTTTCATCATTTTTTTCAAAATATTACATACATATATCGAGTGGGTATTCTTATGGACTTTGACGAACGGATTTTGCTGATATGTATTCATAAAATTAATAATTTCAAAACAACTAGTGGAATTAGTATCGGTCTAGCCAGACGCTTCAGCTTGGGGTTTCCACTTACCAACGCATGCGCAGCCGAGCGCCGTTTCCATTGTAAACACTCTACCTGGTATTACCGTTACACCGCGATAAGGCCTAATTACTAAGCGAAAAGTTGCCGAATGGTCAAAATATGACGCAAGGCTGCGTTACAGAGTCATATTGGGAGATGGGAAGTATTAAAAGGAGAAACTAACTGATTTATTGTGTGTATGTTACATATTTCTTTTGTGTAGCGGTACTCTCACAAATAACACTTTGATTTGGTTTAGGGGCTACCCAAGGGGAAACTGTTTCAGTCCGCCGTTGCATAAAATGCGTGTGTAATTAAACTTAAGAGTGTATTTTATAATTTTCCCTTTATAGTATCTCATGCTCCAGTAAAACGGTATGATTTAATTATATTGCTGGATAGAAAGACCTTTTCAAATACAATATATACCGTAACAGAAAAAGTCGTTTGATTACGTCGTAAAACGGGACGTGCGACCGAGGTACACATGACTTCAATTTAGACAAAAGGAATAAAAAAAACTCGTCTTCACGCGTAAAAAAGTGATATTCATACCTAATCTATAAATTAGTGAATGTACAAATATCATTGGGTTGCGACCCCGGTATTGAATTTGATACGAAAATATATACATACCGGAAAAAATGAAATAAAAAAAACCCAACAAACATAATAATAATTATACAACATATACTTATATGATTTCCCATGCCTGCAGTTTTTTTTTGAAAAGGTCAACATCCCTTTCCAAAACAATAAAAAAACATGTAAAAAGAAAGCGGAATTATCATAACATAATGATAACTGGTAGTTATATGTACCCGTATTTCAACAGTTCCAAATCTGATATGCATGTAGTCATGTTTGGTGTGTGGTGTGTTATATATGAGTGTATGGACTTTAATATTCGCAGGTGATAGGTGTTAACGTATGAAGACGCTGAAAGTTGGATAGATTTTAAATGAATATGAATGTACATTGTATATACATGGAAAGTCTGAAAAAAAAATCTCCAAGACATTGAATTGAAAAAAAAAATCGCAAACATATTATTTAACATTTTATTTTTGTACTTTTCAATGGATACTACAAACCAGGGACGTATCTCACATATACGTCCCTGTACATATCTTTTATGAAATCATCTGAAAAGTGGATTCGTGAATATTACCTTTTACATAAATTAAGGTTTGTACCATGGCCGTATTTCGTACCCATGTGTACCGGTCTCGGTAAATATATGTAATATAGATAATTCCTGGTGTAGAAAAATGGTGCCGATATGCCGACATTTATTCTTCATTTGAATATCGGTATGTGTGAAATTGATGTCTTATTTTAATGTGAATGTGATTCAATAAGTTTATACACAGATTTTGTCTCTGTTTCATCAGCCGTATACATATTACGCGTCCCCTCCCTTACGGCCTCTCTTCCGTCAAACCGATCAGGGAACTTGCGGCACACCTGTCACGTTGCGTCATCACCGCTATTTTTATCGGGGCTTTCCCGAGGAATGCGATTTTGCAAAAGGTCAATATAGACATTTTGAGCGGATTTTGAATATTGGGATTGCAGGAAAATATGATAAGTAGTGCAGACGCCATGTATATTCAAGAACAGGCATTTAGGCTTTCGCGGGATGCCCCTTTAACCACTTGGTGGAGGGCTTGTGGTAGCAGAATGTCAGACACCTCAATTACTTCGCCGCTGCGACCCTAGCTTACCGACAAGTGTTTTATTATTGTATTGAGCTAGTATCTACTTCGATTGCAGTCTTAGTACCTACCTGTACTGGTGGTTTGTGCTCTTATCACGTACCTGTATGGAGGGTTTGTGTAAATGTCCCAGGTTTGACGTTGTCTGTCGAGGTTCCTGACCCAACACCATCATGTTTGGATTGATGAGACGGAAAGCATCTATCACCACCTACACAATGTATAACATAAGTATATACAGTACAGGGCTGGAAATGCAGGAATGTAACTGATACCTAGGTAATGAAATATTGATAAAATATGAAACTTCATATGTTATAAATTGATACCACAAAACATCTGCCAAGATGTAGTTTCTCAACATGAAAAATGTCTCGCCTGTAACCTACTTTGGCCATCAATTTACATGTCAAGAAACTTGACAATCAGGTAAGTGACAAATAAACAAGGTCATTTCTTTTCGCAAACTTTGTCGGGCTTCATCCAAGAAACAATTCAGCCAATTGTAATGCTTCTAGGGTTTTTGGTATTTCATCAGAAGTCGTTTAAAGGTTTTAACAGATTTGACCCTGTGACCTTGAATATAGGTCAAGGTCATTTCTTTTCGCACACTTTGTCCAGCTTCATCCAAGGAACCTTCAGCCAAATATCATGCTTCCAGGGCTTTTGGTATTTCAGAAGAAGTCGTTTAAAGGTTTTAACAGATTTGACCCCTGTGACCTTGAATATAGGTCAAGGTCATTTCTTTTCGCAAACTTTGTCGGGCTTCTATCCAAGGAACCTTTCAGCCAAATATCATGCTTCCAGGGCTTTTGGTATTTCAGGAGAAGTCGTTCGAAGGTTTTAACAGATTTGACTCCTGTGACCTTGAATATAAGTCAAGGTCATTTCTTTTCGCAAACTTTGTTGGGCTTCCTCCAAGGAACCTTTCAGCCAAATGTCATGCTTCTAGGGCTTTTGGTATTTCAGAAGAAGTCGTTTAAATGTTTTAACAGATTTGACCCTGTGACCTTGAATTAAGGTCAAGGTCATTTCTTTTCGCAAACTTTGTCGGGCTTTATCCAAGAAACCTATCAGCCAAATTTCATGCTTCTAGGGCTTTTGGTATTTCAGAAGAAGTCGTTTAAAGGTTTTAACAGATTTGACCCTTGTGACCTTGAATATAGGTGAAGGTCATTTCTTTTCGCAAACTTTGTCGGGCTTCATCTAAGAAACATTTCAGCCAAATATCATGCTTCTATGGCTTTTGGTATTTCAGAAGAAGTCGTTTAAAGGTTTTAACAGATTTGACCCCTGTGACCTTGAATATAGGTCAAGGTCATTTCTTTTCGCAGACTTTGTCAGGCTTCATCCAAGGAACCTTTCAGCCAAATATCATGCTTCCAGGGCTTTTGGTATTTCAGAAGAAGTCGTTCGAAGGTTTTAACAGATTTGACCCCTGTGACCTTGAATATAGGTCAAGGTCATTTCTTTTCGCAAACTTTGTCGGGCTTTATCCAAGAAACATTTCAGCCAAATGTCATGCTTCTGGGGTTTTTGGTATTTCAGAAGAAGTCGTTTAAGGTTTCAACAGATTTGACTCCTGTGACCTTGAATATAGGTCAAGGTCATTTCTTTTCGCAAACTTTGTCGGGCTTCATCCAAGGAACATTTCAGCCAAATATCATGCTTCTAGGGCTTTTGGTATTTCAGAAGAAGTCGTTTGAAGGTTTTAACAGATTTGACCCTTGTGACCTTGAATATAGGTCAAGGTCATTTTTTTTTCGCAAACTTTATTGGGCTTCATCCAAGGAACCTTTCAGCCAAATGCCATGTTTCTAGGGCCTTTGGTATTTCAGAAGAAAGGTTAAAATAAATTTAACCTCACTGTGACCTTGAATATTGGTCAAGGTCATTTTTTTTCGCAAGCTTTATTTGGCTTCATCCAAGGAAGCTACTGGTCAAATATGAAGTCTCTTTGCCTGACGGCATTTTAGAAAAAGTTGTTTGAAGGTTTCGACATTTTTGACCCCTGTGACCTTGAAATTAGGTCAAAGTGATTTTTTTTCGCAAACTTTGTTCAGCTCCTTCCAAGAAATCTACCAGCCAAATTTCATGTCACTGGGCCTTTCAGTATTTTAGAAGAAGTCGTTTAAAGGAAAAAGTTGACGGACGCAGGACGGACGGACGGACGGACGCTGCACCATCACATAAGCTCACTTGGCCCTTCGGCTGTAATAACAGCTTATAATTAGTTAACACTTACCTTGCCTTTGACACTCTGAATAGGGTCAACAACGACAGCCACAGCCCGTTCAGACAGGGCCTCAAAACTCTGTTGTGTGTTAATATCTACTCCCGATAACCAGCATCCGAAACCAGGATGGGAGTGATACCAGCCGACTACCATTTCTGGTCTGTAGGAAACAAGATCATATAGGAATGAGTCTTCTCAAGATTCATGCACTTTTATATAATCAGTCGAAAAACACAGCAGAGTCAGTTCATGTGCCAGTTAAGAGAAAGTTTATCATTAAAGAGAATGCTCGTTTGTTTGCTACAAGCATTAGTGACAGTAGGTACCGGTATATAGGCTTGGTTTGGCTTGTCGTATGACAGTTTAAGTAATTTCTCATAGAACTTTATCATTATTTTGAAGTAAGTTTCCAATTGTTTGCTGTACAATAAATGTCAGAAAGTATTATTATTTCATCGTTAACATCACACACAAAGCTAGGTGTAAAGCTGACAGCAATAGGTACATGTATATACCAGCTTTGGTATGTCTAAGTCATGCACACTAGCCATAACCATCCCATCATCAGAAACCCATGTGACATTCAATTCAATTCAGTTTATTACCAAATGCCCATTGCGTATAGACATTGCTCTTACCTGCCAGTCTGTTTAAGCATGTCCAACATCTTGGCTTGAAATACTGGATCTACTGCTTCAACACTCACTCCCTGTAACAGGTCAACATAATAGATTATAATTATACCTAACAAAATACATGAAGTCATTCATTTCTGAATTTCTTAATCTTTTACACATTATTTTACCAACAGTTTCCAAATGAGATGTAAATTCTTCACACATGTAGAATGTGTATGAAATATTTAACCCTGAAAAGTTTCTTTGTATAAGTTTAAAAACTTTAAGATATAGGTATAAGGCACAGAAAAAAACAACCATTACACAGTAATTGTATGTAACTGATGTCTTTATTTTTTAAAATACCTTTGAACAGTGTATTCACTGTCAAAATAGAGAATTTTCCTATTTATATCATATAGTAAACAAGTGCTAATTGTAATGGGGTACCATTACAGATGTCCCCCAAACTACCCCTTTGGTCGGAACTGATAAGCCCAATGAACTCACAATGGAAATATAGCTGACACCCCATATATCAGCGGTCATGTTGACGAATTAGGAAACGGAGGTTACGACAATGTCCGTGGTGTCCTACTACAGTTATATATAAAATTTCATTGAAATCGGACAATATATAAATTTCGACCAATCAGAAGCCAGGAAATAGCGGCCATGTTGACGAATCACGAAACGGAGGTTACGACAATGTCCGTGGTGTCCTACTACAGTTATATATAAAATTTCATTGAAATCGGACAATATATAAATTTCGACCAATCAGAAGCCAGGAAATAGCGGCCATGTTGACGAATCACGAAACGGAGGTTACGACAATGTTGTTGGTGTAATACTACACATATATATTAAATTTCGTTGAAATCGGACAATATATAAATTTCGACCAATCAGAAGCCAGGAAATAGCGGCCATGTTGACGAATCATGAAACGGATGTGACGACAATGTTGTTGGTGTAATACTACACATATATATTAAATTTCATTGAAATCGGACAATATATAAATTTCGACCAATCAGAGGCCTCCATTTTCGTTTCGGTGGCAACCAAACTTTACGAAAATGTTACCATGTTATTCAGCATCCCTTAAAACACCCATGTACCAATTTTTACTGAAATCGGAGACTGAATTTTGAAAACCGGAAATTAGCTCTGGCGGCCATCTTGGACTTCCGGTCGCGAAAAACAACCCGTTTTCACACACCCCGCCCCTAATGAGTATGTGTGTGAAGTTTCGTGAAGATCTGTCCAGTAGTTTTTGAGAAAACGGTCGGAAACCTCCGCGGCGGAAGAAAGTGGAAGAAACAAGAATAATAATAATAATAACTAGAATTGCAATTGCGAGCAATAGCGGAAGTCACCCCTCCCCGCACGCCGATCCCCCACAAACCCTTGTGAAGCATTATAGTTGATTCCGTAATGCCATAATGAGCATACATAACAAATTTCAGCGAAATCGGACAATATCTAAATTTTGACCAATCAGAAGCCATTAAATGGCGGCCATTTTCTCCAAAGTGAAAAACGAAGGTACGATTGTGTTCGCAATGTCCTTTTACACATTGAAACCAAATTTGAAGGAAATCGGACAAGATCTAAATGTTGACCAATCAGAGGCTATGAAGTGGCGGCCATTTTGTCGGATTTCAAAATCGAAGTTACGGTTTTGTTCGTTGTGTGCTGTTACCCGTTCATACCAAATTTGAGCAAAATTGGACAATATCTAAATTTTGACCAATCAGAAGCCATAAAATGGCGGCCATTTTGTTTTATTTCAAATACCGAAATTACCGTTGTGTTCGGTGTGTACTGTTACCCGTTCATACCAAATTTGAGCAAAATCGAACAATATCTAAATTTCAACCAATCAGAAAGCAGGCGGTGGCAGCCATTTTGTAAGAAATAAATTGACTTTGACTTCACAGAAATATTTGGCACAATGAAATCTTCAATTATGTAAATTGTTATGGTAGTGTAAAGTGACAAGTTAATGCGTGATTTAACGATATGTAAATGTCGACCAAACCGAGGCCATAAAATGGCGGCCATTTTGTCGATTTCAAATTCGAAGTTACCAGTGTGTTCGGTGTGTCCTGTTACCTGTTCATACCAATTTTGAGCGAAATCGGACAATATCTGAAATCCAACCAATCAGAGACCGGGCATTGGCGGCCATTTTGAAAAAATAATTCAGTTTTGACTTCGCTAAATTAACGGCCATCATACAATCATCATATAACACAAGTTTAATCGTAATCGGCCAAACAGGAAAAAAGTTATAACGTCACAAATATTCGTTGTTTTTTTTGCAAACGAGGCTGTGGCGGCCATCTTGAATGCGCAATCGACAAAAAAAAAGTTAACTGCACAACTACAGGTACCCACCAATAATCCTTCAAAGTTTCATTGGAGTGTGATAAGTCGTTTTAGAGAATAGTCCCGGACAAGAATGAGTGTAGGAATAATAAGAATAATAAGAATAACTAGAATTGCAATTGCGAGCAATAGCGGAAGTCACCCCTCCCCGCAAGCCGATCCCCCGCAAACCCTTGTGAAACATGATAGTTGATTCCGTAATGTCATAATGATAATACATAGCAAATTTGAGCGAAATCGGACAATAGCTAAATTTTGACCAATCAGAGGCCACAAAATGACGGCCATTTTGTCTGATTTCAAATTCGAAAATACCGTTGTGTTCAGTGTGTCCTGTTACCCGTTCATACCAATTTTGAGCAAAATTGGACGATATCTGAAATCTTACCAATCAGAGACCGGGCATTGGCGGCCATTTTGAAAAAATAATTCAGTTTTGACTTCGCTGAATTAACGGCCATCATACAATCATCATATAACACAAGTTTAATCGCAATCAGCCAAACCGAAAAAAAGTTATAGCGTCACAAATATTCTTTATTTTTTTTGGAAAAGAGGCTGTGGCGGCCATCTTGGATGCGCAATCGACCAAAAAAAAGTGTTATGCACATCTGCACGTCCCCACCAATAATCCGTCAAAGTTTCATTGGAGCGTGATAAGTCGTTTACGAGATATGCCCCGGACAAGAATGAGTGTAGGAATAATAAGAATAATAATAATAATAATAATAATAAGAATAACAAAGAAACGGAACAATAACAATAAGTCACCCCACTTCGTTGGGGGTGACTTAACAAAGAAACGGAACAATAACAATAAGTCACCCCACTTCGTTGGGGGTGACTTAATAATAAGAAACCGAGCAAAAACAATATGTCCCCCCACTTCGTTTGGGGGACATAATTGGTCTGTTGGGTGCAGCAAGAATCAATTTAGCACTCGGTCCATAGGTCAATATTGTACTTATTAAGCTGGGTCATGACAAACTTTTAAATGACCTGGAATAGTTTAACTTATAAACACATCAACGATATTGAGTTCAAATTTTTTAATCGCAACATCTCGGCGAAATTTCCAGTAATCTTCAAAAAGCTACTCCCTCAATGCATGTATAGAGTCACATGGTGTAAATGTCATATTCCAAAAAATGGCTACGCCTATGGCCACACCAAATAATTGATAATTGAAGAATTGATAAAGTCTGAGGACTTTCGAACTATGTCGTGATTCACAGTATGACTTAAACCAGGCGCAATAAATTTGAGGGAGTAGATTTCCGAAGTTACAGGAAATTTCCAAAAGATGTTGCGTTGCGAAAGTTTTACTACTTCAGCTGGGCCATGACAAACTCTTTAATGACCTGGAATGGTCTAACTTACTGTCCCTGACTGGGGCATGGCAAACACATCTATGACCCTGACAGTGTAGTCATCTACAAACTCTCCAAGCATCAGTCCCATGACTTCCATAGGCACACCAGCTCGACCGTGCTTTAACATCTGTAAAAAAGAGCAATTTAGACTTTCAGTCATTTGATTTGGATTTTTATTCATTAAGGAACATTTTATTACGATTGAGGATTTGATCCACAGTGGAAGCACATTATTCACTTTCATGTTACATTACAAAATGTAGGTTGACAATCTGCAAATCTTGTTGAAGTTCACCCTTTCTGCATACCTTACCTTATCTGTTAGTCCGTAAGTCTAGCTTCCTCTGGCTCTAATAGAAAAGCTTTTTTTCCGTGTTGTACAACTTTTCTAGAAAATGTGATGGAAGCATAAAAAGAAAGCACTTTGGGGGGGGAAAGAGTAATTTACCTTGAGAAGGGCCAGTGATGAAATATACACTTGTTCTGCTGTATCCACTGCAGGGGCATCTGTAGGTGGGGCTCCCTGTAACAGCAATGTACGATATGTATTAACATCCTGAATATTTTCAATGGAAAATTACAGTTGTGGCAACATGCCATGGTCGCTCAAGTTGAGTTTTTTAGGCCAAGGCCCAAACATACATATGTTAAAGCTGACAATGCAACTTAAAAAGCTTTCAATTAATATTTTTTTAAAAAAAGTTGGATTTTTTTTTCTTGTTTTGAGATCGCCCCTATCTGTTCCGACCATCGTTTCTAAGGAAGTGCCGACATTTTAGTTTTGCCTTTGCTTGGTAACGAGTATGGGCCCCGATGGGTATATAAAGGTCATAACCTGTAAAACCGGTTTTCAAAGTACTCCTGACCGTCACAATATTCAGTGCTCCGCGCACTCGGCAACCGCTGTCAAAAATCAAACGCACTCACCTTTAGACTTTGAACCACAATACTGCCATGGTGGTTGTTACTAATAACACATTCTTGAAATTGCGTATCCGAAATAAAAGGTATATCACTGAAAATACTTCCATAAATCCAATATATATCGCCGGTCTTTCACGTGCATATTATCGCATCCACGTACAAACTCTTAGTCTTGGTCATGTAGACGCTTGACAAGCAAACACGTGTAAAACACGGCTAACCCAGGTGTGTAGTCAACAATGTGAAATTATATATTTGAACCAATCTCATGGACTTATTTGGATTTATTATGGTTTCTACGCTGGATGTTAGTACTAGTTGGATATCAAAAAGGTAGGCATAAGCGTTAAATAGCCATTTGTTTGTTTCACTTGCAACATATATTACATAAAGTTGTGTTGTGTTATTTTGTTGTAGGTTTCATGGGGATATGGATATTTTTATTACAATTTCATTTCATATTTATTATATATCTTTCCAATATCCATATTCGTAAAAAAAAAAAACACGAAAACGAGCCGTAACGTCATGTGTACAGACTATTTGTTACTGTAAAAGACGTGCTACAGAGAGAGGGCAGTGTCGAAATAAAACCGGTTTTGTAACTATCGGTGCTTTTATACCCAAGGTTGTATACACACGTTACCAAGCAAGGGTAAATCAAAAATGTCTGCCACTTCCTTGGTTACGAAAACCGGAAGACACATGGTCAAGGTAGGGAACATCTCAGAACTATTCGGAGTAATCACAATCTGAATATCTTTTTTTTCAAATCTTAATTGAAAGCTTTTAACTTGCATTGTCAGCTTTAATGACTCAAAACATTTGGCAAAAGGATCTTGTTTTGCGCCAGTGTTGGGCGGTTGAAACACGGATGATACCTAATCCCCTACACCCAGGTGACACTCGACACCCTGAGAGTTGTTCAGTACAACGCCTCTTGACATGTGTATCAGTATATATACAGTGATCAATCTATGTGCAAGTCCCGAGTCCAATACTCATAAAATTATAAAAGGACTCATAGAAATTCTGGAAATGCTTCAATTGAACATTGTGGGACCTGTAGTTTTCGGCAATATTTACAAAAAGGACCCATGAAAATAAATGGTAAATTGATCGCTGTATATATATCTGCATTTTTCACTCTCAGGAATTACAAATGATTACAGCCATAGACAGAATACTGGAATGTAACAATAATGAGACAGTATATTGTTTCAGTTTTATATTTATTAACTTTAGGATCAGATACCTATTGTTATATTATTAGAACACAAAGCAAACATACCTGTCCCAGCCCTGGCATCCCTCCTCCTAGTCGTAAAAGTCTCTCCATTGTTTCTGAAAACCACAAACAGAAAATGTGATTTTGAATCACTTGTCTGTTACATGTACTTCATTATATCTTACTATTGTATTACTGAATGCTTATAAACCACCCATCAACACAAGATTGGTCTTTATGGGCAATAAATGTTTACAAAAAATTGAAAACATCAAATAAACTTAATACCTGGTAGTATTGTAAAGACAAGGTATACTGAATATTGTCATTAAAAGTGGCTTTCTAGTATTTTATCACAGAGACCCCCCCAAAAAAAATTTAGTCTAAAACTGTACAGACCTTTTATTTTTTTTTTTTGAAAATATTTAGACATGTAACTTTATAACAGAAACATTCTCATATTGACGGAAGGATGGCACAATTGGAATCCAAGACAAGTGTTTTACGTTTTAAAAAGGTTTCTACCATGCGCTATGCATTGAGACTTGTACATATGAATGACCCATCCAAGGACAACCTTGATCATCCCAATGCCCCTATAAATCTCACTGTAGCTGGGATATGGCATTCACCAATATCAGGGTTGATTGAATGTTATTTGAATTGTTATCTACACCATGACTCCAATCATTTTGTCATTGTGATCTTAATAGCTAAGAGTTTTATAATAAGTGGTTTAAATAATTAAAATGTGTGTGGGGGGTGTTAGAATCAAGGCTAATTTGGATATAGTTTTAGCTTTTGCAGAGAATATTGACACATCAAGTCAAGATCAACATACAGACACAAGTCGCGACCGTCATTAAAAGATAGCTCTTTTGCTGCCATTACCCTTGCTGCTGCATTGCAACTTTATGAGCATCCTTCGAACCAGTATAAAATGGTTTGAACATCATTGTATTTTAAACGCATTTTTTGTGAATCAAAAAAGGAACGAAAAAGTGTTGGATTTAGCTGTTTCATGAAGTCAAGTTTTAACATCGAGCGAGGGCTGAGCCCACAGAGTGATATCAACCATACTAAAATAATGCCATATATATCTTCCCAATTAAAAAAGGAACAGGACAATGGCTGTTGACGTGTTGTAAAATTTAGGTAACAAAACACACTGGTCGGACAGCTGATTCCACACTTTTATTTGCGATTACCCTCTCAATCTGATTACAAGTCGATAATAAGTCTTCGGATTTTCAGTTAACCCACTAGCTACAGAAGTTTAGGTGAGTCTTATGGAGAGTCATGCAGTTACAACACTGACAGAAAAAAAATCCTCATACAGCCAAAGAATTACTGCAGTAAATCGCAGTTTTCAGCAATGATTTATTAAAAAGTGTATTTTACTTTAAAATAAAAGAAAAAATTATAAGAAAAACACCAAATCGACTATATATAAACAGTAGAAACATGAATTAAGTCCTTGATTACCTGTCTTTGAGGCGGTCCAACTTGCAAAATTTCACCGGAAGTTAAGCGACAGTACTAATAAATAAAGGGACGAACTTCCGTTATTGGTTTCCGGAAAACAGTATGACGTGCATGGCAGAATTTTCACTAAACAATTTTGTTTTCAGTGACATTTTAAGGTTATTATATTACGCATCTATAGATTAAATCAATTAGATAGAGTTTATTGAGAGAAATGAATAATATCAGATAATTCTTTTTTGTATATTATATCTATTAGTAACAATTTACGTGTAAAGTGTTATATCCCCTACATCAGTAGATCTGTAACCTCTATTCTTGTATTTTATCAGGGACATATCGTCCTTGATTTTATGAACGCCCATTTTATGATAAATTACATTAACTACTTAAGTGCAAAAGTTTTTACACTTAAGGGAAAAACACAAAAAGAAATGAAGCACTTTTTTTAAACTTGAGTAGTTCCTATGGTTTTCTGTAACCTTTAATAAAAGTGTTTTTATTTCATATTAGCCAGTTCTTTTCTTTTGAAATTTGAAATTAAGGGTAAAATGGACCTTCATATCCGTTTGAACAAAACTAAATCCTTTCGAAATTGGAAGAGATACAGAATGCAAAGAAATTTTGTTACTAAACTCAAAAGACATTCTCTTAGAGTGTACTTTTTTGAATGGTGTCATTGGGGGGGGGGGGGCTAAGTCTAAGGACTTTTGTATGGTAGCTGATTTCTGCCATCTCGCCTTTTCGCGTAATTTTTAACGCGAAAACCCGCCAACGTTTTACGCGTTAACGGGAAAGGGCGAGAAAATGGACACAAAAAGGCGCCGTTTATTCTTGTAAAGATCTCCCTTTTTCGTGTTATTTCTCGCCTTTTCGTGTAGCTTAATAATTGAAAACAAACCACGCGAAAACCCGTCGAACAGCGGGTTTAAAGCTCACCCTAGCAATTTAAATTTTTTAGAACAGAATGACCCTGTTCTTCTTGATAATCATTTCAGTTCCATATCAGCAAAGATTTTGCTGGCGCTATTGCTCAGCCTATTAACAACAGTATAAGTTTTGAGTAATTTTACACATTTGGGGGGTTCAGATCAATTTTCGATAAAAATGCCCCCTCAATGGTCATAAAAGCTAATTCATTGAGGGGCATTTTTATCGAAAATTGATCTGAACCCCCCAAATGTGTAAAATTACTCAAAACTAAAACTTATACTGTTGTAATCGGCTGAGCAATAGCGCCAGCAAAATCTTTATACACCCTATTTTAGGTCCAAAACTAGCTGTAACAAATTCTCAGGTCCTTGTGTATTTGGGAGGCTACCTCCAAGCTTTTTTGGAAGAGCTATATACAGGACGGCCGTCAGACAACCCTCTTTAGGCAGCTAGCCACCATCAGTTGTGTGGCCGCTATCCTCATGGATCTGTCTAAGGCGTTTGCCTGTCCACAGTTGCTGGAGTTTCTGTCAGTATATACAAAAAATGTTTATATATATATGGAGCCGCGGCCCATTACAGAATGTAATGGTACATTACTGTAATGGGAGGCTCATTTCACACATATATATTTATTATTTACGGACAGAGACTCAAACAACTATGGACTGTCTTTCTCATGGACTTCTGCTTGCAAAGTTGGAAGCTTATGATCTGTCTGGGAGGCTGTTAAGTACATTACCAAACTACCTGAAGAATCACCAACAGCAGATCAATACTGCACCTACTGGTGCCTCGGGTGATCTCCTGAAAGTGTCCCCAGGGGTCTTATGGGGTCACTCTTGTTCAACATGTTCATGAATAAAATGGGTTTTTTTTCTCAAATTTAAATCCAAAACAAAAATACATCTTGTTGATTAATAATGGAGATGGGAAGATTTTAAAATTAATTGTTATCTATTTTCATTAAGTTACATTTAAAATAATACAAACTATATTTGTATCCGGCGTATACTGTAATAGTCAATCTAGGTGGCTTCCAAGTCACATATATATTACATGTCACAAGCATTGTTTATGTGATTGTTTTCTATATTTATATATATACGTGTCAATTCTTCTTTATGGTTTTAGATGATTAATAACATAAAAAGAAAATTGGAAAATTTTGTTTTTATATTTTATATTTTCAATTATTCATATTTCGCTATATTTTCTATGTATAGATGGTTATTCTCCTGACCACTAGTGCCTGTGTGATGCATGACTGTAATTTATTTATTGTTTGCTTTTACGTTGTTTGTCGAAATACAAACTCTTCTGAGCTTATGTTATATGTTGTTCACAATATTGGAGGCAAAATAAAGCTTCTGTATCTGTATTACAAAACACATAGGGGCTAGGCACGGACCTATGTCACTATAAAATGATTGTCAGATATTTTTTACCTCTCTCGAATATACAATAATGTAGCTCCTCCCGCTACTATATATCTGTGTGTCACAGCTATATGTAAGTGGGGGAGGTTATATTCAAGAGAGTTAAAACAATTAACTGACAATCATTTCATAGTGACATAGGTCCGTGCCTAGCCCCTGAGACAAACACTGCGGATAGTGTGGTGAATTTCGAAAGAGTTATCCTTCTTGGACCTGTAATCGCACCAACGAGAGATCTCGTCGTGGTCTCTGGATATCAAACGATACACACGTGAGGGAAAATTACTCCATTTTCCATCTTGGATTTCGGGAACTGAGAGCAGCTCTCTACTTGTTGTAGGAACGGTGTGAATATACAAACCCAAATTTCATTCAACACTAAGCACACCTACTTGACACCCAAACACCACTTAGGGGGCAGTACAAGATGTTAATAGATCTGCTTAGTGGGAATTAAGCGAACATCTGAGGTGGGAATGGAGTGAAAAAATAAGAGAATATCACAGCGTCAATAAAACCTTACTCAGAACTCAAATTGATTGAACCAAAGGCAAAATATGAACAAAGAAAAGGTTAACACGGACACCATTGTAAACGAACAAGAGAATAAGACCAGAGCCTCGTATTCACGAAACCGTTCTAATCAATACCCAAGCATGGGTCTTGTGCTCAAGGACAACTTCTTGTTTTGGTTATCATTTATTTAATATTTCTTATTTTTTCAAAGTTTTCGTACAACATTGTAATATTTACAATCAACTTGTCGACCAATGCCATGATTTAGGTGAGTTTCTAGAAAACCTACTTGAGCACAGAATCCATATCCTTGAGTATGAGAACGGTTTCATGAATAGGGACCCGGGTGTTCCAGAAGAGTAAGCCTCTTCTGCTTCATCAACGACACCTATTAAGGTGATGAGGCCTTGTCTTTGTTTTCATACGAGGCTGAATTTGTCGAATGATTTATCAGTCCGGGTCACAAAAACCTTTTCAATTTCACTTTCAGGTATTTCGACGATGGGTTGTCTATAAACAACAAGAAGTTTGCTTACCTAGTCGATCGTATATACCCTACTGAACTTGAGAATAAAGACACAACAGACTCTCCTACACCTGCTTCTTACCTCGATCTTCACTTAAAACTATTGACAAACACGGGCAACTTACTACTAAGCTGTATGATATACGTGACGATTTCGATTTTCCGATCGTGAACTTTCCATTTCTTGATAGTAACATCCCTGCTTCTCTATCCTATGGTGTTTACATGTCGCAGTTAATTCGTTATTATAGGGCTTGCTCTGAATATCGAGTTTTTCGTGATAGATGTCAACTACTGACGAACAAACTAACAACACAGAGATTCGAGAGATGTAGGTTGATGAAGACTATGGGCAAGTTTTATGATCTCCATCTTGATCTCATCGAGAAATATTCTGTATCTTTGTGTGATATGAAAATGGATGTTTTTGAGTATGCTTATTAGTGTGCTTAATTGTTGTGATGACAATGATGACTCGGTTCTCATTTGGGGATTGATGCTTACTTGGATGTGACCAAGATTTAAATAGTGGTTGTCGTCGATGAAGCAGAAGACGCATACTCTTCCGGAACACCCGGTCTTATTCTCATGTACTTTTACGAGAGTCTCCATGAAAATCTTTCCTTTGCTCATATTTTGCCTCTAGTTTAATTGATTTTGAGTTTGTATTATGGTTTTGTTGACGCTTTGGTATTCTCTGATTTTTTTTTTTTTTTGCAATCAGCAGAGCAGGAACGTGTTTACTATGAATCGGGTTCCCGGCTTTGGTGAACAAATTTGAATGAAGTATGCGGCATACCTTCTCATTTCCAGGACTTTATGTTTACTAGGATGTGACCAAGATTTACATAGCGGGCGTCGTCGATGAAGCAGAAAACGCAACACCTGGTCTTATTCTCTTGTACTTTTACAAGGATCTTCATATGGATCTTTCCTTTTGTTCGTATTTTGTCCCTAGTTTAATCGATATTTATTTTGGATATTGGTTTTGTTGACGCTTCGGTATTCTCTATTTTTCTAATTGTGGTTAACAAGGTTATCGAGCGGAAATTATTTCGTTTGGATAGACGCATTAACAGAGCGATCACTACTGAGCGTCCGTCCTAATAATCGAACTCGTTTAAAAAATTTCATGTCACATTGACACGCATGCAAGATCTTCAATACGAGTGCGTATTAATATGTCAATATTGTTTGAAATCAATCTGATTAAAATCATATCTTGATCTCCGCGCCGTTCCATAAACTTCTCTCTGCTGCGTTAAGATGTCCTTGTAAAACGGAGTGAAAACAAGGATATGTATTTTAATTAGATTGGTTTGAAATGTAATTATGTTGATGTAATGATTTAAAACTCTTCATGATTGGATAGCAGTCTTAATGTCATATATGCGGACGCATATGTATAAGCACGAGCGTTGGCATTTTAAATACCAGAGCGGATATTCTTTTGTTCAGATAGAGGTTTGTATGTGGATACGTTCGTAATTATATAAACACTGACGTTCTTTCCTTTCAAAGTAAATACCAAGTAAAATGGCGTGAAATGGTTTGGAACTGAGCAGCGAGGGATTAGATTAAATTGTCTGTTGACAGAAATGTTTAAGGTATTTATTGTTTGGTTTATTTGTAGTTTACGTTCTATTAACAGCTATGGTAATTGAAGAACAGACTTTGTTTTGGTGGTGGAGGGAAGCCGTAGTTTAAACATTGCCGACTTTTGGGCATTACCTGACTACTACCCTTGCCGACCTGTGGACAGTACCAGACTACTACCCTTGCCGACCTGTGGGCAGTACCTAACTACTACCCTTGTCGACCTGTGGACAGTACCTGACTACTACCCTTGCCGACTTGTGGACAGTACCTGACTACTACCCTTGCCGACCAGTGGGCAGTACCTGACTACTACCCTTGCCGACCTGTGGACAGTACCTGACAACTACCCTTGCCGACCTATGGACAGTACCTGACTACTACCCTTGCCGACCTGTGGGCAGTACCTGACTTCTACCCTTGTCGACCTGTGGGCATTACCTGACTACTACCCTTGCCGACCTATGGGCAGTACCTAACTACTACCCTTGCCGACCTGTGGGCAGTACCTGACTACTACCCTTGCCGACCTGTGGGCAGTACCTGACTACTACCCTTGCCGACCTGTGGGCAGTACCTGACTACTACCCTTGCCGACTTGTGGACAGTACCTGACTACTACCCTTGCCGACCAGTGGGCAGTACCTGACTACTACCCTTGCCGACCTGTGGACAGTACCTGACTACTACCCTTGCCGACCTGTGGGCAGTGACTGACTACTACCCTTGCCGACCAGTGGACAGTACCTGACTACTACCCTTGCCGACCTGTCGACAGTACTGACTACTACCCTTGCCGACCTGTGGACAGTACTGACTACTACCCTTGCCGACCAGTGGACAGTACCTGACTACTACCCTTGCCGACTTGTGGGCAGTACCTGACTATTACCCTTGTCGACCAGTGGGCAGTACCTGACTTCTACCCTTGCCGACCTGTGGACAGTACCTGACTACTACCCTTGCCGTAGGCAGTACCTGACTATTACCTTTGTCAACAAGTGGGCAGTACCTGACTTCTACCCTTGCCGACCTGTGGACAGTACCTGGCTACTACCCTTGCCGACTTGTGAGCAGTACCCGACTACTACCCTTGTCGACCTGTGGGCAGTACCTGACTACTACCCTTGTCGACTTGTGGACAGTACTGACTACTAACCTTGCCGACCTGTGGACAGTACCTGACTACTAACCTTGCCAACCTGTGGACAGTACCTGACTACTACCCTTGTCGACTTGTGGACAGTACTGACTACTAACCTTGCCGACCTGTGGACAGTACCTGACTACTAACCTTGCCGACCTGTGGACAGTACCTGACTACTACCCTTGCCGACTTGTGGGCAGTACCTGACTATTACCCTTGTCGACCAGTGGGCAGTACCTGACTTCTACCCTTGCCGACCTGTGGACAGTACCTGACTACTACCCTTGCCGTGGGCAGTACCTGACTATTACCCTTGTCGACCAGTGGGCAGTACCTGACTACTACCCTTGCCGACCTGTGGGCAGTACCTGGCTACTACCCTTGCCGACCTGTGGACAGTACCTGACTACTACCCTTGCCGACTTGTGGGCAGTACCTGACTACTACCCTTGTCGACCTGTGGGTAGTACCTGACTACTACCCTTGTCGACCTGTGGGCAGTACCTGACTACTACCCTTGCCGACCTGTGGGCAGTACCTGGCTACTACCCTTGCCGACCTGTGGGCAGTACCTGACTACTACCCTTGTCGACCAGTGGGCAGTACCTGACTACTACCCTTGCCGACCAGTGGGCAGTACCTGACTACTACCCGGTATTATTAAATAAAGATTTTGTAACGAGACCGAAAGTGGTCGCCTTACTGTGTACGCAACAGTTATATAAGACGTAATACATAACTCGTAATAACTTTAATAGTTCTTTTCGGAAGAATCATGTTTTTGTATCTTGCCGAAACTGGTGTGTTCTTTATTAAATGTTACAAAAAATGTGTGTTTAGCTTACAAAGCTCATTCATACATCCTTATATAATTTTGCCGCCACCATCGATTGTTTTACTGAAAATTCCAAAACCGAATAACGTTGCTGAAAAGTCTTTTATTCTGGTAGGTTTTGCAATAGTAATTGACATGTGGTACGGAGATATTTTCAAAACGTCAATATTTAGATCTCCTATCAAGGTAACATCTGTAATATGTATCTGTAATCCCTGTAATCGTCATACACATGGAACATTCAGAGAAAGTATTTTTCTCCTGCCCACACAACTCCAACAACCCAGGTGGAGTATAAAATGGTCTGGGGTGGGTGTTGCAGTATCTGTGTTGTATCATTCAAGTGAGGTGGCACTCTAAAAGATGCCGTTGGAAACACGGTCCCACAACAAACAGAACACAATTAATCTTCAGCACACACACATACATACACATATGGAGATATTAGCCTGCTGGTATAGGACAAGTAGTTAGCGCCCGATAAGGCAGTTTCTGCGAAACCCTCAGAATTGTATATGATAGAACTGCATGTATCAATAATTGTAATGACTGTATGAGAATTGTATATGTATGTACTGTAAAGCGCTTTAGAGTGGCTTATGTAAGCTAGATAGGGCGCTATATCAAATGTTGTATATTATTATATCATATCGAATGATAGGTCAATGGAACGTTGAATAGTTTTGGTTAGGTGGTCCGTATAGATTACCTATTATCTGTGAAGTGTGATTCATCTCGATTATGGAAAATAATAATAATAACGCAAAAGAATAGAAATAATAGCCATACTGTACGAATGATATACAGTGAAAATGTATTTATTTATATAATGACATTTTTTTGATATTACGGTTAAGCAACACAGTTTCCAAGAAGTGATATTTGACAACGAAGTTGCGCACCATTTAAAAAACAAAACAATTCCACTGTTTGAGACAGTTATCAACAACCGGGCCCAGGTAGGATATCTTAACGGGACTTATTTCGATGGTGAACTTACGTTGATGTTTTAATGCGTACCAAAACAATCATTTATTCTACAGTCGGGTCATTTTAAAACTCGCATGCAGTAAAATGGAAAGTACTGTTTGATTACCTTGGTGATGTAGTTTGTCTGCTGGATAAGCTAACCAATCCTAACAAAAGATTCAGCCATGTGATTAACAAGTTGTTGTATTAGTTTATAACTTAACGAACCAAATAAAACAAAAAATATTCAATTAAAAATAATCTATTAAAGTAAATCGTTGACCTTGTGACACATATTTGGGACAATACCATCGTCCCCTCTCAGCCACGTATCCAGGTTTCTGTACAAGCGTTTGTACTTATTGACGGTATGGCTGCGCCGGCACAACTCACAGAAAGTTTGGTCCGAGTCTATTGCATCTTCAGCGGCGTAAAACTGCCGCCATCGGAAAAACGAGGCTGGCGACTTTAGGTTATTTAAATATGTAGCCATGCTTTCTATATTTGATGCACCATCAGTTGATATATAAGAACCCGGCGGGAGATACAGGGATACATTAGCCCCAGTTCGCGTCACCGGAATAGCATTAAGTGAGCTCCAATATAATTTTATACTTTTCTCCGTTATATAATCCCGACATAATGAATTCTCAAATGAAAGATAATATTTATATTTATTTCTTAATTCTTCTGAACACGAGTCCCATTTTCCGCTACAATTCTTTGTACCACATTTCCCGTATATATCAATATGGACATATTTGTCCAGCTCTGAACCATATTCAAGTCGACCACTTGGCACGTGGCAGTTCGATACAAACCAGACTGCTTCTGATCTCGTTTTCCAATTCAATAAATCAGAATTCTCGGGTAGAATTGAGTCACGTTGTACAGTCCTGAATACACCGTACGGACTATAGAAGTCAGAATCTCGTCTATAGGATATTGTCCAGTTAAATAATCCATCCCATAATTTCATCGAGCGTACATGGAGTGGAGGCGGTTCCATTGTATGAAAGACCCACGTCTGGTTAATATATTTTTTGGGTGGATATATCGAAATGTCCATTCCTTGCCAGATAACAACGTCCGCAGACGCATAATCCCAACCTTCTGTCATGATACATGCATATTCACAATTTTTGAACACATCCGGACTAATGAAACCAGGTCTGTTGATGTAATGAATCCGCCGATAGAAATTTTGTCGTGGACATATCTGTTCGTTTAGCTTGAGGAAAAGGTAACACAGTGGTAACATTAAGATTAGCAGGAACACCTTTGTTTTTCTGCAAATAGAAAATAACATTTCTGTCACAATTTATGTTATTTATGTCACAATTTATGTTATTTATGTCACAATTTATGTAATGTATGCCCAATTTATGTTATTTATGTCCAATTTATGTTATTTATGTCACAATGTATGTTATTTATGTCACAATTTATGTAATGTATGCCCAATTTATGTTATTTATGTCACAATTTATGTTATTTATGTCACAATTTATGTAATGTATGCCCAATTTATGTTATTTATGTCCAATTTATGTTATTTATGTCACAATTTATGTTATTTATGTCACAATTTATGTAATTTATGTCCAATGTCCAATTTATGTTATTTATGTCACAATTTATGTTATTTATGTCACAATTTATGTCAAATGAACGGGCAATTAACTCGACACCAACTTTTTTTACAATGACTCCGCCCAATGGTATGGATGTTGAACAAAAAACATACTACTTTTAAATCTCAAATAGGTCTAAGGTACATGCATAGAGATGACGTAACACACACATATGCTGCACCTCTTAAATTTAGTAATAGATACAGTATGCCGAAAAATGAATTAAAACTGCATCATAAAGCTGTTTCGTCCTCCCAGTACTCTTCAGTGATGCTAGGGGCCAAAATAGAGTAGTTGTAAGAGAAAGCCACAGAGACGAAATTTCCTCCCACACTTCATTGGTTCATCCCCATTTCTCCTGGGAGGTGACAGATCTCATGCTTCAGGATGAAACCAACATGGCGTTGTTTACAATAATTAGACAAGTTGGCGGTATTAGCGCACGGATCGCTTACTTATCAGTCTATTTCATCATTTATGAGAAAGATTTTCAATTTGCTGGATATATACGGCAGTAGTCCCTTTAAAGTTTAGCATAATTTTAGTTACTTTGTTAGTCTTAATAATTCTACTGTGTGGGTGGCCTTTTACAATCGTATTAATGTTGGGTGGAAATGGCCAACCTGTTACGAGGGTGCATCATATGTGCATTTTATATTTACATTTAGTTCATAGATACAGCAATGTATTCCGGAACAATAAAAAAACAACTAAGCTTGAGTATTATATTGAGTATCTTGTATATAGATACAATAAATCATTTTACATGACTCAATACATTAGTTAGGTTAAGGACATAGAGGCGCGAGTCTTTGTTATATCTAGCATTTGAAGCTTAACTAAAGTGTTTATCGTAAATTCACACTGATGGGGCATACGACTATGGGGGGGGGGGCATTTTGTATCGAAAATGGATCTAACCCCCTCCCCCCAATAAATAGTAAAACCACACTAAAATCCTTACAATGTAGCTTAGGATGACGAAACACACATGTGCTGCACCTTTTAAATTTAGTAATAGATACAGTATGCCGAAAAAACGAATTAAACTGCACCATACAGCTGTTCCGTCCTCCTAGGACTCTTCAGTGATGCTAGGGGCCAAAAAGTGGGAATATCTAAACTAATGTAGAAGCAGAAGGGTAAGGTGCGTAAAACCCCTTTAGTTTCTGAAGTAAAATTAAACTAGTACCAAAAACTAGCTGTAACAAAATCCCAAGGTCCATGTGATGTAGGACACACCAAACTTACGTGTTAAAATGGTGAAAATTGATACTTCTAGCAGAAAAGGAATTGCTGGAACACGGCAGCCGCTCCCATTTTGTATCTGAAACAAAAGACAGAACCATGTTGGTTGCAAAACACCTTTTCCAGGAAATTTCTTTCGGTTAATAAATATGATTGCAATTTAAAAAGTGAATAAATACAAATATCAGTTTTATATCCAATTTGTGGTATTACCTCGATTCAAAGAAATTCATTGTTATAATTACAGTAAAAACAAACAAAGACAAAGTCTTTCACACCTTGTAACAAAAATCAGAGAATACCAAAGCGTCAACAAAACCATAATCCGAACTCAAAATCAATTAAACTAAGGGGAAAATAGGAACAAAGGAAAGATTTACATGGAGACCCTCGTAAAGGCACAAGAGAATAAGACCGGGTGTTCCGGAAGAGTAAGCGTCTTCTGCTTCATCGTTGACACCCGCCATGTAAATCTTAGTCACATCCAAGTAAGCATCAATCCTCAAAATGAGAACCGAGTCATCATTGTCAATCACAACAAGTAAGCACGCTAATAAGCAAACTCAAAAACGTTCATCTTCATATCATTTAAAGATACAGAATATTTCTCGATGAGATCAAGATGGCGACCATAAAACTTGCCCATAGTCTTCATCAACCTGCATCTATCGAATCCCTGTGCCGTAAGTTTGTTCGTCAGCAATTGACATCTATCACCATTGCCAGAGCCAGGGAACAGAACCCATAGTCTACCTCACAGTGGCGAACGATCAACTAAAGGCCAAAAGTGAGGTTGTGTCAAAGGAGACATTAGGAAGGAGAAAGTTGTTACAAAGAGTGAAAAAGATAAGATCCCAAGTTTAGTCGCCCTTTACGATCATGCAATGAGGCAGCAGGTACAATTCTTACGCCCTACCTGTAGGGCAGTAATAAAAAGGACTGGCTATTTGGCAATCAAAGGAAGATCATTCATGGAATACATCAGATTATTTATGTAGAGGTACATGAAAGGAAAAACAAATGACTTAGAAACGTGAACTCCATCATAGATAGATCGTGTTAACCACATATAAACAACAGAGGTGACTACTTCAAAACCTAATCCTTTTGTATTTAACCCTTTAAACCGTTCTACAAACATTTAGTAATGTATATATCTAAATACTTCCGTATGTAAATAATACAAATAGCGGGGACTAAAACTCCACCAGCAGAGTCCGCCACCCCCTATCATGAAAGATGACGTAACACACAAATATGGTGACCTAAAGGCATACCAACAGAATATCAATTTGATTAAAATGTATATCCTTGTTCTTACTCCGTTTTACAAGGATCTGACAACATCCCATAAGAGGTCATGTTCTGGTGACCTTAGTCGCCTTTTTACTTCATACTCTACATTCTTAATGATGACAGTTGACGGTGCCATCTGCAAGAAGTCAGTTCATCTCGTCACAGCATTGCAGATTAGCTTGTTGTGACTAAATGTACAGAAAGAATTATGCAAGCTATTTCATCCACAAACTATCATATTCACGATTCTGCCAGCGGTAATTTGATTGACTAATGCGAAAGGTCACCAGAACGTGACCCCCTATATGATGTCAGTTTCTGACGCAGCGGAGAGTGAGAAGTTTACGGAACGGCGCGGAGATTAAGATATAATTCTAATCAGATTGAAAAATATATGCATTTATTACATTTTTACCAGTGAAATATCAGAAAATATCAGCTTGATAAAACTATCATCACTGCTTATATCACCACTAGTGATGATAAAAGTTTCGGTCCGATATCATTGCGCACTATATGTGTACTATTTTTTCGTTATTCTAGAATCATATCATAAAAGGTAAGAAAATTAAAAAAAAATATATAACTTTATAGTATTTTGGAAATTAATAGATATATATAATTGATTTTACAAATGTATTTTTGCTCTATTTTGAACCAAAAGTAGAACTTCATCCTGCCGTATTAATAAACATTAGGCACTCCGTCCCGATCAGTTGTAACCGCAAGTTTTAAAAGTGAAATCAGACTTTTGGGAATTTCGAAAATGAAATAAAAAAATTCAATGGTTTCCGAAATAAATATCAAATATATTTCACTCGTATGACAGATTTTAAATATATTTTCACTCGTGCGAATCATCTGCCATACTCGTGAGATATATTTGATATTTAACGGGAAACCATTGAATAGACCTCTATGTAAAAGTCAAGTTTATGGTGACAGCTAACAAAACGCCTCTTTTGCAGTCTAATTTTTATTAGTAGTACATACACTGATAAGTCGTAAGGTAGCTGTGTACAGTATATCTAGAGATTAATGGGAAAAAAGACCAATGCCTGAGAATTGTCAACACCGAGATTTAACCGTACACTGCATAGATGTAAATGTATACATTTTTGTAAATTGTATATTATTTCCAACTCAAAAAAATGACTATGAAGTGTATACACTGATGTATCCTATGTATGGCACTTGTGTGAAAACCATGGTTACCACATCAAAAATTACCGAAAAATGCAAAATATCACTGTTTTTGATACAAAATTTGACCTATGCAGATAGGAATTTTTTTCTTAAGTTCTATCTAAAATTAAAGCTTACTAATTTGGTTGCAGAATTATATCCGTCCCAGCATAGGTCGTACGCTTAGATTTTCCGCTATTTTCCCTCATGTGCTGTTGTCGAAATTTCACTTCCTGTAAAGCTAGCTTTTCATGTGTAGACACCCATTTCGGAAGGGTCAAACTTTTAATCTCTAACAAAAAAAATTTTTTTCTCTTTTTACAAATGTGAAGTCCACAAAGTCCACTTTATCATGCTTAAGCCAATTTTACTCCTTATTTTTTTTTTTAGATTTTCATAGGCATGCTATTATATGGGTTATTCATTGTACAAAAATATCACCCATGGCCACAAAAGCCTTCTGTACACTGCCACCTAAGACTTAAAGTCAATAAAGAACTTGTATGAACATTTTTGTATCATGTAGGTGCGTCTTTCTTTTCTGGTTGCCATTTAGTTCACTATGCGCAGGATTGCAGTCGTTTGTATGTTATTATTATGCATAAAAGAATTCTCGAAATGCCACGCGGACATTATCAAATAAATAACAACGAAGTGTTCGTCTTGGTTAGAAAAATGTTCAAACAACACTGTGTGTTTCTGACAGAGTCAAATATATCTCCGACACAAAACCTGCTTTCATAAAGATTTTTAGCTCAACTGGTATATCATAATGAAATATCTTAGTATTCTTGTCGAATGCTTTGGTGTTATTTTCCGCTGGGACAATACAAGAGCCACTCCTTACATGCGGCTAGGTAGCTCGCGTCGTATGTAATGGCAGAATGCTACAATGAATAGTGAACATTGAAGGACCAGGTATATTTTATATAGCACGAACCGTCCAGGTGTAACGCGGTCGATACCATACTAGCGTAGTGGTACTGATCAATACACTGGACATCTTAATGATACAATGGAAATCCAGGTTAATGTCTACAGGATGTTAGTCAATACACACTCTGTATTATACCACTCGCAATAGACTTGTGCCTACAGCGTCCAGGGAATGCTGAATGAAATGAGAGCAGGATTATTGGCGCATTGTTAGCTTTATCAGACAGATGATTAAAAAATATATTTATTGGAACATTGAAAATAAACCTTTTACATTGGTTTTAAATATGATATTCAATAACTATTGATAACATTTTATATGAAATTAACTAAACCTATGTATTATTGAAATCGTATTGAGATCGTTAAATGCAAATTCACCGAATTCACGGGTATGATGACTATGCTTATACAGTATGCTCATTCACAATACAAGATAAAATAAACTCTGTATTGTCCGGTGTGTGAGGACAAATTTCGACACAATATAATGTAAAATGATTAATAAGCTGACTATGCATGCTATATGGTTTGTGTAGATTTAGAGGACTAACGTTTAGCCAATGATAAACATACCATTAAAGCAAATGTAGGATGTAAATAGACAGTCACTTTGTATATGTTACAATGTCATATTTACCCTGCATCAGCCTTTCATTTTTAGATATACACAGATACTATTGATACCCGTGGCTGAACCATTGACTAAAGTTTTTATCATAAGTGTTAATACATATCAGTATAGGAAGTAAACTTATCGATCGTGGTCAACCGGAAAGGAAAAACAACAAGTTAGTGTGCACCACCATGAGCCATCTCTATAAGCCTGAACTGGCTTCCAACGGTGGAAACTTCAGTGATTCAGTGAATATCCGTACTACCATGAGTATAAACACTGTATATTACCATGAGTATTAGCATTTTATACTACCATGAGTATTAGCATTTTATTCACAACCCGTGGATGCATATCATAAATATTAAACAAAGACCATATGGCCTGAATACTGTTATGTGGATTGCCATTTTGAAATTACATTTTGCGGTTGCAGTATTAAAAGTTTACATTTTTATTAAAAGAATAAAAAAATTAATTTGCTGTAGTTATGACTCGGAAGTGGTAACTTAAGGTTAAAGTGTTCCGACACGTGTATATATGTAGAAGTACAATATTCAAAACAGGGTGATATACATGAAGCCAGCTATATTTACATGAATTCTCGCGAATCTCATAACATATTACTGCCCTGCAGCTACTTGGTAAAACACATTCATTGCTGTTATATTTGATGGCAATGTTATTCTCTAATCATATGTGATGTGGTTTCTATAAATGTGATCATCATATACCAGATACTTACATGTACATATGTAGGAGTAAGGTACGTGAATAAGCCTGGCCAACATGATCTTTGCTCTCGGGTAGACTTCCCTTTCTAGTCAATGTTGTCGTTTACTTCTGTGTGTTCCGTCATCCGTGACGCCCATATACTGCTGGCTGGTATGTTGCGATCGGCCATCCTTTATGACTATAAATAGACCAATAGAAAACAAATCAAATCAATATTTGCGCATTACAGATTATGTTATGATGTTGACCCATTCACAATGGGCCTGGTATTCTGCGCATTTATTAACAAATCTATTTCGTAGTGATCTCATTCGAGTCTTGAATAATACAATGTATATGTATAAATAGGATCACTTGTTGGATAGATACGTGTTATTTACTTTCATTCCAACTGTTTAGTAATCACATGTATGTATCGTTAGGTTTGGTTAATTTGGTCAAAGTTTATCCTCTATATTCAGGAGGTACGTTCACCTACGCTCTTTTCAACCGTGGAGTATGTCATGGCAATCTGAACTCAATCGCTAGGCTTATGCATGTCCATTGACGATTTATATTACTGCAAAATTCATTTGATGTACATCAATAGGGTCGAACTAGTTATCTTGCCTCATCAACATTAATTGTGGCGCACACAGAGCATTTAGTTTTGCCAGGACATAGTCCAGGGGTGTAGAGAGCGTAGGTGAAATAAATAAGAGAATACCGAAGCGTTAACAAATTCATAATCCAAACTCAAAATCGATTAAACCAGGGGCAAAATATGAACAAAGGATAGATTTACATGGAGACTCTTGAAAAAGTACAAGAGACTAAGACCAGACGTTCCGGAAGAGAAAGCGCCTTCTGCTTCATCGACGACACCCGCCATGTAAATCTTTGTCACATCCATGTAAACATCAAGTTCTCAATATGAGAACCGAGTATCATTGTCAAGTTATTTTTCATTCAATAAAGATGAATGTCAAAACATTTTTATTTATTTATTTTGTGTCCAAATTCTATCAGTTATTGTTTGGTTCCTCAGAGAGTTCATATGATAACGATTAACTGTGATAATTCTTATGCAATATTTTGTTATTCTTTTCAGCAAAATAACTGAATTCAGCTATTTTCATCTTTAAATTAAAGTCATATACATGTATTGACTTGAAATATACAAACAATATGCTCGTTTTGGGAGTTCGAAATATTTTCTATAAAATTCAGCTACTTTTTCGTTGGTGCAAAATCATGCCTGTTATTTGCAATTTAATTTTTTACCTGAAACATAAAAAGTATAAACAGAAAAACGTTTTAAAGTATTAGATGCAAAGTTTTGTCAAATATTTGTGATTAAAGTTTCTGATCTACCTTCTCATATCTCGCAATGGTCTCCAAAAGGATCTTAATAACTTCATGGTATATCAAGATGTTAATACATACATATGATCAAAATGTCGAAATATTTATTGCTTCTCAAAAGTTCATAAAATTGAGTGGAAGATTTCAAAATAATTAGCACCATGTTTGGCATCCTCTTGATTATCAATACCAATGAAACTACCCATCCAACCGGGTAAACTCAATAGCGAATCAATATTGTTCCTCTTGTTTCTATATGTTCCTTCACTTTCATTTCCTATCTAATAACTTTCAATATATTTATATAGTATATGTTGTCAATGTAAAGGTTATATATGTATTATCAGCTGATTGTTATACCTGATGAGAAGGACAAAGTATGAGTACGTTAGTACTTGTTTCCATATCATCTCTCGAATGTAAATTTCTAAATGTACATGTTCAATTTCCTGAATGAAATACAGTTTAAATTAAGACGTTAATAAAACTTACCAGTGAAAGCCACAAGAAACACCAGACTGTCTCACCTCCGGTAAACGATACTGTACACCAGCACCGAACACTGCCCTGGCCGTCCAATTGTTCACTCTAGCGGCCAAAACGCTGGCAATACAAACGGTTCTTAACTACGGTTGCAATACAAAGGGAGTGCATAGGAGCATTGATAATATTTAGAATAGCGAAGGACTGGTTAAAGTCACGCTCTAAATGAATAGCACAAAGATCGCTTAAAGTTATTTCGAAAAGTTGATTTTCTAGATAATAGATGTTTGTTACCGTTTTATTAGCCCTACCTTTCTGTTTATACTCGGGATCACATATACTTTGAACACTAATGTTACTGTTGTTTGGGTAATTTTGGAAGCCCCCGTATTATATCCCAATGCCATATATAATTGACACGGCTCCTCTCTTGACATTGTAAAGGAAATTCATTGAAGCGTGTAAAACTGCTACGGTTAAAACAAATTCATTGTATGCCATATCGGTGTTAACAAAGTGGTCCGTCTCTGGAATTTGATATACCTGTTTTATCATGTGTAAGGTGACAGAACCCGAATTGGATCACTAAACCATCATTTTATTTATTCATTACAAATCGGATCGGTGTACATGTTTCAAAAGGTTCTTTCAAGTTCATTGCCCGCAGCTTTTTATTCATTACTGAGCGTTAATTACATGATTATGCACATAATTGAGGTGGCTTCAATATTTTTTCTTGGCTATGTAGAACACGTTATAAGGTTTGTAACTTAGGAGGACGAAACAGCTGTATTAATTCAGTTTAATTCTTTATTTCGGCATACTGTATCTATTACTAAATTTAAAAGGTGCAGCACATGTGTGTGTTACGTCGTCATAGGTGCCATATTAAGTCTGAATTTGCAATATATTAACTGTATAAACATTAAATGTTGGACTTAAATGGATGTTCTATATAATCAAAGCAATAAACTCTTTCCGTACCAGAATATATGCTTCCTGCTTGGCGTTGTTATGTACATGCGACTAAAATTAAGAAACAATGTATCTGATATCCGTTGTCGTGTACCACAGTTGCTTGAGTTTCTGTCAGTATATAAAAACATGTTATATATGGAGCCGCGGCCCATTACAGAGTGTTATTACTGTAATGGGAGGCTCATTTCACACATATATATTTATTATTTACTGACAGAAACTCATGCAACTGTGCGTGAACACACAACTAAAAACTAAGCTTTCTTATCACCGTTGTCGTTTACACATGACAAAAGATTTTAGGTGTATTTTTTTTTGTTTAGCTGGTTATAACACAGTATTCGCGTGCAATTCCATATAACATCGCTGGTTATAACACAGTATTCGCGTGTAATCCAAAATAATATCGCTGGTTATAACACAGTATTCGCGTGTAATCCATTTTAAAATCGCTGGTTATAACACTGTATTCGCGTGAATTTCCATATAATATCGCTGGTTATAACACAGTATTCGCGTGTAATCCATTTTAAAATCGCTGGTTATAACACAGTATTCGCGTGTAACTCAATATAATTTCGCTGGTTATAACACTGTATTCGCGTGTCATTCCATATTATATCGCTGGTTATAACACAGTATTCGCGTATGATTCCATATAATATCGCTGGTTATAACACAGTATTCGCGTGTGATTCCATATAGTATCGCTGGTAATAACACAGTATTCGCGTGTAATTCCATATAATATCGCTGGTCATAACACAGTATTCGCGTGTAATCCATTTTAAAATCGCTGGTTATAACACAGTATTCGCGTGTAACTCAATATAATTTCGCTGGTTATAACACTGTATTCGCGTGTCATTCCATATTATATCGCTGGTTATAACACAATATTCGCGTATGATTCCATATAATATCGCAGGTTATAACACAGTATTCGCGTGTGATTCCATATGATATCGCAGGTTATTACACAGTATTCGCGTGTGATTCCATATTATATCGCTGGTTATAACACTGTATTCGCGTGTAATTCCATATAATATCGCAGGTTATAACACAGTATTCGCGTGTGATTCCATATAATATCGCAGGTTATTACACAGTATTCGCGTGTGATTCCATATTATATCGCTGGTTATAACACTGTATTCGCGTGTAATTCCATATAATATCGCTGGTAATAACACAGTATTCGCGTGTAATTCAATATGATATCGCTCGTTATAACTCTGTATTCGCGTGTCATTCCATATAATATCGATGGTTATAACACAGTATTCGCGTTTGATTCCATATAATATCGATAAAATCAGTAACATGTAGTTTCAAAATAATATTTGTATGTGTGCCGAGTGTACATTTTGCATCATGTGAAATATTGTTTTCAAATGTTGCAAGCTGATGCGTTAAGTATGCGTCAATATACCCTATATGACGGGGACTATTATAGATCAGAACACATGTAAATTAATTACCAGATATTTATAGAGACATTTGTAAGTAATTAAGTAATACCTTTTATTGAGCAAACCTTAACGACTTTGTTACCAACATCAATCCGCATTTGACACCTTGCGGATTGATGTTGGCTACACCTACATAGCGTTGCAGTTTTGCATACAGGAAATGATATCTACGTTCCCGGATAAATGGCGATTTCTTAGTCATAATTATTTATCACTTATTTATAAAGCTGTCGAAATGAAGATTTGTATGTGTATGAATAACGACATGAAAAATAACATTAGTTAAGTTACCTGATTGTTTCTTGAAGCAGTTACACGTCGCCTAAAACGAAATGATATACCGACATTTTGTTAAATTCACGGAGGCGAGTCAAGTTAGAACATCCTGCTGTGCAGATTCTGGACCGGAGTTGCGGTACAAAAAAGTTATACAGAAAATAAAGTTACAGCAATTCAGTACACAAATCAAGGAACAAAACAATTTCATATTAACAACGTAAAACAATATCAATTAAAATTAATCACGATATTTTTTTCTGTATATCTGGTCACTCCTCACTCCAGAACTATATCAATTCATGTATATATAGCTATAAACTCTTTAATCACAATAACACTCATCAAAAATTTTATGGTAATATTTTCGGACGAGTTTACCTGTAATCTACATTTAGTTTACCTAGTGTACCTGTCGCTTACCTAGTATATCTCTAGGTTACCTATTTCACTTAATTTACCTCAAGTGTATCCGTTGGCGTTGTTTTTAGTTACTCGGGTCAAAATACCAAAATTCTTGTTGAACACTTATTTGTCAGCACAACTCCATCTTAACCTATGAACTGATTTCAATGGAACTATACACAAGCATATAGGGACTATGTGTAGATATGTGTGTACATTTTATTCTATACATACCTATAGTTGCCATGGTAACCACGTCACTATGAACAGGGTTTTATAGGAAATCTTTGGCTGTAAAATTGAACCTTAACATGTGAACCAATTTCAATGAAACTACAATGTTTTTATTGTTTTATTGGCGACCGGGGGAATAAGTTAGCAATTGGATCACAGTTCTAGTTTACCTGAAGTTTACACGGTTTGACTGTAGTTCAGACAATTTGACTGTGAGAATCGTACCTGCTGTCCCCATTGCATGATCGTAGAAGACAACTAAACTTGGGATCTTATCTTTTCCATTCTTTTTAAACAACTTCCACTTCCCTAATGTCTCCCTTGACACAGTCTCACTTTGACCTTTTGTTGAACGTTCGCCCCTGTGAGGAAGGCTATGGGTTCTGTCCCCAGGCCGAGACATACCAGAGTATGGTACTCCCTGCTTGGCGTTCAGCATTATGGGAGTGGAACGACTGGTTCTCCCGTTGTCAGTATACTGTGACCGGGTAGGGTGATCTGCTGGGTGTCTTCGGCAGTATACTTCAGTGTGGTAGCACTTTAAATCGGCAAAAGATCCGGCCTATCGCAAGAAGGAAACACGAACATACCGCGACTTCCCAAACACGTTATCAACACACACATCGCATACACCGTGATGCCGTCCTTGAATGACCCTGGCTGTTAATGGAACGTGAATACAATCAACCAACCAACGGACCATCGACTGTAGTTAACCTGTTTTACCTGTAAAATAATAAACACTTTATGCACTTGTAGATGATAATGGTGATGCCAAAATATTTTAGGAACTAAGTCTTAAAATTGAACGCATGTGTATTATTTATTCTGCGGCGTTAATGAAACTTCTGTAACATTTTGAAAATGTCAAATAACTCAGGTTTTAGGTTTTATATATACGCTTCACTGATCACATACCGTTCTAGTTATCGAAAAGTTACGTTGAAATAATGATTGGTTGTGTAGCAGGAACTTGAAAATAATCCTTACTTTCCAACCAGAGGAAAATGTTTCTAATTACAATGTAAAGAATAATTCAATTTGACATATTACATATTAATACTCTGATAAATGAATCTCAGCCAATAAGAAGCCAACTTTAAGTTATAATATGGGTTGTGTCCCTTCATCTGATATATAATTAAAGGCCCAATATACGTAACTTTCTGCAAAACTTTTAGCGAAAATCAAGCTTAATAACTTATTATATTTATAGATTTAGTAAAGATTTACTGGTACATGTATCAGCAATATTCAAGATGAATTCTTTCGCGGTTACCGGTACAGCAGCAGTTGAAACACGCTATTTTTAAACACGCGTCCATTTCGAACCGTCTTCTACTTCGCTTTGTTGTTGAAGTGGGCCCCACTTGAATTATTTTCAATTCTTTGGATTTTTTTGTCAAGAGTTTCTTGTTAGTTACCGCTCAGGTTTAGTTCGTTTGAGGCTTATTTTTGCATGGTTATCAACTGGATTTTTTGTCAGAATTTTTCAGAATATCGAAAATTTCCCTGAAGTTACCTATATTGGGCCTTTAAATGTTTTGTCAATTAAAACGGTAGTTCCTTGATCAAAAAGCTTAATAACATACGTGGCTCCTACGTCGGGGTCAATTGAAGTACAAAGGAGTTATCTATCTTTCGCCTGGTCATTCGAAATTTCGATGAACACTTACACGTACCAATACAATAGTTATGATTTCAGCATTTCTTCTAGGTGTTGTGAAACGATAGAAAAAGCCTAATATATGGAAGGAAAATTGACTCTATGCTTTGCATTTTATGACATGAATTACAAATATATCAATATTAAGTTGTATGAAACACATTGGCGAAAATACATAGCAGGTACCTATTAGTTGACAATGATAAAACCAGAACCGTCTGTGAGAGAAAAATGCCCCCGCCCCCTAACGAAATTAGTTCTTCATGCTTATTACGTATGCAAAATTTGATGACAATCGAATAAGTAGTTATTAAAATAAGCTGGTGACCCCCCCCCCCCCTCATTTCATGGCGGGGCATAACAAAATCGGTATCATTATACAGTAACGTGCCAAAAGTCTTTAATTTTTTTTATTTTGCTATATATTCTTGGTATTTCCAACATTTTTCAATGAATTTTATCGACTTTGTTTATGGACCAATTTTAATGAAATTTTATGTACTTATACAAAAATGTTTCCTGTTTCATCTCATAATATTTTCACTGTTTTCCGTTATGTATGACCAGAGAAATCATAATTTATTTACAACATCCAATTTTCGGGACACCATTTTGGTAGCGTTATATAGAGAAATTAGCTGTGTAGACAATTCTGTATAGCTCTATGAATACACAAAGGAAAATTAAATAAATATTATGAGAGGAAACATGAAATATTTTTGTACCAAATGACAAAAAATTGTCAAAATCCATCCAGAAACGAAGTCAGGACAATTTATTTAAAAAAGTTGGAAATACAAAGAATATATAGCAAAATAAAAAATAAATGAAATACTTTTGGCACGTAACTGTATGTGCAGATATGGAGGACGGACACAATGTACTGTTGGGAATGGGCAACATAGACCAATATTGTTTGGGCAGACATATGCAAAGAAATAAACAAACAAGTAGAAGAGCAACCGGCAACCAGGTTTTAAGCCCTACTATAGAAGGCGACCCTAAAAATGTCCTGAAGAGAGGATTCTGTCAAAAGGATATGACCAAATGGGCTATGGAGGTTTTTGAAACTTGGCTGGAACAACGTCAAAATCAGTGTGAAAGCAACAAGATCATTCGAAAATTTGGAGACAGTGTAATGGAATATCTGTAGTCACACGATTACGACAATGTTACGACATTGTCCGGTTTACGACATCAGCTGTCGTAAACCGGATATTGTCTTTGCCAAAAGTGTTTTTTCATAGTTAAGGTTTTATTTGATGGTTATATGTTCAATAGTATGGTTGTATGTATGTGAAATTGCATGTGGTGGAGATAAGGCATTAATAAATTTAAGTAAAAGAAGTGTGATGTAAGTTTGTTTATTTAAATACGAAAACACTTTCTGATATTAATGAAGCTCGGAGCTATTTTGCTGGCGTTAGAAACAGGGATGTAGGAGAATGCAGGCCAAATGAAGGTTTATGAACTAATAATAAACATCAAACATTACTTTCGAACCAATTGGCGTTTCCTCAATTTCCTTGACGATAGCGATTTTCAGGACAACGTAACATTTTGGATGCAAATATTTGAAAAAAAAAACAACAGAGAATACGAAAGCGTAAACAAAACCATAATCCGAACTCAAAACCGATTAAACTAGAGGCAAAATAGGAACAAAGGAAAGCTTTACATCGTTTAATTATTTTCGTCTCAGGTTCTTTTTGTTTTAGTTTGTTGTTTGTATTCTTCCTTTTTCTATTTTCTTGGTTTCATTGCTAAGAATTATCTTTTATACCGCACTACATTAGAACGTACTCTGGGAACTATATAAGCATTATGTACGTTACGCTAGCCCAGGGTGTTTTAATTTCGGATTTAACAACACTGTATCTAAGACATGCAATTCTTCATTCTTAATTATTTATTTCACTTCCATACCTACCTTCGGTACACCTAACTTGCTGTGGTTATTTACCAATATGTCTATTATTTGTTATAATTGTATACCTGTGCATTTTTATCTTTTGTTTGTTGAAATACAATATTTTTCGACCTTGTTATAAACGATCGACTTTAAATAAAGTTTATATGGCTTGTATCACTGTGATGCATCCGAGCTTTCTTTATTTCCTACATGTCAAATGTGCATTCAAATGTGAATGTTACGTTCATTTCTCACAAAGTCGTATTCGAATTTGTTTACATCGAATTATAGAGCCAACAAGCTAGTGCGAAAACAAAATCCCCCAGAAAGATTTTAATATTGCTAGAAAATATTATAAGGCAAATGAAATTGTATGAACCTATACACATGGGTCTGTTATCAGGAAAACAAACTTTCTTGTTAATTAAAAGATGCATAATATGGTGAATTGTTATGATATATTGTTTTATTATTGAGACCTATGTTTTTCAGAATTTACAAAATAATCGGAGGTTGAATTTAGAAATCATTAGTACAAATGATATACTTAATATAGATGAAGTAATTATGTTCTCATAACAGAAACACCCCATAGTTTATCTGATTCAATGAAACAATTTTAATTATCTACAGAACATCTAATTTATTAGTTTTTGAAATTTTTAAAGACCCAAAGTACGTAACATTCGACAAAACTTAAATCGAAAATCAATTCTAAACTTTTATATTTATAGATTAAGTTAAGATTAACTGATATCAGCCATATTCATTATGAGTTCTTATGCAGTTACCGGTACAGTAGCAGTTGAAACTCGGTATTTGTAAACACGCGTCCATTTCGAACTGTCTTCTACCTTCAGCTTGTTGTTGAAATGGGCCCCACCTGACTTATTTTCAATTCTTTGGATTTTTCTGTCAACAGTTTCTTGTTAGTTACCTTTAAGGTTTACTTCGTTTTAGGCTTATTTTTGCATGGTTATCAACTGGATTTTTTTCATAATTTTTCAGAATTACAAAAATAAATCCTAAAGTTACGTATATTGGGCCTTTAAGCACTCATAGCCGATAATTTGTGTGATTTTAGCAACCAGCAAAAAGCAAATTGCCATTACTGCGTTTCTTGAAAAATACTCTCTTTCTTTCAATTAGTCAGTTTCATTATTTCGTACAAATATACGCCCTTTTAACACATTCATGTACGCCATCACATCCGCACTGGTCGTTCAAAACATTTGTTCATACTTGCATACGTACAAACTTCAATGTATATCGTTCACACCCTAACACACCTTCCAACTGACATAGACAAACATGTATTTGAATGCGTTTTACAAATTTATTGACAGTGAAACAAAAATAGGGCCATATAAGTGCTACTTTTCAATCGGGAACACAAAATTACTAAGCACATATAAGACCAACAAACATATAGAGGATATCTAACAGTGTCTTCAGTAATACCAAATATATTTCACGAGTGGGGCTAATATTTTGATATTTTTCACGAGTGCGCAGCACGAGTGAAAAATGTTTTGTATTACTGAAGATACTGTTAGATATTCTGTTTATTACATTTTTTATATGAAAATCTACAGTGGCAGCTTCTGATTGCGTTCTGATTGGTCAAATCAGAAAAAGTGATATTTTTCACTAGTGAAAAATATCACTTTAATAGAATGAAAAACTTTCGAAATTTCACTGGTAAAAATGTAATATAAAGTCTGTTTTCTATTGAAACTACAGTGATACTAATGAGGCTTGTAACTTGTGATAAAATTAAAACTGACGTATTATTGTTGATATAAGTATCGGAAAACATTGTCGTTCGAATCGTGCCCTTCCTCGCTGTTCTTCACATTATGTATTATCATAGGAATAACCTTCAACATGGTACGTTGTAAGGCTATATCTGTTTACTGTATGAAACAGTATACAGGTATTATCGATATATATATGCCGACACCAGGAAAAGCGCTTTCTCTCCTTTCAGTGCCCTTTTCTAATACATAAAAGTATCGATTTATTTTCCGTTCCAAGAGTTGATTAACACAGTTGTAACAGCGGTTTATCGACATTAGCTGACAGTTCTATCACAGATATATACCCCTGAAGGATAAAAGTTAGCGACAACACAATTACAGTCACGTGCCAATCATAGAGTATGTTTCACACACACGCATACCCCGCACGTTGCTCAGGTCCAAAACACAAAGAGTTATCTCCCTTTGTACATTCCTTGAAAGCCGGAGAACTCTGAGAAAAACCAACTACCTACGGTCAGTATCTGGCAATTGCCCCACTTTGGTTTCAAACTCGCACCCCAGAGATGGAGGGCTGATGGAGGGCTAGTGGTAGAATATCGTACGCCTTAACCACTCGGCCACCGTGACCCCAAGTTAAATGGTCAAAAGATCACACTTGACCAATTGTAAAGTAAAAAGCTTGGTATTCACGATATCCTATCAACATATTCGTCTCATAAATACTAGTACATCATAATATGGTAACATAAAGTTCTACACCGGATTGCATTTTGGAGTTCATCGATCAAAAGGTTAGAGGTCGAATCGAAGGTTTCTTTTGACTACTTTTTGGGGTAGAGTATACGTATTTATTCTTCCAGAACCTCCCCATCTTCGCTAGCCAAGGGTTACGATCCGCACACTCATCTTCACCCTTGGCATATATAGACCACATTTCGTAAATCCCGCGAGGAGAATTTTCATTGGATGCAGCTAGGTCTGGCTGCGTCCAATCAGAGCGCACCTTACATTTGATCACGCGCTCTCTTTAATTATGGGACAGAAAAAAAAGTAAACAAACATGACATAGTGTCGACTGTGTCATGGATCTTTACCAGTAAAACAGAGAAGAACAATCTTCAACGACACATATGCGGTAAGGACTCAGTGCGTGGATCGCCGTTTCCTGATGCTGTCTAATTTGATCAAGCTTGAATTTTCAGATCAACCGAATGAGATGTTGATGACAGCATTGATGACAATTTTTTTTTAGTTTCATAGGGGTATGAAAAAATGATTTGTTTACAAACTGTATGAATCCGTATTCTTTTTACAAATCAATTCGCAACGTCAATTGCCGCATTGTAACGCCACATTTTTCGCGCCATTTTTGGGTTTTCTTTTCATAGAGGTATGAAAAGAAAATCTCTACCAATCAGAAAGCTGCATTCTGCATACAATCAATGGACAATTTATTATATAAGATAAGAAACCGAACTCTTTATGTGAAGTAAAACAGCAACACATTGAGTGATACCTATTTGTATGTAGGTTTCAGTTTTGATGTGAGCTGATGGTTTATTCACCTGTGTTAAGTCATACCTGTAAACATGTATTAAAGATTTTACCCCATTTGATGTGGACCGATGTTTAATTCATCTGTGATAAGTTATGAAAATGGAATGATGAAAAGGGAACGATAATTGTTCTTTTATATCTTGTTCGATAGTATACCATTCATTATTTCGTACAGAAGTTGCATGACAATTTCTTTTTCCCTTTTGTATTAAAAAACTGCCAATTTACTAACACAGTTGAGTCAGCTGCTTGTAACCAGAACCACAGGTACCTGAGAATTTGTTGCAGCTAGATTTGAACCAACACTAACGTATATAAGAGTAAATTTACAACTCCTTTTGAAGGGGGGGGGGGGGGTGTTATTGGGGGAGTAGGGGTTTATTTTCGATATAAATGTTACTCCAATTGTCGTACATATGAGCATGGAGGTAGCATTTTCTTCAAAAATTGATCTTAACGCCAAAACAGTATGACAAATTCCGATTATCACGCCCCTGTGACCAGAACCCTGTAATCATGTAGAGGATATCTTTACAGTGTCTCCAGTAATACAAACTACTATACATAAGTGGTGCAGCATGATTGAAAAATAGTATATTAGCCACTTGAGAGAAATATGTTGTATCACTGAGGTTACTTTTTGATATTCTATTCTGTTTATTAGAATTTTATAACAAAACCTATCCGGGGCAGCTTTCTAGTTTGCTAATTGTAGTTTGTAAGCAGTGATTTGATTGGTCAAATCAGAAAAAAATGTACTATGATATTTTCACTTTGTAAAATCACTTTATAAAATGAATAATTTTCGATATTTCGCCGGTAAAAATATAATCAGTATGTATCATACAGTTTATAAGTGTATGTTCAGGCACCGTTGCTGGAGTTTCTGTCAGTATCAAAAAAAAAAGTTTATATATATGGAGCCGCGGCCCATTACTGTGATTGGGGGCTTATCTCACACATATTTTTTTATTATTTACTGACAGAAACTCAAGCAACTGTGGTTCAGGTGAGGGCAAATAGCCTAAAATTGTTACCATTGCTTGATTTTGAATTTGAAAATGACGTACAAAAAATGAACGTACCTTCCGGCTTTCTTTGTAACCATTACATGTATATGTCTGTATAACACAAACGGACCATTTTATCAAAATAATTTACAAAACGAAACCGATGAGGATACTTGTTGTTGCCTTATGTTTAATTACGTTGAAAAAAAACTCATGGTTAAGACTTTGTAAAAAAAATTACCCACGTTCCGTTTTGAGATGATAATATGTGCTTTTTGACAAATTTTAAAGGTTTTATGTGTAGAACACAAGAGGTGACGTCAAACTATGCCAAAAAGTGGCAGGATAGCTGACGAGAACTTTGATACATGGAAATTTGGCGTGTTTTGGAGGAAATTGAGTTTATTTCTGCGGAAGAAAATATATATTTGACGTGCATTTAGGAGGTTTTTAAAATAAAAATGATCCATCTTTCCAGTGGTACCAAGCGTTTTTTCGTACCTCAATTTGAAATGTGATTGTTGATGACAGAAATGTAGGTGGGGTCGATTTTTCGACCTCGCAAGCTTGCCACCATTTGGCCTTGTCGCGCTATGGCCATTGATGGGGTATTGTATATCGATAATTGATCTAAACCCCACAAAAGTGTAAAGTTACTCTAAACACCTTAGTTTAAGTCCAAAATTAGCTAAACAAATTGTCAGGTCCCTGTGCTTTTACCCAAAAACACAGGTTTCATAAAAGCTGTGTCCTAAACCCCTTGTTTTTACTCTAATGCAACCAAAATTTATGTATATGTAGCTTGAATCCGAAGAAGTCTTCAACCACTATTGCGCCGTTTTTCGTTTTTCCGGATTGCTAATGATGAAATCATTTCTCCAGGATCGATTACTACCAAAACTGTACATATAACCAGTGTATGCCTTTCTCGCCCGTGTGTATAATTAGCTGTTTCGGTAAGGGTAAAATAAAGACCCGGCGAACAATACCAACATACTGATTAAATGTTTCACACACAATACAAAGTACGGATCAATGAATTATAAGAAATACATACATGTATATATGTATTAATCAATGTTTTATAATTAGGCGGGCTATGATTATCGTTGAACCGTTCCCTACCACCACCAAACACCATACATATACATATGTACACGCGGCGCCTTTAGCAGCACAGGGGCACGGGTAATTCAGACACAGAATGTATATTGAGAGTCTTCCGGAAGGCATTGTGCAATTTTTTTTATGTATTTAAATTCCAACGTGGCTTAAATAAAATCTAAAACACCAATCAAGGAAGACCTCCCTTGGAGTATCTTGCTGAAATCCGCAGGTCAACATGTTGTGTAGTGTATTGAACCACAAAGTAAACCCGCACAATATGCAATAATAGTCTCAATTATCAGGTCCCTGTGATATGGTTTGTGTTATCTACACAATACCTAAAAGTTAAAAGGGAAGATGAGGAAACAAACATTTATTCTGTACATCTTTGTGTATTTGTATTCTTATTTATCCATTTCTGATGTATTTAGTATGAAACATTGAAATCTGTTTATCTAAATCAAAAAATGTTTTTTTTTTCAGTTTGATTCAGGGGCGGTAATCATGACAGGCGCTTTAGGTTACACTCTACCATCTTCAATCCGACTAGTAAGTACAAGATGTTATAGACACTTTAAACAGGTGTTGAGAAATTTCGAGGGACGCTATTGTGTTGATTAGTGAAGGAAAATGACACTGCATAGACTGGAAGGCGTTCAGTAATTGTTAATTACTTCTTTCGGATTAGTCCGGGGATATTCCAGATCTGACCGTATACATTGACCTGATAATTTGTTACAGCTAGTTTTGGACCTAAACTAAGATGTTCAGAATATTTTACATTTTTTGCACTTTTTGAGAGTTCAGATTAATTTTCGATTATAATTCAAACAAAGCCTGTTTGACCATTGCGGAGGGAATTTTTTTTTATCAAAAATTGATCTAAGAATCAAATTACTTTGAACATCTAAGTTTAGGTCAAAACTAGTCGTAACAAATTACCATGTGTCTGTGCATTTACCGTCATTTCAGTTATGAAATATACAACAAAATATCAGCAGGGTTTTTTCCCTGTGATTTTATCCGGTATCATTGCACAACGATAAGTGCTCTTCCCGTTATGTAATTGTCAAGTATTTAAATACTCGATGGTGTTTGGATTATGTATACAGGAAGATTAACTAATCACTCAAATTGATTTAAACCGCAATTAATCATCACGTATATCGTCTCCCTGTATGTATATATGCACGTAGGCATTTGGTATACGTTAAACATACACATTTTCGAAGTACACGATTTGAAATTATACAGACCTAGTTTAATTTTACTTCTAAATTCATAAATTAAAGGGGTTTTACGCACCTGACCCTTCTGCTTCTACATTAGTTTAGAAATATTGGATTCCCACCTTTTGGCCCCTAGCATCACTGAAGAGTCCTAGGAGAACGAAACAGCTGTATGTTGCAGTTTAATTAATTTTTTTGGCATGCTTTATCTATTACTAAATTGAAAAGGTGCAGCATTTGTGTCTTTTATATAAGTGAAATCAAACATGGCGTACATATTTATACAACTAAGGAACATGTAAGCTTCCCTCTCGAATTTAAGTTTGTTTTCCCCTGTAACGATAGACGGAAAACGTAAACACACTCAGTTATTTGACTTGAGTGATTTGAGTCCGCACTATGGCATATACTCATGTACGTATTAACATATAAACACATCTATTTGACATATAGCTCGGCAAAGTATTAGTTACCTTATAAAATATAAAACAAACAAGTATTTTACATTAACGTAGATTTAATTTACCATCGAAAAACGAAATAAAAACGGACATAAAGACCTAGTTCACGCTCTGGTTGTCAGCAGAAACAACCCTACATAGGCAAAAGATCTAGCTTGGAACGTACGGCAATGAAAGACAACTTCAGATGAAACCTGGACGCTTGTAATTATAAGTCATCCACGAATCAATTATCACAGAATTTGGCTGAAATGGAAGCTTCCGGTGTAGGGAATCCAAAACGAGGTCAGTGGACTAGAGGTCACGACGACGACACTCTTCAAAATGTTCGGTCGTGATCGGCACTTTCCGGGAATATGAATGATCACAATCAGCACTATTTTCCCTGTATTCAAATGCCATTTCAGCACTCTCTTCTACTCGAATTGTTTGACCTCGTGTCGTTTATCACAGACTTTTATTTATTATTTCATAAATCCATCATACATTTAATTTCCACGACGAACAGTTAATCCACTCGAACAAAATAAACACAAATAAACATCACAAAATGTCTTCATCATCGGATTCTTCAAGCGCTTTCTCCACGTCGATTATCCAGTTTTTAATCCAGTCTAACTTTTCGACAGTCATGAGTTCGTTGTCCTGGATATACTTTGTCACGTCATTGTACGCATACGACTCGTTGACATCACGCCAAGTATGCCACGTGTGTTCCGACCCAGCGTTGTCATTGACAACATCTGCACTACCCACATCCTCAACTTCCATTTGTTGCTTGTCATTATGCGCATGCGCCGATGCATGTCCTTCATCTGGGCTTTTAGTGCTATCTTTGGTCGTTGTTTTATTTTCCTTACCCCTGTCTTCAGACTCCTCCTCAATCTTCGGGTCGGCTTTGTTTTTATTTACATTTTCTTCCCTGTGTTTAGACCGGTTCGACTTAGATTTTGTCATTTTTCTTTGTTCGGCCTCAAACTGATTGTCAATTTCGTCTTTCAACTTTTTTAGCTTTTCTTTATATTGTTCCTCGTGCCAGCGTCGAAACTGTTCAATTTTCTTCCGAATGGAAAACGGTTCGTTGCCATGGATGACACGAGAGCGATGTCTTTCCGTTCGGTCTATTAATCCAATCTGATTACTTTGTATATGTAATTTGGAATTGTTTCTGTCCAAGTCGGACTTTTCTGATATATATTTATTAGGTTTCCTATCAAATCTTGACTTCCTTTCTATATATGGGGAAGAAGACTGGAGCTTTGTGATAGTCTCGTGCGCAAACGTGTCTGGTCTCATGTGCGAGACTTCGACAATATTGGTGCCTCCGTGAGCGAGACCCCCCATCTTTGTAAAGTGTTCCTTCCCGGCTAGGGTATATTCCCTGCCCGGTAGAGGCGACATACCGTCCATTTTGGAAATATGTGTGTTCATTATGTATGGCGTTGATACGTCATGGAGGCGGGAAATCCCGAGCGCGTTCGTATAGGGCGTCTCGAGAGCCTCGTGTGTCGACGTGGCGTTGTTGATGTATGGTGTCGATATTTCTTTCCGGTAGTTATGTGATCCGTTGATTGGAGGAAGCATGGCATATTCACTAGCGCGCTTTTGAACATGTTTGGCACGCTTTTTCATAACCATTTTAGCACGTGTTCTCGGGTTGGCACTTGTCTCCAATGAGTCTTTAATGTTATAAGTATCTGGTTGGTCTGGCCGGTGTGAGGGGGAAAACGACCCCTCATCACTGGCGATCGTGTACTTCAACATGGTGGACGACGGCTGCTGATGGTTCAGATACATCTAAACCGGTAGTGACGTCACAGTTATGCAAACCGGTACACTCCGTAGATTATTAACCAACATTAATCCAAATCAGCGGAAAAACACGTACAGGGCACCATCTTTACAACTGATATGGTGGATCGCTCTAATTGAAATAGCAAGTGTCTTCCTCATCTGAAAATATATAAAGGGTTATGAAAGATTAGTATGTTGCGTCAATATACTGAAACCCGAAGGTATGCAGAACTGAGTGGTACTTAATTGGTAACCTTGACGTCAAGCATGTGAAATAAACACATAATTTACAGCAAATCCCGAGTTGTCGGGTGATAAACAGATGACCTGTAATTACTATCATCAATGGTCTGTCGTCTACAATAATTTTATATTATACGAGAGAAAACGACATCAGGTACACTGTATGTGTTTTGAATAAGCGTAACACAAATATACTTTTCCTCGGAAAATTTACCGTGAAACATAAAAAAAATGTCACTGTTTAAACAAGTAATTCACTTAAGCATTGAACTTCTGTCATTTGTCATTTATAGACAATATGAATGTCATCTGGAAAAAGGCAAATCTTACACAAAGCCCGCTATATAGCGCTTCATGTTGGATTTGTCTTGTATTTTAAATGTGTCTTTGTCCAGTTGGCATTCATTTTGCCTGAGAATGTTAACTAAAATCGACTTAAAACTTTTTAACCAATATATCATAAAACAACCAACTTCCCATTCAGTTTTTCAGCATTTAGATCACGAAGTATTTATCGTGTATGATTGTTCCATGAATAGAACCGGTCGTCGCTCGTGAGCGTCAGTGGTTTCAAACGTCACAATTATGACGTCAAAATCATGATGACGTCAACCACAAATAATGGCATTTATAGCCTATATAAATGCCAACTTAATTCGGTAAGGTTATATAGTGGTAATGTACATGTAAAATTAAGGGTTACAAATATGGTTGTATATTGCAAGTAGGAACTTGATCTTACGAGGCGGGGGGGGGGGGGGGTCGCACTTACTATAACACGGTCAAAAGGTCCCCTATAATCTACATGCAAATGAGAACAGACCTCTTTCTCGGGCTGTTTAATAATCATTGGCAAAAAGAAACATACACAGGGGCTAATCACAGGGGCTAGGCACGGACCTATGTCATTATGAAATGATTGTCATATATTTTTTTACCTTTCCCTGTGCCACAGATATATAGTAGTGGGAGGGGCTATATTCGAGAAAGGTAAAAAAAATATCTGACAATCATTTCATAGTGACATAGGTCCGTGCCTAGCCCCTGTGGGGCTAATTTGGAGGAATAAGCTGGTCATATCGTGATTTTGTCTAGAATCCAACAAGAAACCTTTCTATTTGCATACTAGAATACCAATATGGATAGACAAGGTATAGGAAATCAGTTGTCAATACGGCCAGACTCCCCTGTAGCAAATTGCATGTAGTATTCATGGCCGACATCAAAACATCTTAATTGTTAAATACCATGCCGAAGTCACACTTCACAGTATCCCGGGCCTAGTCAGTATAATATTACCCGGCAAGTTTCTGTAATGGGTTTCTTCGACATGGCTTTTCAGTGAGATAACACTATAAAGTCGGTATCAGATTAGTGTTCTCGCAATGGCAAGTTCACCAACACACCGAGGATGACCTTAGCTGTTTATGTGATAAAATTGATATAAACAAACCAACTCAAAGGCAACATATGCTATTGTTATACTCCCTATAAAACAGTTCCTATAAATCGATGTATTTAAAAAAGGCAGCGAATGAAATGTTTAGTCATCGGACGGAAGTAACTGTTAAAATCGATCGTTAAAAAGTGTTGTAACCCGCTATGACGTCACAAAACAAATGCTTAAATATTACGTCACAGTTGTGGAGGTATAACAAAACAGTTGTCGTCGACTGGGATTTCGGGCAACAGACGATCTGTTGAACCTTCATACAAACTCGGCTTTCGGTCTTAGGCAACATTTTGATATGTCTTATTAAAGAAAGAAGGATTTTTTTTTGTAGTTATAGATGAATATTTCTAGAGACACTTGCTCACAGATGGAACGTCTGACATATGGTCTTGTTATGGAAAGTTATATAATTCATGGTGTTTCAATCCATTGGCTTTATCGACTCGCGGAACTGATCAATCGACTTAATTATTCATGTTTGACTTCAGTGGAAATAATTGTGAGTATACATTTTCAGTCATGAGTTAATTCTACTCGGTTCTCATTTTGAGAACTTGATGTTTACTTGGATGTGGTAAAGATTTACATGGCGGGTGTCGTCGAAGAAGCAGTATACGCTTACTCTTCCGGAACACCTGGGTCCGTATTCATGAAACCGTTCTCATGCTCAAGCATGGATTCTGTTCTCGTAAGATTATCTAACGTGGAAAGGGATAAAGAATACGGGATGTCAATCGGGAACGTGTTTTTTTTGAAGAAAAAAAAAGAATCAGAGAATACCAAAACATTAACAAAACCATAATCCGAACTCAAAATCGATTAAACTAGAGGCAAAATAGGAGCAAAGGAAAGATTTACATGAAGACCCTCGTAAAAGAACAAGAGAATAAGACCAGGTGTTCCGGAAGAGAAGGCGTCCTCTGCTTTGTCGACGACACCCGCCATGTTTGGTAAATCTTGGTCACATCCAAGTAAGCATCAATCCTCAAAATGAGAACCGAGTCATCATTGTCAATCACAACAAATAAGCACACTAATAAGCAAACTCAAAAACGCCCATCTTCATATTACAGAATATTACTCAATGAGATGAAAATGGCGACCAAAACACTTGCCCGTAGCTGTGAGGTGATGGACTCGGAATCATGAACATATTGGCTTACCAAACACAGAAAAGATCCCGAGTACATTGTAGTAGGCTAGGGTCAGCTATTGGCGTCACGTGTCAGGTCATGTGATGGCGAGTGTCAAGCTAATTGGGCGTCCGACGTTTTTGATCAGCTTGACACTCGTCATATGACGTCATAATTATGTCAAATGTCAAAGACGGGTATGAGTGCTATATATGATGACACGTATCGCAAAATGTAACAGAATGTAAAGAAGAGACATTCCCTATAAATGTCTATATTAAAGTTCCTCTTAGTTAAGCTACTGATGCGAATCGATCAGTGTCGATTTGAGGCTTCTTATTCCCAAGTCTCCGCCTCAAATGTAACTTAAGAAACAAACATTTATTCAAACTCTTTGATATCAAATAAATATGGGAATATATTACATTCAAGTCAATTATCACTAGAAATTCATAATGTACATATTATGATTGATATGCCGGTATGGACGTAATACGGCTACAAACGTGTTTCCACTGTGTGTAACCGATTTGCAATCATACCAGCATAAACGTAGGTAAAATGCCGTTCACTCATAGTATGACGTCATTAACGAATAGTTCCAATGGTATGATGTACTATATATTGAGAACACTGACAAAAAGTCATTGTTTCATGTCGAGGTTAAAGGTCGACCGACAACGGATGTGGGGACCACTCACGTGTGTACGTACATTCAAGTTCTTTTGGTATTACTTTAAATTTCTGCATTGGGAAAATATCATTTAAAGCAACCAAAGAGTTCGCGTATACCAACTGTAAACAACCATTACACAACAAAACTATATTTCAAATTAAATGTCGCCGGGTGCAGTTTGTTGAAAACAATTAAAATACATTTAGGCTATTGTTGTGTTACAAACAATATATATCTTACATTAAACTCGACATGTATCGCATCCATAGACAAGAAACACTTGTCAATGTTGTCCAAGTCTTACCTTTGAAAATCCCGGGGGTCGGGGCCAGCAGGCCCGGGTGGGGTGTCATGGTGTCCACTCTCAACCGCCACAATCTCTTCCATACATCTGAAACACACCAAAAATACAATTATGGTGTTTGTTCGTCAGTCATGCTATCTTCCGTTGTTCCCCTATATATCCCATAATAATACACACACATACACACAGTCCATGTTAGGTGAATTCTTTACAGAACTAATGAACCGTCCAAGAGGATTTTTTTTTCACACAAACCTTTGAATAACAATTGCTGTCACTTCACGGATTATCGCGAGACTAGCTAATTGGTTCAACGTAGTCGGTCCACTTTAAAAGTTTCGACTTTCGTTTAAAGGCAAACGTACAATTAAGTTGAAAAATCAACAGAACTCAACGTTATACATTGGGTAGTGTTGGTGTTAGCTGCGAGATCCATATCGGTTTCCAAACAGCGGTGGGGTTATTCAGGGTAGTAATTGTTGTCTAATAAGAGAATTGTCTCCCGTCACTATGTTACTTAGTACGGTACGAGGTCAGTCAAGCGGAACACACATTACGAATGAATGACCTCGTACAGGTAGCGGTTCTCCTTAATTACTGACCCCGTTTTAATAATTTAATTACAAACAATAGACCTGGGTTTTCAATAGACACTGTGTACACCCTATATCTTTAAAACATAGTGTATACTGTACGTGTGGGGGATCTATCCATATATAATACCATTGTCAACAATTAAGGGGAAACTGAAATTGAAATATGGAATTTTTGTATCTACGTAGTTCGAACAGTTCTCAAAAAAATTAAAATAATCGAAATCCATTGATTTTTTAAAGTTTACACAAGCACCTTGATAAAAGGACTATTGTTTTTAGAAATAATTACCTCAATGACATAATACTGCACATTAATGAATTCATCGAAACAATTAATTTTACTTTAGTGTTTTATCAACTTAAGTTCATTATACAATTAAATTGAATACTGAGGCACACACTTAAAATGTTTGAAATAAATAAAAACCAACCGTTGATACCAGTCTAATGCATCCGTCTTGTAAAAATTCCAGAACAATGACAGGGCGATACTTGACAGGAGGATTTTAAAAACATATGTTCATTGAGATGATCACATGTACGTGTCTATTACACCAGGTAGGGGGTCGGTCACCGATACGCGTGGTCACGTGATAACAGAGTAATGTGGGGGATCACGACTAAACGCGATCTATACGTTACTTAGATGGAATGTCACTAGACCCCCTATCAAGGGTTAATAGGAAAACCAAAATCGTAAAAAAAATATCATAAACTCAAGCTGGCCAGTCGGAAGCTGATTAGAGTCACGTGATAAAAAGGCAATCCTGTTACACATTTCCGGTTTCAATGACATTCAACCGGAAAAAAACCTGGACAAGCAAGATATAAGTGACCACGTCATTTTTATTTCAACCGAAGAATATAGACCACATGTAAAAATATTGATGCTTTTTTCATGGTATATAAGTGATCGACTTCAAAAGTGTAGCAGACTTCGCCCTTCATATCATTCTGGAGGTTTGTTTCAAATGTGTTTGATTTCTTAGCAAGCAAATCAGAACTAAATGACAAAGGATTTATTGAAGTGTAAAATGCACATACTAGTATTGAAATCAACATGGAGAACCTTGTCAAGCATTAAAGTTCCACGTTATATATAGAATATTTATACAAGACACAGCTCAATGTTGCAATAATCAGGACATTTTACTTCAAATTATTGTGAAGTTCACCTCAGATTGGGGTTGCTGCTGGGGTCATAACCGAGGAGACCTCATATAAATGATCTCTTTATTCACGTTAAAGTTTCACGCCATTGAAATGTTACTTATTTGACCGGAGATATGAAAGGATTCGGAATTATCAAGTGCTCCATGCGGCAGGTTTAAGTTGTAATTTTCGTTGGTCCATAATAAAATAACAAAGAACTTGAAAATAAAACCCGGATTCAGTAGTAGTCCAAATAAAAAATTCTAACTGCTACACTGTTTTACATGTGATTTACAAAACAGTCTCATCTGTTCATAAAACCTGTATGGTATGTACACCATGTATTTTAGGTTGTTATTACGATGTATTTGGGTTTCGTAACTAATGACATTGGCTAAAATAGGACATACATCATTAAGAGGGGGTACTGTAATACTATCACCCAAATAAACCAAAGTTTCCCCGGGTAGTCTGGCTTTCCTCCACCTCCAAAACCTGGCACGTCCTTTAATGACCCTCGCTGTTAATAGGACATCAAACAAAATAAACCAAACCAATGACACCGTAACGATATACATTATGTCACAGTGACCTAATTATGGCGCACTACATGCATGCTGGCCAATCACTTCATATCCGACTTGATGTCACTAAACGAGTAGGATATGTCACAGTTTATGATAACTAACAGTTAAGGGTGAAGAGTTAAAAGATAAAATACAGACTTCACCTTGCAATAACATGTCTGACTAGATGGATATGCATAAGGGAGATAACTCTTGACATTCGCTTTTAAAAGGTCAAAGTCACCATTAACTTTGATATTTTCATATGGGTATATGTAAGTAATATGATGCTTATTTAACGGAAAATTCAACTAAATATATTCTGTAGGTTTATTGCGGCTTTATCAGACGGATTCCCATTGTCATTTTTAAACTAGTGTAACGTGCACGCGGTCACCCATCCAACTACCTACATTGTATATAGCTACTGACCGCGCTCACCCACAGGGACCTGAAGATTTGTTACAGCTAGTTTTTCTGATCTAAAATAGGGTGTCCACTCAATGGTTATAAAAGCTAAGAGGGGGCTTTTTTATCGAAAATTGATCTTAACCCCCCCCCCTTATGTGTAAAATTACTCCAAACACCCTATTTTAGGTTAAAAACTAGCTGTAACAAATTATCAAGTCCCTGTGCGTTCACCGTTGCTTAACTATAGCATGAGCGGTTCCCCGGATTATTCCGCATGACTAAAAAGGCTAGATTGCCAGTTAGGCAGTATTTCTCCCTCATATACCTAGCCGGACATTACATTATTATATATATGTACCTAGCCGGACATTACATTATTATATATATGTACCTAGCCGGACATTACATTATTATATATATGTACCTAGCCGGACATTACATTATTATACATATGTACCTAGCCGGACATTACATTATTATACATATGTACCTAGCCGGACATTACATTATTATATATATGTACCTAGCCGGACATTACATTATTATATATATGTACCTAGCCGGACATTACATTATTATATATATGTACCTAGCCGGACATTACATTATTATACATTATGTACCTAGCTGGACATTACACTAGTAATCAATATAGCATAGGGAAGGGCATATAATTGTCAATTTGCACCAAAACTGTTGAGTCGAGATAATGCAATGGAACTAAATGATAAATGTTGTGATGTGATCCGGGCAATTAACGAACGTTATGACGTCAGAGCCACAATGATGGTGTTATACTACATCACTCTCACGTGAATACCTTCCGTGAACATAAACATTATGTATCCATGGTAGACTTAGGCGCGTCTAGTACAAGGAACCGTCATATAACCAACACCCGGACGGAAAAAAAAATCAATCCAATAAAAATTCGTGTTTCCACGTGTTTGTGTGAATTTAACCACAAACTGACATGTTTTATTAGAAGGTCATATTGCTGTTACAGGTAGGTTGGCTCACACAACCCAGCAATTAAAAAACACCTCAATATCGAGTAGATATAAACAGTGTATTCAAAATGTACTCGAGTAAATGAACAGGTAAGTGAAATGTTTTCATACTTGATTAGGTAAGTTATTTACCTGCGAACACCTGATTAGGCATCTACCTGGCGATTGCGTCATACGATCCTTAATTTGAATCGATACACCGGATAAAAAAACGCTTTAAAGCACTCTTGTATAAAATGTGTTTAAGTTTTCAATAGTGAAGGTTAGGTTAAATTACATTTTGTAAGCTGGTATCCTTATTCACTTATACAGAACTGTCATGACCTCCCCATTGTCGGGGGTAACAATGTATACTTGATGTATTTAGTAATGCATTTCATGTCGGGGTGAAACACTAGGAATCAATGTACGTCAATACAGTGTGGTCGTGTGGCAAAAGACGAGATTTGGTCATTTTTAAATCTTGTTTTGCGAGGAAACAAAGCAGCGAAGTCAGACAGGTCGACCACAGGGACCTGAGAATTTGTTACAGCTAGTTTTGGATCTAAAATAGGGTGTTTAGAGAAATTTTACACCTTTGGGGGGTTAAGATCAATTTTCGATAAAAATGCCCCCTCAATGGTCATAAAAGCTATATGACCATTGAGGGGGCATTTTTATCGAAAATTGATCCCCCCCTCCATGTGTTAACACCATATTTTAGGTCCAAAACTAGCTGTAAAAATGACAAATCCTCAGGTCCCTGTGAGATCGACATCAGTAGTGGCTAGCGCACTCACAGTTCATCAAGATGACTGAAGTTGGTTCCCCGATCGGAAATGGAAAGGGTTGGTCATCTGCTCTATATATACCTCACTCGGTTTTATATGAAATTTCGAATTAAGACCCCCACGTGCTTCTATTCGGGCCGTACGTAAAGTTTGGTTAATAAATTTTGCATCAAATTAAAATAAAACCTTCAATGTAGAATTTCCTCATTTCATGAGACCAGAGACCCTCGTGCTTCTACTCGGGCCGACCGTAAATTGAAGTAAATTAATTTGACATTAATTTAGAATAAAACCTTCAATGTTGAATTTCCTCGTCACATTATTCCACACACACGGACTAGCCCCAGTCTGAGGCCAGGGCCCATCGTGCTTCTAATAAATTTTATATTAAATTGAAATAAAACCTTCAATGTAGAATTTCCTCATTACATTATTCCACAAACACGGACTAGTCCCTGTCTGAGGCCAAATGGGCAGTGGAGGCCGCGTGATTAAAGTGTCCCGACATTCCACCACTAGCCCTTCACCTCTGGGTTCCGAGTTCGAATCCCACGTGTCATGGCAAAACTGAAGGCACGCTCAGGTATACAAACCTTGCCAATCGCAAGGATGAATGTCTGTTTTTTTTTAGATTAAATAGAGCCGCAACGGCTTCAAAGGTTGTCAATTTTTACCGTTATGTGACCACGAGATTCTTTTGATGTACAATGTACGAATGAAAGTGTCGAACCAGTTTTCTTGTCTCATCAACAAGGTGGCGCACACGAAGCCTTCAGTTTTGCCATGACATTTTCCAGTGGTGTGGAAAGCGTAGTTGAGCGTAACCCTTGATATCGAGGATAACAGGATGTAAAATAAATAAATAAACCAAAAAGGCCAGAGGAACAGATCAACTACACGTGTACCTTACGCTATGTTCACGGCCCAGTATCACACGTACAGGGGTAGGTAGAGGTGTATTACTTACATGAATGTACGTAATCTTATGCCATGTTCAAGGCCCCAATCTCACGCGTACAGACAGAGGTAGGTACAGATGTACTACACGTGTACGTAACCTTACGCCATGTTCAAGGCCCCAATCTCACGCGTACAGACAGAGGTAGGTACAGATGTACTACACGTGTACGTAACCTTACGCCATGTTCATGGCCCCAGTCTCACACGTACAGACAGAAGTAGGTACAGATGTACTGCACGTGTAGGTAACCTTACGCCATGTTCACGGCCCCAGTCTCACACGTACAGACAGAGGTAGGTACATATGTACTGCACATGTACGTAACCTTACGTCATGTTCACGGCCCCAGTCTCACACGTACAGACAGAAGTAGGTACAGATGTACTACACGTGTACGTAACCTTACGTCATGTTCACGGCCCCAGTGTCACACGTACAGACAGAGGTAGGTACAGATGTACTGCACGTGTAGGTAACCTTACGCCATGTTCACGGCCCCAGTCTCACACGTACAGACAGAGGTAGGTACATATGTACTGCACATGTACGTAACCTTACGTCATGTTCACGGCCCCAGTCTCACACGTACAGACAGAAGTAGGTACAGATGTACTACACGTGTACGTAACCTTACGTCATGTTCACGGCCCCAGTGTCACACGTACAGACAGAGGTAGGTACAGATGTACTGCACGTGTACGTAACCTTACGCCATGTTCACGGCTCCAGTCTCACACGTACAGACAGAGGTAGGTACAGATGTACTGCACGTGTACGTAACCTTACGCCATGTTCACGGCTCCAGTCTCACACGTACAGACAGAGGTAGGTACAGATGTACTACACGTGTACGTAACCTTACGCCATGTTCACGGCCCCAGTCTCAAACGTACAGACAGGGGTAGATACATATGTACTGCACGTGTACGTAACCTTACGCCATGTTCACGGCCCCAGTCTCACACGTACAGACAGGGGTAGATACATATGTACTACACGTGTACGTAACCTTACGCCATGTTCACGGCCCCAGTCTCAAACGTACAGACAGAACTAGGTACAGATGTACTACACGTGTACGTAACCTTACGCCATGTTCACGGCCCCAGTCTCACACGTACAGACAGAGGTAGGTACAGATGTACTGCACGTGTACGTAACCTTACGCCATGTTCACGGCCCCAGTCTCACACGTACAGACAGAGGTAAGTACAGATGTACTGCACGTGTACGTAACCTTACGCCATGTTCACGGCCCCAGTCTCACACGTACAGACAGAGGTAGGTACAGATGTACTACAAGTGAACGTAACCATACGCCATGTTCAAGGCCCCATGCAGTCTCACACGTACAGACAGAGGTAGGTACAGATGTACTGCACGTGTACGTAACCTTACGCCATGTTCACGGCCCCAGTCTCACACGTACAGACAGAGGTAGGTACAGATGTACTACACGTGTACGTAACCTTACGCCATGTTCACGGCCCCAGTCTCACACGTACAGACAGAAGAGAAGACGTGCGGTACATTATTCATGCTGCAGAGTAACTAAAGGTACACCAGTTGATCAATGTCATGAATATTCATGAGCGGCTATTCGTCAAAGTCTATGGGGTATAAAAGGAATGTTACTTCACGTTTAAAAGTCAATAGTGTTGTCGGTATGTGCATCTATGGATATTGATACACAGGAAAAACAGCATGTTTACGTTTACAGTTCGGCCAGGTACGCTCAATATCTAAATTATCGGTAAACACAACATAGGACTCAAGAAGCTAAATATAATCGATACAATTCCCTGATATTCAACAATGACCAACACTCTTTACCAAATCGGTATCATACTGCGATAATTAACAATCTCAATGTAAACGGTATCATACCAAGATTATCAACAATCCATAATCGGTATATTACGACAATCAACAATCTTGATATAATCGAGAACATACTGCGACAATTAACATTTTTACATAATCGGTTTGAAATCAAGATAATCAACTATCCAAATACAATCTATAACAGACTGCGATATTCAACAATATCAATAGAATCGATATCATACCGCGATATTCAACAATCATAATATAATCGGTATACCACGATAATCCATAATCTTATCGGTATTATACTGCGATAATTAACAATCTTTATATAATTGGTTAGATACCGCGATATTCAACAATCATAATATAATCGGTATACCACGATAATCCGTAATCTTATCGGTATTATACTGCGATAATTAACAATCTTTATATAATTGGTTAGATACCGCGATATTCAACAATCCCAAAATAGTCGATAAGATACTACAATCCGTAATCTTATCGGTATTATACTGCGATAATTAACAATCTTTATATAATTGGTTAGATACCGCGATATTCAACAATCCCAAAATAGTCGATAAGATACTACAATCCGTAATAATTCCAATATAGTCGATAACATACTGCAATCCACAACAATCCCTATATAGTCGATAAGATACTGCAATCTACAACAATCCCAATATAGTCGATAAGATACTACAATCCACAACAATCCCAATATAGTCGATAATATAATGCAATCCCCAACGATCCCAATATAGTCGATAAGATACTACAATCCACAACAATCCCAATATAGTCGATAACATACTGCAATCCGTAATAATTCCAATATAGTCGATAAGATACTGCAATCTACAACAATCCCAATATAGTCGATAAGATACTACAATCCACAACAATCCCAATATAGTCGATAACATACTGCAATCCGTAATAATTCCAATATAGTCGATAACATACTGCAATCCACAACAATCACAATATAGTCGATAAGATACTACAATCCACAACAATCCCAATATAGTCGCAATAAGATACTACAATCCACAACAATCCCAATATAGTCGCAATAAGATACTACAATCCACAACAATCCCAATATAGTCGCAATAAGATACTACAATCCACAATAAAGTCGCGATAAGATACTGCAATCCACAATAATCCCAATATAGTCGATAAGATACTAAAATCCACAATAATCCCAATATAGTCGATAAGATACTACAATCCACAATATAGACGCGATAAGATAGTGCAATCCAAAAAGAAAATATTCCAATTAGATAGGCAACTTTCTTTCTTAGCTGTCAAGAACATCATTTTTGGAGTGAAATAACCAACTTTCAACACAGTAGGTTGACCCTTTTCTGGAGATAATCGTCTGAACGTAGCAGTATTGTCAAATATAAACTTCTTGGTCAGGGAGTGGAGGTGTAAGCATGACCTGTCACACAGCACCCTGTGCCAAAATAGCATGCACAATATAAAAAATAGACACGGCAATCGTTATCTCTGGAGTATTTCAATCTGATCAAAATCGTATCTTGATCTCCGTGCCGTTTCGTAAACTTCCTCTCTGCTGCATCAAGATTTGAAGACATCCCATAGGGTTCACGTGACCTTTTGCATTAGCCAATCAAATTACTACTTTAAGAATCTGAAATGTGGAGTTTTGAGGCGACAAATCTTGCATAATCGTACTTGTATGTTAAGTCATTTCGTCACCAAAAAGTTAATGTGGAATAGCGTGACGAAATGACTAGCTGCAAGATGACAATGTCTGGATGTATTAGCATTGTCAAATATAAACTTCTGGGTCAGGGGGTTGAGGTGTAAACATGACTTGTCACACAGCACCCTGCGCCAAAATAGCATGCACAATATATCAGGAAATTGACACAGCAAACGTTATCTTTGGAGTGTTTCAACACCCGATTTGTACACAAAAACCAAGTTTAAATAGGTATAGTATACTTACACACCTAGATTTTTAAAGGACTTCATTCACGGGAAGTCTTAGTCCGTATAGGTCATATAGCCGCCTGGAGGGAAGATTGATTTGAGTCCCTTTGAATAAAGTTATGGTATACTGAAATGAAATTAACTTTTCATGTCTTGTAGCCATTGCACTTTTATAGTTTTTATGCTTGACTTTCACAGCTCATGCAGTTCCAGTGATCAATCTACGCTCGAGTCCCGAGTCCAGGCCCTAGTTTCATCAACGTTCCTTAACTTACGGAAATTCTTAAGTTAGAGCTTTCCTATGGAGATTTTTAAGTTAAGGAATTTCCTTAAGTTAAGGAACGTTGATGAAACCGGGGTCAGTACTCATAAAATTATGAACGGACTCATAGAAATACTTCAATTTAACATTGTGGGACCCATCATTTTCGGCAATATGTACAAAATGACACACGACAATGAATTCTTAATTGATAACTGCAGTTCACTGATATTAATAAGAAATCAGGTAGTTGTGTTCTTCCAGAATTTAGGAATTTTTAAAGTCATAAGTGTGAAAGAAACAAAATATCATGGGTACTCGTTAATTTGTAAACAAAATAACCTGATTTGTTGGTATATAACACTTACACGAAAAATAATTTATACACAAAATAACCTGAATTGTTGGTATATAATACTAACATGAAAATAATTTATACACAAAATAACCTGATTTGTTGGTACCTAGTTATATAATACTTACGCGAAAAACAATTTGTAAACAAAATAACCTGATCTGTTGGTATATAATACTAACATGAAAATAATTTATACACAAAATAACCTGAATTGTTGGTATATAATACTAACATGAAAATAATTTATACACAAAATAACCTGATATGTTGGTATATAATACTTACACGAAAAACAATTTATAAACAAAATAACCTGAACTGTTGAAATATATTACTTACACGAAAAACAATTTCTAAACATAAATCTTAATACCTATCGAACGATACCTCTGAATAGATATTCAACTTTGTCCAATTCTCTAAAAGGTTATTGGATTAATCCCATATCATTTTGCGACACAATGGCGAGTATGCTTCAGAGTAATCATATCAACTACGCTTTATGTATATATTGACACTAGTGCTTTATAGATACAAATGACCTATAGAGCTAACCAATAAAAACTAATTGAAATCTTTTTAAATCTTTATATTACTGAACACCAAAGTGTTATAAGAAAAAGTCAGTGCAGAGCTTATATGTCTGGTTCGCCACGGCCGAAGTACCGCTTACAACTGTGATAATTTATGTCGACCTTTTGCCTTATATATCTCTTCCGATATTTCATTAGACTATAATAGACTATTATGGGATATAGATTATTAAGTATGAGATTTTTTTATCCGGACCACGGTACAAGGTACCGTACGACGTATAGATATGTTTATTGGGTAGAGGCTTTATACAAATAATACAGAGTGACTCGGCGTTATCGGGCTATGGTGTATGCTGCATTCAGCTTTAAGTATGGCTTATACCAATATCGATAGTGACAGCACAATTATCAAGGTTAAACACACATGATGGAGAGTTGCTTGTTACGAAACACGAGGAGAAACCACACATTAAACAAGTATATTCTTAACAGCCTCTGTTGAGCTAAATTGAAAAAGTCGTGACGTGTTTCGCGAATCTCATATGCAATATGAACGAATGTAAGATTTTGTTTATCACATTATCAAAACTTTGAAAAACGTCAATTTTCATACACCATGGAAATGTACACCTCTGCCATTTTGACTCCATTGCCGAAGTCCATGACATTGTGTAAGTGCCCTAGGCGTGACGTCATAATAGGAGCAATTAAAACTTAGAACCAATCAGATTTGCACTTAGTGTATACGTAACCAGTAACATATTAAGATATATTACACGGGCAATTTCACTGGATAGCAGATAAAGTATTTGATAAAAAACATAAAACAGCAATACTGATGATAGAAACACAATGACGTAGGTTTAAGTAACAGACACTATAGTGGTTACAGAAAGGACTATAGGTAGAGTTGAACTAAGTATGTTGGTTAATTTCATTTGATTTGTTCTAATATACGTCATGCTAATATGTTTTGGTCATTAATGCCTTGCCAGGTATTAGGAGGGAAACCGGAGTACCCGAGAAAAGGGACCTGCAGTCTGTACTTGTCGTCTGCCACACGTACAATTGTAAGTCTCGAATCTGCAACCTATTGGGGACGGACTTGGATTCATGGGGAAAACCTTAATCACTTGTACCCCTCCCAACTATCCCTTCTTACCAAAACAAAGTAAACAAGAGAAGGAAAAGTTATACAGTATCGGTAAGTGTGGAGGGTTACAAGGAGTGTGTGTAATACATGGATTTGTGTTTAGGGAGGGGAGATGTTTGATAAAATATAAACTTTATTTATATTACAACAATTAAGAAACAAGTGATCCATCTTGTATCAATCACTTGTGTTGGTCCGGATCTTAGCGCGCGAGGGGTCTTATTGTGGGAGGATACCGGAGCATCCGGAGAAAACCAATGTGGTCGGGCAGGTGACCCCATACCTTTTCAGTTCCGGTCGGGGAATCAAACCCCGGCCGCCTTAGTAAAAAAAGCAAGTGCGCTATCCACTGCACCCCATGCACCCGATCACCCAGATGTTAGATAATTATGGGTACACGTGTACATGTATGAAGGTGGAGTGTACAGGTATGGAGATGGAGGTGGGGGGGGGGGGGGCATATAGAAAGGGGGGAAGAGTGTAAAAAATCACCTCCTGATATCCCAACACTCATGCGTATTAAATACCCTACTCTGTGATGTAAACCACTACTTAATTTGATTTGTGACAAAAATCGTTTAAAAGATAAGTAACATATTCCGGTATAAGCACGCGACACCCAAGTACTGTACAGTGTATACTTTGTAGATATAGCGATTAGACCGCTACTGCATGGCCCTATATACACATACTCAACCCAGGGCGGTATCACAACTATTTACATACCAGCTAATCGATAATATCTACGGCCGATAAAGAAAGCTTAAGTTTAAGTCGATCAAGTTTCTGGTAAATATAAGGAGGATTTCATTAAAAGTATTAACGCATTTCAATTAGAAACCATTTAGCCTGTTAATATCTACGATTACTAATGGCACATGTTAAATCGACCGGAGAGGTGCGCGCTTCGGGAATGATAAATATCCCAAAGGCCTTTGTCTGTTATAATTAAATATTGATAACGCCGGACTATATGATCAAATAAGTTCAGGGTACACATGCAAAGTAAGGACCAAGTGTTCATTTGAAGATTGTTGTGTCGATTTTGCGAGGGGTTACGAATGGAACCAACGATGCCGAGGGAGAAAGAATGAAATACAAAAGTAGGGCAAAGGGGGGAGCTGTGGGGTGTAGAGGCCACAATCTTGCCATTACAGTCTTTATTCATATTGAAGAATTCACACATTACCCTTCCATTCTGTGGGGATCATATCGGTTGAAGATTCGCCAAAGATAATTCAAAATCAGTTGAAGTGCCCCCCCCCCCCCCCCTGCAAAACTGTGTCCTTCACCTGAGAACACAGGCATGACCAAAACTAGTCTGCTGTATCTATAACAAGAATATTGTCGTTTTACCTATACTTCGTACTTCCTTTTTAAAATAATCTTGTTTCTCGTGTCTTATGCTCGTCAACGTGAGGAAGACTGGAGCATACCCAAGTCCTTTAAAATGTAATTTGTTACAACGTTTTTCATATTGAGACAGGTTGGTAAGCTGTGGTGGGTTCATTCGGCATGGCATTTCAGTGAGATAACGCTATACAGTCGGTATTAGATTCGCGTTATCAAAAGGGAGCAAAACTACACAAGCATACATGTGAACAGCACACATGTTGACGCGTCATAAAGGACTTTATAACTGTTGATATGATTTTAAAATTCTTTTAAGATACAGTCTTTACTGTTCACAAAAGAATTGCGCCATATATATGATGAACCCAAATAAAGCCATTCACTGTTGATGTGCATTTTTTTTAAAGTTACTTTAAAATTCATAACATAAATTACCATAATTCTTTCCTAACCAATAAACAATTTAAAATAATTATATAGGGTATACTTTACGTATATATATACGGTTTAGATTTAGGTTTGTCATAAACATCGATTCATCATTACCTGGTCGCCTTTGATTGACGTGGTGAAATAAATGCCATAGATATTTAACAAGTGGAGGAATACAGAATAAGGCCTATAGCCTCTGCTACTGTGTTCAGCTTAACAACTCGTAATGAAACTCATTGACACATTCTCTATAAACGGATATATTGTGAATGGATCTCAAAAGTGGCTACGGACGTTGATATTTCCACGCTGGGTCGAAACGTGCCTACTTAAATTAAGAATTTGTTGTGAGTTGTTTTAAATCTTCAATTGAAATAAACATTGATCGTAAAATATATAAACTGTTATATTAATGTAGGCATTTGTGGGGAAAATACAATATAAAGCTAAATGTATTCAAACATAACACTGACGTCCATATTTACACATTTTGTATTTACTAGTCTGAACATCGTAGTCTGGAAGCAGTATGTTGGTGTATTCGCCTCCTTGCCATATCACGGATCTGATTATATATTTTAAAAATAATAGTAATTCGAGGTTCTTATATTCAGCTTTATCACGACCTTAAAAGCCGTCTCAAAGCGGTTCACAAATTATTATCCGTAGTTATAGGGCCTTAGCAACCAGCCAATATCGTCCTCAAATCTCCGAAAAGCATACAACCGGTGCTGCCATTTCGGCGCTCACAGCTATCATTCTGCAATTTCTAGCACTTTGCATTTACATCTGAGTAGACTGGAACAAGCGGAGTAAAGTAGCCAGTTCCAGGCCCCGGTTTCATCAACGTTGCTTAACTTAAGGAAACTCCTTAACTTAAAAATCCACATAGGAAAGCATTACAGAATTAAAGAGGACAATCTTAAGTTAAGGAGATTTCGTTAAATTCCGTAATGCTTTCCTATGGAGATTTTTAAGTGAAGGAACGTTGATGAAACCAGCTCTAGAATACAACACAAGTGCTAGGGCCGGAACTCGAACTTGTAATCCTTTGAACACGAGCTCGGCGTCCTCCCACTAGACCACTGTGTCTCCATTATCAACTATAACAAATTTCCAGGCCCCTATGGCTTACAACACTGTAACAAATTATCAGGCCCCTATGGTTTACACCACTGTAACAAATTCCCAGGCCCCTATGGCTTACACCACTGTAACAAATTATCAGGCCCCTATGGTTTACACCACTGTAACAAATTCCCAGGCCCCTGTGGCTTACACCACCTTAACAAATTATCAGGCCCCTATAGCTTACACCACTTTAACAAATTATCAGGCCTCTATAGCTTACACCACTATAACAAATTATCAGGCCCCTATGGTTTACACCACTATAACAAATTATCAGGCCCCTGTGGTTTACACCACTATAACAAATTATCAGGCCCCTATAGCTTACACCACTATAACAAATTATCAGGCCCCTATGGCTTACACCACTATAACAAATTATCAGGCCCCTGTGGTTTACACCACTATAACAAATTATCAGGCCCCTATAGCTTACACCACTATAACAAATTATCAGGCCCCTGTGGTTTACACCACTATAACAAATTATCAGGCCCCTGTGGCTTACACCACTCTAACAAATTGTCAGGCCCCTGTGGTTTACACAACTATAACAAAGTATCAGGCCCCTATGGCTTAAACCACTATAACAAATTATCAGGCCCCTATGGCTTACACCACTGTAACAAATTATCAGGCCCCTGTGGTTTACACCACTATAACAAATTCTCAGGCCCCTATGGCTTACACCACCTTAACAAATTATCAGGCCCCTATAGCTTACACCACTTTAACAAATTATCAGGCCTCTATAGCTTACACCACTATAACAAATTATCAGGCCCCTATGGCTTACACCAATATAACAAAGTATCAGGCCCCTATGGCTTACACCAATATAACAAATTATCAGGCCCCTATGGCTTACACCAATATAACAAAGTATCAGGCCCCTATGGCTTACACCAATATAACAAATTATCAGGCCCCTATGGCTTACACCAATATAACAAATTATCAGGCCCCTATGGCTTACACCAATATAACAAATTCCCAGGCCCCTATGGTTTACACCGCTATAACAAATTATCAGGCCCCTGTGGTTTACACCACTATAACAAATTATCAGGCCCCTATAGCTTACACCACTATAACAAATTATCAGGCCCCTATAGCTTACACCACTATAACAAATTATCAGGCCCCTGTGGTTTACACCTCTATAACAAATTATCAGGCCCCTGTGGCTTACACCAATATAACAAATTATCAGGCCCCTGTGGTTTACACCACTATAACAAATTCTCAAGCCCCTATGGCTTACACCACTATAACAAATTCCCAAGTCCCTGTGGTTTACACAGTTCACGTTCGTGATTCTATTTCAGAGTGACAGAGAAAATAATGTCACTTGTATGTCAACTCTAGTAGTGATCAGGGATTTTAAACAGACTATTACTTCACACCTTCTTAATATATCAGAACTTGGATTAAGTGACGTCAATATAGAGTTGGAAGTCGTGTCAACAGCCAAGGGGCGGTCTAAGGTCCTCACCGACCGATATTACTCCGGAATTCCTCGGGAGATTGGGAAGATTTCAGTCAAGTGTTTTCCGAAGGACAACAAGAAACCTTGCGCTGTATGACATTGTATTTTAATGTCAACACTTTAGAGTTTTCAATTGGAAACTAAACAAATAAGAATTTGCAATTTTCTCTTTTCGTTAGCAATAACATGTACTTGTTGAGTCGGGTTTTTAAAGCTGATCGGTTACATTTATCCGTGTAACACGATTTACGTTTAAATCGGCATTGATGCAAAGCAGGGAAACAGGGGATAAAACTTGGCAGGAACCATCATATTACTTTCATTAGTTATATGTCAGTTTCATTGCTTTTTGAAATCTGTGAGGAGTATAATTATGTCTTGTACCCAATAAAAGATTTTAGAGTGTCTTTACAAAATGAACTGTCGATACTCAGTATGATGGTCTGGCGGATATTGAATAATTTCCATACGTAATTACCAAATTAAATCAGCTGAAGTCGTAAATTGAACAGTTCATTACATTTTGAGCATAAACAACAGTAAACATTGTACGACCCGCGATGATAGGGGGGGGGGGGGGGGTTGAGGGGACGGGAGGGGGGGGGGCGAGGATTCCACTTATCATTATCCATCCCCCAATAGAAATATTTTCGAGATATTCTTCGGCAGCAAACGGACTTCTATTGCCATTATGATCTCATAATTTCTGACGAACAAACATCCCAACCTCACATATTGGGATTCATCCTCTGGATGTACCCAATTGCAGTTTAATATAAACTGTATTTTATTTTCCAAAAAGTTCACACGTTTGTAATAAATAAAACAGTATATTGCAGTTTGTCTCTCTGCGATCACAGTTGTTAGGTTTCTGTCAGTAAATAATATATTTATAAGGAGTCATTCATTACAGAATGTAATGGCATTATATTCCATAATGGACGGCTCCTCATATATTATAGCTATGTTTTTATTTACTGACAGAAACGCAAGCAACTGTGCTCCGATCAACTCCTGTCTGTTACGGCTATGAAATGTATATTTCTGCAGTACAAAGACGATATTATGAGAAGGGCCAATTAGAAGATGTAAAAGGAAGACAAACAGTATTTTGAAACAATAATAAAAAAACAAAATTTTCGTGTACCGACACGCAGTTATACAGCATGGTAGACTGAAGCAGTTTTTGGAGATATCATGATACCTGCTTCACAACGATTAAACAGTAAATAAATACATGCTTGCTGCTTGACCACATCGACTTTCGACATGGGCAGCAAACCACGTGGTATCGATCCTGACCCAATAAAACACGTAGCCAGGATTATTTCGGGGTTACGGTCTCCTCAGGCAGAATTAGAAGTACACACGTATTCAGTTACATTGGATGTCTGTCAATACTTGTTGTACAAAATTTACCAAGTATGTCCGATAATCGATGAAGAAACGGACAATCCGTATGTCGTAAACAAGTATACACCGGACATGACGGCTGTTCAGTGTGTTTATGTGACGTAGTTAAAGTTAAGGACCCCTATATATGTACAGTGACCTTTTTATTTCCTTTTTATAGATTGCCTCAGCGTAGCTAGAACGCGTCCACTGACAGTGTAGGAACACCTGAGATGGTACAATAATCCGAGGTCATGGGTTCGAATCCCGGTCTACCTCTGCTGAATTTTACACTTGAAATATAATATCTTTTAAAGGTATGACCGTCTTCTCAGAAATAAATTTTCATCGCGGTTTCGTTTGTATCAACTACTCTTAAAGCTGACAATGCAAGTTATAAAGCTTTTTTGTTGAGATTTATAAAAAAAAAAGGCAAAGTTATATTTCAGAAAGCTTCTGAGATGCCCCCTAACCGGTTACTAAGGAGAGGCAGACATTTTAGTTTTTGCCTTGCTTGGAAACGAGAGTCGGCCTCCCTGGGTATAAAAGGCACTCAGCCTGTCAAACCGGTTTTTACATGAACACTGGCCGTGCAAAGTGCAACACACCTGCGGACACAACAGGTGACACTGGAGTTACAAAACTGGAATGACAAACACACACTTACCTTGAAGTTGAAGTTACATGAAGATGGCAACTCTCTCAGCCACCATCATAAATCGTGTGCCAAAGCAAAATGAAAAAAAAAATAAAACTGAAAACACCCTAACTGTCCCTTTACCTATGTATACGTACTGGACATCAACATGTTGATTTTACATTCGGAAGCAGAGCGAAACATTCCGAACAGAATATGTACTCGCTTGTAATGAAAATGTAGTGTAACACGCGAGCATAGTCTTGATTATGTAAAACACGTGCACGAACACATGCGAGTGAGGGGAACCTATTTTGACGAAAATAAATGGATGTTATAGCAATGTTTATCACACAGGAACTGATTACTCGTAGCGACATGATGTTCCAATTGAATACTAAGGTAGGTTTATCAGTTGTCATTCATGTACTTATTTTTTATTCGCATGAGTTTTGGTGTAATCTAATGTTTTTTTTCTTAATTTTGCTCATATTGTATAATATCGTTATAATAACAACTTCTATATCCATGTCAACGTTATTCAGATACTGATCGAAAATATCGTAAACAAATCAGAAAGTATGTGTTGGCTAGCAATATAGGTCTATAGAAGTGTCACCGTGCGGTTTCATCACGACAATGAGAACCGGTTTGACGGCCTGGGTGCCTTTATACCCAAGGAAGCCGACTATCGTTACCAAGCAAGGCAAAAACTAAAATGTCTGCCATTCCTTAGTAACCTGTAAGGGGGCATCTCAGAAGATTTCTAAAATTTTTACTTGGCCGGTTTTTTTTTTAAATATCAACAATAAAGCTTTTTAACTTGCATTGTCAGCTTTAAGATAAGTAATTAGTTCGCCCAATGCCTCCAACGCAACCGGAAGTAGCAGTGTGAAGTTTAAGAGGCACCTTATGAAACGGTCAGACACTTACAACGGTGTAAACAACCATGAACCAATGAACCATATATACATTCACACCGTGAACTCATCTATAAGAAGTCCCAAGCATAAGACATCATAGCAATTTCAGTTATGCTTATGGAGGCTTCTCTAAAATTCTTGTAAATTGGAGCAACATTGAAGTTTTACCACATTTTACCAAAACATGTGACGACATAAATTATTTTAGGTTGCTTGGCTTTTCGTCCCATTTTCCTAATTTGCCCCCCCCCCCCTCTCCCGCTCCACCCTTGAGGTCCCATTACAAGGTGCCGACATGTTTTAGGTAGGAGTTGGCGAGCAGCTTTAGTTCTAGCTAAACTTGATGAAGGATGGCTCGATTCTCACTTTGAGAACTTGATGGTTACTTGGATGTGACCAGGATTTACATGACCAGTGTCGTCGATGAAGCAGAAGACGTTTTCTCTTCCGGAACACCTGGTCTTTTTACAGAGGTATCCATGTAAATCTTTCCTTTGTTCATATTTGGCCCCTAGTTTAATTGATTTCGAGTTCGGATTACGGTTTTGTTGACGCTTCGGTATTCTCTGATTTTTTTGTTTTACTGACCATGCGGCGATGTGGCATTTCCAATAGGCTTTTGTCGTTGTAAACAACATTTGTAGTTTTTACAAAAATCATACTACAAGCACCTGTTTTGATATGACACTGCTGTGCATTTTGGTCACTTTAGATTCACATGCTTTCACGCATGGTATTAGTTCTCGCAACGGTCAGAAATGAAAACTCTGCTCCGGTATTGGTAAACTGTAATCTTACATATTTCAGTGGAATTTTATTTCAGCGATTTTCGCTGCTGACAGCATTCCGCTTTATTATGATTGCAATCATTACAGTTTCTGTATATTGCTAATTTCAGCGATGTTCGCGCTCAAAGTAGTCCGCTTCGTTATGATTGCACACATTACAGTTTCTGTATATTTCTTTTTACAAGAACTATTTTGAACGCACCAATTCATCATTGCGCTGTAACTGTTTGAATTTGGTCATACGCTAAAATGTGAGTTCACCAAAATGAATGTATTTACAGTATATGAAAGGAAAGTGCCTCGCTGCCTTTTTAAACAAAACAATTGTTTCGCGGTGTCGTCTGGGCCCCAGGAAGACCGCTACGTGACTTATTTACTGAAATCCTTGACTAAGTCCAACGACGAGACATAATCGATATGGGGATTATGATATATAATCTCTCTTCACATTTCTTCAGTAAAGGCATGTTGTAATTTTAGTATTTAATCCCTCTACAAAGGCATTTAATCTCGTACTAATGTCTATAGTATTAACGTATATACAAAGCTTGACATAGAAATTATAGAAATTATAAGTAATAAGTTGATAAATAGGTTGCAAAACATATATTCATATCCTTTTTAAGTTCATTGGATTTCTTTTTATAGTTAACTATGGTCACCTCGTGGTCAGTTAAGAGGATGAGAGCGGCTATTTAAATATTCAATAACATGCACTCTTGAATGTTGGTAACAAAGGGACAGATTGCCCAAACAAACGAAAGCTGTTTTAGTTTTGCCGACATTTGCTTTGTTTTGAGATACAGACATTTCCTTCTCAATACAAAATGGTTAAAAGATAACTGTCGAAGAGATTTTAAATGACTGTTACATCTAAAAATGGAAAAGTAATACTAAATATTCTTTAAAGTGTTTGTGCTATAGGGTATTTGAGAACATCTTATAATTCGAAAATGATCTTAAACAGCTAGACGATGGAGACTGAATTACATTAAAATTACATTCGAACCTCGGTAACTCGAAGTCGATGGGCACCATGGGAAAAGTTTGAGTTATCCGTGAATTCGAAAAGCCTACAATAAGTGCTGCCATTTTGGCGTCCACAGCTAGTATCAACAAATTTAGCACTGACTAACCATATATTCTTTTACACCTTAGTACACCTAAAGTTGTACCAGTATAACACTGTGCCGTGACAGGATTCGAACCTACAATCATTTGGTCACGAGCCCAAATCTCAACCCGAGGTTAACATTTTTTGAACATGAAACTTTGCCAAGTGGTCTAAATACTTATCCCGAGGGTTGCAATTCTCGGTCTAACTCACATTGATTGATATTGCCTATAAATAGTAATACTAGTGAGCCAAATAGCACCATGCCCCAACCAAGGGCCATCGTTGCACTACGTAACGTTTATCACAGAGTAGCACATAGTGCAACCAAACGTGGGTATCCGACGATGACCAAGGGCATGTCAATCGATAATCCCCTTTCTAAATTACGGAAAGTGCCGAATGTTCCCGACTGACAGCATGTGTGACAAAACTGATGACGCAACAAACACTGCCAAAAGTGATGACGCGTTTGTGACGTTTTGGGGAAAAAAATCTTTCGTGAGCTGTCTTTCTCAAGATTTTACCTGTCTTATAAAAGAAAAAGATTTCTTAGTTCTTATTAAACATTAAATGTAACTCATTTTAACAACACAATCGGCTTGACAAACCACACAAGTAACCAAAATACATCGGAGAACAAAAAAATATCTATAAAGTACATTTGTACTACTATATAAACCACATGACAATAGTATCTTCCAGAACAGAGGAGATGGGAGCTGGAGGGGGTGTAAAAATGTCGTACCAGGTTCGTTCTATATTAAAACGATTTATACACTATTGTGGTTCTTAAGCACAAAATTTAAAGATTAAAATCTTATTAATATGACTACGGTATAGAGACAGTCATATTGTCAAGGAGATTAAACTATAAACGGACCGTCAGAATGTCAGAATCCGAAATCATCCAAATCTAATAAATTTGTTGGAAAAAAATGAAATTTTCCTAAACTTTTTACATTAAATATTATGATTATTAGAGATAAATTAGGTTTTATCTTACTGAGATATTAACAACCACGGTATTGCACGGGGATATCGCCTAATCAATCTGCTATGTAATGAGATAGGCCTTTATTAATTGGGCATGTGAAACACGATCTGTGGACGACTCCGATCTTTCTATATGATATTGTGTATATCTCCGATACAATATCGGGAAGGCTATTGTTACTTGGTGTATAGTGCTCCATGTGTGTATGTTCTTATCAATTTGACATTTATATATCAAATTATATATTACAGGACAGATATCAGCGGTAACAAAACCACCAACCTGGGGTTATAGTAAATTATATTTTATAGAAATCTTGTTTAATAAATAAAGCCTATTCAATAATTTCCTGTTCAGTATCAAATATATTTCACTAATATGGCAGAATTGAAAAAAAATTTGTACACAAGTTCGTAGCACAAGTGAAAATATATTTAAAAGCTACCATACGAAATTATATTAGCAGTGATGATATATGTTTTATAAAGTTCCTATTTTATGAAACTTCATCGGTAAACATGTAATAAATATAATTTTATTAAAAAAATGTTAAATTATGTAAAATAAAATTAATATAAGTTGACTTTATTTTGTTTTGTGGTGAAACGATCCCCTTAAATAGAGATATAACGACACTGGAATATTTTTATTAGAACTTTAATTTATTTCAATATAATACGTATCGTCGAATTCGGTATCAGCACCCCTTACCTGATTTCATAGTAAAATTCTCTTTTATAAATATAGTTTATCGTTATTTCAATGTATGGTTAAATTATCACTTCAAATAGAAAATTTAGAATTAAACTAACGACATTGGCATTTTAGATTTGATCATTGATTTATATATCAATATAGCATTCCAACTGTCGAGTTCCATATCATATTCACCGTAGTACGGTATATGTATAATATATAATAGTACATACACGGATATATTGACCACAGGGACGTGGTAATTTGTTAAGTATATATCTGGACCTAAACTAATTATATATATAAGATATCAAAAGTATTTCTAAATATTTAAGCTTATTTCGGTGAAAAAAACCATCCCCAAAGATGGTGTCGTCGAGACTAATTTGTGGTGACATTTGTTTTACCGGAAGTCGATCTAAACCACTATAATGTGTGAAACTACTCTGAGCACCTTGTTTAGTCAAAATATAAATTTAACTAATTTGTAGGTCCCTGTGCTATTTGCATGTTACAGTGTACCTGTTATAATACGACCGACCACGAGAAAAAACTGTAACAACATTTAAAATATTAAAATATAAGTTCAAAACATACGTTTGAAAGTATTTTCACTATAAAACGTAATACCGAAAACTAAAGGCCGCATATTACAAGTCTCCTCCTAACCACTTCATATGGCAAATTGGATTGGACTGCAGACACAACCTGTACAAGTCTACCTAAAATGTACCTCTCATAAAATGCATTCAGTTTTAATATCATTTAAAATATTCGTGAACCTAACAATGATTTACAGCATTCCTTTACATATTTTACGGTCAGATATCCCTGACCCCTGAGTGATCAAGACAATATTTTTCCCGCAGCTAGAGTCATTTCAGGGCGTGCCAGGTTTTGTAGGTGGAGGAAAGCCGGAGTATCCGGAGAATAGCCACCGACCTACGGCCAGTACCTGGCAACTACCCCGCGTGGGGTTCGAACTCGCAACCTTGAGGTGGAGGGCTAGTGGTAGAATGTCGTGACACCCTAACCACACGGCCCCAGTTGTACCGGCCTTACACTAAGGCACAGAGAACAGTAGCATGGTTAGCTTGATTCAGTTTAAATCCTCCAACATGTCAGAGTTGTTATCTGGCAGTATATTATCTGTAGTACCATCAGAAGGTGTTGAATGTTGACACTATGACTGTAAAAAAGTACACGTTTTTCCCCATTTTTTTTAAATGACAGGATTTACAATCCTTTCTCACAGGACGTCTGTTTAACCCAACTGCAAGAAAACTAAAAACTAGTCAGCTTCACATGTCGTAATTTTTGAATTCTAAAATCACGATATTTTAGAAAAGATGTGAAATTAAAACACTGTTGAGATCTAAATGTATTTAACAGTATCTCTTTTGTATGTATATGTACATTCATTACGGAATTTCAATAGTTTCTTATCAAACTATTTTTTAAAAAAGAATGTATTAATTTCTTACTGAGCTGAGCAGACTTTGGTTACCCGGGTTAGGTATTTTAATATACCTGTGTGAATGTATTCTGCCTTAACACCGCATACACATTCAGCTGTCCCGTGGTTAAAAGGTAAAGCATGGATTGTCAAATTCTATTTGAACAAGAGCTAGACAAATGTTTGTAAATGTCATTCTTTTTTACTGGGGAGATATCATCTGTAGAAACGTCATATATAATACAATGACATTCGGGCTAGTTTTGTTTGAACTAGTTCTGTCGCGCGCTTTCTCACCAGCCTAATATGTCCTACACCAAATAATCACGTTGTTCCAGTATCCTGCCAATAATAGTTGTTCAAGATCTAACAAAAAAATAGTATTCCTATGGTACTTATATCGCAATCCAGTTCATCTGTATATCACAATACAGTGATTTAATATGTATCACAATTGTGAATCAACATACGCCGAAGCATAATAACATGTAGTTAATCAATATGTTCAAAGGTTATTTTAGCGATCCATCCAATTCACCTATATCACATTCCAGTCAATTTAACTTGATCACAATCCAGTCAAGTCAATTTATCTTGAACACAGTCCAGTCCAGCCAATTTATCATCATCACAATCCAGTCCAGTCAATGTAACTTGACCACAATCCGGACAAGTCAATTTCTCTTCATTACAATCCGGACCAGTCAATTTATCATCATCACAATCGTGTCCAGTCAATTTATCTCCATCATTATCCACAATTAATTTCTATGACATTCTACTTAATTTACCTACATCACATTCCAGTCAAAATCTTCATCATAACCCAGTCCAGTCATCTTACGTTCATCATACTCCTCAATTAATCTTTCTCTAATCCCAGTAATTTTATCTACGTCATAATCCACAATGAGTCTTTATCACATTCCTGATGCTTTACCTACATCAAATTCCCGTAAATTCACCTTCGTCAAAATCAAACCCATTTATGAAAGTCCATTAATTTCAGCTATATCAAAATATCAATTAATCGCAATGGTACAATGCAATGTGAACCAAGCAAGCGTGTCGATATATAGGGGGCCCCACTGTGTAAACCGTAGTTAAGTTATCGCGGTGTAGAAGTTCAGTCACCAAAGTAAAGGGTCTCACTCTGAACCGTGTTCTATTACGAAATTTAAAATCCATAATTGAGATGACTGTTAAGGAACTTCAAATGATTGTTTATGAATAAATACAATAAATGCAAAATGGGTTTGATTTTGGAACCGTTCAAAAACATGTGTATTGATTTTTGCTCAAGTTCCTGTGGTTACCAGAACAATTAAACACGCAATGCCCGATTCGTCAGATAAAAGTATATTTCTTGTTGTTAATTAGCCCTAGTTTAACAATCTAGTAGTTCGCCATGGCACTGCCCGTTTGTAGCCAAAGGAATTTGTTTCTTTTGATGACATATTAAACCAATTAACTTATGTAATCAACAAAATGGACACGTTAACTAATTATCTCCCTTGCTAATTTTACACCGAGATACACAGCGAAACAATCTCAGATAAACTACCACAATCCCCAGATACATTGCCACAACACCGAGATACACTGCCACAATACCGATATACATTGGCACAACACCGAGATTAACTGCCACCACACCGAGGTACACTACCACCACACCGATATACACTGCCACCACACCGAGATACACTGTCACAACAACGAGATTCATTGTATTAACAACAAGATTCACTGTCATAACAACGAGATTCACTGTAACAACACCGAGTTCACTGCCACAACACTCAGGTACACTGCCACAACACTCAGATACACTACCACAACACTAAGATACACTACCACAACACTAAGATACACTGCCACAACAAGATTCACTGCCACAACACCGACATACACTGTCACAACACCGAGATACACTGCCATAACACCGAGATACACTGTCACAACACCGAGATACACTACCACAACACCGACATACACTGCCACAACACTCAAATACACTACCACAACACTAAGATACACTGCCACAACAAGATTCACTGCCACAACACCGACATAAACTGTCACAACACCGAGATACACTGCCACAACACCGAAATACACTGTCACAACACCGACATACACTGCCACAACACCGACATACACTGCCACAACACCGACATACACTGCCACAACACCGACATACACTGCCACAACACCGACATACACTGCCACAACACCGACATACACTGCCACAACACCGAGATACACTGCCACAACACCGAGATACACTGTCACAACACCGAGATACACTGCCACAACACTCAGATACACTACAACAACACTCAGATACACTACCACAACACTCAGATACACTACCACAACACCCCGATAAACTGCCACAACACTCAGATACACTACAACAACACTCAGATACACTACCACAACACACAGATACACTACAACAACACTCAGATACACTACAACAACACTGAGATTCACTGTCATAACAACGAAATTCACTGTCACACCAAGATTCTCACTGTCACAACATCTAGATGCACTGCCATTACACTAAGATTCATGGCCAATACAGTCCAAACACCAAGATACACTGCCACATCTGCCAAAATCCCTAAATTCACTATACAACATCAAGATACACTGAAAAACACCAATAATCACTACCACATAACATCCAGATACACTACGTCAACCCCTAGATACACTGTCAAATTACCAAGATACATGTAACTACCACAACACCCCGATACACTTCAAAAACACCCTGATACACTCCCACAACGCCCTGATACACTGCCAAAACACCCCGATACACTTAAAAACACACAAATGCACGACTACAACACCGATATTCATCCATATCAGCCAGATACACTGCTAAAACACCCCGATACACTGCCACAACACCGATATTCTGCCAAAACAGTCAGAATCAAAATACACTCCCACAACACTCACAGACAGATACACTGCCATAGGATCTAACACATCGCAACAACAGTATTTTTTTTCTATATTACACTGCAATGCACAATAACAGTGTCTTTCACATCGAGATACCAAGGAACACACGGTATAAAAATATTCGATCGAGTTTATTTGAAATTTCTACTGCATTCATACGTCTATAATGCCATTTGATCATTATATCATATCTGTCTTAAGTAGCGTGAGGTAGTAAACAAATTTTGCGATGAAGTTGCTGCATTTAGTCAGAGAAATGTCGTTTGCACTGTCAACGAAGAAACATTATCAGGAAACACGGTTGGTTTAATGAATTTAATTCAGTAATAAGCGTTTTTAAAATGAGAAAAAATAATTATGGGACACAAGCACCATGCTCAATATTCATATTCCAAAGGTTTGCTTGCTTAAACATTCATTCTTATCAACAAGATAGAGACAAGTCTACTGCTCAAACCAAAACGTAACAATTTTCTATGTATAACTATAGGCCGGGATAGGAGGGAAAGCAACAGCTGGACTAGGATTCGAACACGATACCTCTGAAGTCTAGACAGATGCTGCAAGCACCTTACTACAATGTTCTACCGTTTTACATTCAAACTCGTTACATTAGCAACATTATATTAGCCGACACATTTTAAACCTTCTCGGCTTTCAGACCGTATTACATACATATCAGTGACTCTGACAAGGTATAATTAAACTAATACAGGTATAAATTGACTTACCTGCCTGTCAGATGTTAAATCCACACCTGTCTGAGTTCCTGCCGAGGTTAAACGGATAAGGATATATTATCTTCTACGTAAGAAAACGATATCTACGGGTAACCAGAGAATTCGACACCATCGTAAAGCGAGATTTCCCCCACACACATATAACGGTAGCTCATGTCGCCCGTGAATGGAATCTTTGTGGTAAGGCAGGTGTATTTACTGTTCAAGCTCGTATCGATACACACCCTGGGTACTTTACACGATAGAATAACGTTCTCGGGTGGATAGGCAGCACCACAACCTAGGATATGAACGTATTTATTCTTAATTATAAAATATAATATTAAATTATCTCAATACTGCTCTATGCAACGACTTCTTAGGCCGGCCTTAGCTATTAAGGCGTAAAACAATTAATTGAAATCAACAATCGTTTGAACTTTCTCTTTATCCCGGCACAGAAATCGCTAAGTCCTCGCTCACGTTAAAATCACTCGAATGTGTTAAGGTTAGATCACAGTTGCTTGAGTTTCTGTCAATATTTAAAAAAACGTTTATATATATGGAGCCGTGGCCCATTACATAACTGTAATGGGAGGCTCATTTCACACATATATATTTATTATTTACTGACAGAAACTCAAGCAACTGTTGTTAGATCCTATGCTTTTATTTTCACGTTTTCGTGTCATCATATTTAATACAATACCAGCGACAAACACATAACGATTTAAGACAAACGTTTACAAATGTAAAAATCTGCAAGAAAATATCTTTCATTAATGCTCAGCAAGAACAATATAGATAGTACATTGACACTACGTTCATGGGGTTATAAACGCAACTTTGTCAGTGTAATTTTGCGCTTCTCTTGTCACAAATGACAAACGGTTTCATAAAAAGGGAACATGCCGTTTCAGACACTTACACATCACGTTGAATACGGCGAACATGTTAAAAAATATATACTTACATCATTGACAACACAGTATATAACTATACGTTTTAACATCCTGGTGAACCTCATGCATTATGGATGCAAGTTATTGCGTTTATTCAGGTTTGAACATTTTAAAGGGCGTTAAATTTCACTGAAAATGCAACATGAAGTGGCTTTAGGCGATTTTTTTAATGCGACGTCATAAATGTGATACTGTAGATTACTGATGGTATAAGTCAGGAACTGTTTGTTTTCGCTGTCTCTTATTTAAAGTTAAACTTCAATATTTTTTTTATGTTATTGAGCCATAACATGAAAAATCGGAGTGTACTGTAAATAAACCGCGAAGCAGTTTATGACTAGTGTACACTCCGATTTTGTGCTCAATAACATCAAGATAAATTGAAGTTAATCCTTATATTTTTTTTTCTAAATAATCCCCGTAAAGATCCACTTTTATTGTGGGACTCCTTCCTCTCAGAAACCATTTAGCTGTTGTATCAGCAAATCAAAAGCGGCGTTACAAATGGTGACGCCATTTTGTTTACGTTATGATGTTATGACACAAATTTCTAAACCAATAAAAAGCCTCCTACATGCAAGATTAAATTATATTTGTTTACGTACACATTAACTTGTGTTATTATTTGTGTTTTCGTATCGACGTGCGACTGTATTTTTTACGTTATTATCACTTTCCGTTCAGTGTCCCTAAATACTTCAGCCCCAAATGCAATTAGGTACTTACAAGTGAAACTCGCTTAAAGACCACCTCAGAATTAAGATCACATCGCTTATCAAGACCACTTCATTTCAGTCATGAAAAAATCTTCTATATATCATTGTTTAAATATGCACACAAATATAATTTTCAAATATATGTAGCACAAATGAAGTTATGTACAGTATTGGCTTTTACCAGTCCCTTGTTTTCAGTACTAGGTGGGCATGAAAAGACTGTAAGGGCGGTATTTCAAGCTTCACTATTAAGACCACCTTGCTATTAAGACCAGTTTTGAAAAGTCCCAAATACCACTTTTGCACTAAGTTTCACCTCACTACTCAGAACACTGACCAAACACAAAGTCACCTGGTGTGTATTTTACTGTATACATCTGCCAAGTGTCAGATCGGTAAGCTGTGTTTTGGTGTCAAATTTGCTAATCAGTTACAATTACTGTGTGTATAGCATTATAAAGCCTATATTTTAGTAATGGACCATGAAAACAGGTCAAAATGTTGATTTCAGAGAAATCTGTCGGCATGGTCACCATCGGTATTCAGACCTCTTTAGTGTGGTCCCTAAGGTGGTCTTAATAGGGAGGTTTCACTGTAGCTTTTAGTGACCTGATACGGAAAAATATCGGGTCTAAAAAACTTATATCAGGTAAGGTTTAAATAAATAGGGCACAAACGTATTAAACATCTGAAAAATAAACACACAAACAGTCTAAATTTCATACCATGTACTTTCCACATGATTAATAATTATATTGCTTAATTTTTTTATAACAAGTAAATAGGCACATTGAATAATTTGATCTGACCGGATTATCTTTATATAAAACTTAATTCCTACTTGATTGAAGCTAACGAATAGGTGGTGTGTACATGTATATTATACACTAAGTGTACATACGACTGGTGACGTCATAGCTGCCAAATAATCAGCAGGAGGGATTATCAGGCTGTAATCCCCCTCTATACTTCCATATATACTATAGCATATCCAAACTATGTCCCTATGTACGGTTGTAGGTATATATTTATTTGGGATTATCTACACGAAGTATTGATTAAATGAAAAATCTCTAGAAATAGAGTTTTATCTGGTAAATGACCCGGCATGGGGTATGTGTTTCACTATACAGTACCACACACACGTTTGGTGGCGTTGTTTTATACCCAGTTTGTTTATCTTGTTTCTTTTTACATTGAAAAACAATGGTAGAGTATACACAACACCGTACAAACTGGACAAAGTTTTGCCTTGTTTTTGTTTTTACATCACTGGGTACTGATGACCACTGATTACAAATAGATTAAAACTGTATTATCCAATATACTGTAAACCAACTTATTTTCGCGTGTGATTAATTTTCGCGTATTTCACGATTGATTAAAATTCGCCAAAATTAATCGCCGATAAAAAGTTTCAATCAGAGGTATGCCAAATTTAGGAGTACTGTACTGTACTGTACATAGGAATTATGACCGTATTTATCGCGAAAAAGTAGTTTCATATGAAAACGCGAAAATAAGTTGGTTTAACAGTAGTTTTATCCTGGATTGCTGACCTACCATATACCACTGCATGTCTGTCGTATTTACGATATGACTTCATGTGCCACATACTTCAACAAAACAGGCGTTTTCTGCTTTGATCTACTATGGAGTCACAGAAGAAAAAACAAAAACAACATACCGGCCCATGAAAACGCTCTACAAATATTCTCTATTTTCACTTCCGTTTCCGTCTCAGGCAATGCCCCCTTTGGCAACAGTTGTCATATCCATTTGGCTATTGCAGTGATCTTAAACAATCGACAATCCTTATTCGCACTCGGTTACACAATGATCCGACAACAAGAGGTCATGTTCTAGTGACATTTGTCGCCTCTTTACTTCTCACCCCAGTAGAAATTTCTAATTGATAACAGGACTGTTATCTCCACCAAGTCATTTCGTCACAACATGCACGTTAAGTTTGAAATTTAACGCAAAAATAGGATAAGCCATTTTGCACACCAACTTTTACTACCAAGATTTTGAAAGCGTTATTTTGATTGGCTAATAGAAAAGGTCACCAGAACATGACCTCATATGGGATGTTGTCAGATCCTTATACAATGGATTGAGGTTGGGGATCTGGACATTAATCTGAGTTCGAGCGTCTGTTACGACTGGTATAGTTAAGTTAACAAGGAGTGAACAGTGAAGGTTGGGAGATCATTTACACGCTCAGCACACAAAGGAATCAAAAACACCGGTCTGGTGAAAATGTAAATATACATAACACAACAGAAGCTTATTAACACTTGAAATCAATTTGTCCATTTCTCAGCCACGCTTGAATATATTTACCCAAGTAGAGTGAGGAATACATTTCATTAGAATCAATAGCGGTTATAACTGGTCTTACAAATTTCTACTTAAATTCACGTTATTGTTTATATTTAAAATTGACCTCGGTGAATATCAGACAATTTTCAGAAGATTCTTTTGAAAACCACTTCATAAGAGGGGGTAATGATGGTTTTTATTATAATTTTGCCAGTGAAATATCGAAAATTATTAATTCTTTCAAAGTTATGTTTTTCACTAGGGAGGAATATGATACATATCACTTTTTCTTATTTGACCAATCAAAACATATGCTGCCGATAGATTTTGCTATAAAATGGAAATGAATAGAATATCTAACAGTATCTTCCGTAATACGAACTTTATTTCACGAGTGGGGCTAATATTTTAATATTTTTAACCAGTGCTGCGCACTCCTGATAGAAATAGCAGCCCCATTCGTACTATGAGTTTGATATTACTGAAAACAAGTTAGTCTTACATATCCTCTATTTATTTTCATTTTACATTTTAAATCCTTGTTATGAACACATGAAAAGTAAGTCGAATCGGGGGATGTATGTTTAACAGTACATGTTTACGATTGTAGTTGGGTTAAAGCCGAGTTCGACTCACCATACCTGAAATCAATCAATGTTTCCTTCGACTGCTCATCGACCTGATTGCGTTCAGAATCTACCACTTCTTGTATATAACACATTGTATGACCTAAATTACCGTTATTGTACGTTGGTGTTTCTCTCTTAAAAGTCTTTTTACTGGAAAAAAGGCAATCTGTGTTCATATTTATGGCGAAATGAAAAATCTGCGATTAATAATGAATAACAGTGGCGTGACGTCACGAAAGTACAGACGAGGTGAACGATCCACAGCATGGTCGATAGTACAGATCAAATAGATTAAACATCCGGGCCTCTTTAAACGGCATTTGGTAATATGTGATGGTAATATGTGATGCTGAAGATTGCTAAGGTGACATTTAAAAATGCTTACGTCTATCCTGCTCTCAAAGAAAAATATTCCGGTTCCTAAAAAAAGGAAGCACAAGAGGCGTTCATGCCATGTTCGTACAGGGAATGTAAACCGTAACTGGGACAAGTTTGATTGGGGCGATTTTATTCTGGATTCTCAGCAATTTTATGACCCAGAGGTGAGGCTTGATCCTTGAGTAAATCCTGGCAACACAAGAGTCAAAGCTCTTCATATCAATTATATTGTTAAAGGATGAAGGTTACAACTGTTATCAAATTATCATATCGTAAATAAGTTCCTAAGGGTGATGCAGGACTTCCAGACATACCGTGAAATAACCGAGGAATCAAGTAAAAGCCAGAATTTATTGTAAACCAAAATCATTTCTTTATTCCCAGCGATATCAATATATATATCTTGGGTGGATATATTCTAATACCTTCATGTTATCTTAGCTGGCCTGGATGTCCTTTCCAACACTTGTAGCTCAATTGTATTGACTCGCTTATGCAAGGCGGATATCCCATCTGTTTCAAAGTTATGTAGGCCCTGGATTCTCCTGGTTGCATGGAGGTCGTCTGTGTGCTGGATGCAGGGTATGTTGGTGTCTTTGTGGTATATGTAACGCCGATCTGGTGTCGACGCCATAGTGCTATCTAATACAGCAGGAGGTCGGGACATTAGCAGAATTAACCTATTGCGGTGTCCTACTTGTTTGTAGTGTTATTCTGATGCAATCCGAACACCGTTTTGTAGATAATGTACACAATAAGCAATCTCATCAAATCATTTCTTGATCTCCGCGCCGTTCCGGAAACTTCTCTCTGATGCGTCAGGATCTGGGGACATCTTAAAGGGGTCACGTGCAGATGACCTTTTGCATTAGCCAATAAAATTCCAACTTTTAGAATATGAAATGTGGAATTTTGCGGCGACATAGCTTGCATAATCGCATTTGTACGTTTAGTCATTTCGTGACCAAAACGTTTATGTGGAATATGTGACGAAATGACTTGCTGCAACATGACAGGTCATTGGAAAATTATTTTAGTGTTAAGTAAAGTCAAAAGAGGCGACAAAGGTCATCTGAACGCGACTCCAAAAGGAGAAGTTTACGGAACGAAGCGGGATCAAGAGATTATGATTTTAATCAGATTGCAAATTACGTCATGTCTTGGTATAAGATTCTTTTAAGCTAGGTTAAAAAAGTGACTTGATTTTGTTATCTTGTGTTTCCATAAAACGGATTGAAGATTTTAAGGTTGTGTTGTAAACTCAATCTGCAATAAAACTTGCACAAGGCAATAAAAAAGAGAATACCGAAGCGTTAACAAAATCATAATCCAAACTCAAAATCGATAAAACCAGGGGCAAAATATGAACAAAGAAGAGACCTACATGTAGACCCTTGTAAACGTACAAGAGAATAAGAACAGGTGTTCCGTAAGAGTAAGCGTCTTCTGCTTCATCGGCGACACCCGCCATGTTAATCTTTGTCACCATCAAGTTCTCAAAATGATAACAGAGTATCATTGTCAATCACAACAAGTAAACACACTAATGAGCATACTCAAAAACGTCCATCTTCATATCACTTAAAGATATAGAATATTTCTCAATGAGACAAAGATGGCGATGACGAACAAATATTTATCTGCAGATGCATCTTTGCATGTGTAGTTTCATTGAAATTGGTTCATAGGTTTAGGAATAGTTTTTTGGTCAAAATTTTCCAACAAAAGCCTGTTTATAGTGACATGATTACCATGGCAAGCAAAAGTGCATGTGTATCTACTCATGGTCCCTAATATTCGTGTTAAGGTTCATAGAAAAAAAGAAGTATAGTGACCTGGTTACCATGGCAAGGGAAATTTTCCAACCTGATAGAAATTACGCACATCTACAATGCGTAAGGATTATTGCCACAAGGTGTCGTTGAAATTCCTGGAGTTGTTGGTAGCAATTCAAGAACAACTGGAACATTAATGACGTCACCTCTTTGGTGCCGGGGCCACAACGTAGTCCATTAGCCGATTTAAGATCGAAGTGACAGTTTACCGCTACAAGAAGAAACGCGTATATATATATGCGTTCTGTCACTCCATGCGAATGCAACTTATATTCATATCTTAAGATACCAGTTAGTTATTTTTGTGATCCATTACAAGCAATTTATATTTTACATTTTAAAAGAATTATCACTACAACTTTTCTCGGCCAAGTAGGTTTTCGTTTTTATGAAAGCGAGGCGTGGTATTTAACAAGAGATCCCAGAGGGATCTTGGCGCCCACCATCAAATGATCTAAGTTTGTTTTTTGAAAGATGGTTCTTTTCTCTTCTTTCGATTGTCTCTTAGGTGTTGATTAAGTGTGAGCAGAGACTCTGGTGGGACACAGATGCATTTTTTTGTTTTTTTTTGTGAATTACATTGTCGTTTCCTTATTCTTAGCACCCATGAATTGTATTTGTTTTTGTCTTTTTTGGTTTTTTTTTCGTGTATGTAGATTGATTTTTTTTTTAAAGATTTTGTTTTTCTGAATCATGTCGAAAACCTACAGTTACGTACATTGGGGGTTTTAAGTATATCCTTGAACAGTATTTTGGTGATATTTTGTTATTTTGTTATTTTTATTAAAGATGCTACGTCGTCGATAGAGCGTCAATATCGTCGATTGAAAACTAGAATAGGCCATTATATAATTGGTCCAAAAATGCAATATGCATAACTAGGCACCAAGGGGAACCTACACATGAAATTTGAGAAAGATCCATTCAGTACATTCTCAGAAATAGGGATAACAAAGTTCAAATGTCAAAATCCAAGATGGCTGCCTGTCGGCCATCTTGAATTCAGATCGGTCCCAAAATGGAATATACACAACTACGGACCAAGGTGAACCAACACATGAAATTTGAGAAAGATACCTTCAGTACTTTCTTAGAAATAGCGATAACAAACTTCAATTGTCAAAATCCAAGATGGCTGCCTGTCGGCCATGTTGTTTTTGGATTGGTCCCAAAATGCAATATGCATAACTACACACCAAGGGGAACCTACACATGAAATTTGAGAAAGATCCATTCAGTACATTCTCAGAAATAGCGATAACAAAGTTCAACTGTCAAAATCCAAGATGGCTGCCTGTCGGCCATGTTGTTTTCGGATTGGTCCCAAAATGCAATATGCATAACTAAGCACCAAGGGGAACCTACACATGAAATTTGAGAAAGATCCATTCAGTACATTCTCAGAAATAGGGATAACAAAGTTCAAATGTCAAAATCCAAGATGGCTGCCTGTCGGCCATCTTGAATTCAGATCGGTCCCAAAATGCAATATGCATAACTAAGCACCAAGGGGAACCAACACATGAAATTTGAGAAAGATCCATTCAGTACATTCTCAGAAATAGGGATAACAAAGTTCAAATGTCAAAATCCAAGATGGCTGCCTGTCGGCCATCTTGAATTCAGATCGGTCCCAAAATGGAATATGCACAACTAGGGACCAAGGTGAACCAACACATGAAATTTGAAAAAGATTCCTTCGGTACTTTATGAGAAATAGCGATAACAAGAATTGTTTACGGACGGACGGACGGACGGACGGACGGACGGACGGACGACGGACCACGGACGCAGGGCGATTTGAATAGCCCACCATCTGATGATGGTGGGCTAAAAATTGTGACGTAATTTAGCATGGTTTTATGACGATGCATCTCGTTATTTGATATCATTATTGATATGGTAAGCAACATCATGATACGTTCTCCATTCACTTTCATTAAGTTTCATTATTTTGTGAATAGAGTTACGCGTTTTACAAGGCATTAAATGTAGCCTGACCCCGCTTGCATAAAATATCTCAAACTCAGATTTGGGCTCAACTCAATCTAAAATATTGAGTTCTTTCTCTCTCAACTTGGCGTTCACGAAATACCTGAACGCAGAGACAGCTCTAGGGCGGTCTCAACGCAAAGATCGCAATTGCGTATGCATTAAGCAGACGGCGTCTTCAACGAGTAGGACATCGTTGGATTAGGCCTAGATTCAACACCAACTCAATTTCAGATAATGAATACAGGGAACGGCATCGTTGGTTTATTTTGGATTCCTAACTTTTGGCCCCTAGCATCACTGAAGAGTCCTAGGAGGACGAAACAGCTGTATGATGCAGTTTAATTCATTTTTTCGGCATACTGTATCTAATACTAAATTTAAGAGGTAAATCATATGTGTGTGTTACGTGATCTTTATGTCTAGTTTAACACTAATTCAATGACAGATAATGAATACAGGAAACGATACTGGTTTTCTCTTCCAAATGTCATTTTAAACTTAATCCGTCCAGACCTGGAAACATCTACTAAACGCAGTATGGAAATTCCACCTCTTATGTAATTACTTGTCGCTCTAATGATATTTTGCAACCGGGTCATTTATCAGACTGATCGGCGATTCTGTGGGGTTGTCGGAGGCGTCAGTCTGCCGATGTGTACACTGGGTGGCAGCGGCATCATGCAGGATTGCGAGACAGTTCGTAAAGTTCCAATCATATGAGAAAAGCGTCCAAACTAAGCAGCAATATTAAAGATTGAACAGTACATTTTCACAACTTTATATATATATTGATTGAAAGAATGTTACTGCTTGTTTTTATCTTATTAGTCTTGTGTACCGTTCTCAAGGAATCTTTTTCTTTTCCCTATTTATAAACATCTTCGCCAACCATCATACTATTTTAACACTGCCATTATACCGCCAATTCAATGATAAGGAGACGAGAAAGTTATACTTGTTTTCGAATCCTAAATGTTCATGTATGGATTGAATAGCAATCTGATTAAAATACAGATCCTTGTTCTCACTCCGTTTTACAAGGATCTGACAACATCCCATAAGAGGTCACGTCCAGATGACCTTTGTCGCCTCTTTACTAAACACTAAAATAATTTTCAAATGACCTGGCATCTTGCAGCAAGTCATTTCGTCACATTATTTCACATGACATTTTTGGTGACGAAATGACTTAACGGAAAAATGTGTTTATGCAAGCTTTGTCGCCTCAAACTTTCACTGTCAAAATTCTGCCAGTAGTGATTTGATTGGCTAATGCGAAAGGTCATCGAGACATGACCCTCTATGGGATTTTCTCAGATCTTAACGCAGCAGAGAGGAGTTTACGGAACGGCGCGGAGATCAAGATATGATTTTAATCAGATTGGATTGAATAGATACCCGGTATTTGCAATTTATCAAATAAATCACGCTTTAACTAAGGATCCAATATGCTTTTTAGAAGATACTGTTTTGAAAACGATATAATTGATACTTTTGCCAGTTATTCTAAACAATATCGAAACCTTATACATTAACGTATTGTTAAAACAGTTAAGCCCTAATCAATTTGAGTCGGTGTAAACTTATAATGAAAAGAATATATTTACGTCATATGTTACTTTTTTCGTGTGCCAATACTGATGAGCCTACTATTATCTGATATTTGCCTTTCACGATAACATAAATTAATTCAACAGGCCGTATCTTCTTCCATACAAGAATCGTACATGTAACTGTTGTAGGGTCTAAGAGACGAGTATCATTTCGTTATGGATTGTACATTAAGAGGACACACTATTTTCACCTTAATAAACCAAAGTGTCTGGAATTAAGATCGTCATCAAACAAGTATATGTTAAGAAATATTGCCGCTTTTATTTTATATTGCGAATGAAATACGAATTCAAACAATTAATTGTTCAATTTAAAGTTACGTCTGCCCCGATGTCGGATAATTAGCATTGAAATTTATAATTCACTGTTTTGATTTCTATGTTTGTGAAATGTTTTGCATTGTACAATGTACCACTAGAAAGATGCATGAATATACAATTATTTATGGACATTGTGTCTATTGCTGAATATTTTTTTAAACATTGAAGCTAGATAAAAATACCGTTGTTATGAAATGCCAAAAAATACCAGCGTCTGTGAATCTCTCCATTTGCGTTTTTATTTATTTTTTCAGTGCAAGTTTCCAAGTCCGCGGAAAACAGCTCTAGATATACATTTATTTAAGGTGACATTTTCTAGTACCATCAGTCAAGCGTTAAAACGATTCAAATTATTTTTACAAGCGTGTCATCAATAACAGCATTTGGGTCATTCTATATAGTATTTATTTATACAAGCGCCAAAATATGCGTGAAACTTTTTGTTTTGCAAAGAATGTAAATGTTGGTGAACGACAAGGTTCAGTTTTAGGGCCGTTTCTATTTTTGTTGTCTACCTACTGTCAAAAATATTCTTCAAATAACAGATTAAGGATAACCGAAATAGTGGAGGATAGGAAAATAAGCTTGGCCGTGAACTATATTTCGTGGGTGTGAAATAAAACACTTAACGACCGCGGTGATATCTAGTGTTATAAAGTTTAAGATATATCTACACAGGTACAGTAATATCATAACAAGTCACCCAAGGCGGGAAGACGGCCTATTTCTCGTATGTTGCTAGCGCTGGCTGATGACCCATGACCAGTCCCCTGGCCGCGTGCCGGGGAGCTGCCATGTTGACATAACCATAATGGAGTCTCTTAACGTCACACGTAGCAGAACGCTTCCCACGATGTACGAGATATACCAGTCTTCTTCACAGGGACTAGAGAAATATACCAGTCTTCTTCACAGGGACTAGAGAAATTAGGTCTTCCTATATAAACTCACCACGATGTACGAGATATACCAGTCTTCTTCACAGGGACTAGAGAAAACGTCTTACTATATAAACTTAGCACGATGTTCGAGATATACCAGTCTTCTTCACAGGGACTAGAGAAAACGTCGTCTTACTATATAAAATTACCACTATGTACGAGATATACCAGTCTTCTTCACAGGAACTAGAGAAAACGTCGTCTTACTATAAAAACTTACCACGATGTACGAGATATACTAGTCTGCACAGGGACTAGAGAAAACGTCGTCCTACTTTATAAACTTACCACGATGTACGAGATATATATACCAGTCTTCTTCACAGGGACTAGAGAAAACACGACTTACTATATAAACTTACCACGATGAACGAAATATACCAGTCTTCTTCACCGGGACTAGAGAAAACACGACTTCCTATATAAGCTTACCACGATGTACGAGATATACGTCTTCGTCACGGGGACTAGAGAAAACCTCGTCTTGCTATATAAAACTACCAAAGCCCAATGTATTCAATTTGCACTACAAGACCATAGTCATGAATGTATAAAGCTTTACAGCGAATCGGCATAAAATAGGTCATTAGTGCCAACAAAAACAAACGCAAAATTAAACATCAAACAGACCTAAAAGTAAACCACAATTTAATTTTCAACATTTTTTAACATTAGTTTAACTGAGGACGAAACAGCTGTATGATGCAGTTTAATTAATTTTCGGCATACTGCATCTTTCAAATATTAAAAGTGGCTGTGCCTCATCTTTAATAAAAAATACCTACAGCTTTAATTTAGCCTTAGGAATCGACTTTTTTATAGAAGATATTTTTATACCCACAAAATTTACATCTATATGTGAAAACATACGAAAAATAAGAGAATAGAAATCATCTCCTACGGACAATTGTACACGGACTTGGCATCGGTAAATTAATCAACAGCGATATATGAAATAATATAATTGCAACATCGCCCGTTTCTGCATGCAGTATAAAAAAATCATTAGAAACCAATTTGATATCTTTATTATTTATTACTACTCTGATTGGTGGTCAAGTTTCTCGAATGGCAATTACCCCCAGGCAGGCTCAATCTGACCGAACGAAGACAAAGAACATTAAGACATGTTCCAAGAAAAGCACATTTCATATTAATTTGACTTCATTCCAGATAAACTTGACCATTCATCTTATGTAAATTTTAACATGTATTAATTGGAATGCGAATGAAGGACGTTATAATTGTTTGCTATTTAAACGCAAACGAACTCTATCTCTTAAACAAAATCTAATAAAAATCCATATAACGTCACATCTGATAAAGGATTGTGGAATCACTAGAGAACCAACAAATTCACTGCGATGTCTACAGCTAGGTTGATTCGTCCATATCCATACACAACTTGATCTCGTTGGTTGGTAACTTAGAGCACAGTACCCTGTTATTCTCGCGACAGTTGCAAAAGTTTTGTCCGTCAGTGTGCTTGAATCGTTGTCCAACTCTGTACACTTTGCCACCATTGACGCATTGGCCTGTAAAAAACAGAAGCGTCAACAAAACTATATTCTGAACTCGAAACCGATTAAACCAGTTTAAAAAATAGACAACATTTTAGTGAAATCATGTAAAATTGAATACTGACTTGAGTTGCTCTATACGTGCACCTTCTTAAAAGATGACGTAAGACACACAAATACTGTACTTGTTAAATTCAGTAATAGATACAGTATGCCGAAAACATATATACTGCATCATACAGCTGTTTCGTCCTCCTAGGACTCTACTGTGATGCCAGGGGCCGAAAGGTGAGAATCAAAAATTCTAAATTAATGTAGAAGTAGAAGGGTCAGGTGTGTAAAACACCCTTCAATCATGAATTTATAGTAAAATTAAATTTGCTCAGAATACTGAAGCGTCAATAGTGAAGTGAGATCTATTACAATAGGGATAACATATGAACAAAGGAAATATTTGAACAGAGACTCATGAACAGATACACGATAATGCGACTAGGTGTTCCGGGAATGTAAGTGTCTTTATTCCGTCATAGACATCAATTACCATGTGTATATAAGTTCCCAACATTGTACCTGCTGCCCCCAATGCGTGATCGTAGAAGGCGACTAAACTTGGGATCTTATCTTTTCCATTCTTTCTAAACAACGTTCTCCTTCCTTATTTATTCCTAATGTCACCCTTGACACAACCTCACTTTTGGTCTTTATTTGAGCGTTCGCCCCTGTGAGGAAAGCTATGGTTCTGTCCCCAGGCAGACACATACCAGTGTCTATAACAATGATAGTTACTACTCCCTGCTTGACGTTCAGCATTCCAGGGAGTGGAACGACTGGTGTGACCTGGTTCGGTGTTCTGCTTGGCGTCTTCGGCAGTATACTTCAGTATGATAGCATTTTAATCGGCAAAATATCTGGACCATCGCAAGAAGGCTTGCACGAGCATACCGCAAGTCTCCCAAAATCCACACGCTCTCAACACACGCACCCACAAAGCACACCGGGAGACCGTCCTTAAATGACCCCGGCTATTAATAGGACGTAAAACTGCTGAATGTGATGTGCTTCATTGGAGACATTTAGAAGAAAGTTGTTTAGAAAAGATGGAAAGGATAAGATCCAAAATCTAATCGTCTCTTATGATAATACTTTAACCAAAATGGCATTGCAAAAACAAGAAAAGAATTAGTAAGTACTGCACCCTCAATATAAATAAAAGAATACCGAAGCGTTAACAAAATCATAATCCGAACTCAAAATTTATTAAACCAGGGGCAAAATATGAACAAAGGAAATATTTACATGATAATAAGACCAGGTGTTCCGGAAGAGTAAGCGTCTTCCGCTTCATCGACCACACCCGCCATGTAAATCTTTGTCTTCCGTATCTTTGTGTGATATGAAGATGGACGTTTTGGAGTTTGCTTGTTGTTAGTGTGTTTACTTTTTGTGATGACAATGATGACTCGGGTCTCATTTTGAGATTTGATGCTTACTTGGATGTGACCAAGATTTACATGGCGGGTGTCGTCGCTTAAGCAGAAGACGCTTACTCTTCCGGAACACCTGGTCTTATGCTGTTGTGCTTTTACGAGAGTCTCCAAGTAAATATTTCCTTTGTTCCTATTTTGTCCCTAGTTTAATCGATTTTGAGTTTGGATTATGGGTTTGTTCACGCTTTGGTATTCTCTGATTTTTTTTTCACATCCAAGTAAAAATCAAGTTCTCAAAATGAGACAGGAGTATAATTTTCAATCACAACAAGTAAACACACTAATGAGCATACTCAAAAACGTCCATCTCCATATCCCTTAAAGATACAGAATATTTTTCAATGAGACAAAGATGACGACCATAAAACTTGCCCATAGTTCTGATCAACCTGCATCTCTCGAATCTTTGTGTTAGTTTGTTTGTCAGCAGTCGACATCGATCACGGAAATCCCGATATTTAGAGCAAGCACTTTAATATCGAATCAACTGCGACATGTAAACACCATAGGATGGAGAAGCAATAGTCGCTAAGAAGTAAGTTGTCTATGTTGGTCGTAGTTTAAGTAGAGATCGAGGTAAGCAGCTGATGTAGAAGAGTTTGTTGTCAATCTGATTAAAATACAGACCCTTGTTCTCACTTCGTTTTACAAGGATCTGACAACATCCCATAAGAGGTCACGTTCAGATGACCCTTGTCGCCTGTTCACTTAACAGTAAAATAATTTTCCAATGACCTGTCATCTGATTTTAATCAGATTGAGTCTGTTGTGTCATTTATTTCAAGTTCAGAAGGGTATATACGATCGACGTGGTCAGCAAACCTCTTGTTGTTTATAGACAACACATCGTCGATCGATATATCTGAAAGTGAAATTAAAAGATTTGGCTAGGTTTTTGCAATCTGATTAAAATCATATCTTGACTTCTCTCTGTTGCGTTAAGATCTGAGACAATCCAAAAGGGGGTCATGTCCCGATGACCTTTTGCATTAGCCAATCAAATTACTACTGTCAGCAATCTGATTAAAATCATATCTTGATCTCCGTGCCGTTCCGTAAACTTCTCTCTGCTGCGTTAAGATCTGAGACAATCCCATAGGGGGTCATGTCCCGATGACCTTTCGCATTAGCCAATCAAATTACTACTGGCAGAATCTTGACAGTGAAATTTTGAGGCAACAAAGCTTGCATAAACACATTTTTCCGTTTAGTCATTTCGTCACCAAAATGTTCGTGCGGGATAATGTGACGAAATGGCTTGCTGCAAGATGACAGGTCGTTGGAAAATTATTTAAGTGTTAAGTAAAGAGGCGACAAAGGTCATCTGGACGTGACCTCTTATGGGATGTTGTCAGATCCTTGTAAAACGGAGTGAGAACAAGGATCTGTATTATAATCAGATTGTACTGTCAGAATCTTGACAGTGAAATGTTGAGGCGATAAAGCTTGCATAATCGCATTTGTCCGTTTAGTCATTTTGTCACCAAAACGTTCATGTGTAATACTGTGACGAAATGTCTTGCTGCAAGATGACAGGTCATTGGAAAATTATTTTACTGTGAAGAAGTGAAGAGGCGACAAAGGTCATCTGAACGTGACCTCTTACGGGATGTTGTCAGATCCTTGTAAAACCTAGGAGTGAGAACAAGGGTCTGTATTTTAATCAGATTGGGCCGTCTTTAAATGACCTTAAATAATAGTTAATATAACGTGAAAATCAAACCAAATCCTCTGTTGGAAACGACGAAAATGTATGTCCCGTGACTGTACCTGATAAATTATGTCTGTGTCATCCCAAATTTAGTCTTAAGAATGTGCGAGTTATTTCCCCTCCACCATACTTTTTAACAAAGCTTTTTACATGCAAATGTCGCAGATACAAATGTATCATCTTAAAATATATATATACATGCTAATGCAGGGATCACTCTGGGCGAGATTTGGGTATTTTTACCCATATTTTTCCTTAAAATCTCATTTAAATTTTAAACTAGTATTACTTTATATTGATAAATCTCATAGAAATTTTAATTATCTCATAAAATTCCTTAAATTCTCCCATACGTTTTAAGAGCCAGAATTAATCCTGCAAATGCCACATATATCTCAAAACTTGTATCATATAAGCTGTCTAGTAATGCGGCCTCGAAGCACTAGTCTTAAAATCCTTAGGACCACAGAAGATCGTCTGGTACCTAATAGTATGAAAATAAGTACATTTGTAGTGTACATGATATAAAAATAGGGGAATGATTTCATATAATAGAGAGGTTATTGATAATAAATTCGAGTTACAATAATATAAATGAAAAGAAAGAGAGAAACGAAACATAAAATAATACAAGCACTATCAATCGGAAAAAAATAGAGAATACCGAAGCGTTAACAAAATCATTCTCCGAATTCAAAATCGATTAAACTAGGGGCAAGATATGTAAATATTGGTCACATCCAAGTCAATCTGATTAAAATCATATCTTGATCTCCGCGCCGTTCCATAAACTCCTCTCTGCTGCGTTAAGATCTGAGATAATCCCATAGGGGGTCATGTCCCGATGACCTTTCGCATTAGCCAATCAAATTACTACTGGCAGAATCTTGACAGTGAAATTTTGAGGCGACAAAGCTTGCATAAACACATTTTTCCGTTTAGTCATTTCGTCACCAAAATATTCGTGCGGAATAATGTGACGAAATTGGCTTGCTGCAAGATGACAGGTCGTTTGAAAATTATTTTAGTGTCAAGTAAAGAGGCGACAAAGGTCATCTGGACGTGACCTCTTATGGGATGTTGTCAGATCCTTGTAAAACGGAGTGAGAACAAGGATCTGTATTTTAATCAGATTGCATCCAAGTAAACATCAAGTCATCATCCCCATCACAACAGGTAAGCATGCTAATGAGCATACCCATTACTCAATCTGAATAAAAGCATATCTTGAACTCCGCGCCGTTTCGTAAACTCCTCTATGCTGCGTTAAGATCTGAGATAATCTCATAAGGGGTCATGTCCCGATGACCTTTTGAACTAGCCAATCAAATTACTACTGTCAGAATCTTGACAGTGAAATTTTGAGGCGACAAAGCTTGCATATTCGCATTTGTCCGTTTAGTCATTTCGTCACCAAAAAGTTCATGTGGAATAATGTGACGAAATGGCTTGCTTCAAGATGACAGGTCATGGAAAAATTATTTCAGTGTTAAGAAAAGAGGCGACAAAGGTCATCTGAACGTGACCTCTTATGGGATGTTGTCAGATCCTTGTAAAACGGAGTGAAAACAATGGTCTGTATTTTAATCAGATTGCCAATTACTCGATTTTTTTTTGAACGGCTATTCAGTATGTACGTATTTGCATTTCATCAAATCGTATCACCAAGATTGAAACCAATACGCCATTTCCGGGATACAACTTTCAGTCGGTTTAGTCATGTGACTTTCATCACCACGTGACTTTATTTAGGGTACTTTTGAAAGTTTTCGATGACGGTAAGCGAGGTAAAGTGTTTTGGTCGAAAGAGGGATCACACCTTCAAATAAAACAAAAGGGGTGTTAGTATCACTGATGAACTGAATTTATCTTGTATAGAGAAATATGAATGCAATCCACAGTGCTCGAAATCGGGGTTGCTGTGCTCAGAGTCATCGATATGGTAGCAGTGACGCAGAGCTACCAAATCGAAATCATACCTTCATACCTTCATCAACATTCCAACAAATGCACCCGCGTGCGGGAGGGAAACGAAGCAAACACCCTTGATTTAATACTTAGTAATGAAGAACAGACGGTAAATGATATCGATTACAAAAGTCCTATTGGCAACAGTGATCATGTTCTTCTTTACTTTAAATATGCCTTCCATAAAACGGAATTGAATAAGTTACAAACAGGTTATAATTATTACAAAGGGAATTATACAAACATGAAGAGAGAACTACGGGGAGTAGATTGGAATGGAACTTTGTCTAACCTGAACATTAAAGATGCCTACAATACGTTCCTTCGTATTTTCCATACTTTTGCGGATAAACATATTCCAAAAAGGAAGAGCACAACCACCAATATCAGGAATGGCTTAGCTTTAAATAGGGAAACTACGAGCAAAATCAACAAAAAACATCGCGCATGGACAAGAAATATGGAAACAAAAACACAAGACCGATACAAGGAGTATGCCAAGCTCAGAAACCAAGTCAAATGGGAACTTCGGAAGGCAAAGAAAGAGATGGAAACAGAAATTGCACTTAAAGCTAAACAGCAGCCTAAACGATTCTGGAGTATTGGTAAATTTCTTCACTAGCGTCTTTACCAAGGAACCATCTGGAGAGTTACCTTCGTTCACAGCGAGGTCCGTTAGTCAGCCATTTCAAGACACAACATGCAATGAAGATATGGTTAAAGAACTGCTACGTAAATTAGATCCTAAAAAATCACCTGGACCCGATGGAATACATCCAAAAGTGCTAAAAGAGCTCCATGATATTCTTTGTATACCAATAACGATACTATTTAAAAAATCTTTGTCGGAAGGTAAGCTACCCCAGTCTTGGAAGGACGCAAACATTACAGCCATATACAAAAAGGGTCCAAAAACCGATCCTGGAAACTACCGACCTGTTAGTCTCACTAGTATCATTGTTAAAACCATGGAAAAACCTATACGTGATAGTATAGTGCAACATGTGCAGATAAATAATTTATTCAGTGATAATCAGTTTGGATTTCTTCCTGGAAGATCAACAACACTTCAGATGCTTATTGTCTTAGATCATTGGACTCGTATGTTGGATACTGGAGGAGAAATTGATGTTGTTTACATGGATTTTATGAAGGCTTTTGATAAGGTACCCCATCGCCGTCTGATACACAAACTTTATAATTATGGCATAAGCCGAAAAACTGTCAAATGGATAGAAAATTTCCTAAGTGATAGACATCAAAAAGTAGTGATAAACGGATCTGCATCAAAATTACAGAATGTTCTTAGCGGAATTCCTCAGGGAAGTGTATTGGGACCAATATTGTTTGTTCTTTATATTAATGACATGCCAGATAACACATTGTCGTCATGTCCTCTATTCGCCGATGATACCAAATTATACCGTAAGATTAGAAATAACGAGGATATGGAAATTCTACAGGCAGATTTAGATAATCTTCAAAAGTGGTCTGATGACTGGCTTTTAAAATTCCATCCAAATAAATGCAAGGTACTGCAAGTTAAAGGATCACCAAACAATAACCGATGTTATCGTCTCGCGAGTCAAAATGGAGAAGTTGTACTGGAAAATATCGTCAGTGAAAAGGATCTAGGTGTAACGGTGGATGCCAACCTGGATTTTCGAACCCACATCCAAAACTCAATTAATAAAGCAAATTCAATCCTTGGAGTCATCAGAAGATCTTTTACCTATTTGGATGAGACAATGTTTAAACAGCTTTTCAAAGCACTGGTTAGACCACACCTGGAATATGCAGTCAGTGCATGGAGTCCGTACAAACTCAGAGACATTCAAATGATAGAAAATGTACAAAGGAGGGCTACTAAACTCCTACCAGGATTTAAAGAACTTTCATATGAAGAACGATTGAAGAAGCTGAAACTTCCAACACTCAAACACCGCAGGACCAGGGGAGATCTGATAAACGTTTTTAAAATTGTGAACAAAAAATTCGATGAGAGGGTTACATCTAGCATATTTATTTTAGATAAGAACGAAAGAACTCGAGGTCATAGATTTAAGTTGTACAAACAACGCTGCAATACAGAACTGAGAAAAAACTCGTCCAGTTTTAGGGTAGTAGATGCCTGTAACAAGCTACCAGATTATGTCGTAAATGCGGAAACAACTAGAGATTTTGAGATATTGCTAGATGATCATATTAAGGACAATGTCTATAATTATAACTGATGATTTATTCTAATGAGAATATTCATGTATATATTCCATGTATAACTTTGCCGGTGACATTTTATTTTGTATATATTGTGATATGGACTTAGAGGCTTCTAGCCTGCGTCCATTATTTTTCCATTAAATTCCATTAAATTAAATATCATTTCTCCAGAACATACACTCATACAAATCATGAATGACTTGTTCTAATACGTTAAGGGTAATATTAACAGTTAAAACGATAATTGAGTCTGCGAACACGCAGATTCGATGCCGAATTGAAGCTGCTTACTCGCTGTATTACCTAGAGAAAAGGCAGATAGTGAAGGTCTATACTCACCTGGGCAAAATGAGCAGTTGCTTGATGCTGATGGTGGTAGAGGTCTATCACATGATAGGTTTGGACAAGGTGTTTCCCGACAAACCTTAACCATTTCACTATGAAAACAGAATCGGTCACCGTTTTCTATTTCTGGCAGATTCTCATTCCGGAAGTAGAGGGTGCACATCCCAAATCGGACACCTGCCTCTAAAATTTAATATACATATGCAAGGCAAATGAATTGCAGGATTAAACTTGAGATTATTTACAAAAGCTTAATAATATACAATAGATGTGTAAACAAAAATCAAGATTGATCCGGACTGCTGAAATGAGAGGATATGTTACTCAAGTCAGCAGCCCTCTGAAAAAGATTAAAAAAAAAATTGAAAATACCAAAGTGTTAACACAACCATAATCCGAACTCAAAATCGATTAAACTAGGGGCAAAATATGAACAAAGGAAAAATTTACATGGATACCCTTGTAAAAGTACAAGAGAATAAGAGCAGATGGAAATCTTGGTCACATTCAAGTAAACATCATGTCCTTTAAATGAGAACCGAGGCAGGATTGTCAATCTCAACAAGTAAAATCACTAATGAGCATTTTCAAAAACGTCCATCTTCATATCACTTAAAGATACAGTACATTTCTCAATGAAACAAAGATGTCGACTATACAACTTTATACTCCTATGAATGTATTGTTTTCCCACACAACTTACCTACTCCAAAAGTCGTGTAAGGAATGACAACGATGCAAGCGAAAAATACGTGGAATATCCGTAGCATGGTTATAGTGTAAAATACGTGGATGTATTAGAAGTTTCAACCACTACTGAAGCTTTTTAACTAAAATAATTCTTCTCCGCAACAATTTCGAACATACTGCTGATATCAAAACAGGAAATGGCTGCCACATCCCGTAGAGAGCATGTCACAGCTCAGTGATTCAGATGGTAGATTAAATGTTATCAATACGGTATAATCAGTGTTGTTTTGAACAATTTGACTTACTGAGGCTGTTTGTCTAGCGACACGATTTCAGATAATTGACGTTAATGTATGAATGGAATTTGCTGGTTGTATTGATATATTCGTAATGGTCCATCAACTCTAATGTCATACCGACCAAACGATAGAAAGTGAGTGTATAGTTATAAATAATTATTTAACTTGCAGTTATTTTATACAATTTTCCAATTAATGAATATTTTTCAGTTGAATTATCACATGTACTTGACACTGGCTGGCGTCGAATCTGTAAGTTTCTCTCCCAACAGTCCGCACGTCGGGTTTATGCGATTACGTAATATCTGCATTATATTATTACATTCCAAATCTATCATCCAGTGGAATCGATGTTTTCGTCTCGACTTTCTCGATTATAGTTAAACCATGTTTTTGCATCTGAATTTCAGAGCCATTTTTGATGGTGATGATTTCACTGATATTTTGTCCATATATTGTGACCAGTTTTGTAAAGTTTTACATGCACTCCTAAATGTAATACATATTTTACACCCGGTTAATTATTGATCGATAATAATATGAAAGAAGTCCTATGAACTATTTCATCGATTCAGGGCGGAGAAATAGAGGCGATGTTGCTGTCTGTCAACTACTAAAGATGTGTTATTGGCGTCACTGATAAGTATCATCACATGGTAAAGCAATTGATTAAATATTTGCTTATTTTAAAAGATTAGTGTCACACTGAGTCACCACTTCTTTTATTATTGATTGACGACAGAAAACAATATATCAAATGATTGCCGTGCATACTCTTGTATACATTAAGATTTTTTTTTTAGTTTCACGTCCTATTAAAGGCCCAATATACGTAACTTCAGGAAATTTTTCATGATTCTGAAAAATTATGAAAAAAAATCCAGCTGATAACCATGCAAAAATAAGCCTAAAACGAAGTAAACCTCAGCGGTAACTAACAAGAAACTCTTCAGAGAAAAATCCAAAGACTTGAAAATAATTCAGGTGGGGCCCACTTCAACAACAAACCGAAGTTAGATGACAGTTCAAAATGGACGCGTGTTTACAAATACCGAGTTTCAACTGCTGCTGTATCGGTAACCGCGTAAGAATTCATTTTGAATATTGCTGATATCAGTTAATCTTAACTAAATCTATAAATATAATGAGTTATTAGGCTAGATTTTCTCTTCAAGTTTTGCCGAAAGTTACGTATATTGGGCCTTTAATAGCAAGGACGTGCCGGTTTTTGGAGGTGGAAGAAAGCCGGAGTACCCGGTGAAAACCATCGACCTTCGGTTCGTAACTGGTATCTGCACCACATAGGATTCGATCTCGTAACCCAGAGTTGGAGTGCTAGTGGAAAATGTCGGAACCCTTAACCACTTGACCACCGCGGCCCCTTGTTCATAAAGGATATAGGTGTGTTTCTTATTAAAGATACATTTAAGGATCTTAGACCCGATTCTGCGTCTTCTAAATTACGGCGATAAAGTTTATGCAACACATTCGACAAACAACATTGATTTATTTTCAGTACGGAAATTATGCATTGACAGTATATACATTGCAAACTAAGATATCAAAGAATGTTTGATTAGGTTTAATTGTTTTTACGTCCTAGTAACAGCCAGGGTCATTAAAGGACGGTCTCGCGGTTTGTGCGATGTGGGTGTGTTTTGCATGCGTGGGTATTTGGGAAGCTGCGATATGGTCTTGTAAGCCTCATTGTGATAGTCCGGATCTTTTGTCGATTTAAAGCGCTACCACACTGAAGTATACTTCAGTTTCTGACCTTGTTTATATTATAGGTGCTTGAGAGACGAAGCAAGTGTCTGCACATTAATCATGATAATATTGTATCATCACAGAATATATAGGTTGTTTTTTGCAATATTTACAATATAATTCAGGCCAAGCTAACAACGCGGGTGTTTCTTGTTTCTGGTCTTCAGGGAACATATCTATTATACATCTGACAAAACAATTTAACTGCTTAATGAACATGAATTTATATACATTTGCGATGTTATGTAACACACATAGCAGTCGAACCCATTTTCATAACTAGATGAACACCATATAAGTGATAATTATTCATATTATAAAATGGATGGAGTTCGTGTCCGACAATAATACATATCGCGGTGCAAACTCAAAAGTTCACAGAGCTGCCCTGTGCCCTGTTCACAGAGTTGTACCTGATGCCCCCATTGCATGATCGTAAGAGGCGACTAAACTTGGGATCTTGTCTTTTCTGTTTTTTCTAAACAACTTAACGCTTCGGTATTATCTTATTTGCTTTCTCCTTCCCAATGACTCCATTGACGGTACCTCACTTTTGGCATTTAGTTATGCATCTGCCCCTATGAGGGACGCTATTTGTTCTCTCCCAGGGCCGTGACAGTTAGTACTTCTTGATTGACGCTAAGCATAGAGGGAGCGGATCGATCACAGGTTCACCCGTTGTCAGGTAATGTGACCAGACTGGATGTTTTGTGGGGCGTTCCGTAGTATATTGATTTCAGTGTAGTAGCACTTTAAATCGGCAAAAGATACCGACTAGCAGAAGGAGGCTTCCACGACCATACCGCTGCCTCCCAAATACACAAGCATTCACAACACGCACCCACATTGCATACACCGGGAGGCAGTCCGTAAAAACAGTTAAACCAATCTAAACCCAAAGTTCACAGAGCTCTGCAATTACCTTAAATGTACTAAAAATGTAATTCCGAATTTCACACAATATAAACTTCCTCGCAACTAGATATATCCTTGGCTTGTCCCAAGCACAATGAATATCAGTACCATCATCTGTACCTCGATCCCGGTGTCGTCCACAAAAGCATGCGAGGGCAAACAACAGAGCCACACTGTGTTTACAAGTTCCATTATCACTGAAAGATACAAATTATCACGAACATTGTTTTCATTTAGAAATATCATTTTCTCCGTATAAGTATCATATCCATAATACACTGGCCGGCTTCTTTGATCGTCGGGACGGTTCTAGCCAACCGTTTAAGATGGTATCAGAAGCACGGAATTGTCAACGGAAATCCTTCCTTACATCCTCAACAACATAGCAACATCGCTATACACTATCAATGATAACATTAATTGCACCTATACAAATATCATCATACAACATCATCTCCATATAATAAATGATAACATTGTCTTCATACAAATATTATCTCCGTACACCATCAACATCTCCATATAATACAATGTTTTACTAACAACATTTATCTTCAAGCAAAAATCATCTCCGTGTAGCCTCGGCAGTGATCAACCTACAATTATTTTCCATGGGTCCTTTTCATGTGTATTGGTCCCACAATGTTAAATTTAACCACTTCCAGAAATTCAATGGGTCCTTTCAAAATTATGCAAGTACAGGATGCAGGATGCGCACGTAGATTTATCACTGCCTTGGCACCATATAATATCAATAAAAGTGTCTCCTTAAAAATAACAGCATCAACATCGTATTCATAGATAATACCAGTTCCAGTCTCGATTCCTGCAGCTTTTGACTACGGCTCTTTCAGCGACCACGGATCTTTCCACGTCAACACATTCCTTTTTGACATTTCAAACCTCTCCAAACAAATGATGTGTCTCTCAGAAATGACTCACCACCCCTAATATAATAACACAAACTATAATTTCATCTTATGCATGATTGAGCTCATCTTCCACAACACTTACTAACTTAGCAGTCTTCAGCGTTTTCGCTTTGGTTTGACCTCTGCCTCAAGACTTTTGTATGCCCCATCCCCCCCCCCCCCCGGGGGTGTCATATAGTGTTACCATGTCCCGTCCCGTCCCATGGCAATGTAACCAGCTCGTTTAAATCACTACTGATCCGATTGTCATAAAGGCATGAAGAACTAATTTCCTATAGGGGCGGGGGCATTTATGTCTCACAGACATTTCTAGTTTTTGTCAAGACTTGGACTCCTCAGCGCTTGTTTCCTTTTCATGGGAAGTTATTCTTGACTTTCTGCCGTCTTTCTGCAAGTGAAATCATAACAAAATGTTGTATAACTAGTTGGTTAAGTTCCTGGAACATGCTTAAAAGATCTCTGGTTTATCTGCATTCTCATTTGCGTCGAGGAATACATATATCTATTCATTCTTAGAATAACTGTTCATTTGAAATGATGTGATTGCGTCAATGTAGATGGACTTTTATCAAGATGTAAATGAAGAGAATATGCGAAATTCTTTGCAAATTCTGTTGCAGATGTATACAAAATGTCAACACTTTGTCACTAGAATGCCTACCCTTCATATTCGATTTTCTTACAGCACTAGTTTTAAGATGTGTTGCAATTTTACATCTTAGGCTCAAGACTCCAGAGTTTCATGACGTAAAAAGTGAATTTCTCTGGTGCAAAGCATCCACAACATAAACTCCTAATGACGCTATGGAAGGTAGGGCGCACGAATGGTACCTGCTGCCCCCATTGCATGATCGTAAAAGGCGACTAAATTTGGGATTTTTTTTCCGTGCGTGTTTCCCGTGACACGACCTCACTTATGACCTTTACTTGAGCGTTCGCCCCTGTGAGGAAGGCTATGGGTTCTGTCCTCAGACCGAGACATTCAAGATTTTCTAACACTCGGCATTATCGGAGTGGAACGTCTGGTTCGCCCGTTGTCAGTATAATGTGACAAGGTGGGGTGTTCTGCTGGAGGCCTTTGGCAGTACACTTCAGTGTGGTAGCACTATCGGCAAAAGATCCAGACTATCGCAAGAAAGCTTACACAAACTTATCGCAGCCTCCCAAATACACACGCTCTCAACACACATACATCTACATTACATACACAGGGAGGCCGCCCTTCAATGACCCTGGCTGTTTGGTAGCAAATTACAGTAAAATCAATCGATTACAATGAAAAACAAAGCCAATGTCTGAGAAAAATAAATACAGAAATATGACCTAACATACCAAAATTTTACTCCCGCAAATACATTTGTTTTTCTAAAGTTCTTTCTAAAATTAAAGATTACATACTTGGTTGTAGAATTATCTGTGACCAAGCATAGGTCGTTTGTTTGGATTTTTCGCTATTTTCCCTGTACTTAGTAGCTTGTACCGAGGCCCTGCAGCCCTTAAACTAGTAACATGCAGGGTTCGTGTTTCTGAATATGGCTTTCTGTGTACAAAGTACGGCTAACTAGGATGACTTGCTGTTGGGTACATGAACTACAAAAAAAATGTAGGTACAAAGTACAGGTTTCTCGATACAGGATATCAAGTTTGTTTGTTTCTGGTTTCAGTTTACCGGGACAAAATATTAATTACATGGTACGGGTTTCTGTATACAGGTTCTGGGGCCTGTACAATGGGATATAGGTACAGGGTACGAGTTTCTGGTTTCAGGTTACCAGGTGCAGGGTACGGATTTCTGGTTACAGGATACCAGGTACGAGGTATGGGTGTGACACAATTCAGCAACGACACATAATGTTGGATAATAGACAGTTTATTCGTGATCGTAAATTACACCGACATCACAAGTACGTGTTCATGGTATTACAACATCATTAAACTTGTTAGTACTTCGGCGTTGTGTCTCAGTCTGGCTTAGTCAATTGTCAACTTATAAGTCTTCTACATCTTTACTAGAACTAGCCTGTAGCCCTCCTGGCAGTCTCTCGTGTAGACTGTCAAAGTCCTGGTACTCTATATCGTCGTTTCCCAGTACCGACTGACTATCCAATACTAGCTCATACTTATAATTACTAACCCCCTTCGTGTGCAAAGTAGTGCCGTCTGCATTAATAATTAATTTCCAGCTGGTGTTAATCAACTGACCAATACTGCACTCTGCCCCGGTTTACTGATGTAATAGACAGAGACCTAATTAACCACTAGTTTACTCTAATAACAAATCACAGCATCTAGGCTAATTAATACTTCCAGATGGTACAGCTACCGTGATATATCATATCAGCATGCCTACTTTGTTACAATCGTCCCTTTTTCACAAAGAAATATAATTTCTAATTATAGTTCTTAAAGATGTTATGCACATTTTTTTGTTTCATTATTCGTCCCTTCTCCTCAAGGAAATCTAATTTCCAATTATAGTTCTTTAAATAATATGCCACCATTATCCCAACTTTTTTTCAATTAATTAATTACTTTCACTCCATTACCACTTCAGATCATTCTAAAATCAATTAATCTAGATTTAATAACCTCCGACATCGTACAATTCCCCGTTGAGCATCTATTAATATCTTATACTGCCCCTTAAATGACGAAATGATATAGTCTTATGTTAAATGTTCAAGGTCACCTGGTTTTGTCGTAAAAGTCAATAGTGGGTACATATATATTCATAACAACATATTTACAGATACAAATCATTAAACACAATAGCTTCTTTAAATTAACCCATTAGATATAATGTACAAATCAGAATCAAAATAATAAAATCATTATCGAATCCACATGGTTAGTTAATGTCCATGGTATCTGCATATTCATTTAAACACATATGTCGCGTCCGACATTAAAATTTCACACAATACTGTTCATTAACTCAATCACACAAAATAATGTTCGGGGAATCAAATATGATGATAATATTGAATGAACTAAATCACTATCGCGATTGTCTCATTAATAATGTCTTTCACTATCAAAGATATTTTTCACTTAAAAATGATTAACGAATGTCCTTTGGGTTACGTCACGTCCTGAAAGGTATACATATTGTTCACGAGAATAATTATAGATCTTCACAAATTGCACGAATAATTGAAAGAAAATCTTAAGTGTCACATATTTTTGTTTTTCCAGTGTTCCTTCTTCACACGACATTATAGTCTGTTGTGCTCTCTCCAGTCGGATAAATAAGTTTTCAGATCAACCTCCGTATAATTAAACCCATTACCGATGGTGTGTACTCTAGTCTGGCACACGTACACGTATATATGTGCATCACACATACAACAGTTCCTGGTTCAAATAGCATCATTAACTACTTCCAGTCACATACTACTTATTCCCGTCAGATAAAAGAAATTTCAGAATATATCTTCCTTATTAAAAAATCCGCTTCTGACGTCCGCAGATGGAATGTTCGTACAACTTATAATTTAACAAGGATTCACTGTCTCTCTTTGACTTCCAATAGTTAAAACATGGAACCGTCCCTTTCTCGTTGATCAGTGACGTAGACTGTCGTTTGATCTAATGGTTGGTGTAGAGGAAACTTCTCTAAAGATGTACTCCCATCCTCAGCTTTAGCCGACACCGATGTGTAACTCAGCAAAGTGATTAGCTTACCTGACCTTTTTCATTCTCATATGCATTATTATTGATGCGCTCAGTTCTTCATGAATTATCTCAAACTACACTTTTTTTTTTTTTTAAATCAACATTTTCACTCAAGCTTTTATTAGATTTAATGTGATTACATCTAATAACATGTTGATTTACATCTAATATGTTCCCTGTATTATTCTTTCAATTTTTACCTAACGTTTTAGTTTTTATTTTTATTTTTTACCTTTTATCATTTCATCTAATATCATTTGTTTTGTTTTAATTTCGTCATCCTGATATTGAGCAAGAGATTGAATCTCACGTGCATTACGCGATTGGTACGAGAGAGTTCTTTCTTTAAACTCAATAACTTCTTTTACTGCGATTCCCAATAAAGAAACTTTTAAATTTCCTCATCAACTGACATATAATCTGAACTATCCTTACTTATTTGGTCATCTTGGTTAGCAACTTGCTTCATATCGTTACTTGAACTGTTCTGTTCTTAATTGCGACTCTAATCTAGATTTTCTATCTATTAAACGTTTGCATAACTCAGTATCATTTGAGCTTGCCTCTGAATCAAGGTGATGTTATCAATACACACATATATATATAAGTTATTGATACCCATACGCATGTTCTCATTATGATATTGCATCACCGTTCTCTCGGTATACTCCAACTAATTGCTCAACATCTGGGAAAGATATGCTATCCATAATCAAGTAATTGACTTATTCCCCCACTATACTATAGTTTTTATGTGAGACTTACAATAGAGACAACATGAATATCGTATTTAAACAAAGCATATAGGTATCCACAACACTCTACAACTCGCTAATACCTTAAGCCATTATTAAGTCTAACACCAGGTTTCACTAATTAATTTTGTCTATAGTGAACATCATTTTTATGAACACATCTAATACAAGCAATCTATTTCCTTAATCAATTTTTGTTTCTGTTTAAAAGTTTTATCGTTTTCCTAACTGTATTAATTAAAATACACCATCTACGAGTATCCTATTCTCTTGCTTTTTAATTCTATTTTTACACGAATTAGGCTACCTGCCAGTTCTATTTTATAATTGGGAATTTTGTTTTTTGTTATTTCTCTTTTTATAGGATTGCTTTTTTTTCCTAACAACTAATTTCTTATTTTTCTTTTCTGCTGGCATCTTAGCTTTTCATTCCCCCCATATGTTAACTTATGAACAGAGTGTTTTACTTTTCCCTTTTAAGTGTTTTGCGTCTTATTCTCTCTACTGTTTCTTTGTATATGTCCTGCCCGCCCACATTACCAACATATTGTGTTTCGACAATTTCTATTAAAATGTTATCGTCATGTTTAAGCCCATCAATAAATAACCCAATCAATTGACTCTCAATAACGTTTCCTCCTGATCTGTCTTGCCCTTTTAAAACTGATTCTGATTCTCCAAGCAATCTCTCTGCATACACTTGCACATTTTCATTTAAGTTCTGTCTTATATTTCTTAATGATAACCAAGCATGATGGGGATCGGTTATTTCATCAAAAACAGATGTCAATTCCTTTTTTAATAAATTCCAATCGGTAGATTTATTTACGTTTAAATACCTCTGAATGAAATCACTTACTGGCCCTGTACTAGTTTGAAGTGCTACCAGGTTTAATTTATCTTTTGGTAAGTTTACTGAATTAGCATATTTTTCTATATCTTTTATCCACGTTTTGAATACCTCTGGTTTTCCTGAAAATGGTTTAACTATCTGGGTAATATTTTGTACTCCTACCATAGAACATAAACTCGAAAGTTGTAAATTAATTTCTTGAAAAACAGAACTTGCATCAATGTTTGCCATAATGAGAATTACTTTAGTGTCAAGGATAAAACTAAATCACTCACCCACTCTGTCTCTGTCCCTGTTTTTTCTGTAGGTTTCGCTTGTCCGTCATGTTGGCGTCTTCTTCTTCACTTTCTTCTTCAGAATCCATTATTTTCGTAGTGTGGTTATCCCGTTCGATATCCTTGGTCACGGTCACCAAAATAACAACGTCTGTGACACAATTCAGCAACGACACATAATGTTGGATAATAGACAGTTTATTCGTGATCGTAAATTACACCGACATCACAAGTACGTGTTCATGGTATTACAACATCATTAAACTTGTTAGTACTTCGGCGTTGTGTCTCAGTCTGGCTAAGTCAATTGTCAACTTATAAGTCTTCTACATCTTTACTAGAACTAGCCTGTAGCCCTCCTGGCAGTCTCTCGTGTAGACTGTCAAAGTCCTGGTACTCTATATCGTCGTTTCCCAGTACCGACTGACTATCCAATACTAGCTCATACTTATAATTACTAGCCCCCTTCGTGTGCAAAGTAGTGCCGTCTGCATTAATAATTAATTTCCAGCTGGTGTTAATCAACTGACCAATACTGCACTCTGCCCCGGTTTACTGATGTAATAGACAGAGACCTAATTAACCACTAGTTTACTCTAATAACAAATCACAGCATCTAGGCTAATTAATACTTCCAGATGGTACAGCTACCGTGATATATCATATCAGCATGCCTACTTTGTTACATGGGTTTCTGGTTCCAGGATAGGTACCGAGTACAGGGATCTGGTTTTAAGATACTAGATACAGGGCAAGGGTTTCTGAACTCACGGTTTTGGATACATGTTACAAGATACAGGAAGACAGGTAACCGTGTACGGGTTTCTGGGTACAAAATGCGGGGTACAAGCTTAAAGGTACAACTTTATGGGAATAGGGTAAGTTGTACGAGGTACAGGATACTAGTTTCTAGAATTTTAAGAAACAGTAAACCAGGTGCATGCTGCATGTTACTGGAAACAGGTTACTTGGTACAAATTCCAGACTATTACAGATTAATATGTGCATATTACTGTATTTTTCGTATGTATGGCCACATGTTGCTGGAAACGAGATACTTTTAAAGATACAGGTCTCAAGGTAAAAATAACTTGATGTTACAGAATTCCTGCTACTGTGTATGAGTTGCTAGCGGAAGCAGGATACAACTTACCGACTGCATGTTTTCGGTTTTAGGATACTAGGAAAAGGGTTAGGGTTTCGGGTAATATGATACTAGGTTCCGGGTACGGGTTTTATGTTATATGATACAAGTTACTGGTATGGGTTTCTGGACACGTAGTTCCGAGTATATGTACAGGATATAGGTTTCCGTTTACGGATTTCCGAGGACAAAATACGAGGTACAGGGTTACTAGATTCAAGGTAAGGGTTTGTGGGAGGTTACAAGTGGTTTTTGGTACAGTTTATTGGGTACATGATGCTGTGTACTGAGTGGATTTCTACGTACAGGATAATAGATACAGGGTATGGTTTTCTGGGTTCAGGGTAAACATTTCTAAACCCTGGCTTAGCGGTAAAGCTATTATTAGCATAGGTTAAATTACAATGTTCATATTAATATAAACCAAATCTAATTATAATACATTAAACGCCTATCACTCGAGGACTGTGACATCAGAATCTGAGATGATGAGGAGCCTGCTGTCACCGGCGGTTTTTTTGCGAAGAAGGTGCCATCTCGCGTCCAAAAGGAGTCAATTTTCCCCTTTTTAAGTTTATGAAGTCCATTTATCCTTGTTTGACGAGATTTCGTCAGGGCTTCGACGATGAGGATCCCACTGCACTTCAAAGATTTCTTCACTTCATAGACCTCCTGTTTATCAAAATGCCGTAAGAATCGAACTATGATGTTGATTTTTCCCTTCCTTGGGGCTCCCAAAAAGTGGCTTGAGATGACAGATTTTGTCAACTTTACATTCAGCCTCTTACTGCAAATGTCCAAGATAGTAGTTAGAGGTTTAAATGTTTCGGCCGACTGACCTGTCGGGGGGGAGGGGGTACTTTTAGGAACTTGAGGCACGACTAACAGCTGTATTGTTCCGGTCTCTCTATGTCTTTCTAAAGGTCGTCGTTGGATTTTTTAAGGGAATCTACGGAAGCAGGAAGTTGCCTGATTTAGTCATTTTGAGAATGAATGGTGTCCTTCATGGGCTGGATGACTGCACTAGAGGTTGCTTCATTTATAAGGTACATGTACTAACTCTGTCATCATCAGATAGGATTTCAGAAACCTTCTCACGGAGAATTTCCTGTACGTCATTAATCAGGAACTTGTGTATAGAGGCAATAACTACCTCTGCTACTGGTGCCAGTAATTGGTTCACAGGTTCAGATAGCACAGGCTAGAGGATTGTGATGAGCCAGTGTCTATCGAGCCCAACCCAGAGGATGGTGAAGTAGAATAAACCAACTTCTTGTTCACGTTTTCGACCGATAGATCTGGGGATACCTGGTCAAATGGACGTTTTATCAGACCGGAATGCAAGGGTGTGTTAAGAAGTTTTTTAAGATGTTTAGATAGTTGGTCAGGCACTGACATACCGGAAAGGTCCGACTGGGTCGATTCACGGTCATGGCGGTCGGCCATTTTACACGTACTCGCAACACTTCAATGCAAAGCAGTAGTTCAAAGTAGTGACTAGAATGTTGGAAAGACCTCTTCTTGTAAACACAAATCAACAGAATGCAGTCGTTTTCAGAATGTTCTAAAATTGAACACACAGGGCTAATAACATACCTTTTAAAACATACAAAAACACCACACGATCTGTACGTCGTCCGTCTAGGCCATTGACCGGTAGTTATCGGTCGATATCTGTGGTAGTAGTTATCGGCCGATATCTGTGGTGGTAGTATAGTTATCGGTCGATATCTGTGGTAGTAGTAGTTATCGGCTGATATCTGTGGTGGTAGTATAGTTATCGGCCTATATCTGTGTTAGTAGCAGTTATCGACCGATATCTGTGGTAGTAGTAGTTATCGGCCGATATCTGTGGTAGTAGTAGTTATCGGCTGATATATGTGGTGGTAATATAGTTATCGGCCGATATTATTGGTTGTTGCAGTAGTTATCGGTCGATATCTGTGGCGGTTGCAGTAGTTATCGGTCGATATCTGTGGTAGTAGTAGTTATCGGCTGATATCTGCGGTGGTAGTATAGTTATCGGCCGATTTCTGTGGTGGTTGCAGTAGTTATCGTTCGATATCTGTGGTAGTAGTTATCGGCCGATATCTATGGTGGTTGCGGTAGTTATCGTTCGATATCTGCAGTAGTAGTTATCGGCCGATATCTGTGGTGGTTGCAGTAGTTATCGGTCGAAATCTGTGGCGGTTGCAGAAGTTATCGGTCGATATCTGTGGTGGTTACAGTAGTTATAATTCGATATATGTCGTGGTTGCTGTTGTTATCGGCCGATATCTGTATTGGCTGTAGTAGCTATCGATCGATATCTGTGGTGGTTGTAGTAGCTATCGGTCGATATCTGTGGTGTTTGCAAGTTAAATGCTAATATATACGCAGTCACAGTTTACTAAGCTGAAGAAACGGGAAATGTTTATATTTACGTGACTTTATCATTATTCGTTGAACAATATGTACAATTTAACCCAAATGAGCTAAAAAACAAAAGCAAATAAATAAAATCATTCATTTGTTTGTGTTAAATCAGGTCTAGCTTTAAAAGGAAGAGGAAGTTAATTAAAATTCTTGTTTTCTTTATTATTATTTCATCATTTTAAATATCAGTGATCAATCCTCATGTGTTGGATATTTTCCAATTCTCTTAGATTATCAAAATATTCACTAAATCCTGAAAAAACGGCCATTCTTCAGAGATGTTACGAACAAAAAATTGTTGATGTTTTTTTTATAAACTTGACCAATTATAGTAGTTTATCTTCAGATTTAACCTCCAAATCAATTTCGTCTAAACCTCACGGAAATAGATATGTACCGTAAATTTAAAATGAAAAAATCAGCGTGATGATTGTTGACATTTTCTTTGTCTTGTAGAAGTGGAATTTTTCGCGGTTTGGACATTTACGCCTATTTCGCTTACATTAAATCTCCGCGAATATATCCACACACTAACATCTTTAACACCACTCAAACTAAAATAGTAATATAAGTATACAGTACAAAACAGCTTGAACGAAGCGCGAAAATTGTCACACCACGAAAGTTTGGAGGTTGGCTAAGTGGAAATTTTCCACGCGCGAAAATATTGGCTTTTACAGTATGTGTAATAATAATTGCGTGAGAAAGGTAAGTTACCGTGGGTTTATTTTATTATTATTATTATTTTTAATAGGAATGAAAATAAGGATAGGTAACCGAACAAAAGCAAGAATTCTTCTATTCGTTAGAGACTTGCATGGATATTCAGACTTTATTACATCAAGCACTTTTTTGAATTTGTCACAAGTACACTTTCGACGCTTAATACTGTAATAAAAAACAAAAGTATTACACTAAGCGAAGCGGTCCCAACACTTAGTGTAATACTTATTCCATTTAGGGCTTTTATTATACTAAGAGCTGCCATACGCTGTATCCAGAAGAGTGCTTTCGGTTCTGCTATCTCATAAACGCATGTCAAACCGTAAGGCGAAAAGACGACGTTTATCGTCTTCTCGCTGCGAAATAACGATAAACAGCGGGGCGACATAAAGAAAAAACGCTAAAAAGCGGGGCGACATAACGAAATAACGATAAATAGCGGGGCGACATAACGAAATAACGATGAAGAGCGGGGCGACAATGATAAACAGCGAGGCAAAGTATTTCGGGTCGCTAAACAGCGACTTCATATTTTCGTTATTTCGCGTTACATAGTTTCGTTGTTTCGTTCTGTCGCTGCGAAAAGACGCTGTTTATCAGCGGGGCGAAATAAAGAAATAGCGAAATGGCACATATCAGCCACCATAGTTAATTGTATTGATTGTCTAAGAATTGCATTACAGAAATTTGGACGCATAAATGTCTGCATGTTTCTTCGATTGCATGTTAAAAATAATTGCAGTAAATTATTCAAGATGGCCGCCTGTCAACCATTATGTTAACATTTTTATAATATTCGTATCCTGTATAATGACATGACATATGTTCTTTTTCACCTTGTTTACGTGTTGATTTCATCATTGAAACTGATATATCATACATTATTATAACATTACTCATGTGACCTCTTGTTAAAAAGAGTGATTATATAAATGTATATAAGCAAAGACGTTATACGTCTCTGATATAAGCTTACTGTTGATATTTACCTACATTAACTTTTTAGCTTTTTGGGTTATCGTCTTTTTTCCAATAGACTTCGAACAAAATAATGTGTCATTACAATTTATTATAAAAATTATACTCATAAGCACGAACTTCTAATTCCGTGTCATAAGTAATATTTTCATAAACTTTATATTTGTTACATGCTGTACAATTTTTCGTAATGTGATACTTTAGTGTCATCTAATGTGATCTTCAAGGCACATATACACAACGCAGCCCTTATCGATCTCAAACACACACCAACACCCTAAACTCACAAAGTTTTTTTTATCTTATAGCTCAAAAAATAAACACCCACCCACCCCTCACTGTAAATAACAATTTCTTCACTTCTTTTAATAGCGTCCAGCACAAACAACCTTTTTACCCGTAATCATCATTTTTGATGGAGGATGTATGATCAAAGAAGAAGAAGACTTAATATAAAATAGTCATTTATTTCTGGTGAAATAATACGTTTGTCATGTCATTTACCTGAATAAATATTATTTTGCTGTGTTATCTTAACAGTCTTGGCCAAGATTCGATAGTTGTTTTGGCGCCCGAATTCAACATATACACTTCCCTTCAACCACAAATGTCTATGGTTGAAGGGAAATAACTCCTACTACAAATTTGATCAAGTGGCGCGAACACTGACACTTGACCCGGAAGTCAAAAAATTGTAAATATTGAAAATGGTCGCATGACAGGAGTATCAGCTGTAAGGAAACAGGTAAATAACGATGTGTCTGACATCTACCTACAGACATTTATATAACATTGTTCTGTGTTTACATCTATTAATTCCCGATTTATTTACCCCAAGGCTGAGCGTTATTGTATTGTGTTGCGTGATTCCAACCCCAATATTTTCACTGATGTTTTGAAAATGGTGGCGCCCGACGATCAGGCGATCATGATCATGAACATTGAAAGACACAGGGTTGTTGAGTATTTGTTGTCCGTGAAAATAAGTGGTGGGTAAATTGTAACAGAATTTATCGACGTTTGTAAATAAAAATGTCACGTATGGTTTTCTTTGATATAAAATATTACAATATTATTTGTGAAATAGTCGAACTAATAATAACCTTGTCTATATTCAGTAGGCCTCGATTTTTTTTGGTTTTTCAAATTTATTTATTTCAATCCATACATTTTTCGTCTGCTGATCACTGCATGGAGGTCGTCATTACAGGGTTTCTAATAATCGATGGATGCGATCCTGGCGTTTAAGGGAAACATTGTCACATTATAATAATATTTGAGTCTTGTATTTATTATGTAGTATGCAACATGTTGATGCATAGATAAAAAGTTTCAATAAGTTTCATTAAAATTAACATTATAATAGGCAAATATTTTTGTTCAGTTAAATGTTTTAAACACAGTGCATTTGCCAATACATATTTTTTATATTCTGATTTGTTTCAAGCCACTTCATGGTTGACCGGTAAACATTAATTAACTTTCTGAAGCTCTGATGAATTTCTAAGGAAAAAGGACTAGAATAAGTGTATAAATCCATTTAACTCACGTAAATTGTAACGTACACACACGTAAGTACAATTTCATTCTTCTAACTGAGTTTACACCATGCAATACGTATACGCCGTTTCCAAGATACAAGAACTCTTTTGAAGTGGAGTTAGAAATTGGTGATTTGATCATGTGACCCTGAAAAATTTAGGGCACTTCACAATGGCGGCATTGACGACCGAACGGTAGCTGTATTCGATTCAATTTTTTAGTCGCCTTAGGTTAAAAAGGGACGAAACAAAGATACAGGCTCTTAAACTAAATCATGGTGTGTTGTACCGAAAGGTGTAACTGTCAGTCGTTAAAGCAACAATCTAGTAAAATGTAACGTTCAGATCATTTCCAACAGCAAGAGAAACCCTGATTACGAGCATGGTGGATTGCATTCATATTTCTCAATACAAGATAAATTCAGTTCATCAGTGATCTCAGCTAATTTTACTAACACCCCTATTGTTTTATTTGAAGTTGTGATCCCTCTTTCGACCAAATAACTTTACCTCGCTTACCGCCATTGAAAACTTTTATTAAGCCGCCATTTTGTTTTTAAGTGCCCTAAATAAAGTCATGTGGTGATGAAAGTCACATGACTAAATTAACTGACTGAAAGTTGTATCCCGGAAATGGCATATTAACTCTTTTCGTACCGTGATTCCGGTACGGGTTCCGTACCGGAAGTCATTACTAGGCTCACCCCCAGACGTTTCGGCCAAAATGACGTCTCTTTGTTGTGTTTGCGTATTGGATATTATGCCAAAATAATGCAGGTAAATGTAAACCAATGCTCATTTCGGTTCTTCTATAGTAAGAAGACATACATAGCTTTATTTTTGCAGCAATATTTTCGTCAGATGTGGTACCGCTATGTATAGCTAAAGCATTAGCCTCCATGAGATGTTTATATTGGTGATGACACTTCGCAGTATCTCGCGGGAAATTCAATCTAAATGGGTCACACGACAGAAAATGTGTACTTAACGCCTGTCTTATTGGTTGTTATAAACTGACGCAGTCGATTTTGTGTAAAATGTTATTCGTCAACTCATCTGTCGGCTGCTGTACCCAGCTAATCAAAAATTATGTAACGTCAAGTAGCTTGTCGTCTGTATACGACAACGGGGATGAGACGTCACGTTTGTTTGTCGTCTGTATACGACAACGGGGAGGAGACGTCACATTTTTTTGTCGTCTGTATACGACAATGGTACGGAAAGAGTTAATTAAAGGAGGACCAAGTTTTTGACGAAAACACAAGGGAGATATAATGAAACAGGAATATGCATTGGAGCACAAATCAGTCAAACAACTGAACCCTGGTAGAGACAAACGAGAATCATTATCCCCTGAAAAACCACAAACATTTACAACTATAATCACAGAGATAAACGAAAGAAAGAAACGTGAAAATAATCTAGATACAGTATGCAAGATCAATGTAGATGGTGACAAAGTTCTGAAAGTCGTAAGATAAGGGAAGTATGAAAATAACAACTTGAACTAGAGCAACTGCAGCCAAATACGAACAGAAGGAAAAAGAACCCCAGACCAATGCTCTAAGTCTCCCTAGCAAGCAGTGAGACCAAGAGAGAAATTTTCGAAAACATAGCAGAGTTGAGGAACATGAAGTCAATTAGAAATATGAAATGGTCAGAATCAATAACGACTTGATATGGGAGGAGAGAGATTAGGAGAAGATGTGGGAGGAAGCCGAAGGGAAAAATGAAAAGAACTAGTCAGGGGAACATGTTTATCGCATGAGACTCACTCAAAACTGGACCGCTCTTGGCAAAGAATTGACATATTAGTTGCCAAAAGGATCTATTATATAAACAAGAGAATCGGCTCAAACCAAAATGACCAATAATGTAAATAGAGTTATCAAGTTTATTGAGAAACTTAAATGTTGCTATACTTATGGTGCAGACTAGCTTAAAAATAAGGTCTAGTACAGTTACAAACTCATTGAAAATATTTCCAAAACACGCAAGAACATAACTTCGAAAAAATTTATTTGTCATGAGAACAACAATAGTGAGGAACAGTTTGCCTGATCACATAATAGCTTCAAACACACTGAATAGCATCAAAAACAAATAGGACGCCTACTAGTACTAGGGCAGACAGGAAATAAAGTACAACCACAAAATGCAAGGAAACAATACAAATAACAACCGGAAGTGAAAATTATAATTATATAATAACAATAACATTTACGAGTCCAGCGAAGAGGATCCTTATAGGAACCTGTGCTGGAAAACATCATTAAGGAAGTAAGGGTTTGTAGTAGTTTACACATACACGTGAGGTTCCTGTAGCATAGCTATGTGAAATATATGTAATGTTGTGTGGTTCATTTACAGGGTGTGCTCCTATAACGCCCTGTGCTGTATGTAGGATGGTTATGTGAGATATATACACTGTATACATACAATGTTGTGTGGTTTGTTTTACAGGGTATGCTCCTATAACGCCCTGTGCTGTATGTAGGATGGCTATATGAGATATATACACTGTATATACATACAATATTGTGTGGTTCATTTACAGGGTATATGCTCCTATAACGCCCTGTGCTGTATGTAGGATGGCTATATGAGATATATACACTGTATACATTCATTGTGTGTGGTTCATTTACAGGGTGTGCTCCTATAACGCCCTGTACTGTATGTAGAATGGTTATGTGAGATATATATTCAGTTTACATACAATGTTTTGTGGTATAATTTACAGGGAATGCTCCTATAACGCCCTGTGCTGTATGTAGAATGGTTATGTGAGATATATATTCAGTTTACATACAATGTTTTGTGGTATAATTTACAGGGAATGCTCCTATAACGCCCTGTGCTGTATGTAGGATGGCTATGTGATATATATACACTGTATACATACAATGTTGTGTGGTTTATTTACAGGGTATGCTCCTTTAATGTCATGTGCTGTATGTAGGATAACTATGTGATATATATACACTGTATACATACAATGTTGTGTGGTTCATTTACAGGGTATGCTCCTTTAATGTCATGTGCTGTATGTAGGATAGCTATGTGAGATATATACACTGTATACATACAATGTTGTGTGGTTTGATTAACAGGGTGTGCTCCTATAACGCCCTGTGCTGTATGTAGGATGGCTATGTGAGATATATACACTGTAGACATACAATGTTGTGTGGTTTATTTTACAGGGTGTGCTCCTATAACGCCCTGTGCTGTATGTAGGATGGTTATGTGAGATATATACACTGCATACATACAATGTTGTGTGGTTTATTTTACAGGGTGTGCTCCTATAACGCTTTGTGCTGTATGTAGAATGGCTATATAGCTACCGGTATGTGAGATATATACACTGTATACATACAATGTTGTGTGGTTTGATTTACAGGGTATGCTCCTATAACGCCCTGTACATGTGCTGTAGGATGGCTATATACACTGTATACATACAATGTTGTGTGGTTTGTTTTAGGACTCACACAACTAAATAATTTACTATATGTTATTACTAAGCTTTCGAGCTAATAACTTTAATATTTGAAGTACAACACTTGTGAAAACTGCCTAAATTCACAGATACATACATGACAAAGGCTTCAAGGGGCATTTAATGAGGAGTTTACTGGCATATTAGCTTGCTACAGGCGTTTGCTTCGGACAACCGGAAATTTACATGTCAAACCAGTGAAATGGGACGGGAACACCCTCTGACTTTTGACCCCATATCAATCCGCCATCACATATCAAAATCTACCTAAAGTATATATTTTTGTAAAGTTAAATATCTACAGATTTCATTCAATGCAGAATAGGTCAACAATTACCTATTTAAATTACTCAGAATCACTGTACTTAGCCGGAACAAATTTTCAGTAGGGACTGCAAACGTATGAAACACTTCGTGATAGGCTGATTTAGTTGTGTGAGTCCTTTAAAGGGCCCTAAACCTTTCAGATGTTGAAATAAAGTTACTATTTGAAAGTATATACATTTCCGAGTAAAATGGTGAAGTTTGGTTGAAATTGAATAAAATTGTTTTAAGAAAACCCAAGTTATTGCACCTAATGTACACTTGCTATTCAGAGCTAGCACCAGGCATTTCTCGTTTCTTTTGCATAACATTTACCTCTAGCACCTCAGTTAAGCACACCCTTAGCAATTTCATATTTTGCACAAAGATCAAATACGCATACCGCTCAACTGTTTTTGAAAAGAAATCTTGTTACCTCAGTTTCTGTTAATTTTAAAGTCTCTGCAGTAATTAATTTTTATTTTAAGTACTTTTTTATCTAATTTTAACAATTAAACACACTTAGAATTTACACACATCTTCAAACTTCTACAGACAACTTGAGTAATAAAAGGTTATCAGATATCCACCTTAACTGTTTATCTATCAATTACACCAGCTTACATTTAGCACTTCTAGCTCCCCGGGGTGCCACCATTTTACAGGGAGAATATTGGGGGTAGGGGAGATACAATGCTATAAACGGCTTATTGTATGAGTAAACAAAGTACACAAACACACTAAATCAATAAACAAGATGTTGAACAAGGTATATATTGTGACAGGAATAAAGTAATATCTACAATTTACTGAAAATATGGAATATAAGTTTGATTTAGCCACCAAAACATGTACGTGACACATACACATATATAAACTCACATGTGCAATATTTATACAAGCTTATTTATGATTGTTCTAGTAATTGCTTTCTTCTGACTATAAAACACACATACATTTTTAATTTGCATGAAGGAAGAAGCCTGGGAATGACTGGGTAGAGTTGGAACGGGGGGGGGGGGGGTGAAGACAGCACACTAGATCTTTAAATTGTTCTATCAAAATTTGGATGCTTAAACCTGGTACACATATCAGTTAAGTTTTATTAACACGCATGCTGATTAATTATCACAGTTAATTCAACCAAACTTAATTAAAAACGTGAGTATGAGGGTCAAGTCCAACAATACAGGCTTCAACACAGGGCCATGTTTAGCCTGATTTTAAATAATTTTGAAGTTTTTTTGTCAAATTAAATATGTTAACACACTGAAAAATGTGCAAGCACTCAATGACAGTGGCTGTCTTTGAAAAAGAAATATCCGGAAGCACAGAAAATTTTCCATAGGTCAAGGATGGCGCGCTGCATTAAAGGACTCGCACAACTAAATAATTTACTATATGTTATTACTAAGCTTTCGAGCTAATAACTTTAATATTTGAATTACAACACTTGTGAAAACTGCCTAAATTCACAGATACATACATGACAAAGGCTTCAAGGGGCATTTAATGAGGAGTTTACTGGCATATTAGCTTGCTACAGGCGTTTGCTTCGGACAACCGGAAATTTACATGTCAAACCAGTGAAATGGGACGGGAACACCCTCTGACTTTTGACCCCATATCAATCCGCCATCACATATCAAAATCTACCTAAAGTATATATTTTTGTAAAGTTAAATATCTACAGATTTCATTCAATGCAGAATAGGTCAACAATTACCTATTTAAATTACTCAGAATCACTGTACTTAGCCGGAACAAATTTTCAGTAGGGACTACAAACGTATGAAACACTTCGTGATAGGCTGATTTAGTTGTGTGAGTCCTTTACAGGGTATGCTCCTATAACGCCCTGTACAAGTGCTGTACGTAGGATGGCCAAGTGAGATATACACTGTAAACATACAATGTTGTGTGGTTTGTTTTACAGGGTATGCTCCTATAACGCCCTGTACATGTGCTGTACGTAGGATGGCCAAGTGAGATATACACTGTATACATACAATGTTGTGTGGTTTGATTTACAGGGTATGCTCCTATAATGCCCGGTGCTGTACGTAGGATGGCTATATGAGATATATATACACTGCATACATACAATGTTGTGTGGTTTATTTTACAGGGTATCCTATAACATCCTGTGCTGTGCTGTAGGATGGCCATGTGGGATGATACCCCCACTACCCTCACAGTATTTGGACCCCTCAGCTCAGAGGTGTCCGAGGGAGGGAACCTGTTCACCAGACTCTGGAAAAAGAGTAAAGGTTAGTACTACTGTCTGTTATCTAAGATGATGCAGATGAAACTGGGCCAATCACTGTCGCAGACTGACAACACATTCATCTTGCTTTGGGCCTTCGGCAGTAAACTTTAATGTGGTAGCACTTTAAATCTGCAAATTGAAAAATCCGGACTATCGCAAGGAGGCTTACACAAACGTACTGCGGCCTCCCTAATGCACACGCTCTAATTACACACACCCACATCGCACATACCGAGAGATCGTCCTTAATTAAATTACCTTGGCTGTTAAAGGTATGTTGAAACAATCAAACCAATTCACCTGTGATATACATGTTATGTAACACTGAAACACTTACCATTGACAATGCAACACATGATTTTGAATTCATGTTTATTTTTTCAATGAAATTAGTATGTGTCAATTTTAAAATGTTTGACAGACGACTCCTCGTCCTCCTCTCGCGGCAGTAGTCAGAAATCGTCCCGTGATCCATCTGTGGACAGAGACGTGACCAAGAGACGGTTTTCTGTCCCACCAAGGGTAGACAACTCTGAGGTGACTGGAGGTAAATTCTATTTCATTGTATTAATAGAACTCTAGCAAGAAGTAGAAACCCAAAGTTCTTAACATTACATATACTAGGTATATAGAATTAATTTATTCAACAGATGGCTTTCACTCATTGTTGTTATGACATTGTTCTGATTACTATAAAACATAACTGTTTATAGTTTAATATAATTATATCATAATTCTATCTAGTAGGCCTAATATAAATTATAAACCCTCTGGGTTGCGAGTTCAAATCCCACGTGGGGCAGTTGCCAGGTACTGATCGTAGGTCGATGGTTTTTCTCCGGGTACTCCAGCTTTCCTCTACCTCCAAAAAGCTGACACGTCCTTAAACGACCCTGGCTGTTAAAAGGACTTTAAACAAAATAAACCAAACCAAACCTAATAAATCATGAATAAAATGCAAAACTAAAGCCTTAAAGATGGATGAACAATTACTTTATAAACTACATAAAGTAATTCTAAATTCTGCAGCCCTAATATTGGGTACATGTATATTCTGTATGTTTCCTTCCTTCCGTGAAGATTTCCATTTGATCACACTTTCTTTCCTTCACCCAGTGAAGAGTTCCATGTGATGTTCCTGTTTCAGTGGTTACCGAGGTGAAGGAGGAGAGTTTGAGGGAGGACCTGACAGCCTCGACCAGTGAGGTGGAACAGCAACACGGGGATGCTGACCGCACCCTCTCCAGTGTTCTCAACCGCCTCAGCAACATCCTGGAGCGCCGTACCACGGTTCGTGTTCTGTAAACTGTTACAAATAACTGTGTGTTTCTTATAAACAAAATTTACATAGCACTCTTACTAACAATGTTACAAGTTAGGGTGTTCCTTATGGTGCCCAAGCAAAGCTCTTAAATGGTAACAGATGTGTGCTTAAATAGAGTTGTTTCCCCTTGCTTGCTACCCTTTGCCTTTGTTTTTGTTTTTTTTTTGTTCGGAAGTAGCCTTGCAGTGGGGAAACCAGAAATATGTCACACAATTACGTTACATCACACTCTGTTTTCATTAGTTATTTCTGGAAGGTTGAAAATAACCGGAATATCTTTTAGTTGATGTCTGTTGCATTTATCTCTATCGTTGCTTCAGACGCTGTTGTTTTTACTCGACTCACAGACTTTAAATTATGGAAATTTTATCACTTTCTGAACCAGTGTGTGAATGATTTTCAATAAATATAAGAGATTAACTATCAAGCTAGCTCTTTTAAGGCTTTGCTTTTGTCATATTTATCAAAATGTATGTAACAAAAAATCTCTACATTGGTAGTTACTTCTTCCTGCTTGATGCTCATCATTATGGTAATGGAATGACTGGTTCACCCGTTGTCAGTATAATGTGACCAGGTGGTCCGTTCTGCTGGTGGCAGTATACTTGAGTGTAGTAGCAATTTAAATTGGCAAAAGATCCAGACTATCCCAAAAAGGATAACATGAAGATACCACAGCTTTCCAAGTACACACACATTCAAAACACTATAAACAAACTCTTTTTAATGTGAATTTCGCACTAGGAGTTCAGTATATATTTTGACATCATCACACTGCACAGTTTTACAGTGATCGTGAATTTCTTGTGCTTTGACAGCTTCAGACCTCACACTGTACATTTGATAGTAACTTCAAAATTGTTTTCATTTCTTCAGACACGACAGGTGTCCTTGATAATTTAACTTGAGTATGTTTTGACCAATTCATATTCCAAAGGCTTAACATGTACAGTGCAAATCTGATAAAAATGCAGATCATTGTTCTCTTTCTATTACATAAGGATCAGACAACATAAGAGGTCATGTTCTGGTGACCTTTGTCGCCTCTTTACTTCATACTCCAGTAGGATTTCTCATTAATGACATCACACAGCAGTCATCTGCACCAAGCCATTTCGTATATGAACGTTATGCTGTTGTGGTGAAACGACTAACGGTAAACGCATAGATAAGATTATGCAAGCTTTTTTGCCACAAACATTCACATTCAAGATTTTGAAAGTAGTAATTTGATCTGCTAGTGCAAAAAGGTCACTAGAATGTGACCCCTTATGGGATGTTGTCAGATTATGACGCAGCAGAGACAAGTTTACGGAATGGTGCAGAGATCAAGATATGATTCTAATCAGATTGTTACAGTGCATATTTGACTGTGATTTTCGTTTTGTTTTCTTTAATCCAGATTCCACAGTCTTATACTGTGAAATTAACTTTAAAGTGTGTTTTTGACTGTTTCATATCCAACAAGATTAGTACAGTGATAGAGAATTCAATAAATTTTGACTATTTCAGACCCCACAGGCGTACCGTGACAGTGATTTTTAAGGTTTTGTCTATTACAGATTCCACAGACGTACCGTGACAGTGATTTAAGTGTGTTTGACTATTTCAGACTCAGCAGGCGTACAGTGACAGTGAACTAAGTGTTCACTATTTCAGACTCCGCAGGCGTACCGTGACAGTGATTTTAGTGTGTTTGACTATTTCAGACTCCGCAGACGTACCGTGACAGTGATTTTAGTGTTTTGACTATTTCAGACACCACAGGCGTACCGTGACAGTGATTTCAAACAGTTTTGGATGCCTGATAGCAGCTGTAAGGAATGTTACGATTGTGGAGACAAGTTTACGACGTTTCGACGTCGACACCATTGTCGCATCTGTGGCCAGATCTTCTGTAGTAAATGCTGTAACCAAGAACTGCCTGGAAAAATCATAGGGTACAAAGGTATAGTGTTTTACTATGAACCTTAACTCTTTCCTAACCATGATTCCGGTCCGGATTCCGTACCGTGTTTCCGGTCCGGATTCCGTACCGGAAGTCATTATTAGGCTCACCCCGAGACGTTTCGGCCAAAATGACGTCTCTTTGTTGTGTTTGCGTAGTGGATATTATGCCGAAATAATGCAGGTAAATGTTAACCAATGCTCTTTTCGGTTCCTCTAAAGTTAGAAGACATACATAGCTTTATTTTCGCAGCAATACTTTCGTCAGATGTGGTACCGCTATTCCTTGAACTAATGTCAACCACGATATCCAGGGGTTACACTGACCTATATTCTCTACGTACAGCCCTTGATTATATCATGGTGAAACCGAAGGCATGAAGATAGCTGATTGATTGGTCTTGGGTGAAAAAAAAACTGGCCAATCGCAAAGCCTGTTACTCTTAAATAACCGTTGTGTGACCACGAGATTATTCTTATTTATATTAAAATGAGTAAACCAATCTTCTAGCCTCATCAATAAGGTGGTGCACACAGAGCCTTCAGTCTCACTGTAACATATTCCAGGAGAGCATAGGTTTTTTAGGCGACAAAATTCAATGAAAAATTCTAGTAATGTGAAGTAAAGAGGCAACAAAGGTCACTAGAACATGACCTCTTATGGCATAGGACTATATGTACGATTATACAAGCTTTGTTGCCTAAAAAGTACACATTTCAGTTTCTGAAAGTAGCGCTTTGATTGCCTAATGCAAAAAGTCATCTGAACATGACCCCCTATGGGATGTCCTCAGATCTTGATGCAGCAGAGAGAAGTTATTGGAACTGCACGGAGATCAAGATATGATTTTTATCACATTGATGTAGTTGCCATGGTTATTTATTTTGTTGTAGGTGGTATTCGTGTGTGTACTTACTGTGGGAAGGTAGCCATGAGTGCCCTGCAGAATGAACCATCCACGGGTGATCTGCGGGTTGAGAGGGAGGACCTCCGCCTCTCTATGGAGTACACAGATTCCGGAGGACCAATGGGGGCAAACAGTATATGGGGCTCTAGCAAGAAACAAGGGGCTGCTAACAAAACAAGGTATGTGGACAATTGTCGAACAAATGATATTTGGTCTTAGGTTCCCAGGACAGACTAGCTGTTGTATTGTGTCCTCAAATGAAATATTACCTGACCTAGCTCCAAGGTCACCGAAGTTGAATATATAAAAGCACTTTGACATTTTCTGCTGACTAACCAGGAGGCCCAGAACAATAGGACATTGCCAGTTGGTACCTTGCATGAAGCACTTTAACACTGTTCAAATAAGTGACCTTGACCGTCTTTCAAGCTCACAGAGGTCAAATATGTAAACCCCTTTAAACATCCTCCTTTAGATAAGGAAGAATCCTAAAGCAATAATATTTGACCAGTAGGTACCTCTGACATATAGTGCTACAAAGTTAATAATTGACCTTGACCTAAATTACAGGTCATATGGGTCAAATGTGTAAGAAAACAAAATCCTGTAAAATAACTTTTTCATAATAGCCAAGAAAGTTTGCCAGTAGGTATTTGGTAATAAGTGCTACAAAGGTTTCCCCTATTGATAGATTGCCTTGATCTTATTCACAGTCACCAGGGTTAAATAATGTATTGTCCTGTTATACCTTCTTTTGCATAACAGGAAACTCTTGATGAGGAAATATAACAATAGCCTGCTGGGATACAGTATTATTACCTAGTAATTATTGATCCCATACATTCCCTAATAACTCGAAATTTTGAGGTAACAACTCGAAATTTGGAGTTATTATCTTGAAATTTTGCTCTTCTGTAGATAATAATACTGATCAGTACTGTATTTTATCTTTATCTCTGTGATACTTTAAATGATATTGTGTAAACGATCCTTTAAATGATTTATTTAATTTAATTATGGTAATTAAGAATGCCAAACAAATGTTTTGCCTATCTTAACTGTAATGATTATTGTTTTAACTAATCCTTTTCTTACAAGAGGACCCTGTGAAAGATTAGCTTTGCTAAACAGGTCTTTTATCCTTAATAAATAAAGTTTGTTATTATTATTATACAGTTGGGACATTCTTAGACCCAGATGACCCAGTATATGGAAATATTTTCAAAAGTACTTTTATTGAGAATATTTTTCCTTGATTTGCCTCTGACTCTGTCTGTCTTGAACTCTTTTGTTTTACGATGTCTTTATTTTACCAGGAGCCGTCTGTCTATGACTAGTAGTACCACAAGTTTGGACCAGATGGCGCCATTTGACCTCACACCCCAGACGGACTACCAGAACTTCGAAAACCTATACATGGACAGGAAGTTCTTAGAGGTACTTAGTGCTATATAGAGAATCTTACACAAGTGTTGATGTGATATCGTATTTATCAAACAAGGCTGGTGAAATATTAAATTATTTCACAAGTTTAATAAATTCTATAATTTTTACATTGACATGATTGTAAGATTCTATTTATCACATAACTTATATTTATGAGAAAATACACAAAATCTCTCAAATTAATTATCTATAAGGAAGGCAAATTTCTTCTATGACAGTACGATTTTCACTAGCGAAACTATCATATGCCGTCATAAAGACGTCAGTTGTTTATGACGTCACAATAGTGTTATTACACATGTGTAATACCATTTTTATGACATGGCCGAATGACATGACTGAACGGGTCAGTTATGTGATAAAGGCCTAAAGGCCTATATAAGTATTACCAATGCAATGAAGTACTATAACAGCTGGTACTTAAAAGCTTTATCAAAATGTCAAATTGCAAGTTTAAAATATCAGTCTTGTGGTAGGAAATCAATCGCATAAAAAAAGTAAAATTAAAAAAAAATATCCAAAAGGCAATATTTTAGGTCAAAATTGAATGAAGGTTAAGACATTTTTCAAGTTATCTACACTTTTCAAGTGAAGGTTAAAGGCTAGGTTTCTCAACAAATTTTTATATTGAAAGATATCAATGTATTTTGATTCCTATACAAAGATAAAAACAAAGGTCTGATGGCATGAGAGGCACAGTGCTTTAAATTCAATATTCACGACTCTAGTGTGAGCATGCTTGGAAAACAAATTTTCCAATGTAGAAAAGCTCCAGAAGCGTTTTTTGGGTTTTTGAGGTCAAAGTTCAAATATATAGGTCACATTAAAATATCTAGTGTTGGTATGTATTGCACTGCATTCTTTATTGAACAAATATTGGCAAAATTAATTCAATCTTTTTTGTTTCAAATATGAAATACCAGGAATTCCACACATATATTATTTATATAATTAAGGATTAATCTTTTGTTTTGTTAAGTTTATGAGATCTTAAATCCAATGGAGCATGAGGAAAATTGCGTAAATGTGAAGTGTTTAAATGTGTTAAACTTACTAACTGCTCCATTGGATTAATGGTCTCATAAACTAAACAAAATCAAAGGTTAATTCTTATATTTACAGTATTTTTCTGTAAATGGTTCATAACTTTCTGTTAAATATAGCCCCATCTGCAGACATATATTTCATTTCAAAACTTACGAACATGAAAACAGTTCAATAAATGTAACAGAATGAAGTTTATGTAAGCCTTGGTTAACTCAGCCCATGTCCATTGCTGATTATGTGACGTCATACAATTGTGACTCAAACTGGATAATTTGGATAGCCCGCCCACATGAATTGTTGTCAAAGTCATAGAAATCTGACATGTATAATTATGTTTGCAGGACAATGGTTATCGAGTGAATGTCAGTGTAGACTGTAAATATTAAGGGATATACCCTGTCTAAGGCTGCCAGCCTAGTTACCAACGTGCAAATTTGAAAATGCATTTGCTCTGATTTAGAACAAATCCTCTACCAGCTGCTACCAGCAAATAGGAATATTATGTTTTATGAGTGAAGGAATTAGAAGTCCGGTAGTCTGTACAATGTATCTCGCTAAAGAAAGAGTTGAGTGTAAAACACATTTATTTGAGCAGGTGAGGGCAAAGAGGTACTTTGCCTCAAAAATAGGACTTCATGACATGATGTATCATGCTCTAGCTTGAGGTGTTCATGTTTTAGATGCTCTCTGTATTAAAGTATCAATTGAGTTATGTTACTTGAAGGAAAGTATGTAGTTAAAGAATTCTTTCTTGAACTTGGGCAGATTCTTAAACCAAGGAATTTTAAACCTTGATTGAAGGAATATTTGCAAAACTTCTGGTCTAGTAGCATGGATTTCGCTTCATTATATTGTGGATCAGACATACTTATTGGTAAGACTAGTCACCTGTACACGCTAGAACCCAATATACTGTATACTCCAGGACTCCATCCAGCTACGGGACCTCTGGAAACACATCTCCGACCTGGAAAAAGGGGTGGAAATGCAGAGTCACAGAATCCGTCTCCGCACCTATCACAAATGTATTGTGGGAAATAAACTGGTCGACTGGCTGATCAAAAATGACCGAGCTGTTAGACGGTAATACAGTTTTGCTTTTCAGCCCATCATCATGATAATTGGGTCCTTGGTCAGTCTGTCCATTGTCCATCGTCGGTCCTTCTTGTCACCATTTTTGTATCTGTAGACTTATTTTGCTGAAAATCCAGGTTAAGGTTTTGGAGTATATAAAGTTTCTTCAGATGCTTGCCAAGTGTACACTATTTGTAATATGGTCTGATGCTGATTTTAAAATGAAAATTCTTATGGGATTCAACATTTATTTCCTAGAATGAACTTTTGAATACTTTGGTTGAAAACTTTTAATTTTGCCATCTTCTAGACTAAAATTTATTGTCAAAAATTTAGGTTAAGGTTTTGGGGTTAGCAATCAATATTTAAATAAGGGTGCTAATTTTTGCAAACTATGACAATATTTTGGGGTTTAATTCCTTTCAATGTTCTTAAATTTGCATGGAATTATACAAAAGCGGTATGTACAAGTACATATTTTTCCCTTTTGGGACAGCCTGTACTGTAGTTAATTTCCTGGTAAGAGTTTTTCCTAATTGTACTGATGGCATGGTTACAGTGTAATTTCGTTGAAACAGTTGTTACTAATTACACAGTTGTCATGGTAACAGTGTAATTTCGTTGTAACAGTTGGTACTAATTATTCTGATGTCAAGGCTACAGTATGATTTCCTGGTAAACGTTGTTACTAATTGTACTGATGTCATGGTTACAGTGTGTATTTCCTTGTAAAAGTTGTTACTTATTATACTGTTGTCATGGTTACAGAGTACAGGCGGTGGTGATTGGTCAGGCCTTACTGAATGCTGGCTACCTAGAGCCAGCCAGTGGACAACAGCCACTTGTATTTCAGGATGACTTTACATTGTACAAACCGTCAGAGGTAAGTATACTAAAATATAGATTTATAGGTATCGCTTTAAAATGACATTTGGATATTGGTGTGACATAACGATATATTTACGAAAAGAACATTTTCAGCAATGAATTTTAGAAATGGTGGTAGCAGATGAACCTGTTGGAGGAAAACGTTGCATTGTTTTAAAAGCATGTTTTATTCCATATAGCTATAGGTGCATGACTACTTATGTAAGTATATAAAATAACTATATATTATTTTTCAGACTTCCCCCATGGAGCAACCAGAAGAGTTCTTGCCAGGGGGAGACGACTCCAGTATTGAGAACACTGAGCCTGAGTGGTTACAGCAGATACAAATGGACAGTGATGGAGGTGTGTATTTGATGAGATGATAATAATTTAACACTCTTATATAGATTATATACTGATTTATCACACCCTAGTTTAATAATAGGTTATCTCAAGGTAATTCTCAAATCATTATCCATTATTGTTGCACTTAAGCCAATATCTTTTTCAACTCCACGGAAAGTATATTCAGCCTGTGTTTCCATTTTGGCACCCATAGGTAGAATTCAATAATTCCAATCTGATTAAAATACAGATCCTCACTCCGTTTTACAAGGATCTGACAACATCCCATAAGAGGTCACGTTCAGATGAACATTGTCGCCTCTTTACTTAACACTAAAATTATTTTCCAATGACCTGTCATCTTGCAGCAAGCCATTTCATCACATTATTCCACATGAACTTTTTGGCGATGAAATGACTAAAAGGACAAATGCGATTATGCAATTTCACTGTCAAGATTCTGACAGTAGTAATTTGATTGGCTATTGCAAGCTGTCATTTGGACATGACCCCCTATGGGATTTGCTCAGATCTTAACGCAGCAGAGAGAAGTTTACAGAAGGGCGCAAAGATCAAGATATGATTTTAATCAGATTGCAGTAGTTCTAGCTCTGTCCATCTATGTATTAATTTACAGCTGCGTAGACTGGAATAACAACAGTAGAGTACCTTATTCAAGGATGTAACATAGAGAATTTGAGGAGATTGAAATCTGCAATCATGGTTCGGTCAAGAACCCTGATCTTCGGCCACAAACTATGAGCTTCGGCCATGAGCCCTGAGCTTTATAAGTCAGTTAAGCCTTGAGTTTCAACCAAGAGCCCTGGGAGTTCTATGTTTAGACTATTTAACTGTCATACTCTCAATATAAAAACATTTTTATGAATGGTTTACGAGGGAGACTCCTTCATTTTGACCAAAATTTATCTATGATCTTCCTCGAAATCTCCCTCATTTAAGTCCAAAGTCACACAATTTCAAAATCTACATCCTGTGGTCAAATGATCTCCTATTTACTGCATGGTATGTGTAATGACAATAACAAGTGTGTCTGGATCAAATGAATACTTTTTGAAATTATTTTCAATTTGATACATAAAATGGGAAAGACAAATTGAGCAATGCAGTTTCAGTCAAAATTCACGTACTTGCTCCCTCATTGGAGGTTTCAGAAGTTAACATCTATGAAACAATCTTCTGTGTATTTACTGATGTTGGTGATGAGATTACTGGAGCAATATGAGCTTGCTGTGTGAGTGTGTGTGTGTTTGGAATTATAACATAACGTCAAGTTAAATGATTAACATTAGTTATTGACAAATGAAAATCGTCATTACCATGTTAACAACTGAAAACTTTAATACTGTGTACCCAGAATCCTTTAATATTAAATTTTGTAAACTTTGCCTTTGAAATCAAATTGCTATATATTATAGAGTGCATTTTATAAATATATTCACTTCTATGACAGTTTTGCCCAAATTGTGGAGGGAGAAAAATGCGAAATTTAAACTGCCACAAAACAGACCTGTCATGCAATGACAGTTAGCTTTAACATATAAAAAAGATTTCTCTATGATGTTATGTAGTTGATATTTTGTCTGTTTTAGACTCTGTATCCGAGGAACACGCAGAGAAGATAGATTCATTCCAGGGTTCGGGTGTGGGTCGCAAACACAAAGATGTCACTTCACAAGCCAGCTCCCACGATAAAACAACTGGAGGTAACTTAACGTCTATTTGGACACATCCTCGATATCCAGGGGTTACGATCACCTACATTCTCTCCACCCCTGGAATATGTCATGGCAAAACTGAAGGCTCTTTCAGGTAAAAAAAACCTGACCAATTACTAGGCTGATGCCTGTCTTTTGAAGATTACAAAGGAGCCGCAACCAACTTCAAAGACTGTTAATTTTTACTGTTATGTGACTACAAGATTCTTTTGATGTACATCAAAATGTCAAACCAGTCTGCTTGCCTTATCAACAAGGTGGCATACACATAGCCTTCAGTTTTGCCATGCCATATTCCGGGGGTGTAGAGAGTGTAGGTGAGCAAAACCCCTGGACATCAAGGATGATTTGGACATTATGTCTTGGTTATGCACGTTGACATCAAGAAAGAATTACTGCAAGAAAGAAGTACATACAGGTCATTTTACAGAAGTTAATTTAATAGAATTTTTAGAAATTACAAAAAGCATTGAGTTCTTTTTGCAGTAAACATGGAAATTGCTAAAAGCTACCCAACCATTTTTTCTGAATTTTCGTTTTTCTTTTGAAGTGTTAACAGTCAAATATATCCTTTTTATCAGCATTTAGAATTAAAATTTAATTAACACACTGAATTTGATTTGTGATTTGTGTTTTGTTGATTTCAGACGAGGAAGAAATTTTGGACTTTGAACCCTTGCCAAGGCAGGACAACCATGGCACTGGAATACAAGAGGATATTATCACAGGTAAGTTACAGGTGATACCAGGGTATACGAACTGGGTAAAAAAAAGAGTTAATAAAAGTTATAATTTAACAATTATGAAACAAGTTATCAAAAATTGAAACTTATATTAATCACTCTTGTTGGCTCGAATGTTAGCCCACAAGTGTCTTATTGTGGGAGGAAACCAGAGTACCCACTCGCAAAAAAACCCATGTGGTCGGGCAAGTGGCCCCCATACCTTTTCATGTCCGGTCAGGGAATTAAACCCCGGCTGCCATGGAAAAAGGCTAGTGTGTTTTCCTCTGCACCTTCCAACCACTTGTGATACCATGGGCTTGGCTTGAGTAAAAGGGGGGACATTATCACAGGTAGGTGACATTTTAGAAAAATGTGAAGTATAATTATATGATTTTCTCCGAACAACTAATTTCAGTTTTGAAAAAATTAAGAAATTAGTGTTTCAATCTATTTTAAAATTTGTGCAGACTCGGTGTTCACAAGTTCCCAGACCCAGAGCGGGTCCCAGCTGACGGGTACATGTAGGGGATGGCGTACCCTGGAGCAAGTCAAGGACGAAAACGACGAGAAGGCTTCATTTGTCAAACTTAAGTATGACTATTGATATTAGTTAATCTCTTGTTAAACCAAAGTCTTTGGATTTAAACCTTCAAAGTACTATCAGGGATGAAAATTCTCCTCCAAAAGGAGCAATTCCTTTTGGAGGAGGATATTGCTCATATGCTAATTATAGTATAATTCTTAAAATTTCCCATTAAAACCCCTTAAAATGTTGGTTTTCTTCCTATTTCACATTGGCTGTTTTCATCTCTGTCCTATAAGCCTAAGTTCAGTCAAATCTTATTATCTAGAAGTCGGCAGGGGCATGAACAAACTTTGATATATCCCTGTCAGTTGGAATCCGTAAAGTGAAGTCTGGCCATAACCAAGGAAATACTTCAAATTAAGGAGGTCTTTGAGTTTGACGAGTTTGAGATAACAAGGTTCGACTGTAGACTTAAGACTTTATAACTTAAGTCGCTGAGGGCTTAAACCAATTCAAGTCACTTTCTTAATTACAGTTCATTGATTCATTTCATAGTTGCGATTTTAAGACATCACCCTCAGATGAAGGTCACAAGAAGGTCAATGTATTGAAACTCCATATCCCTTAACGAATAGATTGTTATTTAGAGGCCAGAGCTTTAAGATTTTTTTAGTGAAACTGCATTAAAGGACTCGCACAACTAAATAATTTACTATATGTTATTACTAAGCTTTCGAGCTAATAACTTTTATATTTTAAGTTCAACACTTGTGACAACTGCCTAGATTCACAGATACATACATGACAAAGGCTTCAAAGGGCATTTTATGAGGAGTTTACTGGCATTTTAGCTTACTACAGGCGTCTGTTTTGGACAACTGGAAATTTACATGTCAAACCAGTGAAATGGGACAGGAACACCCTCTGACTTTTGACCCCATATCAATCTGCCATCACAAATCAAAATCTACCAAAAGTATATATTTTTGTAAAGTTAAGTATCTATGGATTTCATTCAATGCAGAATATGTGAACAATTACCTATTCAAATTACTCAGAATTACTGTATTTAGCCGGAATAAATTTTCAGTAGGGACTACAAACGTATGAAACACTTCGTGATAGGTTGATTTAGCTGTGCGAGTCCTTAAACGTGTACCATAATGTCTCGGGTATAAATGATTATTCACTGGTCGTGCTACATGAAACTTTCTGTAACAGGTCTCTACACGATGACCATTTACGTGACCTGGTCAGTCAGATGTTATGTGACGAAGGCTTGTCCAAATCCTGGATGGACATTGTCCTTGGAACTGCCCAGAGGGTCGGCCGGTATGTCCACCCGGACGTCAAACACGCAGGGGACCACATGGACATCAGGAAGTACATCAAGTTCAAAAAGGTACTTTTAGAAAATCATACACAATCTACTTGATATGTTATATTTTGACCAAAGGGACCAGTCGATCTAGAAACAATGCAATAGTGGCATTTAATAGAAATAATAATTGTAATCCAACTTAATTTCGCATTTTCAAACGAAACAACTATTTTGTGGCAAATTAATTTCGTGATAATTATACAGTCAGACATAAATCCTATGTACAATACAGTACAGTACTCGATCTAATTTTTGCAAATTTAAATTGACCAAGGAAATGCGCAAAAAATTAATCGCATGTGAAAATTAGTTGGTTTACAGTTTATACATTGTTTGTGTAGAATGTATTTATTACATTAATCTTATTGAAGATAATTATATAGTGACGTACCATGTTTTTCAATTAATTCAAATTCTTTTAATTTTAATTTTTTTTTTCTATACTCTATATATTTACAACTTTTTTCAATGGATTTTCCTGACTTAGTTTATGGATAATTCTTAATAAAATTTGGTACACTTCTAGAAAATTTGTTTTCAGTTTCATCTCATGATATTTTCCGTTGTGTATGACCATGGAAATCAATGTATTTACAACCTCCAATTTTTGAGACATCATTTTGGTGGCTTTATATAGAAAGATTGCGTTACAGGGGAATTCGCAGTGTAGATAATTCTAAATTTCTCAATAAATATACAATGGAAAATTTAAAGAAATATTATGAGAAGAGCCTTTATATTCCTACACAAATTGACCTAATCTTTAAACAAAGTCAGGAAAATTTATTTAAAAAAATTTAAATTCAAAGAATATCCAAAATACAAAATGAATAGCAAAAGAAAAAAAAACATGAAAGATTTTCAGCACGTCACTGTATATCATTTGGATTGCAATCACTAACCATAACAAAGTAAATAAGTCTTGTATCAATTGAATGCAGAATTGTTTTGGTTTGACAGATACCTGGAGGAAACAAGGAGCAGACGTGTGTAATACATGGTCTAGTGTTCACCAAGAATGTGGCTCACAAAAAGATGGCGCATCAGCTTACCAACCCAACAATCCTCCTGCTGAAGGGTGCCATTGAATACCAGAGGGTGGAGAGCAAGTTTTCCTCCCTTGAGCCACAGATTCTACAGGTATGTTTCACAAATGGAGCTCATGTTAGTAACAAAATAAGTCAATTGTTGGGTTGTTGTTTGCACGGGTGGTCGGGTTGTCGAGTAGTCAAGTAGTCGGATTGTCTTGAGTGCAGACGGATGGGTGAGTTGCCAATTGATTGAGAAGTTGAGCCTCGAGTGTAGTCGGATGGGTGAGTTGCCAATTGATTGAGAAGTTGAGCCTCGAGTGTAGTCGGATGGGTGAGTTGCCAATTGATTGAGAAGTTGAGTCTAGTGTAGTCGGATGGGTGAGTTGCCAATTGATTGAGAAGTTGAGCCTCGAGTGTAGTCGGATTGGTGAGTTACCAATTGATTGAGAAGTTGAGCCTCGAGTGTAGTCGGATGGGTGAGTTGCCTATTGATTGAGAAGTTGAGCCTCGAGTGTAGTCGGATGGGTGAGTTGCCAATTGATTGAGAAGTTGAGCCTCGAGTGTAGTCGGATGGGTGAGTTGCCTATTGATTGAGAAGTTGAGCCTCGAGTGTAGTCGGATGGGTGAGTTGCCAATTGATTGAGAAGTTGAGCCTCGAGTGTAGTCGGATGGGTGAGTTGCCTATTGATTGAGAAGTTGAGTCTAGTGTAGTTGGATGGGTGAGTTGCCAATTGATTGAGAAGTTGAGTCTAGTGTAGTCGGATGGGTGAGTTGCCTATTGATTGAGAAGTTGAGTCTAGTGTAGTTGGATGGGTGAGTTGCCAATTGATTGAGAAGTTGAGTCTAGTGTAGTTGGATGGGTGAGTTGCCAATTGATTGAGAAGTTGAGTCTAGTGTAGTTGGATGGGTGAGTTGCCAATTGATTGAGAAGTTGAGTCTAGTATAGTTGGATGGGTGAGTTGCCAATTGATTGAGAAGTTGAGTCTCAAGTGTAGTTGGATGGGCGAGTTGCCAATTGATTGAGAAGTTGAGCCTCGAGTGTAGTCGGATGGGTGAGTTACCAATTGATTGAGAAGTTGAGCCTCGAGTGTAGTCGGATGGGTGAGTTGCCAATTGATTGAGAAGTTGAGCCTCGAGTGTAGTCGGATGGGTGAGTTGCCTATTGATTTAGAAGTTGAGTCTAGTATAGTTGGATGGGTGAGTTGCCAATTGATTGAGAAGTTGAGTCTAGTGTAGTTGGATGGGTAAGTTGCCAATTGATTGAGAAGTTGTGCCTCGAGTGTAGTCAGATGGGTGAGTTACCAATTGATTGAGAAGTTGAGTCTAGTGTAGTCGGATGGGTGAGTTGCCAATTGATTGAGAAGTTGAGTCTAGTGTAGTTGGATGAGTGAGTTGCCAATTGATTGAGAAGTTGAGTCTAGTGTAGTTGGATGGGTGAGTTGCCAATTGATTGAGAAGTTGAGTCTAGTGTAGTCGGATGGGTGAGTTGCCAATTGATTGAGAAGTTGAGTCTAGTGTAGTTGGAAGAGTGAGTTGCCAATTGATTGAGAAGTTGAGTCTAGTGTAGTTGGATGGGTGAGTTGCCAATTGATTGAGAAGTTGAGTCTAGTGTAGTTGGATGGGTGAGTTGCCAATTGATTGAGAAGTTGAGTCTTAAGTGTAGACGGATGGGTGAGTTGCCAATTGATTGAGAAGTTGAGTCTTAAGTGTAGTCGGAGGGCGAGTTGCCAATTGATTGAGAAGTTGAGTCTAGTGTAGTTGAGTCTAGTGTAGTCGGATGGGTGAGTTGCCAATTGATTGAGAAGTTGAGTCTAGTGTAGTCGGATGGGTGAGTTGCCAATTGATTGAGAAGTTGAGTCTAGTGTAGTTGGATGGGTGAGTTGCCAATTGATTGAGAAGTTGAGTCATAAGTGTAGTCGGATGGGTGAGTTGCCAATTGATTGAGAAGTTGAGTCATAAGTGTAGTTGGAGGGCGAGTTGCCAATTGATTGAGAAGTTGAGTCTTAAGTGTAGACGGATGGGTGAGTTGCCAATTGATTGAGAAGTTGAGTCTCAAGTGTAGTTGGATGGGCGAGTTGCCAATTGATTGAGAAGTTGAGTCTAGTGTAGTTGGATGGGTGAGTTGCCAATTGATTGAGAAGTTGAGTCTCAAGTGTAGTTGGATGGGCGAGTTGCCAATTGATTGAGAAGTTGAGTCTCAAGTGTAGTTGGATGGGCGAGTTGCCAATTGATTGAGAAGTTGAGTCTCAAGTGTAGTTGGATGGGAGAGTTGCCAATTGATTGAGAAGTTTTGTAGTAAGTAGAACACTTGCCTTTTACCAAGGCAACCAGGGTTAAATTCCCCAATCAGTATGAGGGTCACCTGCCTGACTACATTTGTTGTTGTTCTCCAGATCCTCCGAATTCCTCCTACACTTTGATTCTCTACACACTATATAGCTAGCATCTGTCCCAAAAAGAGGAATTTATTGAAGTTTAAATAATGTAATATTTATTGTAAAGTTTATATAATAGAATAATAATACTAGTTGGGTAAACATCTGTAGAGGTTTGAATTTGACACGTGAGCCAGCTACTCAATAACCCAACCACCGACCATTTGTTTTTTTGCTAGAAAAAAAAAACTTGTACCTCCGATCCACTGTCAATTTTTCGAATTTGGTAATTTTACTATTCTTTTTAAAGCAATAAAAACTTGCATTTTTACAAAAAATTGATAAATATATATTTCTATTCAATAATTTATTAAAGAGAAATTTAAACTATACATTTGTATATGTCTTGCAGTACAAATATATTCTCTTAAGTAAAGAGACCCCTGCAAGCCCAGAGAGTAGATTAATAGATTCATTTATTCATAAATTAAAGGGGTTTTAAGCACCTGACCCTTCTGCTTCTACATTAATTTTGGAAATTTTGGATTCCCACCTTTTGGCCCCTAGCATCACTGAAGAGTCCTAGGAGGACGAAGCAGCTGTATGATGCAGTTTAATTATTTTTTTGGCATACTGTATCTATTACTAAATTTAAAAAGGTGCAGAATATGTGTGTGTTACATCCACTTTGATCTCCGTGGACAACTTTGGTTGATATTGATTGACATCCGGAATCATCTGGGTCCTGTAAAACCTTGATTGGATAAATATTTTAGGTTATTTCCTACGTTCTTTTAAATGACAGGAAGAAGAATTCCTGAGGAAGAATGTGTCCAAGATATCGTCGATGAAGCCTAAACCTGAAATTGTTGTGGTGGAGAAATCTGTGTCCCGTCTCGCTCAGAACTTCCTGCTGGCCACGGGGATCACCTTGTTGTACAATGTTAAACTGGTGAGTGTGTACAAGGCAATGTTATACAGTGGATTCCACTTAATGTCACCCCTATTAATATCACATTCCTCTTTATATCATGTGAGTGTGAACAAGGTTATGTTATACTAACAGTGTGTTTCACTTAATAACACCCCTGTTAATATCACAAATATCACATTCCTCTTTGTATCATGTGAGCGTGTACAAGGTAATGTTATACCCAGCAATGAAATCGGAGGGGAGTAGAGGCAGTCTGTGACATTAGCCACTAGTCCTCTTATTCCCGAGACTAGTAAATTTTGGTACAGACTAGTGGAAATTCCTTGAATTTCAATATTATTTGTTATAATAATAATCACGATCTTGTTGACTGTTTACAGGCTGTGATGGAGAGGCTAGAGAGGTTTACCCAGGCTACTATCATCAGTTCTATTGACGGAATCGTCAGTGGTCCAATCAACCTGGGCTTCTGTCATAACTTCAAAGCATGTAACTTCAGCTTACCTTCAGGTAAGGAGCTCGACCCTAGCAACCTGGGCACTTTTACCCTCAGGTTTGGAGTAACCCTCAGGTAAGGAGTTACCCTCAGGTTTGGAGTAACCCTCAGGTAAGGAGTTACCCTCAGGTAAGGAGGTACCCTCAGGTAAGGAGTTACCATCAGGTAAAGAGTAACCCTCATATAGTGAGTAACCTTCAGATAAGGAGGTACCCTCAGGTAAGGAGTTACCCTCAGGTAAAGAGTAACCCTCATATAGTGAGTAACCCTCAGATAAGGAGAAACACTCAGGTAAAGAGTAACCCAGGTAAGGAGTTACCCACTGATAAGAAGTAACCCTCAGGTAAAGAGTAACCCTCATGTAAGGCATAACCCTCAGATAAAAAGTAACCCTCAGGTAAGGAGTTACCGTCTGTAAGCCTCAGGTAAGGTTAAGACCCTTAACTACCTTGGAAGCTGTTATAAAATAGATTTTCATGTGCAGTAACATGATAGTTTTAGTGAGCTTGATGTTGGCGACAACTAACAGAAATGAGAACTTGTATGAGATATTTTGGCCCTTATTGGCTCTTCACCCCGATGCCAGTGATGTTTTATTGCTGAGCTAAAGGGAAATTCTCCAAGATGAGGCTAGTAATGCGACCTGTTCTCTTAACTTCTACACTTGACAGGGTGATTCCAGTATTTCTCCCCCCTAACTTATGTGATGTGTATGTGTTTTGATTGTAGGTGAAAACAAGACGATGCTCTGTTTTGACGGTTGTGCCACCCATCTAGGCTGTACGATTTCTCTGAGAGGGGGCTCTAGTAGTGAGTTAAAGCGGGTAGGTGATGTTAAAAAACTAGAAATGAAATAACTAATCCGGAAAAAGGAAGCTTCCAACAGTTCACGATTGTATGAGTTAATGTAATTGTACTCTAACTTTTGTTTCCTTCGGTCTTTCCCAAGTTTTATCTAACTATACATTTCCTATCTTTGCCCTGTCGCATCTCACATGAAGCAATTTTATCACATAACTGAATTTAAACACATAAGAGTAATGATTAATTGGCACACTCACAGTTTTTATTGTAGAAAGCAATATACAGACACTGTGATTAGCGCAATAATAATTTAACAAAATAATTTCAGTGTGAAAATCGCTTATTAATTGATAATACATGTATCACTGCTATATATGTATGTTAACAGTATTATGATACAGTTAACAGGGTAAGCATGTTTGTGATGTATGTGTTAATTGTATTGATTGTGTAAGTTCTATCTCTATGTATTTTAAAGCACTTTTCCATGGCTTATTTTACATAAAGTTAGTATATCCTGTAGTTTCCATTTTAGGTAAATTAAAAAAGGTAAATAACCGATTAAATTTGAAAACAAATTTTATTTTTCAGATAAAAAAGATCATGCGTCACATTATCTATGCAGCATACAATTCTCAACTTGAAATCTCCCTCCTAATGGACGAGTTTGCCATGCCCCCTGGGCATCTGGATGATTCAGTCCATGTAGTTGACAGTGTAGACTCCACCCCTTCTGCTGGGGCTGACATAATAGACAGCATCAACAACAGTGATGCCATTAAAGAATGGGTGGAGTCAACTGTAGCAGAGGGAGGAGCTAATGAAAATGAGGGTGCGGCAAGTGCAGACGTGGGTGTGACCAATGAAGAAGTGGGCGTGGTCAAAGGAAGTGAGGGAGGAGCTACAAATGTAGATGTTAATTGTAGTGTTGATGGAAATACAAGTTCCAGTATGACAGATGTTGATGATAAAAACGACAAACAAGAGGACAGGTACCCACAAATTGTGACTTTGGAGAGTGAAAAAAATAAAATGGACACAGAGGAGATGTGCAAATGTTCTGAAACAGACACGCCCAATGTCCTAGAGAGTGTAAAAGACACTGTCCTAGAAAATGACTTGAAAGTTTTAGTAGAGGAAGGAAAAATCAAATTTACTTTAGGAGAAACAAATGACGACAGTGAACAGAATCAAGAGAAAAATAAAAGTTTGGATCTGAAAACGGATTTATTGATCAGTGATAGCATTGGTCGGAAACCGTCTTCATCAGAGATTATAACGGACCAATCAGACCCTCTCCACAATTTTGAAAAAAATCAAGATGATACAATTTTTCAAAGTTCCATTACACTCCAGGAAAAATCTCAAAAACGTTACCAAAAATTCAGGAAACTCCTCAATGAGGTTTTACTTAGTACTTCTCCATTTGTGAAATATGACGTGCCATTTTTAGAATCCGAATCAGGAAGTGACAGCTGTTCGCGAAAGTATTTTGCACATGTAGATGAGTTATATTGGTCGTGTCGATTCGACCCCACAGGGTATGAGATGAGAAAGTCCCAGAAATACCATGAAGGAGAACAGCCTCCGAAACCCCCAATGTCCTGGTCTGATGTGGAGGTGGTTGAGTCCCATCCCTTCATATTATCAGAACTAACCTCCATGAACAAGAACCAAACTGAGGTAAATGCTACTTTCATTTTAGTAATGGTTATTATAAGGATCAAACTGATCGAGGTAGAAGTTACTTTTATTTTAGTAATGGTTATTATAACGACTAACTGAGGTAAAAGTTACTTTCATTTTAGTAATGGTTATTATAAGGAGCAAACTGAGGTAGAAGCTACTTTCATTTTAGTAATGGTTATTACAACATATTTGTTTCTGTAACCATTAGAGATTCACTTCTGGTTGGTGAAAGTACCAGGTAGATCGTGTACAGATACATACATTCAGTGAAATGGTTAGATGTGAAGTTTCTAGCACTACTTAATTGTAACATATTCTGCCACCTCTAATAGACAAATATTGCAGGTATTTACCATTTAGTGAACTTGAATAAACCTGGTAGCGTGCAGGCACTTTTTGGAGAAAGAAATTCGGGGGAAAAAAAGGACATATATATACCAAAAAAAAATGTTATTTGATTTTTTTTTTCTGGAAAAAAATGTGAAGTTGGAGTGACAGCATTAACCAAGTAGGTTGCTAATAAATGCAAACTTTATAAATACATTCAACAAAGGAATTAATTATGTCAGAAAAACATGTAGGCCAAAGCTTCATTGTTTATGAGGCCTAACATTGATTGACACCACGTGCATGTAATGCGCTGCCCTTTCTTGCCACTTAACAAATTTAGCAATACATGTCCAAATTTTCGGTAAATATTGTACATCAAAGTTCGAAGTTTTATAATCATTAGCAAAAATGAGGCTGCTGAAAAAACAAGAATTTCCAAATATATATATATATATCACTTAAGTGTGTTAGATTGCAACTGGTCATTAACTTAGCCAAAGATTTAAGAATATCATGGTAGGATATTGTGTTTGTTTGTTATACCAGAGCATGCTGGCTGACTTCCGAGCACGAGGAGGAAGAATTGTCCTCAAGCCTACTCCGCCCAATCCAGTGTCGGGGCCTAAAGACCTGTTTGACCCGAGCCACAGAAATAGCTCAAGTCAAAGCTTCACATGTGTATCATTCTCAGGGAAAAGAGAGAGAAGGGTTGGTTGATCTAGTTAAATTCTTACCATTGAATCATAAAGTTTTAATAGTTGGCAAATCATCCAAGTTTTATAGATGTTTTAATATTATTTTTCCAGCTCACACACAGACATACATGTACACAATTAGGGAGCCATGTAGCATATAACACTTTTATAATAATTTCCGCCATATAGTATTACTATAAAAGTCAATATTTTCAGGCGTGGAATTTTTCGCTTGGTCAGCCCCCAAACTGTTTGCGATGTGGAAATGTTTGCTCTGTAGTCATACTATGTACCTATGGTAATATAACACACTGTAGAGTTTGAGTGGTGTTAAATATGTTCGCATGTGGATATATTCACAGAGATTAATGCCAGCAAAATTAGCAAAAAAATTCCACACCGCGAAAAAAATCTACTTTAATTTACAGTAGCACATTATGTTCCTGCATATACAGTGGAACCTCGTTATCTCAAAGCCAACAGGACCTAAGGGGAACTTCAAGCTAGTTAAGTGAAGAAGAATGTGTAGTGTAAAGCTTGTTGGGACCGGCAAAATACTGCAAATTAAAGAGGGTCTTAAAGTTTTTTGAGTTCGAGATAACAAGATTTGCTGTATTATGCTGATTGTGTTGATTGTATAAATTGTATAAATTGTATATCTATATACTGAAAAGGTGTTTAGAGGCTTATTCTTGCTGGATAGTTAGGACGCTATATCAAATGTTGCATATTATATTGTTACAGCGAGACTGTCTGGAGTTCCATCGACACCAGCGACTAGCTGTGCTGCTGAGTAGCCACTCAGAGAGATCAGCCAACCATCCGTTCCCCTGTCTACCTCCACAGTAAGTGTATACCTGGCCACACAGGCATGTCTGGACTACAGATGTTGTCTTCCAGATAATTTTACTCCCCATGGTATTAAACCGGGTCACTATACTTCGTTTTTATGCCCCCACCATGAAATTGGGGGACAAATAGTATTGCCCATGTCCGTCCTGTCCCGTCCCGTCTCATAGTAATGTAACCAGCTTAGTTAAATAACTACTGATCCGATTGTCATCAAACTTTGCATGCGTAATAAGCATGAAGAACCAATTTCATATGGGGGAAGGGGGCATCTATGTCTCACAGTTTCTAGTTTTTTTTTGGGGGGGAGGGGGGATTTTGTCCACACAACTCCTCATTAACCTGTGAACCGATTCAAGTGAAACTACAACGGAATATTAGGGACATGTGTAAATGTGCATGCGGGGTATTTTTTTGCAGAAATTTTGGTTGCCATGGTAACCAGTTATCTATAAACAGGCTTTTGTTGGAAAATTTTGTACAGATATCTACTCATAAACCTTTGATCCAATTTCAATGAAACTATACAGAAATATTTCAGAACAATTTAAAGACATATCTGCCGATAAAAATTTGTTCATCATCAACATTGACTTATAAAAGTATTTATTGCAAAGGGTGGGATGGGTGTTATTAGTTAGCCATTGGTTTACAGTTCTAGATATATTTAGGTAGTGTCATTGTTTCAGCAATCCTGTGAAGAAATTATATAATTAATTCCACTTTACATACAGAGAAATGTGGGTGTTATGAAGAGGTTTGGTAATAAATTGTATACTAGAATTCTTCAGAAAATCAGAAAAAGTTAAATTCAATGAAATATTTTGGCAGTTAGTGAAGGGGCAAATGATATGAGTGCATGTATTGTATCACAGCTTTACTGTATAGTTATCATTGTTTCTTTTACAGGATTGTTACCATGGAGTTTTATGGTAACCAGGACATCACTCTCGGTGGATTCCTTGAAAAGTTCTGCTTCAGGTATGTAGCCAGAAATTTAGTGGGAACTAGTCCTACAGCTAGAACCTGTAATCAGTAATTCTAAGATTTATTTAGTGATGTATATAAAGTCAAACTCAAGTTATTGTTATATTGATAGTCCATCTTTCTCTTGTATTCTTTTATTGGTAAATGGACGGTGGCTTATTTGCGATTGCAAGTCAATTTTGGCTCATGTTTGGATAGTGTTTCTATGAGAAACTATTGAGCGCATTCTTGATCAAACTTCAAATCAAATGAGAATATGTGGGCACATGTACAACATCTTTAGGAGAAATATAAAGTTTGTTCAAGAATGTGCTCAATGGTTGCTATGTGAAAAACTATGTAAGCATCGACCAAATATTTACATTTGCATAATTTATGCATATTTGGGATGGTTACCATGGCAACCACAGCACAAAAAACAAGTAGATATCAGTACAATTGCATGAGGGATGTAGTCCATATTTGAAATAAAATGATTTGAGAGTTCAATAATAAAATTGACAGATTTTTGGGCCAAAAACAGGCAAAACCAAAATTACATACTTATTAGTCCTTTATCGTAGTAATTGCACGAGATCTTGATCTAGGTCCATATATGATTATAATGGTGTTTTATTATTAATTCAATTTTTACAATGGTCCTGGTTTCTTTGTCAGAGAGATGACTTTAATATATAGTGTCCTGGTTTCTCTATCAGAGAGTCCTACTCCCTCCAGCCATACACCTGTCCCTCCGAAGCGTGCGACATTCCGATGTTGGACCATGTACGTAGGATCGTACATAATAATGGTGCCATCTACATATCTCTGCGGAAGTTGAAGAATTGTGTTCCTGGGGGAGACAGTGCCATCATGATGTGGAATTGGTGTAGGAAATGTAGACAGGTAGATTTATTTAAGTCTGTTCAACTTTACGCTGTTCTCTCAATAGTTATACAGTTGAATCTCATTACTGTAAAAACCAGACTTAGTATTTCGCGAGTGAAATTTTTCACTTAGTGAAGCTCCAAACTGTTCGCGATGTAGAAATTTTTGCGCTGTCAATTATGCTTTTTTTCACTGTGTACCTATAAAACTATCTTACACTGTAGAGTTTGAGTGGTGCTGAACATGTCCGCGTGTGTAATTCGCGGTTATTTAATGAAAGCAAAATTAGGGAAAATTTTCACACCGTGAACATTTCCACTTTTACAGTATCTCAAGGTCGTCGAGACAATGGGAAAACTTCCAGTTAATTGGTTAATCGAGTTACATGAGTTTGATTGCTATAGTAAAGCTAAGTCTGGACTGACACAATACTTTGAATTAAACAGGGTTTTCAAGTTATATGAGATCGAGATAACGAGTTTTGTCGGTTCTTATATAGTTTTTACATAGTCCCTATTCAATATCAGTAATTTAAAATCTTCTTTCACTACAAAGAAGGAAAAAAATGACAATGTATATACAGATTATGTAATTTGTAATAGAGATTGATCAAAGGACTATTCAAGTAATAGGGATTTATCTAATGGTAATTTCAGTAAAGAGTCTCCCTGACCATCAGACTCACCAACAAATCCCTTTTGTCCATGGTTGGGTTACTTGCCTTTATTGTCCATTGCTTGAATGTAAATTTATTAATTAAGTTCTGTTGGTGGTACCCCTAAACAAACCTGGAGTCCTGGGTAGGGATAGATGTTTTGCTAGAATAGCCCTGAGTGTGTTAATTTATTCTGAATCATGAAACAGGGCTTGATCACCCCTCTTTTTAGGTTTGGTAAACAGACCCATTCCCAATGAAAAAAATGTGTGATTTTTCCCTACTTCCTCTGAAAAATTCCAAATTCAGTTGCTTAAAACAAATTTGTACAAAGTGAAATATTCATTCTGGGCTGTAAATGCATATTGAGTGTTGACATTGCTTAAAATAGTAATTTAAAAAAAAAAATAACATACATATATATATTTAGTTGTAATACTAATGTTTCAAAATATCCCAAGATAGCCATAACATCAATTGATTTTTCCCAATTTGATCTCAAAATCCCCCGATAAAGCCCTGTGAAAGCAAACCAATGGTTTTGTAGGATTGAGTTCTAGATCTGATCATCACTTTTGGATTGTATTGTACTGAAAATTTTTATATAGCAGGCTTTGACACTAACTTTATTTGGTAGGGAGACCACCGGTCTCCCTAATGATGAAAAGTGAGGGCCCTGACTGAAATCTGGGGGCCCCGTATCATAAAATGTGATCAGCATCTTTCAAAAGCTTTGTTTTCATATAATAAAATCTGTGTTATAAAAATCAAGCATTCCGCTGAAGCTGCTGATTGAAAATGTATTACTGCACTTGACTCAATTATGTCGATGCTGATATAGGCCTAGTAATCGCGGCTAACAAAAAGTGAGTAGAAAGACGGAGCGTCGTTCTTTTGCTTGTTTTTATTTGTGGTCATATTTGTCTGTATTATATTTTGAAGACCATTGTCATTTAACATTTCAAAAACTCAAATCAATTAAACACAGGTGTGGCCTGGCGGGCCACCAATATTTAGCAATAAGGGGCCCATAAGGTATAACATGGGGCCTCGGGCCCCGGTCTTACATTAGTGTTGAAGTCTATATAGTGGGCTCTCAGAATTTGAATGCTAAGTTGGCACATGAATGATGATGCAATTTTGTTCATTTGAATTCATTGAGTGACCCTTTGACCTCTATCATTTGACCAATCATGGCAGGCCACTCCGTTGATGCCGATGAGTCAGGACACCTGGAATATATCCTTTGCCAAGTATCTAGAGCTGCATTTCTATGGTAACAGTTTCATGCGACGAGTGAAATCCGAGAACTGTACACATTCCCTTCACCAAACGTTCAGCCAGTACTTTGGGCACAAGAACATTGTGGCAACCTTCAAGTAAGTATTAGATTTCAAGAAATGCAATATTTAGATGAGTGTTAAGACATCTTGATCTTTTGGGAAAATAGCACTGAAAATAAAACTTTATAATACTCACCCCTGACATTTCATGATGAACTATTCCGACCTTTGAATTGGAAGAGTTTAATGTGTCTTCAGGGTTGAATGATTAGATTTTCTCTCAATCTAGGTGTGTAATACTGGCCTGTCTAGGGCAATACACCTATGATCGCTGTTGTTTTCTCTCATTTCTAGGTGTGTAATACTGGCCTGTCTAGGGCAATACACCTATGATCGCTGTTGTTTTCTCTCATTTCTGGGTGTGTAATACTGGCCTGTCTAGGGCAATACACCTATGATCGCTGTTGTTTTCTCTCATTTCTAGGTGTGTAATACTGGCCTGTCTAGGGCAATACACCTATGATCGCTGTTGTTTTCTCTCATTTCTAGGTGTGTAATACTGGCCTGTCTAGGGCAATACACCTATGATCGCTGTTGTTTTCTCTCATTTCTAGGTGTGTAATACTGGCCTGTCTAGGGCAATACACCTATGATCGCTGTTGTTTTCTCTCATTTCTAGGTGTGTAATACTGGCCTGTCTAGGGCAATACACCTATGATCGCTGTTGTTTTCTCTCATTTCTAGGTGTGTAATACTGGCCTGTCTAGGGCAATACACCTATGATCGCTGTTGTTTTATCTCATTTCTAGGTGTGTAATACTGGCCTGTCTAGGGCAATACACCTATGATCGCTGTTGTTTTCTCTCATTTCTAGGTGTGTAATACTGGCCTGTCTAGGGCAATACACCTACATGTATGATCGCTGTGGTTGTATTGCACATCTACCCATGCAATACATCCAGGGCATTTGGTAAAATCTGATGGCGGAATAAGGGAAATGGTGACGTGATGAAATTAAAACCTTCCATGATATTTTAACCGTGTACATTAGAAAGCTGAGATTATTTTTTCTGTGCAAACTACGTTTCCCAATATGGGGTATGCTTAATCTCGCTGTATCATTTGTTTTCGTCACAAAAAGCTTGAGGGAAAAGTTGATATTTTCAAAATGAATGTCAATCAAAAGTATTTTCATGGTATTTGAGCTTATTCAGGTAGTTGAAATGAGAGAAAAATGCTCTTTCATGACCAAAGATGTAAGATAGGGAAATTCCATCCTCGGGATTTTCAAATTTGGCAAAACTCTCGGCAAAGCCTCGGGTTTTACCAAATTTGAAAACCCCTCAGGTGGAATTTCCTTTTCTTACATCTTTGGTCATGAAAGAGTCTTATAATCTAGACAGCAATATCTCTTAATGACATGATAAGACTAAACAGTCACTAAAACTGTCTGAATACTAGATAGTATTGTTTGTTTTTCCATATTTATAGATATTATGGAATCACCAAGCTGGAGATAGCTCTACCACACTGTGTTATCAACCTGGAAACAGGTTCCTACCAGCAACACTGCACACATCTCAAGGAGGAAACCTGGCAGCTAGTCAGCAGGTAACCAAGGGAGATAATCAGGTCATAGGGGTGGGCAGTGTAGACCAAGCACCTAGTCGGCAGGTAACCAAGGGAGATAATCAAGTTATAGGGTTGGGCAGTGTAGACAAATAATCTAGTTAACTGGTAACCAAGGGAGATAATCAAGTTATAGGGTTGGGCAGTGTAGACAAATAATCTAGTTAACTGGTAACCAAGGGAGATAATCAAGTTATAGGGGTGGGCAGTGTAGACTAAGACCTAATCAACAGGAAACCGAGGGAGATAATCAGGTCATAGGGGTGGGCAGTGTAGACAAATAATCTAGTCAACAGGTAACCAAGGGAGATAATCAGATCATAGGGGTGAGCAGTGTAGACTAAGACCTAATCAACAGGAAACCAAGGGAGATAATCAGGTCATAGGGGTGGGCAGTGTAGACAAATAATCTAGTCAACAGGTAACCAAGGGAGATAATCAAGTTATAGGGGTGGGCAGTGTAGACTAAGACCTAATCAACAGGAAACCAAGGGAGATAATCAGGTCATAGGGGTGGGCAGTGTAGACAAATAATCTAGTCAACAGGTAACCAAGGGAGATAATCAAGTTATAGGGGTGGGCAGTGTAGACTAAGACCTAATCAACAGGAAACCAAGGGAGATAATCAGGTCATAGGGGTGGGCAGTGTAGACAAATAATCTAGTCAACAGGTAACCAAGGGAAAATAGATAAAACACCTTTTCATTAATCAAGGGAAGAATTGTCTAAACACCTTGTCAAAAGGTAACCAAGGGAGATAATCAAGTCCCAAGAAAGGTTGATTAGATCAAGTTCGTATTGGACAGGTAGCCAAGGAAGAAAATACATCTTAATGGTGAGCTAAGTAGTACCTCATGAACATATCACTAGGGGAGACAATCATATTGTGCGGGAGGAATTAAGGCACACCTCATTGCTTGATAATCAGGAGACCAACTAGGACTGCAATAGTGACTTTATACATATGTACCTTGTTTATAATTATGTAGTTGTAATACTTGCCTATGAGGTTATTGATGACAATCCTGGTTGTTTGGTAAACATGTGTAAACAAGATATGAAAATTTAGATAACAGGCACATACATTAAAGCTGTGGGTAGTTATATACCAGGTACTTGTTTTCGGGCAAGAGACAGACAAAGCATATGATATACCAGACATGCATATAAAAGCTATTGGGAGTGATGTACATAGTTTTCAGTTGAAAGACTAACAAAGCTATAAGTCAGGAGATATGACCAAGGTCAACAGTATCATTATGTAAATTTAGTCTGAATCATAAATATGTATTACAAGTATATGATAACAGAAATCAAAATCTATGTTACAGAGGGACAGACATGTACAGTACGGTACTGGAGTATGTACTGAAGATCAATGCCGAGAGCCAGAACGAACTTCTGTCCAGAATGGTCGGAGACTATATAACAATGATACAGGTACAAACAGTCATAAGTCCTTCAATCTTGTCCTTCATTTCAAACTGTCAAATGTATTTTTAAATCTTTTTAGTCCTTACACGTATTGCAGTCTATTTTACCTGTATAATATGGTCACCTCTTTTACATTCTGTGAGGTTCCAACATAATTTTTGTTTCAACCTGTCAAACTTGCACTATTTGGCAGAGAATTAATACTTGCCCAGTGTTTATTTCACGCTTCACATTTCATTAATATGCATATTAAGTCATTCATCCCTGAATATATATTAGAGAATACCGAAACGTTAACAAAATCATAATCCGAATTCCGAATCGGTTAAAGCAGGGGCAAAATATGAACAAAGTAAAGATTTACATGGAGACCCTTGTAAAAGTACAAAAAAATAAGACCAGGGCCCGTATTCATGAAACTGTTCTCATGCTCAAGCATCGATTTTGTGCTCAAACCTTATTTCTTGTTCTGGCTATAAATTATTTAAAAAATCTAACTTTGTCAAAGTTTTGGAAAAAGTTGAAAAGACATGAAGCCAAAAACTGTTGTCAACATTTACTTTGACTTTTTGACTCTTTCACATGATTAATGAGAATTTCAGGAAAGCTGGCTTGAGCACAGAATCCATGCTTGAGCATGAGAACGGTTTCATGAATACGGGCCCAAGACACCTGCCATGTAAATCTTTGTCACATCCAAGTAAACATCAAGTTCTCAAAATTAGAACCGAGTATCATTGTCAATCACAACAAGTAAACACACTAATGAACACACTCAAAAACGTCTTGTAATGAACTATTCCAGCCTTTGAATTAGAAGAGTTCAAAAGTGTCTCCAGGGGTGAATGAGTTGAGATGCATACTCATGTGATTGTGATAACAATGGATGAAAGTGATAACAATGGATTTGTCTTCATTAAGGCAGTCGAAGAAAGTGAAAATTAAATTGCAGCGAAAAATTCATGTAGATTGAACCATTGAAATAGGATACTATGTCTATTTGTGTCAGTATAAGATAGTTAAACTCACTCGCCCCTGAAAATGCATTTTGAACTCTTCCATGTCAGAGGTTGGAATAACTCATTATAAAATATCAGGGGTGGGTACTGTATACCGACAAATTTTCGCTCCCGTTTCAATTTTACACTCAAGAAATAGGGAGAATTTAAGATGAGGGCGAAAATTACAAGGTGGTATGTGTAACGTCAGATGAAAATCGAACTATAACCATGGGTGTACAGGGCGAATATGTTTTGTGTTGATTAAGGGTGAAAATAACCAGGGGTGAAAATTTGCCAGTATACAGTGACACACGTTCCACTTTTATTGTAATTTATCGATTTTGTGACTTTATTTTAACAGAGCGATAAGTGTGACATACGTGAGAAAGGACGCAAAATCCTGGACAAACTTCAGGAGTTGGAAACGAGTCTGAATATCTGGGGATCTGTGGATACAAACATGGGGCAGATAGGTATATACTTTGTATATAATTCAGATTTATTATCTTTGTTTATATGCAACTTAATGATCGGTATCTCATTTCTAACCCCCGATGAATTCAGGGCTTTATCAGGGGGTTTGGGAATCGGACCTTGAGATCAAATAGGGAAAAATGGATCAACATAACAACTATTTGGGAAATTTTGACAAACAGTATTATAACAACTTAATACATTATTTCTTTTCTAAACTACTATATAAAGCACTGTCAGTACTCATGACATTAACAGCCCATCTTTATAAAAATTAATATCACAAGAAGCTCCTCAAGTATGTAAAACCACCAAATGTTTTTCAAGTGTCTGAATAGGGAAATTTTAAGAGGAAATTTGGGAAAAATTACACCTGTTTTTCATTGGGAATGGGTCGTTTTACTGGACCTAAAAAGAGGGGTGATAAAGCCCTGGAATTACACAATGTTATCATTTCACCCTAGCGTCAGCCAGTTTAGACACTGAAGTATAAGGGTACAGTAACTTTCCATGGCAAGAAATCCTTTTGTTTCTATTAAAATCCGAAAACTTCCAAGACCCAATCAACATGCTTGATCAACTTTAAACTTTACAATAGGTCATTAGTATTCTCCTGAGACGTATATGCCAACTGAGATGGGAGATAACTCTGTTTACAATAGGTCATTAGTATTCTCCTCAGACGTATATGCCAACTGAGATGGGAGATAACTCTGTTTTACAATAGGTCATTAGTATTCTTCTCAGAGGTATATGCCAACTGAGATGGGAGATAACTCTGTTTTACAAAACGATGGAATAGTAAGTGATGTTTCTGTTGTAGACAAAGGTGGAGAATTTTACCTGTTACAAGATGACCTTGTCCGACTCAAGAGGTCGTACTCGGACTCCATTTCCAACTGGAACATCAAGTAAGAACGGTTTCATATCACACGCTTTTTACATAGAGATAAGGACCATAGCACACTCTGTTTACATAGAGAAAAGGACCATAGCCCACTCTGTTTAAATGGCGATAAGGACCATAGCACACTCTGTTTACATGGAGATAAGGACAATAGCACACTCTGTTTACATGGAGACAATAGTACCATAGCACACTCTGTTTACATGGAGATAAAAGGAACATAAATTATATAATTTACAAAGTTTCAACCAAGAATAAAAAAAAAATTTACTTCAAATTTGCAACGATGCTTTTAAACAAGTTGATACAAAATCTACTCAAGGCTTTTTCATTATTTTTCAAAAGTACCTCCCTTTCCCCGCACAGTTAATTCTGAAATAGCCCTCACTAGCAGCTATAAAGTTTCGTTACAACAGAGTTTTGAATAAGATCTTCAAAGATCTTCTCATTTCTTTGACAAATATAATAGGCCTCTTGTTTGCCATTTCCTCAAAGACAAACAATTTCTTATATTGTAGACTACATGAGCTGTATTCTCAGCACAAGAAAAGACAAATTGTTCTGACGAAGAAGGAGCGAGAGATGTCCACACTGCCTACTGACGACGTATGTATCTCTGGAATATTCTTACTTTAAATTTGTAAATTGTGGTGTTGTGAAAGAAAAGTTGGGTGAACACATAGAAATGTGCTGTGTTGTGGAAGGGAGGTTGGGTGAACACATGGAGAGGTGCGGTGTTGTGGAAGGGAGGTTTGGGTGAACACATGGAGTTGTGCTGTGTTGTGGAAGGGAGGTTGGGTGAACACATGGAGGTGTGCGGTGTTGTGGATGAGAGGTTGGGTGAACACATGGAGTTGTGCTGTGTTGTGGAAGGGAGGTTGGGTGAACACATGGAGGTGTGCGGTGTTGTGGATGAGTGGTTGGGTGAACACATGGAGATGTGCTGTGTTGTGGAAGGGAGGTTGGGTGAATACATGGATGTGCGGTGTTGTTGAAGGGAGGTTGGGTGAACACATAGAGATGTGCGCTGTTGTGGAAGGGAGGTTTGGGTGAACACATAGAGATGTGCTGTGTTGTGAATGGGAGGTTGGGTGAACACATAGAGATGTGCGGTGTTGTTTAAGGGAGGTTTGGTGAACAAATGGAGATGTGCGGTGTTGTTTAACTCTTTACCACTCATAAGCGTGTCTGGACGCCTGTCCGTTATTTCCACAGAAGCGTGTCTGGACGCATGCATCGTATTTACTCACAAGCGACCGAGAACGCATGGCCATGTTTTCCGCGGAAGCGTGTTTCCCCGTGTACCTATTTATAAACTAAATATCTCGGCCACTGTACATGACTGGGCTGAATGACGCATACCTGCGTGTAGCTCTGTGATTGGTCAATATAATTAGATACTTTTTATAGATCATCACCTTGACCTTGTGACGTAATTCAGTCAAGAAATCGCAAAATGTCAACTTGTGAAAGCGTGGCTAGAAACGTAATGGCGGCCGAGCCGGGAACCAATTCCAATGAGGAAATTTTCAACTATGACGATTCAGATTCAGATAGATTTTATGGTTTTTCAAACAAGAAGGATTCAGGCATTGAAAGTGATGTAGTCTTTAGTAGTGACAGTGACTCAGGTTGGCGATGAGAGCGACGAAGACAACCCGGAAGCGTTCAACCCTACTCACTGCTACGGCGATCAACCGTGTGAACTTAACGATGTTATTGTTCATGCTTTTCCACAAGAAACTCGACCAGTATTGCGTGATGGTTTTAATACTGATACTACTACACCTTTAGATTAGTTTTATCTCGTCTTTAAGCCAGAAAGTTCAGTAGATATCGTGCGATATACTAATGATTACACCCGGCGGAAATGTGAGAAAAAGTGTTGAAAAGATCAGATATGGTACATTACATTATAGAAAACGAAACGAAATGTCTGCCTGCTAAAGCTTATCTTTATGGGAGTATTTCAATTACCATCTTACAAAGACTTTTGGTCTAAAGACATATTTTTAGAAAATGAAGGGATCAAATCTGTAATAACAGTAAACAAATATGAAAAACTATTTTTTTGCAAATATCCATCCGTTGCATCAATGTTTTGCAATAAATCTATTGAAACTTGCATATACTTCTGATTTTGAAATTTAAATATGTATCAAAATATTGTGCAGGTTCCACGGAAACAAAAAATGTATACTTATAATACCATATTTTGTTGAATATTATCTGAAAAATAAGTTTTAAAAACACACATCAATTTTGAATTAAAATTGAAAAAATGCCTGAGGAAATGGGTGCACAAATTATACAATGTTGCAGAGGTTGGAACAGAGCCAACTCTGACACTCCACCAAGTAAAATAGATACAATGTTGCAACAATGTTCGAGTGGTAAAGAGTTAAGGGAGGTTTGGTGAACACATGGAGATGTGCGGTGTTGTGTAAGGGAGTTTGGGTGAACACATAGAGATGTGTGCTGTTGTGGAAGGGAGGTTGGGTGAACACATAGAGATGTGCGGTGTTGTTGAAGGGAGGTTTGGTGAACAAATGGAGATGTGCGGTGTTGTGGAAGAGAGGTTGGGTGAACACATGGAGATGTGTGATGTTGTTGAAGGGAGGTTGGGTGAACACATAGAGATGTGCGGTGTTGTGGAAGGGAGGTTTGGGTGAACACATAGAGATGTGCGGTGTTGTTGAAGGGAGGTTTGGTGAACAAATGGAGATGTGCAGTGTTGTGGAAGAGAGGTTGGGTGAACACATGGAGATGTGTGATGTTGTTGAAGGGAGGTTGGGTGAACACATGGAGATGTGGGGTGTTGTTGAAGGGAGGTTGGGTGAACACATGGAGATGTGTGATGTTGTTGAAGGGAGGTTGGGTGAACACATGGAGATGTGTGGTGTTGGTGAAGGGAGGTTTGGGTGAACACATGGAGATGTAAGGCATTGTGGATGAGAGGTTGGGTGAACACATAGAGATGTGTGATGTTGTTGAAGGGAGGTTGGGTGAACACATGGAGATGTGTGATGTTGTTGAAGAGAGGTTGAGTGAACACATAGAGATGTGCGGTGTTGTTGAAGGGAGGTTGGGTGAACACATGGAGGTGTGCAGTGTTGTGGAAGAGAGGGTGGGTGAACACATGGAGATGTGTGATGTTGTTGAAGGGAGGTTGGGTGAACACATGGAGATGTGTGATGTTGTTGAAGGGAGGTTGGGTGAACACATGGAGGTGTGCAGTGTTGTGGAAGAGAGGTTGAGTGAACACATAGAGATGTGCGGTGTTGTTGAAGGGAGGTTGGGTGAACACATGGAGATGTGGGATGTTGTGGAAGGAATGTTTGGTGAACACATGGAGGTGTGCGGTGTTGTGGAAGAGAGGTTGGGTGAACACATAGAGATGTGCGATGTTGTGGAAGGGAGGTTGGGTGAACACATGGAGATGTGCGATGTTGTGGAAGGGAGGTTGGGTGAACACATGGGGACAAGAGGTGAATTGAGTATCCTTTTGAGATTCAACTATAATTTATGTCTTTAAAAATGAAATAAACTCCAGTAAGTCATGTTTCACTGATTAATTAATTGGTTTGATATCAAAATCTTGTCCAGAATATCAAATTCTTGACAAAACAGAACTGATATTCTCTTTCTTGTTTAAAGTCTGGGTGATTCAAGTTGATACAGTTACTAATGGAATGTCTTGATGAATTAAAGTTTGAAGGGAATGTTTGTTCGTACTTTAGTGAAAACTTTGATGAATATATGCACCTGAAATGATAAATGGAGATTCAATGTCTTACTCATTAATATTTATAGAGTTCCCAGGCCAAGTATGCCAAATCCAGCTCAGATGAAGGAAGCTATCCTGGCAATGCCAGCCTCAATGTTGTCATGGAAACACGACCCCCTAGTAACGGCAGTGCTGGAGGAACTAGGTCATCTACTAATTCTCATGGTACGATTTTTTCCAGATCAACATTTAACAGAAAAAAACAACTGTTCCAATAATTAAAGAGTAACTGTAGTGCAAATAGAAACTGAAATGATCAGACTCGTTGTATCGGCATTAATACATTGTCGAAAACCGCATCGAAATCGGTCGACCGGTTACAAAGTTACGACAGGTTGAAGTTTGGTTTTTTACCTGTTTTGCCACACGCAAATTAAGCGCACCGCGAACCGCTAAAAGTTGTGCACACGTATTGGTGACGTCACAACGGGAACACAAGAAATTGGGTCATATGTCTCTCTACATATAATAGTAATATGTACGTCTGGTTGATAATGATTCAAAATGTATTATACAATGAAATTAAGGGGCGTACCATATTATGGGGGTCGGGAGAATAATCTGAAATCGTCATTGAAATAACTTTATTTTGATTCTTTCATAAATATAGTGTTTATTGATTGTTCAAATTCGTTTTAATGGACCCATATACAGTGTATATATATGCGCTATCATATTGTAATACGTACTCTGTGTCATTCATAATGTCAGTTATAATATCATTTATCCAATGATTCAAGAGTGACTCTTATAATAATACCTTTGAATATTGTAAATCTCATGTTAGTGTCCATCATATTACGTATTCAGATTAGCGGGATAATCTACCTGGTCAGTTCGATAACTTCACACGTACAGTGTAACTTGTTACTCAAATAGCAAGTAATTAACATTGGAGAGGGGGGGGGGGGGGCTATCAAAGTTAACTAAATTGTAATAGTTGAGTATGTTGCGGTTATTATCCCCTCTTTATAACTTCAAAATGTGTACTCTGAATCTGTAGTTACATGTAGATCTCGACTGGAACATAGACTATCGAGTGCACGTGTATCTTTTGAAATCTCCGTAACCCACCGTCAACTCACACAGTATATGACACTTTTTTAATTTCGAGTTTGACTCTTCTATTCAACGAGAAAAGTTCTGTTGAAAACTTGCTTGATATGTCTCAGGGACGTATATGCACATATACGTCCCTGCTATGTTTGTATCACAATTTTTTCATATTTTATTTTTAACATAAATGAAAAGTATGCGGATTAAAACCACAGGCACTTGTGGCCAGGAGAATAGCCATCTAAATATATAGATAATTTGCAAAATATGAATAATTAAAATAAAATGTAAAAACTGACTTTAAAAATTTTCTTTTTATGTTATTAATCATCTAAAACCATATTGAAAATAATTGCCAAATTTCAGCTTGATACGTCAAGCGGTTTAATTTAACAAAAAATCGAATATCAGACACTTTTTTTGGGGGAATTTAACCGCTTGACGTATCAAGCTGAAATTTGGCAATTACTTTCATTATGGTTTTAGATGATTAATAACATAAAAAGAAAATTTTTAAAGTCAGTTTTTATATTTTATTTTAATTATTCATATTTTGCAAATTATCTATATATTTAGATGACTATTCTCCTGGCCACAAGTGCCTGTGATTAAAACCAATTAAGTAATCTTCTCATCTTATTTTCAAAAGATGTTCCATGTTCATTTCTTGTCAGTAAAACACAGGGGTTTTCAAAGATCTAATCTTATTTTTTCTCAAACAGAATTCGAAATACATTGTCTTGATTTCTATTTCGATGGTTGTGCCTGAAGACAGGTAGCATCAGGATTTTGCTCATATTCTATTTATTTTACAATATTCACGATTTGAAATGTTTTTTTTATACTGCATAGACATAAACAAATTATCAATGGATAGAAAGCTGTTAACTTTCAAACACACAGGTCTATAATTTCTCAAACATATATAAGGATAAAAGAAGTCGAAATGTGATACCCGTCAAAACAGTTTATACAGGTCGAAAGCATTGATAAAAGTTATATATTTTTATTTTCCAATGTACGTACATCGCATTGTACGTATAAAAAGGCTGGTCTTGTCGTTCTATATGACGTTACTTACTGTTCTTCTTTGAAGTCCAATAAAATATATGGTTTTCGAAGTTCCGAGTCTATACACGGAATTAGATTATATCTAAGTCCGTGGTCTAAAGCAACACAAATATCCTTTTTCCTTATCTGTTTGTTTGAGGTTGTTTCTAGGTAGTTTTGTATTTATACAGCCGACCGACATGCATTACAATTTTTCAGCGTGCATTTTAAAAGGTGTTGCGATCAGTTCCTGCTGATATGTGCATGCAATCAACGTGACGATACACACGCCGTTTTAGCGGTGTTATATGAAATAAAATATGAGAAAATTTATACCTAATCATATTAAGTGCATGTTTTGAAGTCTTTCCGCAAAATAATAACCTGTTAATCATGTTAGCGAGTCCGGCGGTTATTGATTTATGGTCGAGTGATCATGACCACGTGTGCCGCACACCTGTAGAACTACCGAACCCGGGCCCCCTCCCCACTAATTACGGCCCCCTGGGGCATACAACACCTTGGAATTATCAGTAGGGTCAATAATGAACTCCATACAACCTTGATATATAATAAGTGTCATATTCTTGAATAGAAGACTCTATACAAATAACAAGTTGTGATACGATTCATATAATTTTAATATAATGACTACACAAGTCTATCAGTGCGGTCACCGTTGTGACGTCACTTCCGGTCGTATGGCAAAATCGGGGATTTTCTGATTTGCGTTCAGGTGTGAAATTTAGAAAAATGGTCAAAACTTCGTAATTTTTACCAAAAAATTTTTTTCGTGAGAATTATCTCACTTACTATTTACCAATCTTTCCATACACAAAAGATGGTTTTGCACTACAGTTACTCTTTAAGGTGTCATTAAGAAGCAATAAAGAATATAAAAGGAAATGAAATGAGGCCTTTAGTCTCGGAGTTTGAACTTCCTATAATTCTATATCTCCCTTTAATAGTCTGTGGCCTGTAGTCTTGGAGTTTGAACTTCCTAAAATTCTATATCTCCCTTTAATAGTCTGTGGCCTTTAGTCTTGGAGTTTGAACTTCATATAATTCCATATCTCCCTTTAATAGGCCGAGGCCTTTAGTCTTGGAGTTTGAACTTCCTATAATTCTGTATCTCCCTTTAATAGCCTGGGGCCTTTAGTCTCGGAGTTAGAACTTCCTATAATTCTATATCTCCCTTTAATAGGCCGAGGCCTTTAATCTTGGAGTTTGAACTTCCTAAAATTCCATATCGCCCTTTAATAGTCTGAGGCCTGTAGTCTCAGAGTTTGAACTTCATATAATTCCATATCTCCCTTTAATAGTCTGAGGCCGGTAGTCTCAGAGTTTGAACTTCATATAATTCTATATCTCCCTTTAATAGTCTGTGGCCTTTAGTCTCGGAGTTTGTGAACTTTCTATAATTCCATATCTCCCTTTAATAGTCTGTGGCCTGTAGTCTTGGAGTTTGAACTTCATATAATTCCATATCTCCCTTTAATAGTCTGTGGCCTGTAGTCTTGGAGTTTGAACTTCCTAAAATTCTATATCTCCCTTTAATAGTCTGTGGCCTTTAGTCTTGGAGTTTGAACTTCATATAATTCCATATCTCCCTTTAATAGTCTGTGGCCAATAGTCTCAGAGTTTGTGAACTTTCTATAATTCTATATCTCCCATTAATAGTCTGTGGCCTTAAGTCTCAGAGTTTGAACTTCCTATATTTCTATATCTCCCTTTAATAGTCTTGGGCCTTTAGTCTCAGAGTTTGAACTTCATATATTTCTATATCTCCCTTTAATAGTCTTGGGCCTTTAGTCTCAGAGTTTGAACTTCCTATATTTCTATATCTCCCTTTAATAGTCTTGGGCCTTTAGTCTCAGAGTTTGAACTTCATATAATTCTATATCTCCCTTTAATAGTCTGTGGCCTTTAGTCTCGGAGTTTGTGAACTTCCTATAATTCTATATCTCCCTTTAATAGTCTTGGGCCTTTAGTCTCAGAGTTTGAACTTCCTATAATTCTATATCTCCCTTTAATAGTCCGAGGCCTTTAGTCTTGGAGTTTGAACTTCCTATATTTCTATATCTCTCTTTAATAGTCTGAGGCCTTTTTGTCTCAGACTTTGAACTTCCTATATTTCTATATCTCCCTTTAATAGTCTGTGGCCTTTAGTCTCAGAGTTTGAACTTCCTATAATTTTATATCTCCCTTTAATAGTCTGTGGCCAGTAGTCTCAGAGTTTGAACTTCCTATAATTCTATATCTCCCTTTAATAGTCTGTGGCCTTTAGTCTCGGAGTTTGAATTTCCTATAATTGTGTATCTGCCTTTATTAGTCTGTGGCCTTTAGTCTCAGAGTTTGAACTTCCTATAATTCTATATCTCCCTTTAACAGTCTTTGGCCTTTAGTCTCGGAGTTTGTGAACTTCCTATAATTCTATATCTCCATTTAATAGTCTTGGGCCTTTAGTCTCAGAGTTTGAACTTCATATAATTCTATATCTCTGTTTAATAGTCTGAAGTCTATAACTCTGTATCTCCCTTTGTTTTTAGCTTCCTCCGAGCCTGTCCCTATAGACACAAACATTACAGAAACACGTGAGTATGCTGTAGTACTAGGTATGCTGTTAGTATGGTCAAAGCCTGTTGTTAGTAGTTATAGACGCTAGCATCAGAGATGTGTATGCTATACATTGTATTTGTATGTTAAGGATCCTGCATATCATTTCATATAGGTATGCTGTTAGTATGGTCCAAGCCTGTTGTTAGTAGTTATAGGCGCTAGGCATCAGAGATTTGTATGCTATACATTGTATTTGTATGTAAAGGATCCTGCATTTCATTTCATATACTCATCTCCAGGTGTTACCATTGGAGAATGCCCAAACAAGATGCAGATATAGATTCTCTGAATAATATGCTATTGATAATAAACCAAATGATTTGGAATTGCAAGTCGGAATTCAATTGTATTAAGAAATTTACCAGAAATCAACAAATTTTAAATATTTTGGTATACTGTTTAATATAATTAATGTTTATTCCGATAAAAAATTAATGAAATAAAGTTTAATTTCTGTCTATGCCATCATTATTTACAGAAGACTCTGATGTATTTATTGAGGAAAATACGGGTGAATTTGTAATGGTATCCCACCATTTATCTAGTAACGAGACAGGTACCAGAGTTATCTCCCTTTGTAATCCACCTTCATGTACTCAGTACAAGCTTGGCTTAATAAATCTTCGTAAGCTTTTGAGGACTAAAACGCTTTGTCATATATATGTCAATAAATGCCAGCTTTTGCAGGTCTACTTTCTGTATTTATGGTTGCTGGACATATGTAATTTGGGAATCACCTTATATATTGTATTTGTCGTACCTTTCACGAAGGTTTTTTTTTTTATTGTCACAGATTTAGCTTACAATGTATAACAAACACGTCTTCTCTCAGCAGGGCTCTCATTCTTCTACATTCTCTAATATACAAGCTTACATTATTTAACATACAATCTTACATTCATCACAAACTTACATTATTTAACATTATACGCAATCTTACCTTTTTTTTCTTCTAAAACATGTACACAAATTCTAGGCCTATACAAGTGTAAGCCCTATATGACACCCACACTCACATGTCGAGGGTTTCATGAGGGTTATACAGTGTACCCTCGTTATATCACCACCTTTCGTCCATTAGTAATATATCTACATGTATATTGTCACAAGTCTTATTCTTGAAAATAATTATTGATCTGCCTTTGTCGCATGCCATCCGTTATTATCTGTCCAACTTTATGCGTAATAATTCAGATCATGATCTAATACAGAATACGCTTTTGTCTTTGAGTCTCCGTCTTGACTGAATGATGAAGCCAAATGTTCATACCATACACAATAGGAACACAAAGTGAGTAGAAATCAGTCTTGCTTTTGATACAAACCAATTCAAGCCATAACTGTTTCTGGATGTAACATGATAAAGCCATCCAAATATTGATCTACCTGAGCGATAGAAAGTCATTCAAGCGTACCTGGACATGTACAAATTGAGCAAGTAAAAATTGGAAATACCCGTATGTCTATAAATAGAACACTGATTGCCAAAATGGTGATATCGTTGAGGGAAATGAATATAGCGATATTGGACGTTTGTATTGTAATGAATATGGCAGATGGCAGTATGCAAGGGTGGCAAACATAACGAGGGAATTATATAGGAGGGAAATCTGTTCTAGAGGTTTAGGTGGCTGTATGCAAGGGTGGCGGTAAATTCGGGTGGCGATAGGTCAAGGGTACACTATTTCTTTTCACGAGGGTTATATTTGTCAGACCTTTCAAGAGGATAATATTACCTTTCACGAGGGTTATACATGTTTTTCCTTTCATGAGGATTAAATTTGTTAGACCTTTCTGGAGGGTTGTATTTCCTTTCACGAGGGTTATATTTACCTTTCACGAGGGTTATACATGTATTTCCTTTCATGAGGATTATATTTGTTGGACATTTCACGAGGGTTATATTTCCTCTCAAGAGGGTTATATTTGTTGAACCTTTCACAAGGGTTGTTTTACTTATCACTGCAAAAAATGTATAAATTTCAGCACAGTATCTGTTGTCTTTATGGTATCAACTTCGTCCTAAAGTTATCAACTTTGTCCTTAATAATGTTGTCAATTTGTAATAAATAATGTTGTCAACTTTGTCCTAAATAATGTTGTCAATTTGTAATAAATAATGTTGTCAACTTCGTCCTTAATAATGTTGTCAATTTGTAATAAATAATGTTGTCAACTTTGTCCTAAATAATGTTGTCAATTTGTAATAAATAATGTTGTCAACTTCGTCCTTAATAATGTTGTCAATTTGTAATAAATAATGTTGTCAACTTCGTCCTTAATAATGTTGTCAATTTGCAATAAATAATGTTGTAAACTTCGTCCTAAATAATACTGTCAGCTTTGTCATAACTAATTTTTCAATTTCATCCTAAAGTTATGTATTTTAGGCCACATTATCAACTTTGTCCAGTGGTATATTAACTTTATCCTATGTTAACTTCCTCTGAAAGCTATGAACTACGTCTTGAATTATTAACTTAATCCTTATATCAACTTTGTCCTAAGTTATAAGTTTACCATCATACAGTGACCGGGATGTAGCTCTCTTGACTGAGGGGCTTTTTAGTAAATTGAACTGATTTACAATGGCCTTAATACTTGCAAGACCTCTTTAGTTAATATATATCTAAAACTTCTTCTTCAAAACTACCTGGTATGAAACTGAGATTTGTAATACTGTCAAATAAGAAATTAACTGTTTTCACTTTTTTTTTTTATTAATTTGGGGCATGTAAAGTTTCCACTTATATATGATTATGTATTGTAAGGAAGGTAGATTAAAATTCCCACTACTCAATATCTTTAAAGAATCTCATCCATAAATGTAAGTGCCTTTAAATCACAACTTCTTAATAAATTCAACACAGAGATTGATTTCAATGTTAAACTTTTACATAGCTACAATTTTATATAATATAACATTTGTTTAATACCTACAGTGAAACCCATTTATGACAACATTGATTGTTATGATGTTTCCTATTGTACTGATATTTTCATTCTTCAACTACATACACAGGTAACCAATAAAAATTATGGTCAACACGGAACCTTGCTAATGATGTTTTTTGGGGTAATTTTTGTATTGCTGTCTGAGTTTGAAAGATTATTCAGTGAAATGATCTTGAAAATAAACTTTTCTATATCAAGGCAATCTCCAAATGTCAAAAACTAAAATTGGTATAAAATAATGTCATGCAGACACTTGTAAGTGATTGAGGATTTTGGGACTATATATAGCCAGCTTTTTTACAAATACATGTTTCAATGCTCAATGAATCTTTTATCGTTTGTAATAGAAACTTGCTCATAATGCTGCTTAAGATTACATGCGGCTTCGAATTCCTGCCCTATTCTTGCTTTTATTCAGAGCACATTATCCAAATTATGTTTATTAAACACAGTTGGATATCCTGATGTCTTGCCTATCAAATGAAAAAAATAAACAACCTATTTCCTGGTGACACTGCCTAACCAGAACTGTCATTCCTAGCAAATTAATATGTTTAGCGGAACTGGACTGTGTCGATCTTCGTCGACCAGGTAGCTCAGTTGGTAGAGTGTTCGTCTAGAGTTCGGAAGGTCCCAGGTTCGAACCCCAGTCTGGACGCTACATTTTCTCTTTCTCCTGTTACAGATGTAACAGTGTAACAATATACTAGTAAATGATCAAACCTCAAGGTCATCAATACAAAGTCGAAGGTCAAGCTCACGTTTTACATTGTTTTACCTCAAGGTCATTAAATCAAAGGTTATTGTCAAATTTTATATCTCTTAACTGCTTAACATTTCCTAAAATTTTATGATGTTAAGTTGATAGTCATCAAACAAGGTCAACTGACCAAACATCAAGGTCATTGAATCAAAGGGTCAAGTTAAATTTCACATCATTATAGGGTTGATATTAACATACCTGGGTAGTGGTCCCTTCCTGAAGTGCCAGTGTTTTACTTTTGTTTAAACTTTATATGCTGTTGGCAGCTAGGTCTAAAGTGCCTTATAATACAGGACGAGCTCATGTTATTTCAACTTTATACATAATGCAACCAATTTGTAATTTCTGGTTACTAATGTGGAATGATGTGGCCATGGATGTTTATAGGGCTTTATATTTACCTTGTCTTGAATTTGGCTATTTTTCATGACAATTTGCCCATAAATAGTTTTGACTTGATAATTTTGGTTCTCCAGTACTCTTAACATATAATCTAACCTCGTTATCTCGAAGTCGACGGGACCGTGAAAAAACTTCGAGTTAGCCGAGTATTCAAAGTAGGTTGATTTGAATACCTAATGTGAAGTCTGGCCAGGGGGCTGAGGAAATACTTCGAATTAAACAATGTCTTTGAGTCACACAAGTTCGAGATAACGAGGTTCAACGGTATTGATTGAGCTCGTGTTGCAATGGCGGGGCACTTAGAGATGGTTTCTGTCTCCATGTTATCTAGTTAAAACTAAAACATTGTGACATAGTATGATTTATATAGTCAAGCTGTCTGTTTGCTGATCAATATCATTTTTATAGTACCAATATGCATGTATAATGTATGTGTGAACTGTTCCAGAGTACGTGATGAGCCCTACCCCAGGCCTCGGGATATCTCCAGGTATGGCAGCAGGTATTATACCCGAGAGCACGCCGCCTACTAACACAGAACTCAACAGCTCTAACTCTTACATAGTGCTACAACTCAACAAAGGTACAGGCTCTAACTCTTATATAGTGCTACAGCTCAACAAAGGTACAAGTCTAGCCAGGCTCTAACTCTTATATAGTGTTACAGCACAACAAAGATACAGGCTCTAACTCTTATATAGTGTTACAGCACAACAAAGATACAGGCTCTAACTCTTATATAGTGCTACAGCTCAACAAAGGTACAGACTCAAACTCTTATATAGTGCTACAACTCAACAAAGGTACAGGCTCTAACTCTTATATAGTGATACAGCTCAACAAAGGTACAAGTCTAGCCAGGCTCTAACTCTTATATAGTGTTACAGCACAACAAAGATACAGGCTCTAACTCTTATATAGTGCTACAACTCAACAAAGGTACAGGCTCTAACCCTTATATAGTGCTACAGCTCAACAAAGGTACAGGCTCTAACTCTTATATAGTGATACAGCTCAACAAAGGTACAGACTCTAACTCTTATATAGTGCTACAGCTCAACAAAGGTACAGGCTCTAACTCTTATATAGTGTTTCAGCTCAACAAAGGTACAGGCCTAGTCAGGCTCTAACGCATTCACCACTGAAGACATATTAAAGCACTTCCAATTCAAAGTTTGGAACATTTCGTTATAAAACTTCAGAAGTGAATGAGTTTGGCTACTGCTTCCCTAACAACTGCGTTCTTTTTGCTACTAAAGCATGATGCTTCTCAATTTCAGTCCCATTTTGCTATATTGCATCTAATAAATTTCATATATTGCTTTGTTATTTTATAATTTACAAGTTTTTATACGCCCACCCAAAGGGTGGAAGTATATTGGCATGGCTTTGTCCGTCCATCCGTTCCTCCACTAACATTTGGTTTGTCCACAACTTTCCCGAAAGGAGGTTTTGAAGAATTTTGATGAAACTTCACACAAATGTTATTAGCATGTAGATCTGAAACCAAGTCGATTTTGAGTTTCATTCAATATGTCATTCCAAAATTCAAACAAAAATATTATGGCCTTAATTTTTAGTCGGACAGTCGAAGGTGGAGGGGACTACATTGTATTAGTTTACCTGCCGTTCGTCTGTCTGTCACCCTTTTGGGGTTTCCGTGGTATTCAGGTACATCATGGCTATATCTAGGTCAAGTTCTGATCTAGTTACAATTGAATGATTTTTACAGAATTACGGCCCCTGAACTTTAAAATTTCAGATAATTCAGTATCCATGCATTATCACTGAAACATGTGCACATATTGAACTGAAATTTGGTACATTTTATACAGATACATTATAATGGTATCTACGTCAAGTCCCTGTAATTTATTTAATGAATCATTGCATCTTTATAGCTTGTTGAGGCCGGTATGGGATATGTATTGCTTCGGCAATACTCAATATGCTTGTTTCATTTAAAAAGAAATTGGCTTTAGATATGGTAAAGGATTTTAACTTACTTAATATGGACTTTCATTTATAAATGAGGTCCTGCTTTGGTGACCTGTTGCATTAGCCAATCAAATTACCACTTCCAGAATCTTGGAAATGAATATTGGTGAAAAAGCTTGCACGATCCTATTAAATGTGTGTTTAGTCATTTTTTCACAACAAGCTTAAAGTGTTGTGATGAAATGACTTTGTGCAGGTGAGAGCTGTACACTGTCCTCCATTAGAAAACTCTGCTGAATGTAACGTTACCGGCAAGTGGTGTCAATTGTCACCAGAACATGACCTTATAATATGATGGGGTTATGTTAAATATGTTAAATTATGAAACAAGTTATCCAACTTATATTAATCACTCTTGTTGGCCTGGATGTTAGAGTGCGAGGGGTCTTATTGTGGGAGGAAACCAGAGTACCCAGAGAAAGTCCATGTGGTCGGGGAGGTGACCCCATACCTTTTCACATCCGGTCGGGGAATTGAACCCCGGCCTTGGTGAAAGTCAAGTGCGCTATCCACTGCACCACCCGACCACCTTTAATGGTGATATTTGACCACTAGTTAGCTTGTTAGGACAGATTTAAGTATAAAGTTTCATTTAATAGTCTGGAGCATTCTTAAAATCAAACGAGACTCAATATATTGAAAGATTTGCAGAGTAATTCTACTGAAAAAAAATTCCCAAGATTGCACAAATATATACAGATAGGTGAGCAATACAGGCCCTCTGGGACTCTTGTAATGTTAACATATGATACTCTATATATGCACAATTATTTGCCCATATATATATACAATGTAACTATATTATTATGTAATATATGCAGCAATCAACATTTGTTTGTTTGGATGATCCTGTGTCATATTGGATCAATATATACTGTGGTTATTACTTATATTATGAGACCTAATAGTTTATAAAATCAATAAAATGTATCGGAACAATTGCTTAAAAATAAGACCTATCAAGTAAATGATGGGTGTATTCCAGATAATCCTACATCAGAGGTTGAAAGGAAAGGTCAAGGAGATTCAAAATCATCCACCATGCCAACAGCCGTTACCAGGGAAACGGAAGATAGCCTTATGTTAGCAGATAGCGATGTCCAGAAAATGAGGTCAGGAAAGAGACTTGTGGTCCAGGGAAATTCACAGAACAAACTCTCCAGTATGTATTTATTTTGATAATATCAGGATATCATATCATGTTTAAATAAATGTATAATGTCTACTTGACAGAAGCTCATGGATTGTACTAGAATTGTATGTATCCATTCTCAGAATAATGCTATCATACAGACGACCAAGGCAGATGTCATTAGACAATGCATGAAATACAATATTGTAATATAATCTCCTCCTCCTTGTCGTGACATTCTACCACTAGTCCTTCCTCCCCCTCTTCCTCTTCTCCTACTCCCTCTCCCCTCCTCTTCCTCCTCCTCATGACATTCTACCACTAGCCCTCCACTGTGATCTGGGTTGCAAGTACGAATCCCTTGTGGGGCAGTTGTCAAGTCCTGACAGTAGGTCGTTGGTTTTTCTCCGGGTACTCCGGCTTTCCTCCACCTTCAAAACCTTGCATTTAATGACCTAATGGGACATAAAACACAATAAACCAAAACCAATCCTTGTTGTCTCCTCTTTCTCCTCCTCCTCATCACCTCCTCCTTGACTCAAAGCCTCCTCTTCCTCGTGACCTCCTCCTCTTGGAACAGCCTACCCGAGTCAGTTACAGCATCATCGTCCATGGAGGAGTTCAGGGCCAAATTAGACAGCGTGCCCTGGACACATCTGGAACTTTTCACAAATAGAGGTCAGCCATTCATTTCACTGGAAGAAGCCACCTGTTCTTGGCCAAAGAAGAGGAGGAGGAGTCCCTAACCGAGTGAGGGAAAAACAAATTTCTGAGGAGTCCTTGATGGTCTGTGGTTGTCTATAACGGTGGCCTCCTCTAGTCCTACTGTCCCCAGGCATGAAGTTCTTTGCCAGATCAACAATGCCATTTTGGATCTTGTAGCAGCTAGATCAGCTAGAGGACGGGTCGATGTTTAGTACATCGGTGCAGCAATGATTCCCACTCCAGTTGTTCTAGTAGGGCAGTTACACAGCCTTGGGAGGTGTCTGTGTACTCGTTGAAGACAAAGCAGTCTGCACTATGTTGTACTTGTTCCAAGTCTCTGATCAGTGTGGTTTGTTGGGGTCCCACACTGTTGACGCATATTTGATCGATGGTCTGATCAAGATGCAATATGTTGTTGCCTTGACTGATGGTTTGCTCCAGCCAAGGTTCCTGCGTGTAAAACCAAGTGAGTGTGTCACCTTCCCAGTGTAGATCTTGGTTGATGGTGATACCAAGGTAGTTCCCTCCGTCAACTACCTCCAATTTGTGGCCAGTGGTCAGTGGTCAGTGGTCAGTGTTGGTTGACATCTTCCCGAGATTCTGATGACTAGACACTTATCTGGGTGGACGCACATCTGCCATTTGTGTTCCCATACCTCTAGGTCTGAGAGGTCGTTCAGTGTTAAGAGTTGCCATCTTCCTAGTTCTTGATTTTCCAGTAGACATCATATTCATATGTGAACAGTTGTGCATCTGAGCTGGTACACTGAGGGAGGTCATTGATATAAGCCAGAAATAGGAGCGGCCCGAGCACAGACCCCTGGGGTACTCGGGACAGGACATCTAAGGGAGATGAGGCGTATATTGTATCCCTCAAGTACAAGGTTGAAGGATATATAATATATTTTTCTGTTGTAACGAAATGCAAGGTAGCTAGATAACGGAACTTTTTTTTGTTAATATTATCAGAATTTTCTGAAATTTAATCCGTTTTGTTTTTTAGACAGCAGTGAGGACCAAATAGATAGCCAACAGACCGACAGAATCAGTGGCATCAAAAAGACCATTACCAACTTCCTGTCAGGAACAGGGTTATCTCCCTTGGTCATGCCAATGTGAGTTCTACAATTGTCAATTATAGACTTCAGTTAACTCATTGACTCCTTTCAGCTGGTGTTTCATAATGAACTATTCCAGCCTTTGAATTGGAAGAGTTCAAATGTGTCTTCAGGGGTGAATGAGTTAAAATGAATGGGTGGTTAAACGCACATAGACCTGAAAAATAATGTTTACAAAGACGAAATTATGCTTAACAACAACTTTAATTTTAAAAAGAATAGGTAGAGCATATAAATTCTGCAGAGGAAAGATCTGATGTTGCAATTGAAATGACATCATGAGGTATATATTACCGGTAACCTACTGTTTCTGAAACTACTACATACTACAAATCACCAGCCTTTGTATGATTGTTATATATGCTACTAAGAAAGATATAGGTAAAACCATTTACTACGAAATGAAACATAATAAATCTTATACAGGTATGTTCCTATATAAACTGTATCTAGGAATAAATTTTTATAAATTCTGAACTCAAATGTGTAAAACCCTTTATTTCTAATCTGGTTAAGTTTATGTAAACTCTCTTTAGGTTTCTGTGATACCTGTACAGTGCACTCCTCTTTATAACATTTTTGGGGTTATTTTTTTATTTTCTATGCAACATATTATACAAGTTGTATCTGAAATCATGTAAGGGGAAAACATGATATAAAGAGAAATGTGATATTAAAAGGGGTGATATTAAATGGAATCCACTGTATTAGGTATGTTACAGTGGGTATGTATTGTTTCAGTGACGCCAGTGAACATACAGTACTTCCCTCCTGTTACCGAGTGCCTATCCTGGTGTACGACCAGGAGCCAAGCTCCATCATCGCATACGCCCTCAGGTAAGTTTTGAGAGGTATTTGTTGGATACAATATTATAATCTTCACTGACACCTTGTTTAAAATCCATACTGGCTTCCATATTTCCAATATTAATTTACTGGTACAGGTATAGTCAAAGTCTTCAAAAATACTTGAAAAATTAATAAATGCTTTTAGGCTGGAGTGTAGTCTTCAAAATTGACATAAGAGGAATAAGTATTAGCCCTTTAGAATCAAGGGTTGAAAAATTGCAGGGATGCCACTGCATCTAGCATGTACATGTATAATATATATCTGATTTGCCTCTTTTAGTATAATTCTTATATGTGATTATGTATCTTGAATAAAAATACAGTAAAATGCTGTGAGACATATTTTGTAGAAGCTACTCTTTATAAATAAAACTGATTTGAATCAGATTTACACAAAAAAATCTGTACTTGCCATATTTTACCTGCAGTTGTCATGACTACCACCAGAAGCTTCAGGAGATCCAGGCAACAATTGGCTCATCTCAAAGAGAGGCTTCTTCTCAGAGGTAGGTCTATATACAGATCTAGAGTGATGTATTATTGTGTTGCCTGTCAAGTTTTAGAACTGATCGGAAAACCAATATGATTGACGGACAGACATCTTGGATTTTGACAGTAATGGTTTATGATCGCTTTTTCTTGAGAAGTACTTGATGGATCCTTCTGAAATTATGTTTGCAGGTTCCCCTTGGTGCCTGGGTCTATACATAGAGTGATGTTTTATTGTGTCGCCGGCAAAAGTGACGTATATGGATAACTTTTTCATCATCAGTTGTCAGTTAATTGTGTACCTGAACAAAGATTTTCCTGTAAAAAGTTCAGTTCCAGATTCAAACTTAAAACAGTGCTTCCTTGATAATGAATTCTTTGCTTTAGATTGCTTTGTAGGTTAGAAGGTTTAAGTTCAAGGTCACTAAAATGGATGTCTGAACAAAGGTTTCTGTACCTGGAGCCTCGATCTATATATGATTCTTGTTTATTAAAATGAAAATTCTAATTAATAATTAAATTATATTCTGTTTTGTTAATATCTTTCTGCTGTTGGCAACACAGGTGACACATTTGCTTCTGTTGAATTCTTGTTGCTTCCTGAAAATCTGAAAATCAATAGATGCCAATTTTCCATGTTCTTGTTCGTTTTCAAGTTAAGTATGGTGGGATGTTATTTCTATGTATTAATTTCTGCACATTTACAAGTTTGAATATGTTTGTTGTTGCATTTGTCATATTTTGTGAGTGTAATGTTTATGCTTCAAGTTGAAAAGTGAAAACTAGAAATAAGATTCCCATCAAATAGGAACTTAAACAGTGTTTGTCAAATGTTTACCCTGCATATGTAAATTTGTCACATCTACGCAATCCTCCAGGTATGTGACTGTATAATATAAGTTATATAGTCACTAACTGACCCTCTATAGAGCCATAGAGGGTCAGTAAAATTTATAGCCGGCGAGGGCGGAGCCCGAGCCCCCTATATATTTTACTGACCCTCTATGGCTCTATAGAGGGTCAGTTAGTGACTATATAACAAATTTATCGCATCGAGGACACTTTTTAAACACATTAAACAGAAACAACATAATCAGTAATTTCATTTTTCAAAGATACACGCCATTTGATTTACGAAGCGGTGGAAATTGTCGTCGCCATTAAATCAAACTGACCCTCTATAAAACTGGTAGCGCCATCTAACGTGCTAAAGTGACCCTCTATAGAAAAATAGAGGGTCACCACGTGACGTCTCTCAACCAATGATTTCATGATATTCTAGTCCGAGGTGCGATAATGGTAATTATACCCCCCACTTAGGTAAGGGGGATATATATAGTAGTAATTGCTTTGTCTGTGTGTGCGTGTATGCGGACGTTTCACGACAAAGGTCTACACCTGATTAGATTTTGGAGCTCATTTGTTAGCGTTAAAGGTCAAAGGTCACACTTGACCACTTTGTGGAGGTGTGGGGTATATCTATGTGAGCCGCTGCTCACTTTGCTTAACTAATTTTTATATCCTCTATTTCACAGCATCTACAAAGGAAGTAAATCAGGAGACACAGATTCTGCGTCCTCAGACAATGATAAAGGTAAACTCTAAAGTTTGTCCTCCTTACGTTATAATGGAGATACTGTAAACTCACGACTTAGTTTGTCCTCCTTACATTATAATGGAGATACTGTAAACTCAAGACTAAGTTTGTCCTCCTTACGTTATAATGGAGATACTGTAAACTCAAGACTTAGTTTGTCCTCCTTACGTTATAATGGAGATACTGTAAACTCAAGACTTAGTTTGTCCTCCTTACATTATAATGGTGATACTGTAAACTCAAGACTTAGTTTGTCCTCCTTACGTTATAATGGAGATACTGTAAACTCAAGACTTAGTTTGTCCTCCTTACATTATAATGGTGATACTGTAAACTCAAGACTTAGTTTGTCCTCCTTACATTATAATGGTGATACTGTAAACTCAAGACTTAGTTTGTCCTCCTTACGTTATAATGGAGATACTGTAAACTCAAGACTTAGTTTGTCCTCCTTACGTTATAATGGAGATACTATAAACTCAAGACTTAGTTTGTCCTCCTTACATTATAATGGAGATACTGTAAACTCAAGACTTAGTTTGTCCTCCTTACGTTATAATGGAGATACTGTAAACTCAAGACTAAGTTTGTCCTCCTTACATTATAATGGAGATACTGTAAACTCAAGACTTAGTTTGTCCTCCTTACGTTATAATGGAGACACTGTAAACTCAAGACTTAGTTTGTCCTCCTTACGTTATAATGGAGATACTGTAAACTCAAGACTAAGTTTGTCCTCCTTACATTATAATGGAGATACTGTAAACTCAAGACTTAGTTTGTCCTCCTTACGTTATAATGGACATACTGTAAACTCAAGACTTAGTTTGTCCTCCTTACGTTATAATGGAGACACTGTAAACTCAAGACTTAGTTTGTCCTCCTTACATTATAATGGAGATACTGTAAACTCAAGACTTAATTTGTCCTCCTTACGTTATAATGGAGATACTGTAAACTCAAGACTTAGTTTGTCCTCCTTACATTATAATGGAGATACTGTAAACTCCAGACTTAGTTTGTCCTCCTTACGTTATAATGGAGATACTGTAAACTCAAGACTTAGTTTGTCCTCCTTACATTATAATGGACATACTGTAAACTCAAGACTTAGTTTGTCCTCCTTACATTATAATATGGAGATATATTGAAATCAGGGTGTCTGTCTGCCATTTGGTTAAACAAGGTACTACTTTTAAATTTCATGACTGTTTTCATTTCTGACTGTAATCAAAGTCAATGAAAACAACCATTCAGTGTAGTTGATCTAGGGAACAGTCTTCCCCAGGATGTAATAGATTCAACAGATGTTATAAAATTTGAAATTGCTCTAGATGTGTGCTATAAACGTGATAATGGAACTTTAAAATTTTAGTTTAAATGCTGTTCACTTGACACAGGAAGAATGTTATAATTTAAATTTTGTTTTTATATATTGATATGGATATATAGGCTCCTAACCTGCGTTCATAATCTGTCATGATATTAAATCATGTTAAATACAAACATTGTTTGGTGTTGATCAGTTTCTCAATCTAACCATGTATTATGAAGTGTTTTTTCTTACTGTTGTAAATATATTTAACTCTGGTCCAAAACATTGTAACATATCATCAATTTAATATCAGTCTTTATAACACCAGCTATTTTTAAAAATATTAAAACAAAAAATAAAATAAAATAAAACAGTAGTTGCTCCAAAAAGAGAATGTGTTTTTGTGTATGCAGATGGGATCTGGATTGGGATAGCAGTTTCACCTAATTCGGCATATAGTTCAAATTTATTTTATTACAGCTTTTGCAGATATTAAATGTTTGCCATCCATTAATGGAAAATTTGACATGAAATGCGAGAATGTTTTTATGGCTAATCTTATAATGATTGTAATTGGTATTACCAAAACAACAATAGCTGTGTGAATGCAATCTACTGGCTAAATTATTCACTGGAAAAAATAGCTTCTGTGAAAAAACTGAATGAATGTAGATACCGTAACTGAAACTAAATTTCTTCATATTTTGTCTCGTTTGATTACGACTTTAAACGGATCAACAAGAGAAGTAACTCTGTATACAGTAGTGTTACATCTTATGAAAACAGGGATGCGGAAAGGAGGGTCTGCCATGCTGGCGTTCCTACGGGGCGGGAGTAAGGAGGCCAGTCCTGTGTTGCCACGGAAACCTATGGATAATGCAGCAATGGATTCCGTCAAGTACACTCCAAAGTTAGAATCTGAAAGTATAGATGTTGGTAAGTTCTCTTTTTTATGTCTGGTATAAAATTCTAGACAAGTAACTGTCAAAAATGTTCACAGATTAGCATATAATATCCTACCCTTCATTGCTTCTATAAACTTTCTTTAAGTCTGTGAATTTCTTTACAATCACATACTCAACCCTGCTTAAAGCTGTAGTAATATCTGATAAGGACTATTCCATAATTAATCTTGTGTGGGAGGTGGGAGGCACCTGTATTAATGTATCATGGGTGGTGGGGTTAAAACCAGATCTTCTTATGATTTCTTTTTTAAATCACTTTTAATATTCGATGGTTGGCTGGGTCTCTGAAAAAGTGCCTTTCATATGGTTATTTCTGGAACAGCCCAAACCCCATTAAAATATTTGCAGATTTCATACCTTTTTTCAATCTTCACTGTGTAAGCATTCACAACTTGTATCTGAATTGTACAAATAAAATTAATCCTGTCACAAATTTGCATTAACTTGTGTTTTCGCTGCGTGGTAAACAACATATATCATAGTTGATTGTACTAATGCTCTGCCTATATATGTGTTCCCAGCTTATACCTAACACTTTATTATACTGAGCAGAGGAGGAGCGGGCTTTCCTGATGTCTGCTTCGCTTTCACTAGGGGGCGCTGACTCTGACAAATCAAAGGGAGGCAAGCAGTTGACCAGTCCACACCTAGAACTACGTAAGGCTTCACGCTTACAATGCTTCCTGTTTCAAATGCATTTTCTTTTTATTCTGAATTTGTTTCATTTAATGCTTTATATTAATCTCAAAATCTCAAATATTAAATAATATTTATGCACTTTTTGTAAATATAAGTTAACTAGATCACACTTAATGTAAACTCAGATTTAATATTTAGGTTCCTGCATCAAATATGGAATGTTTAGAGGAATTGTGGTATAGATATGTTGAACCAGCCCATTTAATGAAAAAGTGCTACATATGTGTTTAAAATGTTTCTTTTTAATTGCATAGTCACTGTTACTTTAAATAGAATTTGAGATTTATTCTCAAAATGAATTTAATGAACATCCAAAAATCTATTTACACTCCTATTTAACAAATATCATACACCCATTATTAGTATTGAGTGTACTGGCCCTGTTTAAAATGACCTACCTGTCTTGTTTACAGAATTCTCGGACCAGACGGCACGTTTCTACTGTAAGGTGTATTTTGCAGAGCAGTTTCAGCAGCTGAGGAAGCTCATCTTCCCTGCTGGGGAAGACATGTGAGTACACAAGGTCACATGAGAAACATTACATGAAGAAAGTCATGGTCACAGAACATTACCATAGAAGGTCAAGGTCACTCATAGTCAATTAAGAATGTTACCATAGATGTTAATGTCAAAGTACATTCATGAAGTTAAGAAAGTCATGGTCACATTAGAATGTTGACATAGAAAGTCAAGGTCACAGAGAAGTGTCTAATTAAGGACACAAGGTTACATGAGAAAGTGAATATAATATGTGTGTTTATCATTTCAATGTTTTATCACAGGTTCATCCGATCATTGAGTAGGTGCAAACTTTGGGAGGCCAAGGGAGGTAAATCTGGATCTGCTTTCAGTAAAACTGATGGTAAGTCATGCAAAAATGTTAAACATCATATCATTACCTTTTAGTTTGAAATGGGAGACATGATTTCATTTCAGAAATGTTGTTTCAGTTATATCAAAATTGATGTTCAGATATGAGTACTATGTTATACAATGCATTTCTCATCTTCTCATATGTTTATAAACTATAATTTTTCATTTAAATACTTAATTTTGTATTTGCAACTTTTGTTAATTTACATGGTACCATTTTCACATATTTTGAATTATCCTTTCCGAAAATTTATTTGAAGTGAGGATCTTCCAATTTTGGCAAATTCTACTACTACTTCTTATGTTGCTAGTTTTTCACACTGCAGAGCTGTCTCAGTATCTTTTAAAAAATGTGTTTCCTCTGAAAATTTAACTAGATGTATCAAAGTGATGTATATCATAATATTTACAGCCTACACTGACATTCACTCGATAACCATTGTTCCACAAGCTATCATTATCACCTCATAACTGTACTCAAACACATGGCATATTTCTATGACGTCGACAACAATACATGTGGGTGGAGCTATGCATATCCTCCAGTTTGAAAAACAATTGTGTGACATCATCAACCATAAACGTGGGCGAAGCAACTTTCATGCTGTTACATTTATTGAACCATTCTCGCTTTTATTAGTTTTGAAATGAAATCTGTGTCCGAAGATGGGACTACAATGAACAAAATAGTTACAAACATTTCACAGAAAGATACAGTAACTGTAAATATAAGGATAAATTTTCTATTTTGTTTAGGTCATCAATATCGGGGATAACTACAATGGAACATAGGTAAATTATACACAACGGCTTTGCCGGTTATTGAATTTACCCGTGTTCCATTGTAGTTATCCCCCAATAACCGAAACAAAATAGAAAGTTTATCCTTAAACAAAAATAATTACTGTACAATAAGAGATATTGTGAATGTTTAATCTACTTCCAGATGACAGATTTATCCTGAAGCAGATGTCTGGAATAGAGGTTGACATATTTGAAAAATTTGGGCCGGAATATTTCCAGCATATCAGCAAGTGCTACATGGAGCAGGTGTGTGTTGGTACTGGGTTTATCAGTGTTACCTGAATTTGTACATATAGATTTTACCATTAACAGGCTCAGCTTTTGGGTGAGAAATTTTCCCTGATTCTATTGTCAACTGTTTAATGAGGAATTTTCTTTGATTTTATTGTCTACTGTGTGATGAGGAATTCTCCGTATTGCCCCATGAACATGCTGCTTAATGTATACATTATGTAGTATAACAAGATTTAAATGTTATTCTATTATAGCAATAAATTTGGAGGACATTTTGACTCTATTCTTATATTGCATTTTGTTTAAATCGGGGAAAAAACTCCTTTAAAGGCCCGATATACGTAACTTCAAGAAATTTTTCTTGATTCTGAAAAATTCTGAAAAAAATCCAGTTCATAACCATGCAAAAATAAGGCTAAAACAAAGTAAACCTGAGCGGTAAGTAACATAAAAGTCGTAACAGAAAAATAAAAAAAAATTGAAATTAATTCACGTGGGGCCCACTTCAACAACAAGCAAAAGTTAGAAGACAGTTCAAAATGGACGCGTGTTTACAAATACCGAGTTTCAACTGCTGCTGTAATATATCTATAAATATAAAAGGTTATAAGGCTTGATTTTCGCTTCAAGTTTTGCCAAAAGTTACGTATATTGGGCCTTTAAACCAAAAATCTAGCCGAATAACTTATTATATTTATAGATTTAGTTAAGATAAGCTGATATCAGCAATATTCAAGATGAATTCTTTCGCGGTTACTGGTACAGCAGCATTTGAAACACGCTATTTGTAAACACGCGTCCATTTCGAACCGTCTTCTACCTTCGGTTTGTTGTTGAAGTGGGCCCCACCTGAATTATTTTCAATTCTTTGTATTTTTTGTCAAAAGTTTCTTGTTAGTTACCGCTGAGGGGGCTGTTTGATGTTTTAATGTCCTGTCGGAGACACAAGTAAACAAAACCTGGTAGAAGTCACTGTGTAGCATAAGTCTCAAATTAATAAGATCCATCAATTTTGTAATATGTATCTGAGCTACTTTATCTGACATTACACAAGTCTTTGTAATTTGTAGAAGCCAACAGCTTTGGCGAAGATTGTTGGTGTGTACAGAATTGGATTTCGTAACACACATACAAACCGTGCCCTGAAACAAGATGTGTTGATAATGGAGAACCTGTTCTACAACAGAAAAATCTCTCAGGTAAACCCTCGCTTAGCTTTCTGAGTATTTTACTATGTTCAGACCTCTAATGTAATAAAAAGGACATGTATCTTGGTGAAGGTAATTTCTGCAAGTCATGGAAATAACAATCTATATTAACATAAACAGCTGAAACATATCAATTCAGCAACAACGTATTTCTCTGGCAATAAGCCCCTGCTCATTAATAAGCCCACCCCCCATTTTGAGGGGGGGGGGGGGTGTCTGGTAATAAGCCAACCTCCTACTTTTGGCCCTTAGCTGAGCTATCTGAAGTCAGGAGACTGCCTGTTGTCTAGAATTTTAGGAACAAGGAAATGTGTAGGCAGTTTGAATAACATTCTGCCTACTTTTAGGAAATTACCTCAACGTGTGATGATGAAAATTGATACAAGTCTCTGAAGGTGGGAAAGTTGGTGAATTTCTACCACACATAATTATACCATGGCAACTGTATGTATGAATTTGATTTGTATGTTCTCCTTTGCAGACATTTGACCTGAAGGGCTCCAACAGAAATCGTCTTGTTAACACCTCAGGAAAACGGGAGGAGGAAGTAGTGCTACTCGACGAAAACCTCATGAAATGTAAGTAAAACATACAAAGTCTTGAGCAGGACAATTTGCTTCTTGTGTCATTGCCAGTTGCATCATCCGAACAAAGGTTTCCATGTTGTAGCAAATATGTTAGTTGCCTTGAACCAATCAAACTCAAAATTCATACCATGCTTTCTTACTGAAAGTCCTTCCATGGGGTGCTCTTCAGGTCTTGAAGTCAAAAATAAAGGTCTCTGGTTTTAAGTGGAACTGATGTTTGAACGAAGGTTTCCATAAGATAACTTGTGTTTCCTTTGGTTTCAATGATGCCGTTTTTTTTTTTTTTTTTTAAATCATTTCTTAGTTGAAAAGTATATCTGTTACATTGAAATCTTAACGATTAAGGGGACATTTTGTGCACACATGTACCTTACAAATATAGGGAATTTTAAGTTCAGTCTTTGAAACCAGTAAACTCAGCCTTTGATCCAAAACATTATGAATATCATGGTAGATTTCATATTTACACCCAGACATTACAAAATGTAGCATAACACACTGAAACCGTGATAAAGACCTTGAGAGCTGCTACCTGCATGATTTGTCATTCTAAACCATTAGTTAGTACGTCATTGTTTGATTTTGTAACCTGGTTTTTATCAATCTTAATAGGCAAATGTTGTTAAAAGCTCATCAAATTATAGAAAGTTATACATATTCTCTGGAGTTTTAATCTGCTGAATTTGCTAATTCATCAAAACTTGTGAAATTTAACACCTCGTGAACAATTTTAGATCATGGCTATATAATATAATTTTCAATAATCATTCATATAGCTGTCTTATCAATTGACAAACAGGTGTCAATTAACCTTGTATGTATAGGAAAACCAAAGCACAAAAGTCATTGCTGGCTTGCTCTTGCTACAAAAATTGACAATCAGAATTTCATGTAAGGGGTTCTGAAACACTTTAAATTACTCAGAATTATTTTGTGATCTAAGAATTGAAGCCCCCCTTGAATAAGTTCCAGACAGAATATAACAGAAAATCGCAAAATTTTCCACCCACAAAATTTAACAACTATACAGTATTTTGTAACAATTCTAAACAAAAATGTTTATGCACAGAATCAATCCTTTTTTCCAGTGAGTGTTGAGTCGCCATTGTATGTGTACCCACATTCTAAGATGGTGTTAACTACAGCTATCCGACGAGACTCAGAGTTCCTGTCATCAAACCTCGTCATGGACTACTCCCTGCTGGTCGGACTTGACGAGAAACGGAATGAACTGGTCGTTGGTATCATAGGTAGGTCATGATATTCACAGGAAAAACATTTTTTCAAATATTCTGTTGAGTTTCATATGATTTTTTCTTGTTTTCTGAATTGACCATATTAAGAATTTTCTTAAACAAATCAAACAGAAGCTTAGGATGCAGACCAGATTAAGAAAAATCTTGAATGCTGTTTAACTATTTAATGAAATAAAGGAAATAAGTTTAACCGATTTGTAATGAATTAATGCAAAACCGTATTTGCCCAAATTAAATTAAGGCCCTTTTGGTTCCAAAGGGGTCGCTTAATGGGATAACAAAAAAGATTTGGATGAAAAAAGTCATTTTTATAAAGTAAATATTAGTACCATGTTTTGTGCCCAGAATGGGTAGTACTCATGATGTGCATCATTATAGTCATCAATTTTGAACAATTTGTTAAAGATATAATCCCAATATTTGTGGGGTTTTTTCCCCTTGTAAACATGTGCTAAGTGAAGTTGAACAAACTGTTATATAAAATCATTTAGTTGTGTAACGATTAGAAGAGGGGCTTATATGATTGTAATACCCCCGTAGAAGGGGGGAGGGGCGCTTATAGAGGGAGGATTGTAATTACGGCAAATATGGTAGAAGTTTTATTTTTCATTTCAACTGGAATATTAATGGTACATAACTAAATTTTTTTGGTAACGGAGAAAAATATAATTATTAATGGTTTTACAAAATTAAAGTAAAATCACATTAAGTCAGTTTACTGATTTGTTAGGATAAATATGAAAATAGAATGATTAATAAATAATACATTTGAAACTCATTGTCTTGAACTTTTATAACAGATAGAACCGATTAAATTCAAAGTATTACTTTAGTCTGGGCCAACATCAAACTAAATTTTCGATCTCGCCTAACTTGAACACACGGATAACTAGAAGATTTCCCACAGTCCGGTCAACTTCATAATAATGTGCGATACTATTCATACAATTTGTTTGTTAGTTTATATATAAACAACTTACAAGTATCTAATTATTATTATATTCAGATTATAATAAATATTTCAGATTACATCAGGACTTTTACATGGGACAAGAAACTGGAGACACTGATAAAGTCTACTGGAGGTAAATACTTTATACCCATGCTATTTTAATGGCAGTATTTTATTATCCTCCACCCGACAAAGTGAATGATATGAATGATTGGACTTTGATGAGACCTATAGCTAGCTGCTTGGTAGAATTATTACTTATACCCCATGCTCAGGTTTGATTAATGGCTAATTCTGTGCATACCGTAGTATTTAATGAGTCTGCAATATTTGTATGTGCGGGGGTGATCTTGACGACTTTATCCTTGTTGTCGTAGTAGTGGGCCATGCTTATCTTTGTTTTTAAGTCACTTTTGCATTTGTTTATTTAGCAGTTGGTGAAAATTGTAATAGAAACTTTCATACATTATGGAGTTTTAGATGTTTTTAGTTTTGAAGCATGAGAGAAAATTTCTGCAAATAATTGGATACTCTCGTGTTTTTCAGTTTGTAAAAGTGTTTTAGCTTCATAAATTTGATTCAAGCAATTCATGTTAAAAAAGGTAGTCCGGCCTACATCCAAAACAAAATAAAGAGAGATCACTGATGTTTAAACCACACTTAACCTATAATAGAACAAGACACCAGAATTATTTGTTGATTCATTGCAGGAAAAATGCCCACAGTTGTCTCCCCTGAAATATACCGGACACGCTTCATGGAGGCCATGGGACGTTACTTCCTGCCAGTACCGGATCAGTGGAATGGACTTGGCCGGGACACAGAATTATGACCGTCATTTATAAACTAGTGATAATATTGTTTACAGTCTAAAGTTCCTGTTACCTGGTTGTTGATTCCTGCAGTAAGGAAAATGACATATTGTTATCAGGTTACTTGCTGGACAAGTTAACTGTTTTATAAATTCACTCGTTAACTGTGCTGTGACGTGAATTCCAAACTGAACAAATCAACCAGGAAGTTTTATTGTATTCTTTTGTTTGCAGGTGAATACTTTTAAGATCACCCTGTGTTAAATTCACATTTCCATTTTTGGGTGAAAAGGGCAAAAATAAAATGAGGGTTTTTTTTTCCAGCTGTAGAGTAGTAACCATTTCATTCATCCATTTAATTACTGAGACTTTATATAAAAAAAATCTCCAATCAAATATACATTCTCCACCTGTTACATTGAATTTCATATTTTATCAAGTGAACAATTTGCCTTCTTATGTAAATACTACCTAAGTTTGATGGTATTAATTTACCCTTATGACCCGCCTACAGTTTGTCGGCATGGTAACAAACTATGGCAACACATTGGAGTGCACAACTTTTGTGAAGTGTTACAAACTTTAGATTTGTATATATACATGTATGTATATTTGTGATTATAAAGTTGTTTTTTTTTTTTTTAATTTTGACCAATCATTTAGTGTGTGACAAATTTTGACCAATCAGAAAGTTTGTTACAAACAGATTGTGTTTGTGCCTTTGATGAGATGATCAAGAGCAATATACCTGTTACAGAAACTGATAATGAAGAACACAGTTATTCTCTGTTCAGAGACAACCTTAAAACAAATCTTGTTCATTTGTGTAGTCAATAATATTGAGCATAACTTGGGTACATCCTATTAACAGTTAATTATATACAGTCATGCTGGGTTTGAGTAGTGGAGGACATCTGGAGTTTCCAGCAAAAATGGGTCCAGTACCTGGCAACTGCCCTACCCAGGCCTTGACCCTATGACCCAGAGGTGGAGGACTTATGGTAGCAGATTGTCAGACACCTTAACCACTTGGGCACTGTGACCCAGAGGTGGAGGGCTAGTGGTAGCAGATTGTCAGACACATTAACCACTTGGGCACTGTGACCCAGAGGTGGAGGGCTAGTGGTAGCAGAATGTCAGTCACCTTAACCACTTGGGCACTGTGACCCAGAGGTGGAGGGCTAGTGGTAGCAGATTGTCAGACACCTTAACCATTTGGCCACTGTGACCCAGAGGTGGAGGGCTAGTGGTAGCAGATTGTCAGACACCTTAACCATTTGACCATGACAGTACATATTAATTTAACAAGTAAAGCTTAGTCAGATACAAATCTGCAACACATGTCTGACCACCCTTCCTTTTACATAAACTTGTAGCTGTTACTATAGTTCCACAGTTATGAACTAAATCTTTTGAGGACTCGCACAACTAAACCAGCCTATCATGAAGTGTTTACGTTGGTAGTCCCTAATGAAAATTTGTTCCGGCTAAGTACAGTGATTCTGAGTAATTGAAATAGGTAATTGTTGACCTATTTTACAATAATATATACTTTTGGTAGATTTTGATATATGATGGCGGATTGGTATGGGGTCAGATGGTGTTCCCGTCCCATTTCACTGGTTTGACATGTACATTTCTGGTTGTCCAAAGCAGACCCCTGTAGCGAGCTAAATTGCCAGTAAACTCCTCATAAAATGCCCTTTGAAGCCTTTGTCATGTATGTATCTGTGAATCCAGGCAGTTGTCAAAAGTGTTGAACTTCAAATATTCAAGTTATAAGCTCGAAAGCTTAGTAATATCATATAGTAAATTATTTAGTTGTGTGATTCCTTTACATGTGCATGTGATAAAATAACAACACTGCATGAAGTTTTGCTACACCATTAACCTTTTACAATGTCAAATAAAACTGTAAGAGCAAATGTGTTTTTTAGCAACTGCCAATCTGAATGGCCAATGAAATAGGGATCATAAATACCTTGTTGTGACTATGAAGATTTCACACCATCCAGATACTATTGCATCTTTAAACACTTCTTTTACCAAAATACAAAAATACAAAACCAACCCAGAATCTTGCAAATATTCAGCTCACTTGCTGATTGATGCCACTTTTCATGTTATGCCTCCACTTATTCACACCTGAAATTTTATTTTAACCTCTTCCAACCTTTGAATCAGGGTCTAAATATGTTTTCAGAGGTTAATGAGTCAAACATATTTGGAGGAAACACGAATGTTTGAAATTTAAAAACTGGTCCAATTTGGTTAGATATGATACAGGTGTTTGTTTGTATATAATGTATAATGACTAATGTGTTATTAATATCGTAGTATAATTTATTTATTGGTGTCTTATTTATTCTAATTATAGCTCTGTTATGATCATGTGATGATCATGTGACACAAACATATATAATGTAATATGAAATATTTGAACAAAAATGTTACTGTCTTACTTTTAATTTTATCAAATACGTTTCAGTTGAGATTCATAGTCAATGAAGCTGGAAATAACAAAAGTGCTCTCGAGTTGACAAATACTGTGTGCAATATTTAGATTGTGTATGTTTTTAGTGAGAAATATAAAATAAAAAAAATTGTCACACAGGTGTTCAATGTAACCATTGAAACGTCCTGATAATGTTAAACTTACTATAAGATTACAAATTCCATAGACAATATGATTGCCAAATGAATTTTTTAGGCACATGTTGCTCGTAAATGTTGAATTTTTCATCATGAAATGTAGGGTTCAATTTGAGAAAAAAAAATATGCATAATCTTGTCAATTTATAAAAAATTAGAGCTGAATGAATACCATTCGCTATATATTTTTTTGTCTGATATTCAATACCAGGGTTAGAAACTAACTTTTGCAATATATTAGTCAAAAGGACTTGTAAACTTTTTAAGGTACTAGTCCTGTGGTACTGTGACTAGTCCTGAGGACTTCAGCCTCAGTTGAAACACTCAGCTACGAACAACAAATCGAGAAGTGATGAGCCGGCGGCTAGTCCAGAAGGGGGGCGAGGGTATGCGGGGTCTCTCCCAGTAAAAGATTAATATCTAAATTTTCTTATATGAGTTTTAGTTTATCCTGGGTGCTAACTTTGTACAATTTTCTCTTCTAGAGTATGAGTTATAGATTAGAATACAAAAACAAAATAAAAAAAACTCAACTAGTCCACAGGACTAATAAACAGAGCATATTTACTAGTCCTTCAGAATTTTTACTAGTCTCGGACTAATGGACTAGTGTTAGTGTCGAACCCTGAATACTTTTTAAGATGGTCTATTTAGCAACATTTAAGTGTTGACTGACCTTCCATTCATGTTGTCATTTTGTTTGAAATTTGACACTACTTTCAGTGAAGCAAACAAATTATTATGATTTTCCACCTATGTTTTGCATTCTATCATGATAACTGGAATATGCCTGTGTTATTTAATGGCCTTTATTACAAACATTCTTATGCACGAAGAGTGATTCTGTATAGTTTGGATGATTGAGTGTATGACACTTATTGTTACAGTGTATCAACATTGACCTTTGACACTATAAATGTACCATTACAAAATGCATATTTGCATCTAGCTTATTACAGGAAATCATAAATGAGAATTATTTGACTGATGGTATTCTCTCCTATTTATGTATTTTATGTTAGTGGGTGTGTATGGTGAGAAAGGGGGGGGGGGGTCTTGTTTCCTAGATCTAATTATCTTCAAATAAGCTATCAATACTATACCAGTAACCATATACTGTGGACGTAAAATGTAAGTCAAATTTGGTGATTTTGTATAAGATTTATTTCCCTTTATTTTGTATGTGGCTTTTGGCTTAACCATGCAAGATTCAATGACAAGTTTTCTTTACAAAACAAAAAATATATTTCGTGATTTTTGCAATCTGATTAAAATTATTTCTTGATCTCCGCGCCGTTCGAATAACTTCTGTCTGCTGCATCAAGATCTGAGGACATTCAGATGACCTTTTGCATTAGCCAATCAAATTACTTCTTTCAGAATCTGAAGTGTGGATTTTTTCAGGGACAAAGCTTGCATAATCATATCAGTACCTTTAGTCATTTCGTCACCAAAAAGTTTATGTGGAATAATGTGATTAAATGGCTTTACTGCAAGATGACAGCTTCATTGAAAAATTGTTTTTGTGTGAAGAAAAGAGGCAATAAAGGTCACCAGAACATGACCTCTTATGGGATGTTGTCAGATCCTTGTAAAATTGAGTGAGAACAAGGATCTGTATTTTAATCAGATTGGGATTTTTAAAGACACATGCAAAGAAAAAAGTGTTGTTCACCTTACTGGATGGACTCTCTACAGATGTTTTAAGTTTTATTGCCCTATAACTTTGTATAAACTAGAACATATATTTCGGATAAAGAAGTATACTGCAATAAACATTATTTGTGTAAGGGAGATTACCCTGTTGTGAAAGGGAGATTACTCTGTTTTGTATAAGGATGGCTATTCTGTTGCATAAGGGAGATTACTCTGTTTTGTGTAAGGATGCATGGTTACTCTGTTGTGTAAGGGAGATTACTTTGTTGAGTAAGGGAGGTTATTGTCAGGTAATAAGTATTCTTTGTGTAAGGGAGATTACTCTTTACCTGAAAGGGATGTGCAATACTGTTGTTTATTGTACAACTCTAACATGGAAGTAATTACTTATATGCATTCTGTCTGACAGACGTCTATATAAAACAAAATACTAATAAAAATACATGATGTAGTCAACTGTTGTTTGTTGTGTTCAATCAAATAACTTATTTTAGTCCACTATTGACCTATTAAGTCTGCTAATCAATTAAAGGCCCAATATACGTAACTTCTGAAAAAAAATCCAGTTGATAACCATGCAAAAATAAGCCTAAAACCAAGTAAACCTAAGCGGTAACTAACAAAAAACTCTTGACAGAAATATCCAAAGAATGAAAAACAATTCAGGTGGGGCCCACTTCAACAACAAACCGAAGGTAGAAGACAGTTCAAAATGGACTGATATCAGCAATATTCAAGATGAATTCTTTCGCGGTTACCGGTACAGCAGCAATTGAAACACGCTATTTGTAAACACGCGTCCATTACGAACCGTCTTCTACCTTCGGTTTGTTGTTGGTGGGCCCCACCTGAATTATTTTCAATTCTTTGGGTTTTTTTTGTCCAGAGTTTCTTGCTAATTACCGCTCAGGTTTACTTCGATTTAGACTTATTTTTGCATGTTTATTAACTGGATTTTTTTTTCAGAATTTTTCAGAATCACGAAAATTTTTCTTAAGTTACGTATATTGGGCCTTTAAAGGCCCAATATACGTAACATCAGGGACATTTTCGTCGTCAACATATTTAGCGGGTCAGATAGTCAGAACCCTTCGAACAAGTAAACTAATAGTCCCATCCGGCTTCGCCGGTAGGGGACTTAAAAAACGATGTCGCCTAGATGAAAGGAACATTTCGTCAGTGTGGTACAAAATGCAACAACAGCCAAAGAGTTTGAAATTTTATTAGATGAACATAAAAAAAGTCTAACAGTAACATATGTATATACAGAACACTAAATTATACTGAATATAGCAGTTATAGTGATTAAATGTAATAACTTTATGTAAACATATACATGTATATATAAAAACGTATTAATATATGCGTCAATCAAATCAAATCGTAATGAAAAAATAAGTGCAGAAACATCTTTTCTTATTACGAATGTCTCCAAACGAAATGATGTATTATAAAGATGCATGTTGATAGCAATTTTTGTTTCCTTAATTATATTGCACGACGTTAGTGAACAATGTAAAGTTTGCTAGGAAGAAACTAAAAGCAGGTGTCTCGAATTAATCCTAATTATACATGCATGTACCTCCAAAGCCCTATATAGCTAGCTACAGGTGTTTTCTGCCTTGCAGGTAGGGCATAAGAATGTACCTGCTGCCTCTATTACATGATCGTAAGAGGCGACTAAACTTGGGATCTTATCTTATCTTTTCCATTCCTTCAAAACAACCTCCTTCTTCCTAATGTCTCCATTGACTCTACCTCACCACCTCTTCTGGCCTTAAGTTTAGCGTTTGCTCCTGTGATTAAGGCTTTGGGTTCTGTCCCCAGGCCGTGACATACCCGAGTATGTAATAATGGTGGTAACTACTCTGTGCATGACGTTCAGCATTGTGGGAGTGGAAAGACTGGTTCACCCGTTGTCAGTATAATGTGACCGGCTGCGGTGTTCTGCTGGGGGGCCTTCGGTAGTTTACTTCAATAGCACTTTTAATCGGCCAAAGATGCGGACTATCGCAAGGTGACTTACACGAACATACCATAGCCTCAAAAATACACACGCATCCACATAACATTAAACGGGGTACCGTCATTAAATGACCTGGCTGTTAATAGGACGTAACAACAATAAAACCAAACCAAAGACCGAATTAAATATAAAATATTTCTCTTAACTTCATCAGTATATTTAATATCAGAGAATATATACGTGTAGCTTATATTATGATATGGAGCATGATTGAAAATATAAACATTTAACCGATTCAAAACACTGATTTATTCATTTTCGGGTCGTATCTCGGACTATGTATCATGTAATTAAACTCTATAGCTTTACTTCAACACAGAGAGGTTGATTTGGCCCCTTGACTAACAGAAAGTTGTCAAAGATTAACAGCACAACAATAACAATCTACTCAGTGTATAAGAGCTCATGGAATCCGTGGTTGCTGTTAAACAAGGGCTTTTTGTCAAATATCCACACAAGAGCTTGAACCACAAAATAATTTAAATAGCTTAATTTGAGCATTTCAAAGACGTGGAGGTTTTGATATTGTTCAATATTTTAGCATTTCACGGCATTACCTCTACCTAACCGTACCGAATTCAGTTGGCATTCATAAGACCATAAATGCTATTGAAAAATTTATGACGTCATTATTGTTACGTTGGATAACACTGACTGTCCCCGCGCGGATGCCATTATATTCATTGAACACTTGCTACTTTTATTAAATTAACAGATTCTAACTTCATTGAATTTGCCTTTGCCCAGTTGGCATTCATATTGCCCTGAATGCCAACTGAGAGCAGTTCAATGCTTAATTCAAAAACAATTTTTACATGATTATGTACACGAAAATAAAAAATACTATAACGTGTTGATAATTTTAACAATTACTGTATTACAGCCAATCAAAAGCGACGTAATAAACGGCGACGTCATTTTTTGTGTTATTGGCTGATAACATATTTTTCAAGCCAATGGAAATGCTTGTTTCAAACAAGATTAAATCATAAAAATATATATTAAGAAAGGCAAGAAAATGACACCCATATCAACAATTTCTCAGACCAAATTCAACCCTTTACGCCACACATTTGAAATTTAAAAGCAAATTAGATATGTGAAGACTGGATTCTAAGTAAAAGATAATTCGTGTCTCACAGCAGACATTCTTTGTTGTCTGTAAGAGTGAGATATACCTCACGCCATCAGCGTCAGAAACTCTGTATAGTCGTTATAGACACATTGAGTTATATGTATTGCATTGTTATGTATGTACACTATACATCAAGTGGATGAATACGATACCCAAGTTTCTCGGTGGCATCCTGTACAAATGATTAGTACATTAGAGCTGCCTTTATATGGCAAATTATAAAAAAAATGAACATTCAAATAAAATAATTGTTTAAGCCATTCAAACATTGATGTACATGCGGTTACATACAATGATACATCATACGGAATATATCTCTACAAACGAGCAAAATAGTCGCACAGTCTGAACACCATGATCGTACAATGTCAACATTTTGTTCTGTTGACACCAAACAGTTATGAGAAAGAGTGAGATTCATTGTTTCCTATATCACCGGTCCCTGTATTCTCTGACAGGAAATATATTATAATTAACTCGGCCCTCTAGAGTAACCACTGATTTGTTAGAAACGATGGAAATCTGCTTATGAAGAATGAAGAAACTTGTGCTCTTATTTACTCTGCTATTGTCCCGGAACAAGTTCGTTTTAAGAAACATGTGGTCTAATAATTTCACGCTGTAGCCATCAAACGCCAATAGCCGGCTTCCATAAAGAATTGTACGGTTTAGCGTTCAAACAACAGAGACATAAATCAATAGTCAAAAGGAACCTGCACGGCTTCCGCTTCCGTAGAAAATTTGCACGCTGTGGCCATCAAACGACTGCGAGATGGCCCCAACTTACTATCTCATATCAGTTCCTGTAACCCGAGCATAGCTAGTGCACTAATGGCACCACTAACCGGAAGTGTGACGACCCACGCGATGATAATGTTACGGAACAGCTTCCAGTCGACGTTTGCCTTGGAGCGAGCCCTGCCGACGAAGACGACGGAGCCGATTTTACAGTGGGTTGTACTGACGGGGATTCCAACGTTTGATGCCACTAGGACCGTCAGAGCGGACCCGAGCTCTACACAGAAACCACTGTAAGGAGAAGAACCACAGTAAAATTTAATATGTAAAATAAATGCAAGGTTGTACTGGCAATTTGACTTATCACTGCCAGAGTATTATACGTGTTATGTAAAGTAATGGATAATAAAACGTTTGTCTAAATCGCAGTGGTTCTTCACACAGTACTTGATCTAGTAAGGAATTATATTTTGTTCCATAGCAGATAGGTCGACCTCCTGGATTTGTCAAAAATGAACTTTGTGATATATTTCAAGGATTGCAAACACTATATTTACCAAATATTGAACAATTTGAGTCCATTGATTCAATCACTTTTAGTCCTTTGGTATACATAGTAATAGTTATTTAATTAGTTAGTCCACGTTGAACATCAGGGTATATATAAACGTACATATTTAAGAGGTAATTATTAATCTTATTTTAGCAATTTTAGCGCTAAAAGTATTCCGTTTAATTATATAATTACATTGACCAAGTTTTATATTCAACTGTAATACGCTATCGTTTAATTGGGTTATGCGCTATTTGAGTGTGCCAATACACGTGTGTTTACAGTAAATATTGCTTATACTAATCCTTAATTTTGAATTCCAATCCACGTATTACGCAAGTACTTACCTAGACGGCGTGATCTTGGTGAGATCATCTCCAACTGTTTTGATAACCCTTCGTCCCCAAATCCACAATCCTATGACGATACCCGCCCCACCATACACCAATATCCACAGAGGAGTGGCCGACGTCTGCATGGCAGTCCCTTCCTTGGCTATCATCCAAATGGCGATTAAAGGACCGATGGAGTTACTGTGTGAATAAAACACGAAGCATCTGCATTAGTATACGGATATTTGTGTTTCGCTTAATATAAAAACAAAGTAATGACATTTCTGTAGCATTAAAACTTTGTAGTTTTCAAAGTTAAGAAAATGAAATAATTTTAACAGAATTTGTTTAAGCAATGAATTGGGAATAAATAACACACATTTTAAACTTAATTTATAGAAAATATCAATATACAATTACAGTATATGTTTATATTATTTTACTTCTATTAAAACAGAAGTTTGAAATAGAAAAATGCATAGTGCGTTTCAAACTTTCGATGTCCAAGACTAATGGGCCAGAGATTATATCTTATAAATATTTTATTCGATTTTAACAGCATTTGTTTAAGCAACGAATTGGGAATAAATAACACACATTTTGAAGTTTTAATTTATAGAAAATATCAATATACAATCACATTAAATGTGAATACTATTTTACTTCTATTAAAACATAAGCTTGTTATAGAACAATACATAGTGCGTTTCAAACTTTTGATCCATAAGACTAATGGACGAGATATTGTATTTTATTTTATGAATATTCTGATTTGCTCACAACGATACAAAAGAATTATTCCCATAGAAATGTGTTTTATACATATAAACTACCTGACGTCATTTCCGCCATGTGCAAATGACCCAAACACAGCAGTGAGGATCTGGAGGAAGGAGAACAGCCGCACCGTCTCCGGTTTGTCTTTTATGCTTTCACGGATTTTAGAACGTGGAACCTGATGGACATATATACATATATATTAGTAATATATCCTAATGAAGACAGTTTTAGTAGGAAGGACTTAAAGATGTATAGATATGAACTTCTGTATTAATAAAAAAAAATCATTGAAACATGTTACCATCAAACTCGCCTAACAGTTCATTATCTAGAATTCAAAATATAATATACCTAGACTGTTCATTAAATCAATTTTATGCAATTTAATAAACATTTTCAATATGTTTTTTATGTTTATCATCCCAGTGAAATACTAGAAATTGGATAATGATTTCAATTCCCCAAAAAACTAATTCCCTTATAGGATCATTGTACCTTTGATTTCATTTATTTACGAAATATTTATAAGTCATAACCGTGCCTAATAATTCTAAATCCTCTCACATAATTCAGAACATATAGTTCATTTTCACTGATGCCGTAACTATCAATAAGTTGTTCCATTAGAAATGCAAACTTACCTCATTTTCGAATATAATTTCCGGTTGATCTAAAATAACGACAATTGCTCTATGTTAAATGTAGCATGTACATGTAGTTGAAATTTTTAAAATAAATGTTAAGTGAAAGAGACTTGTATGGAGCCTCCACCATAATATATACTGTTAACATGACAACAAAGAGTTACAAAGTAACAAGTGATTTACAAGAATGTAAAAAGTTCCAAACTAACAAATGGTTTACATGACAACTTACAGTTTTAACGAATCAAGAAGCCTACACGTGGTAACAATACGTTCCCATGGCAACACAACAATTTTAGAAGTGTATCCGTTTATAGCTTAATGGCCCAGAAATGGTGTATGCATATCGAGTTAACAACAAAGGGACAAATAACAAAGGTAAGAAAATGTCATTTTTCCTTTCTTTTTTTTTATCAAAGTTTATAAGATAGAGTTATGTTGGTAAATGCGACGGCTTTAAAGAGGTTCAATAATATAAATATAAGTCAAGTGTCGTTTAAGATAATGACATTTTCAAATTAAAAATGGTTTTCCTTGTTTATGTATCTTGTATTTGTAAAACACCATTAAGTAAAAAACATTCGGAATGAAATCGTAAAAAGTAAACCAACCTTCGTCTTCGTTGAGTTGCTCGAGTTCGGTAGCATTTTCGGGTTCTGGACTTTCTTCGTCTGTCTTTTGGTTGCACTCCTCTACAGGTGAGAAAATAAACCCTGATTATTAAAACACCCGATGATAACATTTTACAAATGGTAATGCATATTAAGACACCCTAATTACGACAAAAAATTAATCATTATTTCTATTAAACTTTCCGATTTATACACAGTACACTTTAGGACAAGTAATCTATAACCTGAACTTTCAAATCGAGAAACACTAGTGTATGCGATGCCGCGTTATTATTTATTTGACAAAGAAACACGTCCGGCGAAGGAAGACAAGTTTATGACTCCATTCTTGTTCTAGCCTACTTACATATCTAAAAAAAAGTCTCATTGCCTAAGTAAATGAATATTCATAGTTTACATTAATAGACAACCTCATAAGTTGTATTTGGGTGTTAAACTGACCGACAACGCTTGAACGGATTCTCCGAGATATCTACAATGAAATGTTTTTAGAAAATACCGAAGCGTTAGAAAAATCATATTCCGAACTAAAAACTCAATAAACTAGGGGCAAAATATGAACAAAGGAAATTAAAACTACTTGTCAACAAGTATTACACAGTACAACTATGACATAGTTATATTTATAATATACACGACTTTATTTACTATGCCTAACGGCAATACCATAAATATGGTAATATATATGTACAATGACATTATTGTTTATTCATAAATGATGTTTTATGGTGTCTTATATATGTCTTGGTAGTGAAAAACGTACCGTCAGAGTAGAAATATTTTTCTTATAGGAAAATACATTTGAGTATTTTCTCATGAATACAAGTTTTGTGATAAACAGAATATTACATTCGTGTTAATGTATCATGAACTTATTAAAATTGTTAAATAATTCAATATGCCAATCGGCTAAAGGCCCGTGGCATATACAATTATTGAACTCGTTTTATTAATTCCATGTTACACTGACATTCGTGTGACTTTATATACGTTATGATTTTGTTTCTAGTTCAAACAAATTATGCATATAAAACATTCGCCTTTGCTCTTTCCGTTTTTGTGAATAGTCATCGCAACTCTTTCTTTTCCTGAACTTTCATTTCATAATTTTTGATTCAGTTAAACGAAAAAGACTTTATATGACAAATTTATAGAAGAGAAGTTACTATTCTTTTTCGTCATTCAAATCAGTAGTTTTGACGTATTATTGTGTAAATGAAAGCCCTAAGTTAAATGCTAGGAAAGGTATCACTATGCAAACATTAAGTTGTCAAACATAATTCTGAGAATTTACGTTTGTTGTGTAATCCAATAAAAAACCCAGAGAACACCGAAGTTTCAACTAAGCCATAATCCGAACTCAAAAGCGATTAAACTAGAAATGAAGAAAGGACATATTCCATGAAAAAGGTCAAGAGATTAAGAGCCTGTAAGATAAGTTTGTACCTGTAATTTTCCTCCTGTACCAAGGTACGATAAAAAGCCTCACTCCAATTGCAACCAGTATTGAAGTCCCGCAAGTGATGATAATCACCCCATAAAGTGGGATTTTGTCAAAATGGAGCACTGTGAATACAAAAATGATAAAACGTAATTGTTGTAGTTGTTGCATTTTAATATCGAAGCGTTAACAAAATCATAATTTGAACTCAAAATTTATTTAACCTGGGGCAAAATATAAGCAAAGGAAATATTTACTTATACAGTACAAGCTAATAAGACCAGGTGTTTCGGAGCAGTAAGCGTCTTCTGCTTCATCGACGACATCTGCTATGTTAATCTTGTTAATCTTGGTCACAAACAAGTAAACACCAATGAGAACCGAGTCATGGGCAATCACAACAAGTAAGCATACTAATGAGCATACGTAAAATCGTCCATCTTCAAATCACACCAAAATACAGAATATGTTTCATGAGACAAGATGGCGACCATAAAACTTGCCAATAGTGTTAATCAACCTGCCTCTCTCGAATCCCTGTTTTGTTAGTTTGTTAGTTAGCTATAGTGTACTTAATTGATTTCGATAATGTACTTAAATTCGTACGGACAGTTTCACCATTATTAAGCAAACACAACGTTTATGAAAAAATCATCATATTTGAAGAAACATGAACGGAAACTAAACAGGATGTTACTATATAATCATCTATAAAACGTTAAATTATAGTTTAAGGGTCCTGATACTAGTACATTTGCTGCTCGTTATCACGTATGCACATTTTCCCGGATTCATAATGTTTAATAGCTGAAATCCAAATTAGAATGTAGGGCGTATAGATGATGCAGTATTGGTGTTTTAAAATTCTTAACTAGACAAGGTCACAACGAAAGGCTTTCTTACAATCAAGTAATAAATGGAAACTTACGGTTGGATCCTTCGTAGAAAACGGAGAACAGATTAATGGCGGCAGTAAGTCCGTAAAAGAAAGGCAGCAACATTAAGCCTGATTCCAGGGCTTTTTCCTTTAAAACAATAAAATCAAACGAAACTTGTTAGCTCCAACACAGTGGCGATGTCATGATTCTTTTAACTGGTGGTAGACTCTGCTGGTGGATGTTTTAGTCCCCTTGTCCCCAGTGTTTGCTGCAGTCTCAATAGCCAGAGTCTTATTTGAGTAGTGGTACGATACATCATATACACATTTTCGAATTACACGATTTGGAATTATACTGAACTAATTTAATGTTTTTTTCTAAATTCATAGATTAAAGGGGACAAATCTGTTTCTACAGTACATTAGTTCAGAAAATGTTATTCCCACCTTTTGGACCCTAGCATCACTGACGCTTTTTTGGCATGCTGTATCTATTACTTCACTTAAAAGGTGCAGCACGTGTGTGTGTTACGTCATCTTTAATTATCAGGATATATTAGACAATCATTCGTATACGCAACTTTAGCATACTTTAACCCAACAAATCGTGCGCAGGCGTAACCTAAAACGTACTGTAACTGCCAGTCCTGTGTTTGTTGTTTTAAACTAGTTAGCAGCATATGAGATCTACAACCCATTACTAAATATTTTAATCGCAAAAAATAGCATCAATGTGGGTAAATATTCCATGGTATTTTCATGTCATAGGATAAATGTTCATGTGCATTTAACTTATGTTTATATATATATACTTGTCAAATACTGTAAACTAACTTACTTTCGCATGCAATTAATTTTCACGTATTTAACGGTTGATTAAAATTCGCGAAAATTAAACGCCGCGAAATAGTTTCCGTCAGAAGCATGCCAACTGTAAGAGTACCGTACTGTAATATGATTTATGATCGTAATTCACCGTGAAATAGTCGTTTCATATTAAAACGCGAAATTAAGTCGCCGCGAAAATAAGTTGGTTTACAGTTAAGATATTTGGTGGTTTGAAAACGACCATTGATAAACAATACCACTCACCTTCTATAGTACGACCATTGATAAACAATACCACTCACCTTCTGTAGTACGACCATTGATAAACAATACCACTCACATTCTGTAGTACGACCTTGATAAACAATACCACTCACCTTCTGTAGTACGAACATTGTTGATAAACAATACCACTCACCTTCTATAGTATGACCATTGATAAACAATAACATTCACCTTCTATAGTACGACCATTGATAAACAATACCACTCACCTTCTGTAGTACGAACATTGATAAACAATACCACTCACCTTCTGTAGTACGACCTTGATAAACAATACCACTCACCTTCTGTAGTACGACCATTGATAAACAATACCACTTACCTTCTGTAGTACGACCTTGATAAACAATACCACTTACCTTCTGTTGTACGACCTTGTTGATAAACAATACCACTCACTTTCTGTAGTACGACCTTGATAAACAATTACACTCACCTTCTGAAGTACGACCTTGATAAACAATACCACTCACCTTCTATAGTACGACCTTGATAAACAATACCACTCACTTTCTGTAGTACGATCATTGATAAACAATACCACTCACCTTCTGTAGTACGACCTTGATAAACAATACCACTCACCTTCTGTAGTACGACCTTGATAAACAATTACACTCACCTTCTGTAGTACGACCATTGATAAACAATACCACTCACCTTCTGTAGTACGACTTTGTTGATAAGCATAAATGTAAGTAAGGAGACGATGCCCGACAACACCGGCGAGAAAAACCAAGACCCAACTGAAAAAAGCAATACAAAGTATCGATGAAATGTTAATTTTACATGACGGTCGTCGTTGATAAAACAGAAGACACATGCTCTTCTGGGACACCTGGCCTTATTTTCTTGTACTTCTACAAGGGTCTCTAAGTAAATCGTTCCTTTGTTCATATTTTGTCCCTACTTAAGTCGATTTTAAGTTCGGATTATGGTTTTGTTGACGCTTTGGTATTCCCTGTGTTTTTCCACAGAGGTATGTGAAGAGTAATAATTTTTATTTATATTTTATTAATTAACAATTAAACAATCATAAATATTTATAGAAATTTCAACTGCAAATAACGAGTGAAATGTGATTATTAAATTACTGACAATATATGAAGGGGATTACTCTTTTATTCATCATTTCTTTAAGTCACAACTGGCATCAACTTCGGATCATACCTTGATTCTGTACTTTTTGACAAAGGAATGCTGCAGTTCACAACTTCTTGTAAGTTATTTGCTTTACATAATTACGTTGTTTCTTTATTAAGAAGCGTCGTCTTTGACATTTGGGAAATACACCGTCTGATAGCGCTTTTCCCAAAAACCTTGTTTTGCTTATTCTGAAGACGTTAAAGTCCAAACTCCGTTTTCGTTTTCATTTTGAGGATTGATGCTTGGTGGGTGTCATCGATGAAGCAGAAGACGCTTACTTTTCCGGAACACCTGGTTTTATTCTCTTGTGCTTTTACGAGAGTTTCCATGTAAATCTTTCCTTTGTTCCTATTTTGCCCCTAGTTTAATCGATTTTGATTTCCGATTATGGTTTTGTTGACGCTTTGGTATTCTCTGATTTTTTCTCAATGTTTTAAATTCCTGTATGACATGCTAGATCTGACGTTTTTTGGTTCAAGCAAGTTATGTCAGCTGGTATTCATATCATTGTCTCTGTAACAATAATCACGACCCATAGGAACCTTACCAATAAAGCCTATTTTGATCCACTTGATTCCTGACACTCCCTTAGCAACCAGGGAAAATCCGATGGCTGCACCAACTATACTGTGAGTTGTTGAAACAGGAAAACACATGATTGTAGCAGCTATCAGCCAAACACAGGATCCTGAAAGAAATTGTAATTTCGAGTTAATTATGAATTTTATAATGAAAGATGACCCAACTCACACACGTGTGCTGTACCTTTTAAATTTTGGTAATAGAGACAGAATGCTGAATAAATGAATTACAATGCACCATATAGCTCAAGGACTCGTAAGTGATGCCATGGAGCAAAGGTGGGACTCCATTTTTTTAAACCAATTTAGAAACTGACAAGATTATTATTATCATGGTTATAAAGCATCACAAGGTGGGGACATTTCTTGAATGCACGGGAAGATTTTTTTCTGGTACAGTAATGTTTAGTTATTTCACAAATTATACTCAAAAGCAAAATCAACGTGATGGGCAGATCTGTATTCACGATGATGTTATGAAAAATCTCATTTAACTTAGAAGAAAAATCTTATTAACATGCACGCTACTACTAGAATCTCGCTAGTACATTAACTGTACATGGACATCAAATTATATTCTAAAACACTGCATCACCCATCTAATATTAATCTCTATCAAACGACTGGTGCTCGTTTGGTCTAAAATATATCCGGTACCTGTTAGTGTGGCGATGTTTCCAACCATAAGCACCTTCTCGGATCCATTGTTATACATTTCCACATCTATGATGCCTTTCCGAATCGTATCTGAGACTCTGTATCCTGCAATTAATATAAGATTATATATGATATATATTATATTATAAACATTGTCACAACACATCGATACAAAAGGAAATTGTCTGTGGACCGAGTAGTGGTGTCTTTTGTAACAAATAAAACGTTTGGCGATTCACAAAGCATACATGTATAGCTAATTGCATCGGCGACGCTTGGCAGAACTGTGCAATCTGTGGCAAGTGAAAAGGTGGTTCAAGTTGGCACAATGACGTCACAATATGGCGGCTTACATATATGAAGGTAGCGTTTTGGTTTTTTTTTTTTTTTCAAACTTCAAACAATAAGGAAAAGAACAATGTTGCTCCTTTTTCTTAAGTTAAATGGTACAAACAAATAGCTAGATCTTACATGTCCTGTATGGAATAGTGTCAATCTAATTAAAAATGCGAATCCTTATTCTCACTCTCTTAAAACGGATCTGACAACATTTTATAAGAGGTCATGGTGTGGCGACTTTTGTAGCCTTTTCACTTCGCACTCTAGTATAATTGTCACATTTATTACAGTTGACGCCGTTATTTCGTAACAACAGGCACATAAGCTTGTTGTAACGAAATGATTTAACACAAAGATCGGACTCCGCAAGACTTTTCGCCCACAAACATTCACATTGAATGTTCTGGGAGCGGTGTTTTGATTGGTTTATGACAAAGTCCACAAGAACATGACCCCCTTATGGGATGTTGTTAGATCCTATTTATGCGGAGAGTAACGGAAAGCCTTTAAATATGCATTTCAATCAGATTGGGAATGGTGCGATTTGCACTAGTTTAAATGCATTTTTCAAAGTCACGCCACGTGACAACACGGAATACATCCACCCCATCCTAACCCCTATTGGTTTATACCTCAGTTTATTATGAATAAACTGATTTTGATTATGATTTATTTGATTCAATTATAACTAGATTTTTCCGCATACGCGCCAATACAAAGCGGATACAGTATTCATCCAAGCATTGGAGATCTTTTCTGTAAGAGGAAGTAGAAGAATACATATTCATAATTTAATTTCAAACATTGGAATTTTTATTTTTAATAAAAATTTAGATACCATATTGATTATTTTGAAATTTATTTCATTGACTGGTGATAAAACCGTTTCAAATGATTCTAAATAAAACTCCAAACAGGCTCAACCAGACAGAAATTTATGGAGACTGAACCTGTTGTTTTAAGTATGCTGTTTCAGTAACAAAATTACACACATAAACAGAAACAGACATCTTCAAAGCGACATTTCCTGTTTGGAACCCCACAGAACCTGTCCAGAACTTCCGAACGCACCATCTGTATGCTTAAATTTAGATATCTTACATAATACATAATCGTGACGTCAACGCGGAACATAGTCGAAATGAAATATATCATATCCTCCTAGCTAATGTAATATAAGGTCAATTTGATCATTAAACCATCAGAAACAAACTATATGGACAACGTCATAAACACATTGACGTCATAATACATATATAGTTTATAGTAAGGGAGGCAAGTCTCATGCTAGACTTTTTATGTGTGGTTTAAATAAAATCTGATAAGGCACGTTTCTTTTTCTTTTCGTCAAAAAGGTTACGGTTTGCATTTTGTAGAATGTACATAGTTTCATGTAAATCTAGATGCTTACTCAGTTAAATCAGACAAATCTAAACTGAGAATTTTTTGTTCACAAATATAAAATAAACATTTAAAAAAAAATCAAAAGCAAGAATCTCCGTTTACAATAGTTATATGAAAGTGATCTAGATTGATAAGTGCCCGAATACATGCGAATCGTATAACTTTAGTTTAAGACAAATGTATTTCATAATTTTAACAATTCGTTCTGACCCCATTATAGTGGTTTGGTTTTTTGATACAGTAAAAACGTTCAAAATAAGATAGCATGTTCCCTGTAGAAGACAGATAAAAGACAAGATGGCGCACCCCACATCCATTGCAAATCAAAGGTTACACACGTACATGTTAGACATACATACAAATATCTCACGCATTTTGGCACGAAGTTGTGATGTATTGTCTTTCGTCCGTCATTGTTTTCTTAAAACGACTTCTTCTTAAGAACTGAAGGACCTAGGCTATGCTATTTCGTCAGTAAGTACCTGCGACGGAGTGTTATAAGGTTTCCTCAAATAAATGACAATTAATCCATTTCCAAAGTCATAGGGGTCAAACATATAAATAGCCTTTTAACAATCTGCTTCTCAATAACCAAAAGAGTACTAATTCTTGGATTGTAGGGTCATAGCATGAAGAATAAACAAAATCCTCTCAGACAATTTACCTTGACCTACATTCAAGGTCACGGGGTCAAATACTTTATGTAGAAAAAATCCCTTTAAACCATTTTTCTCAAAACAAGAATATTCAGTATACTGATACTTGGATAGGAGGCACCTTGCATGAAGTACTATAAAGTTCCCTCTTACATATGACCTCGGCCTACTTTCAAGGTCACAGGTGTCAAATATGTAAAAACTAAAAAATCGTCTCGATAAGGTTCCAAGCATGAATTAGTATAAAGTTACCCCAAACAATTGACCTTGACCTACTTATAAGGTCACATTGGTCAAATATGTCGGTTCCTTTAAAAAGTGACCTTGACCAACGTTCATAGTCAAAGGGGTCGAAACTCTAGGCCTAGATGATATTCTACCATTAGTATGTTGGGATAGAGAAGTATCAAAGTACATTTCGTCTTGAACATTCTTACCCTAAGGAGACTTAATATTTTGACATATTTGCTCAGTACAGTCATAGAGAATGTTTTTCAATGATTTCACAAAACTCAAGGTGAGCTAAACAGGCCCTATTGGTCTCTTGTTTTATCTTATGTTTTTGGCGCACAACGAAACGTACTTCACGAACTGAATGAAGGTATAAACATACCTTTCATGTGTTTAAAAACCATCCTGCTACACAGACAGAGGTTAACACAAGTCAATGTACTGTTACCTCTGCCAGCTTTATGACAATATATTTAAACGTTCTGAGGTATTTGTATACTGCGCTGACCTCAGGTGAATATTGAATATGATATATATATATAGTTTTTATGTTAAACATCCCCTAGAATGACCCAGTCCGGATATCAAATTAAAACCATTTTTATTCATATAGATGGAAGGTGCTTCCCTCTTGTTGCAATGTTTTTAAATGTGTCATCATATAACTTCAATTCCGTCATGTACCATAGTATTTTATTTACGTTTTTTTTTTTCGCCAGACACGTACATAGACCTTCAGTTTAACCAATGTCATTCCGATCACGTCCATGTAAGGAGTATGAAATGATTTTTTATGTATTGAAACGTGTGTCGACAAATAAACATATTTGCTAGTTCCTATTTAGTGTATTTAATTAAGTCGGATATTGTGGATGCCGTTTATGTACTTTCGACTAAGCGTGTTGCATCACAACCATTTGATTCAACAGATAAATACTAATAGTAAGTGTGGTATAGTCGGTTCTTCCGCCGTTCGTGACTTGGCTAGTAATACAATCGTATTGTGTAATGACAGGTGATCCTGTAGTGGTTTTGGCTCTTACTAGGTGTATGTTCTCTTAGTGTCGAGACAGTAGTACTCTGGGATGGTATATGCTAGGGTTTACGAAGAGACATCGTGTCGGTATTAATATGTGTCTGCTTCGGGTTGTTATATCGGCCATCTTGTGAGGTGGGCCAAGGGCAGTCGTAATACGCACTGTGATTGGTCAAAGGCTTTGCGGCGGAACCAGCCGTTGAGTCTTTTAGTTACTCTCGGTTTTAATCCGGGTAGGTTCAATAGGGTCACAGGGTTAGGGCTATATAAGTCACGCACGTGTTTGAATCAGTGCCTTTTCCTGCTTGAGATTTGGTGAGTTTCAGGAGTCGTTTCGTCGGTAGTTTAACTTAGGCACTTACGTTTCGAGAATGAAGTGTTAGTTAGGTACCTTAGGGTATGTTAGGTATAGCTGACACTCTGAAAACACAGCTGACTCGTGCATGGTTAGGTAATAATATAACTGACGCTCTTAAAACAGAGCGGCGTATGCATGTTTAGGTCTAGGTGACACTCTGAAAACAGAGCGGCTTATGCATGGCTAGGTGTATTAGATGGTTGGCACTCTGAAAACAGAGCGGCTTATGCATGGCTAGGTGTATTAGATGGTTGGCACTCTGAAAACAGAGTGGCTTATGCATGCTAAATTAATTAAGTCTTATTAGATAGCTGACACTTTGAGAACAGAGTGGCTGTAGGTGATGCTTTGAGACCAAGGCAACCCCAGGATGTAGGGGCTATTGTAGACACGCGTTTCGGAAACGAGGCGTATTTAATGCATGCTTAGACACCTAATACCCTGAGAACAGGGTAGGTAATAAACCATGGCATAGGTCTAATACTGTAACTTTAGAGGGTGTTCGCTCTGTAACCAGAGCACAGGGCGGGTATTTACTTATACCAGTGTCTAGCTATATCATGTAGTATATAGGTGTAATGTTAAGACTGTCAACAGTCCCATAGGTAGTGTTTAGTATTTACGTTTCTGTGGATTAGGGGTTGGATATTTAGCCCGTCTCGGAGGCAGAAAGTTATCATACTGGTAGGTTGTATTATAGTTAGGCTAGGCTGATATGAGTATTGGCAAGTTAAACAAGTTGTCAAAACCTGGGCATAGGGCCGCAGGACTTAAATAGGGATACATAGTCATGTCTTTCATCTAGTTATTGTCAGTCATTTGATTTTGTTACCGTTATTCTGAGTTATTTCGTTGACAATTTTATTAAGTTTAGGTAGATTTTTTTACTGGCTTTACACCTCAAATAACTAGTCTCCTTTGTTATATTTATACCTTCGTTATTGTTTAAAGATCAGTGCTCAGTCACTCCTTAATAAACTTGTGGAACTTTATTCAAGTGTTGTTGTGGGTCTTTCCAAACACTTCGACTAATCAAAGGGAAAAGAACCGGAAGGTGGGTTTAGAAGGTGACTGTTTGCCACTGGTTTTAGGTCACGGACCGGTACATTTTGTACCACATTTAAAATTACACAACGCGAAGTCAAATGTGGTGTCAAACTCTCATCTCCTGACCCCTTCTACTACATAAGTATGTAATTTCTCGAGTGTTAAACGAGTCTCGTAGTTATCCAAGCAATATAAATATATCATTCATTTGATAATGGCATGTGATGTTCACTCGATAAACTTTATTCCGCAAACTAAAGTTTATCATCAAATAACTTTACTTGAGCACATACGAAAATTCTATGACGTCAACAATACAAACTATACAAACTATTCAGGTTCCAGACACAATTGTTTGATGTCATCAACAATAGACATGGACAGAATTAACCACAGCTTTTGAAAGTGTCATGCTGTCGTTACTTGTGTCGAATAGCTTTCAAGTTTATTAGTTTGGAAATTAAATGTATGTCCGCAAGTACAACTTTTATTAATACATAAATGATTAACTTTCATAGACAAATGGAGTAAATACAAGAGTTAACCGTTCAATTTGTTATTTATGAGATCACAAGTCTAATTGAGCAGTCAGTAAATTTAACGTAACGCGGAGTGTTTACGCAATTTACTTCGTGCTCAAATTGATATGAGATCTCATAAACAAAACCAAATAGAAGGTTAATCTTTAGATACATTCTCGGTGATCCTTGTTCAACTTTTTCAACATATTCTTTTATCGATGACAAGAGACCGAAGATAAGTTATATCTGTAATTGATATTCAGGAATCATTCAATGGAACTATATGATTATCTATATTACAATACAAATAAACAGAAAATACGCATGAGGGCAAACTCATTGGACTATTTTATAGATCATATGAAGGTCGCCCTAAAGATTTTTTTTAAATTTTTATTTTGGTCACAGCAAGAAATCACGCGTATTTGCTTGAGGAACAAACAGGGAAACACAAGATCGTTGTAAATGCAAATATATCTCGAAGTTGATAATTCAAACGACTTTTGAAAGTTTATACCGAGTATATATCATTACCGTATATTAAAACGTAAGTATAAATGTATGGTATATCTTTTAACTAAATAAATAAAAATTGGGTGAAACTTTCAACATACCGATTAGGATGGCACCTAACATTTCAAATATGGTTCCTAGTATGCAGGCTTGTCTGAGAGTCAGCACTCGTGAGCCAACCGAGGTCCCAAACGAATTGGCGACATCATTAGCTCCGATCCCAAATGACAAAATGAAGGCAATGATAAAACCGACAATCACCATCCACAAGTACTCCTCAGGGATCTCCATGGTGAATAATGGGTTTCTAGGTACTTTGCTGAAAGTACAAGAATTAGTATGAATATCATCATTATCTATTAAATTAAATTAGAGAATACCGAAACCTTAACAAGACGTAAACCGAACTCAAAATCGATTTAACCAGGGGCAAAATATAAACAAAGGAATGATCTATATGGAAACCCTTGTAAAAGTACATTAAATTGTATAATAGGAAATATACCGAATTAATGACAATTACTACATAAAGTTCACATCCAGACATTCGTATCAACATACCGCTGTGTATAGGAAAGGTAAAGCATATACTTATTTCGATTTAATAGTTGTTGAAAGGGATGCCTACTTCATTTAAACATAGATTTGGCCATGTGAAACTACTTAACTCTGATAAAATCAAATGGATCATAAATAAGAAAACAAAAGTAACGTAACCATGATCGATGAATGAACGTACTTTTATAAGCCATTTGATAACTTTATGTGATGTTATGAAAGTGTTAGACATGTTTTAATCACTTGAACTAAAATGTACTATGGTACTTAATACATAGCAAGCGACTTATAACAACATAAAACGGGTTTTATATGAAGCTTGTGGTTCAATGGTGTTGTACATATTAAGTCAGTACAATATGTTTCTGGAATGTTTTATTGTGATTTTTGTACATTTTCCTAGCCACCATCATCTATTTTTAAGGCCGGCATGAAAAATTATACTACCCATGACTGAGGTATATAAATATTTTAAAATATTTTCTGATCTGTTATAAGGGTCTTTGAACATACCATACCAGGATGGCGATATTTAGGGTGTTGACATTAATTGCACGTTTAGGGGGCTTGTTAAAGCTTAATTTAAATATGTTTCATATAAATAAATATTACTTACGTCTGGTCCTGGTATTTATGACATGTAACTTGCGATGTTTTGATTTATATAAGCCACCACAACTAACTAGATCCAACGGTACTGGGTAAAACGGGAGTGCACACGTACCCACACTTTACAATTTTTATACACAAGTTTTCTCTGTGAGTAGGAATTAATAGTAGTCATAACGTGACAGTGATACTTATTTTCTGTAATTTAAATTTCTAAATGAGTGAATATGTATCAGCCAAAACAAGCAAAAAGTCACGATTGTTTTTACCTCGTTGAATTAGTATCTTTATAATGCAGTCAATGAACGTTTTGTCATGTTGTACCAACTTGTTTATATACGCAGTACTGAGAGTCGCGTGTAAAAGATGAATATTTAGTTTATAATTATGAGTGTAACGTGTGAATTGCATATCGACAAATTATTCTAGGTATAAGGCTATTTGAATAAAGCAATAACATGATATGAAATAAAGCAAATTGGGGATAGCAGAGATTGCAATAAAATAATGACTTTGAGGATGTGTTATGCGAATTGTTTTTTAACTAAGGTTGCGTTAAAATTCTATACAATTTGTATCCTCTTAATTAATATATCTACACATGAAAAATGGCAAGCTTCGGAAATCATTATTTTTATAATAAATTGAATAATTATTTCAAAAATTTTGTTTAAAATAAAGATGACATTTTTCACTAGGTTTATCAAACTTTACAGAATCAAATCAGAAATTACCAAAATGACTAAAAAAAATAAAATCTAAAACAATTGTCTTACCTGAAAATGTCTTATGTGCAGCACTGTTCAACACACGCATCAATCCTGACCGTGTATTGCATCACCTCCTACAGATGCCTTATACAATTATCGCATCACCACGCATCCTTTATATCATAGGACAAAGCTCCCGCTGTTTTTTTTTTAAAGAAACCCAATACTCACATCAGTTAAGCACGCTTCTTGTAAACACATTATTTATCATATGTTGTGGAGTGGTTCCGTTTCTTTTTTGCAACAAGGTGTTCAAGGGTTACGCTGTAGAATGGGTTTTCGTCCTAAATTGGATCCAGCTTGTCCCATCAATTTGTGTATGTAAATTACAAAGACAAATAAATCTTAGTGACCCGACCTGGCCGATATGTTTAAAACTATCCTTTTGCAGGTTCGTGAGTGTCAGTCATAACCCATTATCTTTAGCTGAGCGGTTTACTCAGTCGTGACTGCTGATCCAGTTTTGCCCCCGACACCATTGCGACTTTTCATGTTCCGTTTGTGTGACACTAAATCGCTATATATCAGCGAGGTCATTTTTAATGTTTTTGTTACAAGCTTAACCTTGAATGGGGAAAAGTCCACGTGTGGTTTGTTATTTCGTACACATCCGTTTTTATTATTTTCTTTTCTATCAGTAAGAACGATAATTTAGAGGTGCAAATATATTTAGATTAATTCACTATCCACAGTTGTATTAGTAATCCTCATCTTAAACTAACAAAAAACTTTACATTTTGTGAAGTTATGTGATCATGTAATTGTAATATAGCAGGACGACTCAAACCAAGTATTTTGAATGCAATAAGCGGAAAGAAGGTTTTTTTTATCACATTATGACTACGCAATAATTAAAACCTGAAACATAAACCGTGAAGTCCTAGATTAAGCACGCGACAGTAAACAATATGATGTCCTTGAGATATTTACTGGGTAAGACTGTGGGTATTACACAACATGAACATGGATATCGGTCAATTTCCAAAGGATTGTGTAACAAACAACTGGTTTGTTACAGTATGCCTGCTAGTAGCCCGAGATTCCTCCGGCCACCATATCTGGTTTGGGGCCAGGGTGCATTACCACACGAAAACGTGGAGTTCGTCCGATACTAAATGGCTTATCAACAAAATACACGCGGTCCGAAAATCTTCTGAACAAGAACATTTTCTTCCGTGTGCAGTTCGTGGTTATTCACCCTGTGGTCTGCTTATGCGGTAAAAACATGCAGATCGCCCAGGTGAGGAATGCAAAACCATTAAAAACCGGACACGGGGCCCTGTTGGTGATAATCAGAGCGGGTTTGGATTAATAAATAATCCATTTATCGCCATCTGAGTTATGATCTACACCTCTCAAATGATGTTGGATAAAATCACATTTTTTATAAATGTCTAGTCTATCTGTCAAAATGTCAGATGTTAGGGCCAGAGGAAACTCGGCACCTAGTCTTTGATAATTTAGCTATAAAAATGCTAAACCAAATCACGTTTACGCAGAAAACATGAAAAAAACGACAATGGAGCCTAAAACGTTATATACAAGAGGCGGGTTACAAAGTACAAGAGTATAAGACCAGGTTTTCTGGAAGAGTAAGCGTCTTCTGCTTCATCGACGACACCCGCCATGTAAATCTTGATCACATCCAAGTAATCATTAAGTCCACAACATGAGAACCGAGACAGCATTGTCAATCACAACAAGTAAACACGCTCATAAGCAAACTAAAAAACGTTCATCTTCATAACACTTATAAATATAGAATATTTCTCAATGAGATAAAGATGATGACCATAAATCTTGCTCATAGTTGTGATCAACCTACATCTCTCGAATTCCTGTGTTAGTTTGTTTGTCAGCAGTCGACATCGACCAAGAAAATCTCAATCGATGTTTAGAGCAAGCCCTAGAATAACAAATCAACTGCAGGATGTAAACACCATAGGATGGAGAAGCAGGGATGTTACTGTTAAGAAAGGGAAAGTATACGATCGGAAAATCAAAATCGTCACGTTTATCATAAAGCTTAGAAGTAAGCTGCCCGTGTTGGTCATAGTTTAAGTAAAGACCGAGGCAGGAAGCTGATGTAGGAGATCGACTTACTTCAGACAACATATGGTCGATATACATGAAAGTGAAATTGAAAGATTTGGTAAAATTTGGTTACCCTTTCTGATAAACCCCTCGACAAGTTCAGCCTCGTATGAAAACAAAAACAAGTCAGCCAAAAATGGGGTACAGTTTGTTCCCACTGGAAAATGTTTCCTCGGAACTCAAGAAAGATATTGTTGACCAGGAATTCAATCATTCGTACTATATATTCCTCCGTATAATTCATCCTAGTTTTTGTTGTGTTTTTCACAAAGTATGCTCCAAAATAGCTCGCAACCATGTATTTGTATTGTCATCCACCTTTCTTGGAAGGGAAAGCTCCATAGAGACCGAATACGTTCTTTCAATTTAGTATGTGATATGATAGTGTACAGAGTGGAAAATCAAATGTTTTGATAAACGAAACAGTTTTGAGAAGGTGTTCAAGATTGATCAGAAGATCTTTTGACCTTACATATTTAACATGTAATTGATGCGAATATAGGTGCAATATCAACTAAAATGACATTTAATTGATCGAGTGTATTAAAATACATTACTGTTAGAATATCCTTGGATGTTTTGCATTCTTCAGTGTACGTTCTCATTTAAATTTCAAAATTTATTTAATATTCATGACTAAGACACATCAGCGATGCCAGTACTTACTAGATCTTGTCTGAAACGCAAACAGAAAACAATACCAGGCATGATATCTGACCTCAATTGTGTACGGTTATGAAAGATGGATTTTGTTAATGACCCTTTTTGTGTCATAATGTAACGCAAATAAAGTAGCTAAATGTAAGAATGATTTTTTCGGCATACTCTATATGAATGTTAAATTTGAAAGGTGCAGCACATGTGTTTATATTAGGTGCATCTTTTATCACATAGTTTGAAATTCATACTGCAGGAAAACCAACACAGTAGGGTGCAGTTTATAAGGTTTTATAAAGGTCTATGGATAATTGGGTCAATGTACTCTATGTCCCCTGACATAAACATTTCACAAGAATTACGTTTAATAACATAATTAAAAACAAACCAAGCAAAAATCCCCAAAAAAACTAACCAGAAAGTAAGTCTGGTATTTTGAAAGCATCGCTTTCCTATATGTTGATTTGAACTTTAATGTTTAGTTTTATAACACAACTCTTAATTCAAGACTTCTTTAACGAGTTTTTGAAGATGTTTCCTTTTTCAAGTGATTAGCTCGCTCAAAATAACTCCACAAAGCAACAATTAGCTGCAAATTTTCTAGTTAAGATAAAATGACAAAATCTATAGTTGTTTACTTTCACGGGTAGAAAATTTCGCGCTTGAATACGCTCGTCAAAGTTGGAATGTAGAATGGTATGGCGCCCATCCGTCCGTCGAAAAATATTCTTTGGTCCGGTAATCCCCTCCTGCAATTTACAACTGATTAATTTCAATCTTTCTAGGATTGACCGATAAGACATGAAGATGTGTTTGCTGAACAGCAGTTTGATTCGACAATATTCATCCTTTGGGATGCAATTTGGGGTATTATGTAGAAAACATCAGAACGTTTTTGGTGTTTTCCTAAACATATATTACGGATTTTGATGAGTTATTGAAAATAACCGGAATAAAATTCAGCTGATGTATGTTGCATCTATGACGTTGCATGTGAAGCTGTATTTTTCCGACATCAAATTATGGAAATCGTATATCTTTCCAAACCAATACATGAATGCTCCACAGTATATATAAGAGATTTACTAAAGTTACGTTCTTTTAAGGCTTTGTCTTTATCATATTATAGAAAATGCATTAATGTCGTTAACTTTTGTTTGACCGACTATCTTCTACAGTTTTCAACTAATATCGTTTTAACTTGGTAGACTTAATCACAATAACATGAAATAGTGTTTCCTGAATTGACAATATTTACTAAAGTTATGACCCTTTTAGCAATTTTCATTAATTATTTTAAATTTCAAAAAGAAAAAAACCCGTTAAACACATATTACGGGATTTGTTGAGTTAATGTAACTTCCCGCGTAACGGCATCGCATAGTTGTCAAATAAAATCATTTTGTCGAAAATCAAACATAAACCGACTAACGGGCAATCTGATTATATCATATCTTGATTTTCGCGGCGTTCCGCAACCTTCTCTCTGCTGTGTCAAGATCATTCTTGTAAAACGGAGTGAGAACAACAAGGATCTGTATTTTAATCAGATTGACTCACGGGAGGAAAGACGACTTCAATAAAGTCATATTTGATGCGCATATAATACAGACTGATGTGTACTGACCTCAAATGTGCACACCTTGTGACTGAGCCCGATACAGGTCAAAACGATTTTGCTAACGAAAGAGTGATGCTCTGTCAGGAAAATCATATTACAAATAAAGTACACTAGCTAACGCTGTAAACATTTCGTGTGTTACATGTGCAGTATCAAGATCCCATTGAAAAGGTATGTGTGGATGCACATGAGCACAGCGCATACACCTGAAAAGTGACATGCTTTAAAAGGCTCCGGATTAATCTCCATAAGTGCACATTAATGAGAGTAATTAAATACATAAAGGAACAAAAAGATAAGCAATTAATTTTAACAACTTAACTTTTCAACTCACCATTATCAGATCATTCAAATCATCATGTTTCCGTGGTCCGTCTTTCCTTTTTAAACAATTCTTGCAGTCGTTATTTCGTGAGAAGAACTGGATAGATCATTCTCAAATTTTATACGTAGGTTCCCCCTTTTTTCATTTGACAGGCGACAATCATGGATATGTGAGTAATAGTTTGTTATCACTATTTTTCGAGTAGTTCTGAATGGATTTTCCCAAAATTGCATATGTAGGTTTTTCCTGATGATAGGCTTTGCCCTTAAAAATTTGGGACTAATCAAAAACCCAATTAATGATAAACGGTCACCTTGGACTTGACATTGAAAAAATTATCGCTATTTCATGAGAAAAATTAAAGGAATCTTTCTCAAATTTCATATGTTTGTTTCCCTTGGTGTTCAATTGTACCCTTTTGTTATTGGATCTGATCAGAGAAAAACAATTGCTGACAGACGGCTTTCTCTTGGTTTCGACAATGAACATTTCTTATTTCATATGTAGGTTCTGCCGGTTCTTAGTTATTCAATTTGTTTTTTAGGACTGATCAAAAAGCAAAAAATACTTGTAGGTTAATATCGCCTTTTCTTAAGAGGAATTCGGAAATTTTATAGAACTAAAATTAAATACATGCAAGAGAAAAGAAGAGAAAAGATCAAACAATTTAAGAACAAATAAAGATTTCTATGGTGGGCGCCAAGAGCCCTATTTCTTGTTATATGTTTTAAAGATATTTCTAATTGTGTAAATTGTATCCCTCTGCAATCAGTTCCGATTCTTTTCAAAGATTACGACTTCCTTTCAAATTTTAGATAATCACTTTTATCCATACAATTACTATATGAATCACAATTTCAAACTTGTTTTATATAGTGTTATTCGCGACAAAAATACGTTTAGCATTAAAAATACATGCTTTGTCCTGTTATTCATATTATTGCTGTTCACAATGTAACCTTCAAACAAATATTGACAATTTTAGAATTGTCGCAATTTGGTACATACAGTGTACCCTCGTTATACCGCCACCTTTCGGCCACAGCAATTATGGCGGTATAACGAGGGTGGCGATAGTATTGAATTATGAAAATTATAACAAATATATCTGAAAATAGTTACTGATTTGCTTTTGCTGCATGCCTTTCCAAATAGAACACTAAAGAGTTCTTCGATCTCCAAAAACAGAACAATATGGCACAATAAAATTGGCTTTTTGTAAATCAAAGTTTTGAAGGGCAGATTGATAGTCAAGGTGTCACGCTGAGGTGAGGACCTTCACGTTAACGTACTCCAGATTTTGATACCTGTTATTAAGTAAGTCATGAATAGGGCTGAAGGTGAAGGTTATTTATCACCAATGCCATTTTTGTAAACAAGAGACAAAAGACAAGGCCTCTGCGTGTTGTCCTTTTTAAATTGTTTATCTTTAATAACATGTAAAGGCAGGAAACAGTAAGAGTATAGACAATATTTGTAAGAATGGACAGGATCTGAGTTCTATCACCTTGAGGTAGTTATATCTGTAAAAAAAGATACGAAGGGGAACACTCCGATGGGTGTAACAAAGAAAAGAAAGATACGATCATGCTCGGGGTCATAAACATGATACTTGATACCTCGAGCTTACTGAAATAAATATGTTTGTAAGTAGTGGGGTGATTAGAGTGGAGGTCGTATATGTATATTCCATAAGCTTAACTAAGAATCGAATAAACTAGAAGCAAAATATGAGCAAAGAAAGCGTTACACCCTTGAATAAACTATAAGAGAATAAGGTCGGTGGAGTAGTCGTCTTCTGTTTCATCGACGACACCCGCCTTATGAATCTTGAATAACTCAAGATAAATGCTACGTCTTCAATAAAAGTTTTTGAAAGAGATGGGGTGAGTTGGGTGGAGGTGAAGGTGGGGGGCCTATACGCATATTCCATTCATATGGTATTACCGTCGATCTCCAACACTTTGGTTAAGCAAATTTTACATAGACAATTGAATAGATACTAAACAGGTTCCCATTCAATACAACGTTCCCTTTCTATACCATATATTTTCTTAAGATTATAAAATGATCGTATTACATGATACGTGTGGGAAATGTTTGTGTAGTTATCTGCATATATCTTAAAGGCCCAATATACGTACTTCAGGGAAATTTTCGTGATTTTGAAACATTCGGAAAAAAATTCCAGCTGATAAACATGCAAAAATAAGCCTAAAACGAAGTAAACCTGAGCAGTAACTAACAGGAAACTCTTGCCAAAAAAATCCAAAGAATTGAAAGTAATTCAGGTGGGGCCAACTTCAACAACAAACCGAAGGTAGAAGACGGTTCGAAATGGACGCGTGTTTACAAACAGCGTGTTTCAACTGCTGCTGTACCGGTAACCGCGAAAGAATTCATCTTGAATATTGCTGATATCAGTTAAACTTAACTAAATCTAAAAATATAATAAGTTCTTAAGCTTGATTTTCGCTTCAAGTTTTGCCGAAAGTTACGTATATTGGGCCTTTAATACAAAATTGTGTTATGTTGTACCAAGCAACCACATATTCGAGTGTTGCTGCATATTAACTGGAAATCTACGCACTGAATACAATTTCCATTCTGATTTCACAATACATAAAGTGAAAACGCTGCATTTATGATATTTCACTGGTGAAATGTAATAAATTCTTATTATTTATAAAAAAGTTAATTGTTGTATCTAATTTGAGTAGAGGAAGTCGTTACGCGCCTTGGGCTTTAGCTCAAATAGCAATTTCATAAAAAAATTATTGTTCGTTCACATGGATACTTTTCAGATTGAATTTCTCTGATTACAGTTTTCAAAAAAGTTATAACACAGTTTAAACACAGGTTTTTTCAATTGAGGTGAATTGATAAATGTGTAGGTGAAAGGAAAACATCATTCGCAGGGAGAATTATATTCTTAAAAGTACCTGGACAAGTAAATTAATTTAGTTTCTATATAAATCATTTTACAGGTTTGCATAAAAAAATATAATATAGTATGACCACACTCAGTGAACTCTTGCCCGGCAGTACCACTTATATCAAGTTCATGGTCACAGTTTAACGGCCACACACAGAACAATATCTAACGAAATCACACGGTAAATCAAAGGGAAAGACGTGGGTAAAGTGACAGCAGGTCATTTGTTAACAATAGCAAGAATTAGTTTGTTGAGTTTGTAGAGAAAAGAAACGAATATGGATGATCTTTCCGGATATGGAGATTTTAATAAAGAAAATAGATGAATGAATGTTATAAACGCATTTGTAATATAAGTGAGTGTAACAGGCATGGTATTAATATTTCATTATGTTTCGTATATATGTTATAATTTGATTATCAATAACGGAAAAACATATTTACACCAAGTCGACGTGGGTAAATACATGTATGTATATGTGTATGAATAAAAATATGTACAAAATGTTAACAGATTGAATAACATAACTTATTGAAGGGTTTATTAAGTTGACAAGCAGCAACGTTCTTAACATCGGCATGAACACGTGGATAAAGTGACAGCAGGTCATTTGTTAATAGTAACAAGAATTAATTTGTTGAGTTTTTTAATTTTAAATTTAACGTCCTTGGTATGACTTTAACGAGATATGGTAGGACATCGGAAGATCGTTATTGACACTAACATATTTTACATCTCTATATACCTGTGATCGAGGAAACCTTCTCTCTTTACGAGGATAAATCGAAAAAAGTCACGTATATAACTCTAAATCATTGTTAAATCAAACTTTCTCTTGAGATACAATGGAGTTTGCTACATTTATATCTTTAAAACCTGGCACGTCTTTAAATGAGCCTGACTGTTAATAGGACGTAAAACAAAAGAAACCAAATATTTTTAAGCTATTTATTTACTAAACAGTTATTCTTTTTTGGGGAAAAACGCAAGGAAATATCTTTGTAAATGCAAATATATCAATCTCATGTGTGGTTATATTTGTTTTTATATCCTACCTGAGTTTGTTTTCGGGTAAATGGTATCAGCTCTCGACACATTCTTAATCTTTTCATTCATTTCTTTTGATGTTCAATTTCTTCTTTATATTCTTCTTTCTCTCATTATGAGTGTTTTTCCCCCATAAAGGTAGATGACAAAACAAACACATGGTAAGAGCTATACTGGAGCATACATTGTGAAAAACAAAACAAAAGCTAGGACGGAATATTAGGAGGAAGAAATAGTACGAGAGATTTAATTCCTTGTTGACAATTTCTGGGTTGAGTTCCGAGGATAGATTTTCAAACAAAATGTTGGCATTCCAATGGGAGCAATCTATGCCCCACTTTTGCTGACTTGTTTTTATACGCCCGTCAAAAATGACGGGCCGTATTATGGTATGGCGTTGTCCGTACGTCCGTCGTAAAATTTAATTTGTTCGGAGATTTACTCCTACAGTGTCCTGTCGAGATCATTCAAACTTGCTATGCTTAATCATTAGGGCACGAAGTTGTATTTTCCTGAATTACAGATCTATTCGACAATATTTACTAGAGTTATGCTCCCTTGTAACTTTGAATTTGATGCAATACCGGCATTATGCAGAACATTTTTTGTTTTCTTCAACTCCTCTAAAACATTATATGGTACTTAAAAAAGCAGTAATATCTAACATATATTACGGTTTTTGTTAAAAAAAAGTTTCAACTTAACATAACAGGACACAAAAACCCGATTCAGCACTTGCGACAAACATGCATATGTATCAATAATATTAAAGTATGGCAAGTATCTCTCGAAACTGGATCATAAACAAGTACTATGTACAAGTCACACCCACCAGTTCCTTTTACATATTAGTCATGCATCACCGCAGTAACAATAACACATTTTAATGGTATGTATATTTGTCAAAATACATCAATTCTGAGAGGTGGCCTTGACACGAAAAGGCCGTGATACGGAAAGGACGATTTATTTGTGGATTAAATTCTCATTTGTATTCAAAACACAAAGCGATGACATAAGTCAGACAGACAAGCGATTACTGTGAAGAAAAATAATGTTCTTTGCGGTTGGTTTAACAAAAGTTATAACTGATAGGTCAGATGAGGACTGATTTGACGAAGAGTATGCAACACATGTTTCAAAATTCAAAATGCAAAGTCAGAAACAAAACACTTCTTTTGAAACGTTTTACTATCCATATTAAGATTAAGTATGGTCTGCAATTTGTAAGCTTTTTTGTTGTTCCTTTTCGCAGATGGTTAAATGTGGATACTGACTTCAACATAAAATAGCACTTAAAGAAATCCTGATCATATGTTTAAAAGTCGGGTTTTCCTTTTATACCTACATGTAAATGTTCACTTCATTGCCTCATTCTTGGTCAACCTACTTCCGGATCACCTGGTCTTACTCCCTTGTGCTTTTACGAGAGTCTCCATGTAAATCTTACCTTTGCTCATATTTTGCCCCTGGTTTAATTGATTTTGAGTTTGGATTATGATTTTGTTGACGCTTCGGTATTCTCTTATCTATTTCCAGACGACAAACCAATGTTTAACTCCAAATCATAAAATACGTCGTCTGTATAAGGGTATCGTACAATTATACATTACATGAAGATGGACGTTTTTGAGTATGTTCATAAGTGTGCTTAGATGTTGTGATTGAGAATGATGGCTCAGTTCTAACTTTGATGATTTTATATTAGATCTGACCAAGGTTAACCATTTAGGGTGTCGTCGATGAAGCCAAGGACGCTTAATCTTCTGGAACACCTAGTCTTTATCTATTACACTTTAACAGAGGTATCCGTGTAGATCTTTCCTTTTATTCATATTTTGCCCATAGTTTAATGGATTGAGATTTCGGATTATGGTTTTGTTGACGCTTTGGTATTCTCTGATTTTTTTTTCTAACTTTGATGATTTTATGTTAGATGTGACCAAGGTTTACATGGAGGGTGTCATCGATGAAGCAGAAGACGCTTAATCTTCTGGAACACCTTGGCTTAATCTCTTAAATTTTTACATAGGTCTCCGTGTGTATCTTTCCTCCTGTTCATATTTTGCCCCTAGTTTAATGGATTCAGAGTCCGGACTATGGTTTTGTTAACGCTTCGGTATTATGTCATTTAACAATATAATTGAATATACACTGTATATATATATATATATATAAAGACATTTACACCGACAAAAGAAAAACTTTGATGCAGAAGGTTCATAACTGCGACATATTTATTTGCTATGCTAAGCAGATTCATGTTATCAAGAGACAACATGTAATGCCAGAAGCATGCATGCCATCAAATTACAGTGTGTTTGGAGCTTTTATTTCGGTCATAAATTTGTTTAACAAATATCGGTGCAAAAAACGGGTGGATGAGACCATGGCCTTCACATTATCATTAGCAATGTCATATTTTTATCCAAGTTGCTTTTATAATTCAACACGGGCATCGTTACCCAAGATAGTCTCGAGTCGCATATGTGTGTGTTGCGTCATATCTTCTTATCACGGGCAAATCGCGTGTTGATATGAAAATGTCATTAAAAATTGTTCGCCCATCATTTTACGGATTTTTCAGAGCTGGGACAGATGTGGACGTTCATTCAAACTAATGTGTTTTTTCAGAAGAAAAGGATAATATACACCATTGTACCAAAATTAAGCTTAAGTGTATAGGAAAATGGCATAATTGCACACAATAATTGCTTTAAAAATAAACGAAAAAAAGTACATTGGCATACCGCATACCATGTACGTGAAACGTTTTTGGAGAGGGAGAAGATATAGTGCAAATATACTTTTGAAATAGTGAGACTATCAATATATATATCCTTTTTGTTAGCTCACCTGGCCCGAAGGGCCAAGTGAGCTTATGTGATGGCGCGTCGTCCGTCCGTCTGTCCTGCGTCCGTCAACTGTTTCCTTTAAACGAATTATTCTACAATACCGAAAGGCCTAGTGACATGAAATTTGGCTGGTAGCTTTCTTGGAAGGAGCTGAATAAAGTTTGCGAAAAAAAACCCACCTTTACCTACTTTCAAGTTCACACGGGTAAAAAATGTCAAACCCTTCAAACAACTTCTTCTGAAATACCGTCAGGCATAGAGACCTCACATTTGACTGGTAGCTTCCTTCGATAAACCGAATAAAGTATGCGAAAAGAAACGACCTTGACCAATATTCAAGGTCACAGGGGTCAAATCTATTATAACCTTTAAACGACTTCTTCTTTTTGGCTGAAAGGTTTCTTGGATAAAGCCCGACAAAGTATGCGAAAAGAAACGACCTTGACCTACATTCAAGGTCACAGGCGTCAAATCTGTTAAAACCTTCAAACGACTTCTTCTGAAATACCAAAAGCCCTAGAAGCATAATATTTTGCTGGAAGGTTCCTTGGATAAAGCCCGACAAATTTCGACAAATTTTATCCCCCGACAAAGTTCGTTTTCCACTTCTACATTATAGGTAAACGTTTCATGTGCCCGACTTGTATCGTCTTGCTGTAGTACATAAGGTAAAACTATTTACTCATCAGTAATGTATAGTCGCCGTTGTATTTTCTGTCAGTATGACTGCTGAAATGTGTTTTATGAGGTAATCGGATATAAGAAGACGTAACACACACATGTGCTGCAGTTCTGCATTGTCATATAAGACTTTGGTCAATACGACACTCTCCAATGTCCATACGCCGTGTGCGTGGGCATTTGTCAGAAAATCAGGGCATTTTTGTGGAGTACACTTCTTTATTTCAGATTTCTTTAACTGATCTTTTCAAGTAAATTCTAATCTGTAAATAAATTTATTCTGACAACACAAAAAATGTACAGGATTTACATATTCTTACATAGTCAGCTAGTAATAAACTTTTTAAAATAAATAAAATTGTGCAGTGCATAACTTCATTTTCTCCTGGAAACAGTACTTTAAATAAAATGAATATATATCTTTTTTATAACACTGAAAACGTTTAAGCAAATTAGAATTATGTATCTAAACTCATAAACTGGACAAGTACATATACATAGGTTTTTAGTGAAAAAAAATAGTATTTAGACTATGTTAGTTTGCGTGTTGATTTAGTTGCGTGTGTGTTTTGTTACTTTGTCGGTGTAATTGATACATTCACGGATTCAGATACAATGTGGTTTCATATATTTTGCCTGTCCATTCTCCCTTGTTGTCATTGTGTGTTTAATAAATAACCAGTTATTGTTCTGGTTAAACACACAACGCAAAGAATTACACTATATATTTATCAAACGAGTGGCACAAAAGTATTATTTTCATATTTTACACGAGTGTGTAGCGTAGGTGAATAGTATAAAATCCAGATGCAATATCAACCTTTCCGTCAATAAATTAAGACTATTATTTGTTGGTTGGTTGTTTTTGCGTCCTATTAACAGCCAGTGTCATTTAAGGACGGCCTTCCGGTGCATGCAATGTGTTTGTGTTGAAAGCGTGTGTATTTGGAAGGCCGCGGTATGTTCGTGTTATCCTGCTTACGATAGTCCGAATCTTTTGGCAATTTAAAGTGCTTCCTTGCTGAAGAATAATGCAGAAGGCCTCCAACCCGGTCACAGAATATTGAGGTCATTTGGGTCCCTTCGTCTATTAGATTATGGGTCTAAATGATATCACGTGACGCCCTATAACACCATTTGTGGACAGACATGTTGTAAGTTTTATGAAGCTCGTATGAAAGGAAAGCGAATGTAAAATCTGTTTCATTACATTATCAAAATTCGTGGTATATATATATCGATGATTGAATACCTGATCGATAATTTTTTTGTTTAATTCGAAGGAAAGATTTTCCAACAGAGTGTTGGCATTCCCCTTGGAACAAAGTGTGCCCCACTCTTAGATGACTTGTTATTGTTTTCATACGAGTTTGAATTGTGGAAGAACTAAACATGTATTGTCTATAAAAAAGATGTTTGCTGACTACGTCATTCGTATATACCCTTCTGAACTTGAAATAAAGGACACAACATACTCTTCTACATCAGCTGCTTACCTCGATCTCTACTTAAACTACGACCAACATGGACCGCTTATTACTAAGCTAGACAATAAACGTGAACTGTTCATTACTTGATAGTAACATCCCTACTTTTCCAACCAATGTTGTTTTATGTCGCAGTCGATTCGTTATTCTAGGGCTTGCTCTAAATATCGAGATTTTCGTGATCGATGTCGACTGCTAACATACAAACTAACAACACAAGGAATCGAGAGATGAAGGTTGATAAGAACTATGCGTATGTTTTACGGTAGCTATATAAAGTGCTATGAAACAAATTCTGATGATGTGCTTAAAATTCGGGTTTACCTAGCATAGATAAATGTTAATTTTCTAAATTTCTTAATTGTCGGCTAACTTACTTTAAGTCATTGACATTACAATCATACGTTGCTCATGAAGCTGGACACTAATTAGTGTGTTTTTACTTGTTGTGATTGGGGACTTGATGGCTACTTGGATGTGATAAAGATCTACATGGTGAGTGTCGTTGATGGAGCAGAAGACGCTTACTCTTCCGAAACATCTGGTGCTATTCTCTTGTAAATTAACAAGGGTCTCCGTGTAAACTTTCCTTTGTTCATATTTGCCTCTAGTTTAATCAATTTTAAGTTCGGATCATGGTTTTGTTCTTCAATTATTTTTGTACGCCATCACATGATTTTAAGAAAAATGAGACATTGTCTTTTATACTTATAAAAATAACTAAATCAAGATCCCAAGACGATATGTTCGGGTAAATGTACTTGAAAAAAATGTCTTATTTTCATGGTGTTTATTTTCCTAAATTCGAAATGAAAAAATAAATAAAATACATAATTTCCCTCAAAGTTACCATTTGGTTGACTTTTAGTATAACACGTAATAAGTGACACAACTCACACAACATTCACACTGAACTAAACACTTCAGTATTCTCATTTTTTTTCGGCCGAATAATGAAATGTACAACACCGCCAATTTCACTCCGATGCGAAGGTCTATGTCATCATGTAATTGTAATAAGCGTGTGACATCATATTAAACACAATTGAGAACTTAGAAGCAATCGCAAAGCTGATTGGTCATATCACACCTGTGTAATACGCAAAAATATGACAGAATTTTCCATAACATGGCAATCCTGTAATAGGACAAAGTTTGTTGCATCCTTTTATATTAAATTGCAGATTAAGTAAATATATTTGGAATACCTTAACAGCAGTTACACTCCTCATAAAGAAACAAATATGAATCGGCATGTCATTGGTTTGTATTGTTTGTCACACAAATTACAAAGCAAACCGCTTTCCCTAAATGTAAATGTGCACCAACATAATTAGATACAAATGAAGACGTCAATATATTGAGAAATGTTTTTCCAACTTATGGTGTTTACATGTCGCAGTTGATTCGATATTATAGTGCTTGCTCTAAATATCGGGATTTTCGTGATCGATGTCGACTGCTGACAAACAAACTAACAACACAAGGATTCGAGAGATGCAGGTTGATCAGAACTATGGGCAAGTCTTATGGTCGCCATCTTTGTGTCATTGAGACATTCTGTATATTTAAGTGATATGATTATGGACGTTTCAAGTATGCTCATTAGTGTATTTACTTGTTGTGATTGACAATGATACTCGGTTCTCATTTTGATAACTTATTGTTTACATTGATGTGACAAAGATTTACGTGGCGGGTGTCGTCGATGAAGCAGAAGACGCTTACTCGTCCGGAACACCTGGTATTATTATCTTGTACGTTTACAAAAATCACCATGTAAATCTTTTCTTTTTTTCATATTTTGCTCCTCGATTTTGAGTTTGGATTATGATTTGGATAACGCTTCGGTATTCCTTTATTTATTTTCTATCAACTAAGAAATATTCTTAATATTTCTTAAGTTTTCTTATTGCTTAATCGATGGTAAAAAAATATGTTTTAGACATGTAACCTATTTCACCTAATCATGAAAAGCTGCCATTGACGATGAATGTTCCTTCATACCAGTGGTTGTTGGATATGGTATTATTTTGAAAATTAACTGACGACAGTGAAATACATTAAGTTTCTTCTAACAACCAAGAGTCTTGTGATTTCTTTCTACCACATTCTCAGAATAAAACAGTCACGAGTGCAACCTGATATAAACTCCGAACACTCATTTTGTTGACAAGATCGGCGTAGTAATATGACCTAAATGTAAAAATAACTCAATTATTTTTATCGTTACATTAATATGCTTGTAAACATATCAAATATCGTATATTTCCGCCAAATGATGACGGTAAACAATCAGCACTTGGCATTGAACCAAGTGACTTTGAAAAAGATAGTTCCGGTCAAAGTTCACAATACCAGCCAATCAAGACGCATTAATCCACGTGTGGTTTATTGGCTGAATTTATACAACAGTTGCAATGATTAATTGATGTCTTGAGAGATGACTAACACCTACCAACCTATTTGATATTCTAAGCACAACAGACTTGCAATAATTATTCTTCTTCTTGTCGGATCATACACACCAATTTGTATAGTCCGAAGAGTTCTGACTCTCTGACAGCCAATTTTATTTAAGGACGGCCTTCAGATGTATGAGATGTGTGTATGTGTGTTGAGAACGTGTGCTTGTGTAAGCGTTCTTGCGATTGTCAAGATATTTTGCCGATTTAAAGTGCTACCACCCTAATGTATACTGCCGAAGGCCCACAGCAGAACACCCAATCTGGTCACATTATTGAGTTTTTTTAAAGAAAATGTCAACGTAGCTATACGTTTTTTGTTATACTTGAACACTATACGATATTCTATAAACCAGACAGATACATGTATTTATAAAAAGCACCTTAATTTAATATCCAGAAGTTATTCTATTAATTGGATAGTAAAATTTATTTCATTTTATTTGCAACCTCAAATAGACAGACATATTTCAATATCACCGTTTGCCGTTCTGAATAATTCCGCTTTGTTTACTGTGTTAAACGTGCACATATTTACTTGATGATACGAACATTGTCTACGAAAGATTTTATATCCACTTTAAATGATTAAAGTTCGCCTAATTGTTCTATAAACAGAGGCAGTACTTCTTCTGGAGACAATGTCACTTTAGTTTAGCTATTTTGTATTCCCACCTTTTGGCCCCTAGCATCACTGCAGAGTCCCAGGAGGACGAAACAGATGTATGATGCAGTTTAAATTCACTTTTTTAAGGCATACTGTATCTATTACTAAATTTTAAAAGAGCAGCATTTTTTGTGTTACGTCATCTGAAACGGAGTGGCAGACTCTGCTGGTGGATTGTTTTCGTCCCCGAGGTTTGCTAGATAATTCATCGCCAGTTATCTCATTTAAGTAGTGGCACGGTACATAATATACACATGTTCGTAGTACACGATTTGAAATTATACAGAACTAGTTTAATGTTACTTCTTAATTCATAAACTAAATGGGTTTTATGCACCTGACCCTGCCGCTTCTACATTAGTTTAGAAAATTTTGATTCCTACCTTTTAGCCCCTAGCATGACTGTAGAGTCCGAGGAGGACGAAACAGCTGTATGATGTAGTTTTAAAAAAATCGGTATACTGTATCTGTGACTAAATTAAAAAGGTGAAGCATATGTGTTTTTTACACTGCCCTGCAACAGAATGTTTTGAGATAACTAATATATATGCATGCTAACGTATGGGTTGGCCTTGAAACAGACATGCTTTGATTTGAACAGAAGGTTATTGACGCTTTTTTCTTATTTATCATTCGGAACACGTAAGCAGGTTATAGTAATTCTAGTCAGTCGCATTATCTGTGTCATCAGTACGACACGTGGTTATCATCGCCGTCGATTTGCGTAATTCTGCATTCGTTTAAGCCTGTTTGTATAGTCATATTACGTAATCCATAACCCCAACATAACCAAACCAAAATTTATTCACACGGAATAGCGATCCGTTTCTGTTTATTTGAAAACGCTTGCCATTTGCAGCTTAATTAACATAATTGATCACCGATTTATGTACTTGCTTGTTTGATAGACAGAAGACAAAAACAATGGTTCAAATTACAAAAGAAAAAGCACTCATACAAATTCAGTTTTCTTTAAAATGTCAATCTGATTAAAATGAAAATCCTTACTCCCACTGAGCGACAATAGAATCTGCGTTTCAATCAGATTGATCAGATGATTGTAAAACGCTTATTCAATGTCGATATGGTATAAAATCAAACATTGGTGAAGGGAACATTCTCTTCTCCCTTTCTCTTACTGCTAAGAGTAGAAACAAGACTGAATATATCAACTGAATGTTTAAACCAGAACATTGATGTAATATAAGCGCCATATTTAGAAGACTTTCTCATAACATTTAGAACTATAACTTAAAAGAGTCATCCTACAAAACATATTTTGATAAACAATGTAAAATCCCATGCTGTTCTCCTCCAACAAATAAGCATATAATCAATGTAGCAAATACGCTTGACTGCGAAGGGAGATAACTTGTGTATTGGGCTGGTTTGTGGTGTAATGCTAGTATTTATGTTACGTTATATATGTTAAGTTGTGTGTGAGAGTGTATGTGCGAGGGTATGTGCGTGTTGTCTAATTGTCAGACTATATACATGTATATATGTAAAATTCATATGTCCGTCTGTAAGTAGAGAGCTTGTATAGGCTTTTGCCTGTTTCCCAATCCGATTGAATTATATTCAATAAAATCTTTGTTAAATGAAAAAAACTATAACTTAGTGGTCTCGTGTCTAACCGGATTTATAACGCCGGAATTAAACTGCAGCTAGTGACGATATAACGAGGTGTTCTAATATTTTTTCTTTAATATTTATCAAAATAGATTACAGTCAAACCTTGATTAATCGAACTTCGATTATTCGAATTTCTCGACGTGTTGAACTTTTGACCATGTCCGATTTTTTTCATTCTATAACACTATTGATTAACTTTTAGGAATCGAATTTTTCGCTATATCGAAGGTTTAATCTGACCCGTTCGTTATGAAAACATTGAAAAGCACAACAAATAATAAAATTTTACCTGCTTTGAAAATCAAGTTGACAAACAAAAAATGATACAAAATTATCACGTTACAAAAATTACAGATCTACAATATCTCAGTGTTTCGTTACACCAGCACCGTATCGGTTCTTCTTATGTACAGTACATATATACATATATATATGTGGATATTAGATGTTCAAAATTCATGAGTCGAAGTCCCGATGTTTCGAGGTTTTCACGACGGTTCCGCAAAGTTCGAAACATCTAAGTTTGTAAATATAAAAACGGCGACATGTTTTGCAGATTTTCTCATAACGTTTATAAATGAATACAAGTTTACCGACAAAGAAAAACTCCTGTTGCAGGTGGATGAACATGTTAAGAACGCGGTCAGTTTTCAGTCGTCCATCACGCTCTGTTGTCATGCTTTTCTTTTCATATGAGTTATTCTAGAAGTCTACATTACAAAAAAAAATGCGTATTTGGAGCAATTATTCCGGTCGTGATTTTTCAGATGTCGGTACTAAAGGGTAGGAAATGATCACGTGGAGGTGTCTATTTCGTGTAACATAATGCAAAAGAATACCGAAGCGTCAACAAACCCATAATCTAAACTCAAAAAACAATTACTCTAGGGGCAAAATATCATCAAAGAATTTACACGAAGACCCATAAAAAAGTACAAAAGACAGTACACAGCGTGGATATTCTGTTATCACACACAAAACAATGTGATAACCAATTTTAAACTACAAGTGTTGCGTATTTAATTCATTCATGATACAGACAATACATATAGAACAAGCCAACCACATAAAAAAGTAATTTGTCATTTGCCTATTTGTTAATAAACTTATACAAGAAAAAATAATTTTCAATGAAATTTGGTTTTGTTTGATTGCTTTTACGTCCTAATAAAAGAAAGGTCATTTACGGACGGTCCCCTAACCCTTTTGGTACCCCCGAAACCCACTTTAGGTCAAACTTTTACCTTAGTTTCTCCTAATATATAGGGGAGGTGAACATTCGAATTTACTGGGGCCCAAAGGGGGCTCTTTTGACACCCTTCCATTGGTTAACAATTTAAATAGACTTGGGTTTGATCATAGGGTTCAAGGCTAAATGATTGATGTCTTTTGGAGAAATATTGCCTTAAACAGGGCCTTTGCCGACCTGTTATTGTTCTAGTTCAAACTTGGCCTGGGTTAATGATTAAATTCTGTGTAAAGACAAAACAACTAAAGTAATTAAAACTGAGGTGACCGTTAAGCCCTATGGACCCCTTGTTAATGTTTCAAATGATAATTTGCTTATTTGATATACTGTTGTATCGGGAGTTTAATCGAGCTAAGAGTAGAAAGCTACAGCAAACATCCATGATTAGAAGAAACATGACCCTGTCATAAAATATATTTAAGATAGCATAAAGTCAAACAACAAATACGCCGTTTTGTATTACATCGCATACGTCACCTACATGTAGGCCTATATACTTACAATTTAAAAGTCGGTGACCTCGTATGTTTGCGTGGCACGCTGTAAAAAATGAACGTTCATGAATCCTTGTAAGTATACATAAAAATCCATCAAGTATGACGTAAATGAAAATTGTACAAGATTGTGTCTGCGTTTACCAAAAAATTGGCGGATGTAGAATCAATACTTTGGGTTATCATTGACCCGATCTCCAAGTCATCTTACCGAAAGGGTTAGGGTGACCTATATCCATCGTGCTTCGTCCGTTGTCTTTCGACGTAGGGTGCGGAAAACCCTATTCCACCTTAACGCCAAAACGGATTCCGGATTACAACCGAAACTGTGTGAAACATCATTGGGGAGAACACTCATTTTATAAACAAGGGGAACTTTGATCAAAATTTGCTTTAAAACTCTACTACTCTTTAATGTTTGAATGGAAAATAATCAAAATCGATGTGAAACATTATTGGGGTAGGACGAGCATGGTCTATATAAATGAGGCTGGTTTGACTCCTGTGTCGTCGGGTGCTGACGTTGTGCCGTCCTCGAGTATTGGCGCTGGGATCTTTAAATCCCTGCTTAGTTACTAAAAGTATACATTCCTTGCATATTTTCTTTCAATTAAGAACGCTAAATCCCACGATCTGGCTTCACCTTCAAACCTTTCCCGGATATACCTATTCGCTCCCATAGACGATTTACTTCTTGGCTTTCCATCCGAAATTATAGAAGAATGGATATAAGTAAGATCACAAAAGTTGCCATTAGGTTTTCGGAATTTGTGTAACGAACGAGTATTACATATGTAATAATGAAAACAGTCAGTGTAAGATGTTGCATTGCCAATGAATGTCCATTGTATAAGGTTTATGGAAATATCATATTTTATAAGCCAAGTTTTCGTTCAACGAGCACTTACATATGAAAAAAAATCAGAGAATACCCAGGCGTCAACGAAACCATAATCCCTACTCAAAACCGATTAAACTAGGGGCAAAATAGGAATAAAGGAAATATTTACATGGAAACTCTCATAAAAGCACAAGAGAATAGGACCAAGTGTTCCGGAAGAGTAAGCTTCTTCTGCTTCATCGACGACACCCGCCATGTAAATCTTGTTCGGATCCAAGTAAGCATCAATCCTCAAAACGAGAACCGAGTCATCATTGTCATCACAACAAGCAAACACACTAAAAAGCAAACTCAAAAACGTCCATCTTCATATCACACAAACTATAACAAAAAAACTTTGAGTCGTTGTTTTGAACATATATAACAAAATGCAGTATCGTCAACCTACTATCCAAAAGGCACCGTTTTTCGTTTAAGGTAAGTGAAACTTGTATCAGGTTTCATGTATAACAACACTTTCTCAGAGTAGTTTGCTAGCTAGTATTAGACTTAAATTATTTTATGAGCGGATTGGTCGAGGTGTTAACACTCCGGCCTTCCATGCAGTCGGCCGGGGTTCGATCCCCGAAATCGTCATACGCATGAAACATTTTCCCCTGCACACACAACTCCAACAACCCAGGTGGAGTATAAAATGGTCTGGGTTGAGTAATGCAGGTGGTATAAGACAAGTAGTTAGCGCCTGATAAGGCAGCTCCTGCGAACTCCTCAGAATTGTATATGATAGGACTGTATGTATTAACTGTATTGATTTATGAGAATTGTATATGTATGTATTGAAAAGCGCTTTAGACTGGCTTATGCCATCTAGACAGGGCGCTATATCAAATGTTGTATATCATTATCATTAGCATTAAACGGCCGTATTTTGGGCTATACGGTGCAAATTGAAGCAGTAAAATCAGGAAAAATTATACAAATATATATAATCCAAAAACGAATTTATGAATTATGTTATTTAAATATGCGGACATAATAGAATATATTTATATCTAGTGGAAACAAAGAAGGAAATTAGGATGAATAAAATATTGTACCGGTTATGGGTGTATGGAAGGGCGTACTGGTGCTGTACGAACACTCGTTTAAAGATAACGTAACACACACATGTGCTGCACCTTTTAAATTTAGTAATAGATACAGTATGCCGAACAAATTAAGCCTATTCAAGGTAAACTGCCTTGACAGTCTATGACCGATCAAGTAAAGGCATTTTCTAAATATGGTCAGTGTTGTAACGTTACGCGTAATAGTGTGACAAAAACAGTTTAATACATCTAAATGGTGATAACAAAGTATCGCATCTGAGTGATTAGCATCTAATATGCTATGTTTATGGTATAAATTATGGGTTGTGTACCTTCATCTCAACAAGAAACTGTAGACCTGTTTTGAAATAGGTCAAGCATGTTAACCAACGAAAGATAGTAGGTTAATGTCCATCAGCAACTGAATGTTATCTACACCGCATACGGTGCAGAGTGCTTACAGGTAAATACAACAATAACAGGATTGTAGAGTATATCTTGATCTTTAATCTACACCTCTTTTAAAGTAATTATACTCCCGCAACGATGTCGGGTGGTGGTTGGAAGGGGAGGAGTATCCTGAAATCACCCTGGTCGCGTCCACCGTAACTAACAGGCAGATTTAAATGAAACCTCACATCAATTATCAGTATTTCATGTAGTGATGCATCGACATTTTGATTTCAGATTTTGACCTCCCGTTAAGGGAGTTATGTTCCCTTATGTGAAAAACCTCCTCCTTAACTATCCGGGAGATGTTGGTAAAACTCCCCTGAAAAGATCAGAAATTTGCATCAACATTTTATTTCAGATTTCGACCATATTTCAGGGAGTTACTGCCCTTTAATGCGAAATAACATAATTGTGATCTTCTCAATTTATAAGCAGATGATAGGTATATACTATATCAGTCTGCATCGTCATTTTAGTTTCATATTTTGACCCTTTCTAAGGTACTTAATGGGAAATTTAGGAAAATTCAATTTTTGCAAGGTGACCGTCAAAGTCAGTTATGGATGTTTAAACTACATACATCTGTGGGGGGGGGGGGCACTAGTAATCCTACGGATAACAATTCTAGTTTAATTGGGACGAATAGGACAAAAAAGACATATAAAGACAATGCAAATATGTAAAAAACAAAAACCAAAAAAAACATGACATTAACAGCGAGGCCTTCTGGTAAAAAGTCTACCAAGCACATATCATTCAAACTCAACCATTCCTTCAAAAGATATTGTGCAAACACCAATGAGCCAATCGGGTCACAGCAGCCTCATTAGATGTGCGCAAAATTAGCTGATAATCAAAATAAATAAGAGACTACCGATGTGTTGACAAAATCATAATCCAAACTCAAAATCGATTAAACCAGCAGCAAAATATGAACAAAGGAAAGATTTACATGGAGACTCTTGTAAAAGTACAAGAGAATAAGACCAGGTGTTCCGGAAGAGTCAGCGTCCTTTGCTTCAAATCAGACTTGACAAGGGATTTTGGTAATTAGTCTATCAAGCAAGTTTCATCATAATCCGATCATTCCTTAAAATACATCGTTCGGACCGCAACCATCTAATCAAGCCCAAGCAGCCTAATTAAATATGCGCGGAAAATGCCAATAATCGGAATTGAGCGAGGTGTTTTGGTAATAAGCGTACGAAGTAAGTTTCATAAAATCCAATCATTTCTTCGAAAGATATCATACGGAACGTTATCAGCCAAACAGGTCACATCATCCTCATTGAATATACTCGGAATATGCCAATAATCAAACTCGAGTGAGGGGTTTGGGTAATAAGTCTACCAAGCAAGTTTCATCAAAATTCTATTATTTCTTCAAAAGATATCATGCGGAAAGCAATCAGCCTTTCAAGTCAGAGCAGCCTTATTTATATGCGCAGAATATGCCAGTAATCGAATTTGAGCGAAGGGTTTGAGAAACAAGTCTACCAAGCCAGAGTATTAATCAGATAAGTCCTTCAAAAGATATCGTGTGGAAAGCAACCAGGATGAACGGAAGGACAGACGGACGGGAACCAATTTGTATACCCCCGCCAATTTCTTCTTGCGGGGATAACTTGCGATTTATTTTCGCAACCGACAAAGCATGTACTACTACTGCCTGTATATTTTGAAAACAATATAAGCTAAAGAGAAAAAAGTCTAAATCATGTAAGAGTCGTGTAGTTTACATGTCAAGTAAATACCAAGCAATGCAGAAATCTGTAAATGATGACATTATGGCCCCAATATCAGTACTGAATACAAACAAAAAAATCGTGTGATAAATATAACTTTAATAGAGAAACAATGAAAAATAAAATACGTAAAAGCGTTGTAAAACATGTAGACAAATGAACATATCCATTTAAAGGCAACACTCCATAATCATAACAGATACTAAGTCTTAAACAATTACAGTTACAATATAACAAATATACCTGACCCAAACATGTCATAAAATTACGTTATAGACACTTTACCCTCGGTACGCTCTAACGATAACTAAGATCCACCAGTCTGCATGATTTAGCATTTGGACTAATTGACAAGAAACGCTGTTCAAGCACCATGTTTTTTAGTATCCCCCGAATAGAAGTCAAAGAAGAAAAGACTAGATTTTGCAAGGGATGAAATCCGAAAAAAATGGACGATGTTCAAGCACCATGGAAATATGGATAGTTCGGTCTCGTGTGCAGACAATTACCTCTTTGTGGGTCAATAACCAACCTCGTGTCATCCGAGAGCGACACTTGATGTTTCCTTTAAAATTGCAAAATATTTAAAGTAAAAAATGTGAGAAGCCATTTGTTTACAGAATCGTTTTCAACGGTCGTCATGTACGCCGCGTATTTATACACTGTTCATGGAGTGACGTGTTTCATTGTTTAATGCGCAATCGTTACGTAACTTTAAGTGATATTTGGAGGTGCAACCATGGATCAAGACATACCCTAGCATCCCTTTGTTATGTACATAATAGAGTAAATAGTTGAAGAACAAAGCAATGGTTGTCATCGGCATCTTATCTCTATGAATTGTAAACAGCACCATTTTTAAACAAGTATGATTCTGTCAAGCCTTTTTTCACAGCGTGTGTGGTAATTTATTTGTTAGTTTAAAAATTCAATGAACATCTAATGTAAAGGTTACGCTTGAAAGATATTTGTTTGGTTTAATTTGGTTTAGAAAGAATAGAAACAATAAGATAGATACCAAGTTTAGTCGCCTTCTACGATCATGCAATGGGGGCAGCAGGTAAAATTCTTACATCCCACCCGCAGGGTAAGTGTGGTAATTTTATATTTATACTCAGTCAGTTTACTAAGCCGAAAAAGAGGGATATATCAACATGATAGATTAAAGGCTTGGGGATATCAATTATTTATAAAAAGCAACGAAAAACCATCAATAACCGGAAATGACTTAAACATCAATTTAACATTTGTTTTCATACATTACATGATAGAAACCGGTTCAAATAGTAAAATAATTGCAATAAATAATTTATATTTAGAATGGGTTCCACAATGTTGCGATGATATCTAACATTTGTTTTGTACCTTTGTACTTTGTAATTGTGTTAGTATAGGTCAACATTAAATATTTTGTTTTACGTACCGGTACAGTAGATTTTAAATGTCAAAATGTTATTGACACTGAAGAAACAACACCCTACAACTGAATTATCCAAGTTTTTGCCAAATATAAACATTCGAATTATTCTCCTGAATGATGCAGTCATACAAACAAAACTATAGATTTGACATGCCGGGATAAAAAGACACAGTTAAAAACGTGAACGGAATGTTAACGCGTAAACGACAGATTTACGAGGTGCAGCATATGTGTGTGTTACGTGATCTTTATGATAGGGGGTGGCAGACTCTGCTGGTGGATTTTTTAGTCCCCGAGGTTTGCTGGAGCTTCCATAGCCACAGTTAATCTCATTTGAGTAGTGACACGGTACTTGATATACAAATTTTCATACTACACGATTTGAAATTTTACAGAACTAGTTTAATTTTACTTCTAAATTAATCAATTAAAGGGGTTTTACACACATGACCCTTCTGCTTCTACATAAATTTTTGGATTCCTACCTTTTTGCCCCTAGCATCACTGAAGAGTCCTAGGAGGACGAAACAGATATATGATGCAGTTTAATTCATTTTTTCGGCATACTGTATCTATTACTAAATTTAAGAGGTGCAGCATATGTGTGTGTTACGTGATCTTTAAACCAGCTCAACGCCGTTACTGGCTTAAAATGTCGACGTATCCGAGATATGACTTGTCATGTGTGAATTTGTGATATTAACTCATTTAACGAATATCAAAACAAATCACTGAAATCTTTCAGCTATAACCAAGTATGATCCCTCTGCATTTATTGTCCTACCTCCTGAGGTTGTTCATGTGTCAAATTAAAGTAAAGTGTTGGTCAAAGGGGGCATAACTCTGGCAGCTCAACGACGAAATGTGAAATATATAACAATGTTGTTGCTAATAGTTTGTAATGTATAGAGAAACATAGACAAATACAAATTGCTTGTCAAGCCTTTTCCTTCCAATAGAATTTTTGACTATAAGGAAAACACTAGGCAAGACTGGAACACATTCAAGACGTCCAATCGTTGAAGCATTTTCACGTAGTCGCAGACGTTCTCGCAAACGTGACATTTGTTGTATTTACTAGCCATGATGGCGAAGAAGGAGCATAAGAAAAATATCAAATATTCTTTGTAAACAACTTTACGTGTTATACCATTAATTTAAGCATTTTGTTCGCCTTTTATAAACAAATAACAAAAATGCTTCTTTGAACTTAATAAGTCCTCTGCTGTCATATTGACATTTTGCATCAGTTGCGGCTGCTATATACACATTAAATGATCTTTTTTGTATTTACTATTTATTTCACTCAAATAGAATTAATACAACGACTTTTGAAAATTGTTTCCCACTAACTAGGTTCAAAAACAATTACCTAGGTTTTCACCATCATTTTTCACTTCTCTTTGTGAAAAAAAAACAAATTGTTTTTTCTGCATTAATCATCTTTAACAATTTCTTTGACCAGTCATCCAGAAAAGACAAATCATGATCTATAACAGTTTCAAATTCACCAGTAAATTCAGGTGTTTTACCCAGTGATGTATCATCGGCAAACAGTCTGCTTATACTTAACATATTTTCTACTTAAAAGAAATTGTTAAAGATGATTAATGCAGAAAAAAAACAATTTTTTTTCAACATTATGTTTGTAAACAGTTTTCTCATTTGGCAAGAATAAAAGAAGACCCAGGACAGATCCCTGTGACACACATGCCTTTACGCTTAGTGCCACTTATCTAACAGGAAATTTACAAGCTAGATGTTTTACTACAATATTCAGTTAATAGGAACTCAATTTTACAACCTCCCCACTTATACCCCCCCCCCCAATTTCCTATGCGCCAACATATAATCAGATGTTTTTTTGTTCTTTTTTCACTCAGATCAAAATGTAAATTTTCAGCAATTATGTCCAATGAATTGAAATACCATTTAGTTATTAGTTTTGTGTTTGTTTTTTGTTTTGTTTCTGTTTTGTTTTAAGACAACGGAATAATTACGGAATAAAAGCCAATACAAGTCTGTGCCTTGAGCGGTCTGCATACGTGTATAAAGTACACACCCGAACATGCAAGTTCATACAAATATACCCTATACAAACGATCGTATATGCACACATGCTGACACATGCATTCATTAAATATTTATGTCGTATGTTTTACGTACATACAAATACCTATAATACCAATATCTTACCTACATGATCGCACTAACACACGCACAACTACACATGATACATACGTTGTACACACATAATAACATGCACGTATATACGCATACATACCTTCAAGCCTTCCTACAGTCACGTATATACGCACACCCACACCCTGAATTCAGCCATCATTACGCAATGTTGATAACCGCCGAATCTACAGTATTTTAGTTGGTGAGAAGCAAGGGAAATGCGGAGTTGTTTTGTCACCAGTTATTCAGATGCTTATTATCAGTGTCATCCAGGCTTGTGTGAGTTACGCTTTAACCATTTCACTGTCAGAGATTATCCTAGTTCTCTAATACATGTTCTTTTGGCTATATTTTGTGACTTGGAGACGCTTTTGATACTCCGACTCCGTGTTTCGTTTGACACAAGTTTCCTCCTATCAAACATAGAATTGCTGACTTGCATTATATAACAGCTTCCTTAAAATGAAAGGTAATTGTTAAATTTAACACTGTTTAATCCCGAAAAAAATCCCGAATGGAATGACAGATCCGATAATTTTGTGCAGTAAAATGCTGCCTTCGTGTCGTTAAGCTAACCAGCATTTGAACAGAAGGGCAGCTTGAAGTTTTTCCCAAGCTAGTTTATAAGCTGTGTTTTTATAGGTCAAATCAGCAAAAGTGATATTACTTTTATAGATGGAATAATTTTCGATATTTCACTGGTAAAATTGTAATAATTCATATTATGCGCCTAGGCAAAATAAACGTAAATTTGTCCACCAAAATTCTTTCACAAATTACATAAGAGGTTATTTCGATTATTTTCAAACTGTGGCTTTATAATTTAACTGGAGGGGCTGCGGTGGCCGAGCGGTTCTAGTGTCTTTACATTCTAACAATACATCTCTGAATTGAGTGTTCGAAAGCCATGTTAGGCAGTTGCCAGTTACTGACCGTAGGTCGGTGTTTTTCTCCAGGTACCCTGGCTTTCATTTACCTCTAAATCCTGGTACTTTATGAGTTATAATTTTTATCTGTTAAAATGAGGCAATTTACTTTGACATTTTAGTGTCCAAAATGCTTAAACTTGTGTCACTTTTCTTTTCTGATGTCCCTCTTTCAACATTGATATACCGATTATAAAATTCGTCACTTAACTTTCAAATGCAGGTTATAAAATACAATACGCATGAACGCAGATGCATAGACTGACACAATATTCGTCGGTGAACATTATTCTGCACATCATGATAGATAACATCAATGAATGAATGTCAAATATGCAGATTAACTAAATTAGTATACCTTACTGATCTAAAAGTTTAAATCATATGTGAAATCAGCAGACTTTTATCTTTATCATTATCCTTCATCAGATATACGTTAAATAAAAGTACATCAAACACATGTTCAGCAAATGATGCAGTAATTGAAAAATGCATACGTTATCGTGTGAATGTAATATGTGAAACGCGATTGAATGTGAGTTGTACTCGTAGGCTTTTATTAAAATATAATCTTACATAATAATAATAATTAGCTCGTGTTTGGACCAATTTCAAAATGAAATCCATTTTCTGAATGCAAATGTTATTCTAAGAAGGAAAAGCAAGGTCTCAGTTGTGTCAATTCAACGGAAAGTACCTTAAAACGGCAGTTTCTGCTAAATTTGGTGCTCGCCTGCTCAATTTCGCCGCCGCCATTCGACTAATTGTAGCAATCTCAACATGATACGACATGAAACATTTTCTTATTTTGTTTAACATTAACAGTTTAGGCTATTAAACAATAACATATTTATTAAATATCGAGATTTATTACTTAGCATATCATTTCCATAGTTATATTTTTATTATCTTTTTTATGTTTTCTTGCAAATCGGCACGGAACCTGGAGCAGGATAGTGGTCACATGATTAGAAAAACAACCACTGAACCGGAAACGCAAATGTCAGGTAGCCGCGGTATAGGACTAACACAACTAAATAATTTACTATATGTTATTACTAAGCTTTAGAGCTAATAACTTAATATTTGAAGTTCAACACTAGTGACAACTGCCTGGATTCACATATTCATACATGGCAAAGACTTCAAATGACATTTTATCAGAAGTTTCGTGGCATTTTAGCTCGCTACGGGCGTCTGCATCGGACAACCTGGATATTTACATATCAAACCAGTAAAATGGGACGGGAACACCCTCTGACTATTGACCCCATATCAATCCGCCATCACATATCAAAATCTACCAAAAGTATACATTTTTGTAAAGTTAAATATCTATAGATTTCATTCAATGCAGAATATGTCAACAATTACCTGTGGTCGAGTTGACAGTGCTTTCGGAAAACAAAAACGTACAGCTGATATGTATACGATAATACGTTCTTCATACACATAAGATTATGTTCGGTAAAGCTTGCAACAAGGAACAATTACACGAAACCACTTATCATTTGATCTTTGTCAGTACCGCATCTTCGGTCCAACTTCCAAACCGAATATTATATACACAATACAAAAAGGGCCGCGGTGGCCGAGCAGTTAAAATGTCTCGACATTCTGCCACTAGCCCTACAACTCTGGGTTACGAGTTCTAATTCCACACGGGGCAGTTGCCAGGTACTTTTCGTAGGTCGGTGGGTTTTCCACGGGTATTCCGGCTTTCCTTCACCTCCAAAACCTGGCACGTCCTTAAATGACCCTGGCTGTTAATAGGACATACAACAAAATAAACTAAACCAAAACATTAAATAGGCTATCCTTTGCTACATCCACAGCATTAATGATAGGGTTTTTATCAATTGCGTAATAAAATCATAAAATCAACTAGGACACTGTCGTGTTCGATGCAAATTTATTGATAAATGAAAAGAGATATTTAATAACCTTTAACAGCCCAAGTAGGGTGTTGGACTTTTCTTTGAAATAAACGTTCTCTTTTTTTCGGATTTTGTTCGTTGGTGTTGAATGTGGTAGAGATCCACATGCTGTTTTAGCAGACGAAGGAATATTTTTTTTGTAATCTTTCATTTATCGTAATGTAATGTCAGCTTAAATTTAAATAACTTTTGTCTGCTGTGATATATATCATCATGATCTATCAGTTTCATATTTTGATGTCGATGTATGGCTTACTATTATTAATACCCATGTATTGCTAAAGGAGCATGAAAACACAGGTAAATATGTGTTTGGGTCATGGTTAGTATAAACTTTATTTTATTTCTTTTTCAATTCAATACATAGTGAAGAGCAAATAAACAAATTTTGAAATTGGATTTGGAAATAAGTTTTGCAACTAATATTAATCCATCTTCCAGTGAAATAATTACGTTTGAAAAGTCAGGACTACATTTCATTATGATATTGAGAAAGAGAACAAAATTAAACGGTACGTTGAGTATGGAAGGAAAATAAGTAATGAAAGGTTTAAGATAAAGGAGAACGAGAAGGAAAGAGGGAAAAGAGAGGAAAGAGAGTGGAGTAGAGACAGTTGCTCAGATTTACACTGTATTTAGTAATGGTGAACAGTGAATTATGTAAGATTTAATCCGTATTCAGTTATTGTAAACAGCTAAGTACGTGAAGGATGTAGCTGTTAACGACAGGTAGACTATTTATAAAAATAGAAATATATCATGGGTCATGGTTGAAAGGATTATGCAAAAGCCAAAAGCTTATTATGCATTCGCTTTTAGGATGGTCCAATCCAATTTCTTTCAAACAGCTTTTCTAAAAGTGCAGAATCAGTGAACTGCACATCTGCGCATATGCATCAATGTTTGTATCCGATATACACTTTATATGTGTATTTGAAGTCGTCCGTCTATTTGACATTCAAAGACAAATATATCGACAAAAGGGTAAGATATTCATTAGATAATATATTTCATTTATTTTGTTTTAAAATAATTATTTTGTTAAACAATGGTTGGATGACGTTTAATACAGACTAATTCAGTGGTTTTAACAAATGGTTATGCTTTTGCGAAACCATATTCGTATTGATACATATACCGCAATGTGCAACGGTAAATTGTGTATTTGAATTTAGGAAATGTTATGTGTCTCTTTGACAATAATTAGCTTAAGTATGTCCAAAATAGAATGTCAACTCACGCATTTCAGTCAAAACAGAACAGCTGTGTATGTCAGATGATTTTGAGTGCACTGTTTACATGTCGCAGTTGATTCGTGATTCTAGGGCGTGCTCTAAATATCGCGGTTTTTTAATCGATGTCGACTACTGACAACGAACTAACACCAAAGGGATTCGAAAGATGCAGATGATCACACTTATGGACAAGTTTGAGGGTCGCCATCTTTGTCTCATTGAGAAATATACTTCATCTTTGTGTGATATGAAGATGGAGTTTTTGAGTATGCTCATTAGTGTGTCTACTTATTGGTACATAATATACAAATGTTCGTAGTAAACGATTTGAACTTATACAGAACTAGTTTAATTTTACTTCTATATTCATAAATCAACCATTCTGCTTCTACATTAGTTTGGACATTTTTGGATTTCAACTTTTACTAGCAATGTTTATTTATGTATCCTACAAACATTGATTAAAAAATAATTAAGTAAAACTGATTAAGATGCATATCCGTATTTACACGTCGTTACAAAACGGAGAATAAAGATCTGCATTTTAATCAGACTGAAGTAAAATTATCATAGATATTTGTAAATTTATTCATTATATCGCTTCTCCAAATAAAGTGCGACTCCTGATAAGTACGGGGCGGGGTGAACACAATTTCAGAGCACGAACGTCATATTATCTTACTAAGCCAAACGAAATACAGATTATCACTTGTTTATTGACGTCTACAACATGGACATGAATATTATATGAGTTCATTGGGTATCTATGATAGATATCTTGCATGGCGATAAATCATTTCTGAAAAGAACACTCTATATAATTTCCAATGACAATTCTTTACAACCACGTGAACCTAAGTAATTCAAGGTCAGTCAGCGTTATTTTCTTTTTGAACTCTATTTAATATTTATCAGTTATGTTTGATCGCCTCAAGTGCCCTTTCCCGTCCGAGCTACGTTTACTTTTTAGCTCACCTGGCCTGACGGTTAGCTGATGCCATGGTGCGGCGTCCGTCGTCCGTCTGTCAAATTTTCCTATAAATCCCCAATAGTCCTGAGCCACACAACAGAATTTGACTGGCCAGAAACATCCTTGGATTAAAGGGATTGAATTTGGTATAAATGGTCTGTCCCCCTGGGGCCTGAAAGGCGGGACCCAATAGTGAAAATTAGTAAATTCTTTAAAATCCTTCTTCGTCTGTAGGAATGACAGGATATTGTCCAAATTTGGTCTGAAGTAACCTTGAGTAAAGGGTATTCAATTTTGTATAAACGGTTGATCTGATCCCCCTGGGGCCTGAGGGGCGAGGCCCAATAGGGGAAATAGAGGACAACATTTAAATCCCTACTAATCAAAAAAGTACTGAATGGTTTTGAACCAAATTTGGTTAGAAAGACCCTTTAGGGGAGTGGAATAGATTTTGTATAAATGGTGCTTCTGACCCGTTTAAATCGCTACTTTTTTAAGTTGGTTTTGGTTGTGATCCCCACTCTATCATATTACAATATATTTTAATTGCTTGGCATAAAGAGACTAACACAATCATGATATTATGATTGGTCCCGGTGTGAGTCCCGCCCTTGCAGATTCAATTTCTGAACTTTTAAACCATTGCGATCCCCACCCCAAAGCTATATATACAATTGCTGGGCATTAAGAGACGATCACAATCCTGATGTAGATTTTATCCCAGGATCTACCATGTCCTTATCGACTTCCTGACCACATACTAAACAAATGCTGGGCTGAAAGAGACAAATACTATCACGATATTAGCAGTGATGTCAGGGTCTGGTCACAGCACTTAGGAACCCAGTTTCTCAGTTAAACTTGAAAACAGTTGAGAAACTCACCCATTAACCAAACTTTAATTTATACAGATATGCCTCAAGGATTTATCTTAAGGTCTGTCAATGGGATCTTTTTGGAAAATATTTTACCATGATTACCTAGATACCAATGTATTCAGGTGAGCGATACAGGCCCTCTTTGCCTCTTGGTTACATTTTCCCCTTCTACGCAAGAACCAGTTGATTGAATCTTTTCAAACATGGCCAAAATAATTCTCGGCCGATGGGGATACATATTTGTAAACCTTTGATTCCTGTCGTTAAATTTTTAAATTTCAGAACCCCCAGTCCATTCATTCCCCCACGGGGAGGGGGTGAAATTGACGATAGTTTATATTATAGGTTTTTTTGTGTGCATGTTTTGGTCTTATTCTCTTGTGCTTTTACGAGAGTCTCCATGTAAATCTTTCCTTTGTTCCTATTTTGCCCCTAGTTTAATCGATTTTGAGTTCGGATTATGGTTTTGTTGACGCTTTGGTATTCTCTGATTTTTTTTTAGAAGTCTTATCCTTCAATGCCATGATAATTGTTGTATTTCACTTCTTTTTTGGTGTCTTTGTTGATTTCATCATTGAAATTGGGCTACCATACCTATTACATTCCTCAGGTGACCGCTAATTAAAGCCCATGGGCCTCTCGTTGTACTTTGATAGGACTATACTTTATCGTGTACCAGAACGTTTAATCACTGCAAAACGTAGTATATGCTAAAATACCTTAATCTTTGTGTTGGTAATCTTTAAAGTTGACATAACAAACACATGCTTTTAAATATGATGTTGATCATTGATTCGTTAAATTGCAAACAAGCGTGTGCACATAAACTCCATCACAGATTCGGTTATCATTTTAATTCATCTGGTACGAAGGACCACGGTGAGCTTAAGCCGTCCAGTGCCGTCCATCGTCAGTTCGTCAAAATTTGATGATTGATTTGCTCTTCTTAACCACTGGATTGGAATTTAATTAAAATTGGTAATAAACATACCTATGTGGCTGGGATTCCCATTTATACAAATGATGGATATGACACCCCATAAGGGGCCATAAGGCATCCATTTGGCAATATGCGTATTACCGATATCTTCTCAGAGAAACAGAAAATACCAAAGCGTCAACAAAATCCTAGTTCGAACTCAAAATCGATTAAACTAGAGGGCCTGTATCGCTCACCTGGACACATTGATATCAAGGTAATCATGGTAAAACATTTTATCTCAACTCACTGTTTTAAAGCTCAACTAAGAACCAAGGTCCCTACGTCTGGGCTAGACACTTATATCAATGATACTATCATGATTTTGTGTGTTTCTGTATAGTTTTGGGTTGGGGTCTCTGAAAGGGCGTGGCGGACCCTGGTGTCAAATCTCAAATAATTTTTGTGATCGTTTTTTATGCTCTGCAAGTGCATATATAGTTTTGGGGTGGGGATCTCAACCGTTTAAAAGTTATGACGCAAGAGTAAAGTTTGCAAGGGCTCGGCAGACCCTGGGGTCAAATCTAAATCCATTTTTGTTATGTTTTTTTTTATGCTCAGGAATAGTATATATATATATATATATAGTTTTAGGGTGGGGATCTCAACAGTTTAAATGATATGACTCAGTAATCAAGTCTGCAAGGGCGTGGCAGACTCTGGGGTCAAATCCAAAAATAAATAATTTTGTGATTGTCTTTTTATGCGCAGCAATTGTTTATATAGATATAGTTTTCGGGTGGGGATCTCAATGGTTTAAACGTTATATCGATATTGCCAAATTGTCCCCTTTTGGCCCCGCCCTCAGGCCCGTGGGTGTCAACACCCATCATTTGTATAAATTTGAATCCCAGCCACCTAGGGATGCTACCACTAAAATGTGAATATTTCACATTGCTTATATCTAGAGAAGAAGTCGTTAATATGAATATAGCCAAATGGACTCCTTTTGGCCCCGCCCCTAGGGCCCCTGGTGGGTCAGCCCCATCATTTGCATAAATCTGAATCCCAGACACCTATTACATTCCGATCAGCGGTTAAAAAGAAGTTGATAACCAACTGTTGACATACGGACGACGAACGCAGGACGCCATGGTATGGCATAAGCTTACAAAGAAAAAATGTACAAGAGAATAAGTCCAGGTGTTCCGGAAGAGTAGAGTCTTCTGCTTCATCGACGACTTGCTTTTGTGTCGATGCATTTTTAAAATATTTTCATAGAATTTTTCCATTCCAGATCATATTGTTTCGATGAAAAGTTTTTTTTGCATTTTGTTTACCGATTCATCTCTTTTACCTTTGATGGTCTAGTTTAAGACTCCCCATTTGGTCTCTTTATGATGACTTTGATATATTGATAACTTACTATCCACAGATGCTGTCTGTCTGGGTATTGTTGGTCATGGTGAGTGCCCTTACAGTGCCGTGCCTAGGATATAGCCTGGGACCGCCCCTAAGAACATGCGTAAAGATGTGGCCAAAGCATCGAGCTGACGCACAGACAACGGCCCCGCCATACACAATCACACTCAGCAAGGATACGTACACTCCTGGAGAAGAATTAACGGGTAAATCTGTACATCTCACAGCTAATACTGTAAAAGAGAAATTGTTCGCGGTGTGAAAATTTCGCTTGTAAACATCCCCGCAAATATATCCACACGCGAACATATTTAACACTACTTAAACTCAAAAGTGTATAACAGTATTTGAAGTATACAGTACAAAACAGCGTGACTGACAGTGCGAAAGTTTTCACACCACGAAGAGTTTGGAGGCTGGCTTAGCCAAAAATTCCCCGCGCGAAAATATTCGCTTTTACAATATACGAAGAGAGTTGGGAAACTTTTGCAAACGCACTATATCCCCGAGTATCATGTGATTTACTTTCATAAAGCCATTACGAATTGGTTCGCCACTCATCGTTGTATTTCGTGTATATTTTATTGAAATTCACTAACTGGTTCCCTTGCAATTTAGATTGCCTTCAGGTGTAGTCATATACACTGTGCTGAAAATGGTTAGACAACGAATAGAAAATGTCGCTTAAATGCCCAATATACATAACTTTCGGCAAAACTTGAAGCGAAATTCAAGCCTAATAACGTTTTATATTTACAGCTTTTGTTAAAATTAACTGATATCAGCAATATTCAAGATGAATTCTTACGCGGTTACTGGTACAGAAGCAGTTGAAACTCGGTATTTGTAAACACGCGTCCATTTTGAACTGTCTTCTAACTTCGGCTTGTTGGAAGTGGGCCCCACCTGAATTATTTTCAATTCTTTGGATTTTTCTGTCAATAGTTTCTTGTTAGTTACCGCTCAGGTTTACTTCGTTTTAGGCTTATTTTTGCATGGTTATCAACTGGATTTTTTTTTCAGAATTTTTTAGAATCACGAAAAATTTCCTGAAGTTACGTATATTGGGCCTTCAAATGTGGAGCAATATAAAAGGTTGCCTGACTAATTTGACATCACATTTAAAACATAGTGTCATAGTTCATTGTGTATATGAATCACGTGACATATAAAAGAGACGGCAAGATTACAACATAATATAGATATTAACATTTAATCGTGCAAGTCATCTTGCTTATCTTGGTTGTATTTATTCTGAAGTATGCACCAAAGGATTCTCATGAATAATAAGTATAAAGATTAAAATTTTCATTTCTAGAACCATTTTTAATCAAGGCAAGGCAAAGTGATGGGCAGGAAAAGGCTCGTAACGTTTCAGTGAAGTCATGTTGATAATCCTATTAGGGCTGTACGTAAACAACATGTATCTCTATCCACATGATGGGTGGGCACCGGGTCTTACGTATCATTGAAGTCTCAGGGCCACGCTCGAGCAGGATTGAATAAGTCAATATCAGACGAAATTGTGCTTCGTTTTAAAAAATGTATACACATTCAAGTTTTTTTTAGCAATAGTTGATACAAAGTTCACATTTATTGATAATTGTGAGTTTCACATAATACAGGTGCTTTATAATACGGTGCATTCCACATATTTCGCTGAACTGACTCAATCTACGATTGTGTCACATGAATTATATTTTGTATCTAGCTCGCAGTCCTATTTGGTTGAGTATATAATTCAAAGCAGAGGATCGGTGTCATAAAAAGTGGAATTATGACGATGTACATATATTTTGTAAAATTCGAACACATAATGGGATGGAGAAAATAACGCATATGGTATTATCTACTGCATATGTTATCAGAGGCGACAAACGTGGAAAACAACACCCCCCCCCCCCCCCCCCACCTTCCAGGTTATTTGCTTTTGTGCCGGCTATTTGGAATAATTAGGGCCCCGCCATTGACCTATAGTAATCCGCTCAGCGATCAACTAAACTATAAGGATCAGATAACATGATGGGACCCTTTTCTGACGTGTCAGTGATTTAGTTTGCATTTTTAAAAATAAAATATTAATGTGAGCTGATGTGGCGTTAGCATTATTAGGACTTGTATCTTGTATTCTCTGGAATTAATTTATTCTTCAGAAGTATTTGCCCTTATTTAACCTCGATGATAGTTTTGGTACCACAATATATTCTTACATATTGACTTGCAACTGGGAGGCCTTTGGTTTGGAGATGATGGTTTCCATCTTGTTACGAAACGTGACGGCATATATAACCTAACGAAAACATACAAATTAAAACACATCCGTCGCGATGTAACGTTTAATCGGGTACCAGGGACTGTATGATATTTAAAAATTATCATTTCTATAATTAGTATATTTAAGGATTAACCTTTGATTTTGTTTAGTTTATGAGATCATAAATCCAATGGAGCACGAGGTAAATTGCGTAAACGCTTCGCGTTTATGTTAAATTTACCGAATGCTCCATTGAATTTATGATCTCATAAACTAAACAAAATCAAAGGTTAATTCTTATATTTACAGTATTTTCCTGTAAATGGTTCATAATTTTTCTGTTCAATTTAGCCCAATCTGCAGATATTATTTCATTTCAAAACTAACAAACATGAAAACAGTTCAATAAATGTAACAGCATGAAATTTGCATAAGCGGTAGCTAGCTCCCCCATGTTAATTGTTGATGACGTCATACAATTGTGATTCGAACGGGATAATTTGCATAGCTCCGCCCTCATGTATTGTTGTCGACGTCATAGAAATTGTGCAAGTTCTCAAGTATAGTTATTGGAAAATAACACTAGTTTGCAGTACAATGGTTATCGAGTGAATATCAGTGTAGACTGTAAATATACACGTATCGTACATGCGCACACCCAGACTTGGGCTCTTATATTACAAATATCCCGACCTGGAAAATAAACAATATTTTACAAGAAAGAGTAAAAATGACACAAGTGAAACGAGCGGGGCGCGAATCCGAGACCTCTTGGTTATGGAGACAGAACCTTACCACCAGGCCAAAAAGTCCGAACCAGTTGACCTGGTCTGTAATTTCCTGATATTGTCATGCTTGATCGTGTCTCCACGTAACGATCTCCATTCCATTTAGTTTGCTTTCCTCTTCTTACGTCCGTTTGCTTTCCTTGTAACATGTTTGGTAATGCATTACTTTGGGTTGAGCGTTCGCTCTGGTATGGAAAATGACATAACACACACATATGCTGGACCTTTAACATTAAGTAATAGATACAGTATGCTGAAAACAAGAGGTCCAGAGGGCCTGTACTGCTCACCTGGCTTTCAGTAAATGCAACAAAAAGTTATGTGTAAGTTAAAAAACATAAACGTTTCCAGTGTGTGATCTGCCATAATATTGCCTTTCATAAACTTTTAGCTTTCTGATTCATATTAAATATTATGCTCTCTTAATGCCAGCAATTGTAATTTTTGTGTTTGGCAATCGCTAAGATCAAAATCTAAAATCATGTTTGTGATGGTCTCTTTACGCAAAGCAATTGTATATAAAAATTTGGGATGGGGATATCAACCTTTTAAGTGTTATGAATCAGGAGGCAAGACTGCAAGAGCATGGCAGACCCTGGGGTAAAATCTAACATTATGAGTGTAATCATCTCTTAATGAAAAGCAATTATATATTATACTTTGGGGGTTTTAAGCCTGCAAGGGCGTGGCAGACCCTTTGTGATCGTTTCTTTATGCGCAGTTATTATATATATAGTTTTCGGGTGGTGATCTCAGCAATTTAAAAGTTATGACTCAAACGCTAAGCCTGCAATTGCGTGGCATACCCTGTGGTCAAAACTAAAATCATGCTCGTGATCCTCTTTTTAAACCCAGCAATGATATATATGTATAGTTTTGGGGTTGATATCTCAATTGTTTAAAAGTTATGACTCAAGAGTCAAGTTTGCAAGGGCATGGTAGACCCTGGTGTCAAATCTTAAATCATATTTGTGATCGTCTCTTTATGCTCAACCATTGTATATTTAGTTTTGGGGTGGGGATCTTAAATCTAAAATCATATTTGCGATATGCTCTTTATGCTCAGTAATTATATTTCTAGTTTTGGGGTTGGGATCCCAACCATTTAAAAGTTATGACTCAATAGTTATGCATGAAAGGGCGTGGCAGACCCTGGTGTCAAATCTAAAATCATATTTGTGATCGTCTCTTTATGCTCAACATTGCATATATAGTTTTGGGGTGGGATCTCAACCGTTTCAAAGTTAAATTGTATCAATATTGCCAAACGGACGCCTTTGACCCCGCCCATCAGGCCCCTGGTGGTTGAGCTCCATTGTTTTTATAAATTTGAATCCCAGCTGCCTTAGTATGCAACCACTGAAATATAAATATCATACATTGCTTAAATCCAGAGAAGAAGTCGTAAATATCAGTTATGGACCCCTTTTGGCCCCGCCCCTTCAGACCCCTGGGAGGTCAGCCCCACCATTTATACAATTTCGAATCCCTGCTCCATGGTGATGCTACCAGGAAAATATGAGAGATATACATTGTTCAGTGTCAGAGAAAAAGTCGTTTATATTAGGCCCCTAGTGGCTCAGTCCCACCATTTGTACAATTTTGAATCCCCGCCTCATAGTGATGCTACCAGGAAAATATGAGGGATATACATTGCTTGTTTTCAGAAAAGAAGTTGTTTAAATCAAAATAGCCAAATTGACCACTTATTGCACCACCCCTCAGGCCCCCGGGGGGTCAGGCCCACCATTTGTCCGAGGTTAAAAACCTTCTGGTCTGTTGACACTGAAATAAATAAATGAATACTTGACTTGCTTGCATAAGATGTCATTTAAAAGCAAATCCTTTCAAATGTAATTTACGGAAACTTGTGAGGACGTCAACACTGACAACGTCGACAATAATGTGACTGTTGATTTGTCGCTTCCCATTGCATGTGATTCAAACATCCCAGCTCCGACAATACATAAAGCACATAAAACATGACTTGATAGATATCAGAAACGTTCTTTTTTGTTGTTGAAATATTGCAATTGCAATATATGACCCTTATTTTCTTTGGTGTTATTGTTGATTTTTTTTATAATTTTTCTCGAAAACAATGAATTTGTTACACGACAAAAAATAAAAGTAGAATTATACATTCGTGGGTTTGGACAATTCGCTTATTTCGCTAGCATTAAATCTCCGCGAATATGTCTACACATGAAAATGTTAACACCACTCAAACTTTAGAGTGTAAAATAATATTAGAGGTACGCAGTGCAAAACAACATGACTAACAGCGCGAAAATGTCATCATCGCGAACAGTTTTGAGCCTGACTAAGCGAAAAATTCATGCACAAATATATTGGTTTTTACAGTACCTAACACCACAAGCTATATCTGGCATTGACGCGGTACACAGAGCTATGAACAGAATGACTCAATGCATGCTTAAGTAAGATGAGTATGCATTTTTATGTATCTATGGACAACATAGCACTTAACTCGAAGTTTATTCCTTCTATCAGCTGACGCAAACATTTTAATGCAGACTCTTATATAAGATAGCATTATTGAATTCACATAAACTGTGTTTTGTACTATATGATTTAAATTTGAAAATGAGGCCATTTACATTAAAATGTTAATGCCCGAAATGTTCAAACTTATGCAACTTTTTTTTTCTGATGTCCCTCTTTCATCATTGAAATACCGAATCTTAGATTCGTCACTTAACAATTTTCAAATGCAGGTTATAAAACACAAAACGCATGAACGCAGATGCATTTACACACAACTCGTCGGTACACATTATTCTGCATATCATGGTAGGTAACGCCAGTGAATGAATGTCAAATATGTAAATTAACTAAACTAATATACCTTACTGATCTAAATTCATATGTGAAACCAGCAGACCTTTATCTTTATCATGATCCTTCAACAGATATACGTTAAAGAAAAGTACATCAAACACATGTTCAGCAAATGATGGAGAAATTGAAAAATGCATACGTTATCGTGTGAATGTTATATGTGAAGCGCGATTCAATGGTTTTTGTTCGAAAGATGTCGGCTGCTGGCGAACATTGCAGCTTGATGATTACTATGGGCAAGTTATATAGTCGCAATTTTGGTCTCATTGAAAAATGGTCTGTATGTTTTTTTGAAATTCGTAATTCTAGAGCTTTTCTGAATATGAAGGTTTCCGTGATAAATGTCGGCTGTTGACAAACACATATAAGACACAGGGATTCGAGAAATGCAATGTAATGAAGGATGACGTAACACACACATATGCTGCACCTTTATGGTTGCCATCTTGGTCTCTTTTGGAAGTATTTTTTATCCATGTATGATATGAAAGTTGACGTTGTTGATATACCTAGTATACCTACTTGTTGTGATTGAGAATGATGCCTCATTTCTCACTTTGAGGACGTGACATTTACTTGGATGTGACAAAGACTTACATGGTGGGTGTCGTCGATGAAGCTGAAGATGATTACTCTTCTGGAGCACCTGGTCTTATTCTCTGGTACTTTTACAAGAGTCTCCATGTAGGTATTTCCTTTGTTTCTGTTTTGCCTCTGGTTTAATCGATTTTGAGTTCGGATTGTGGTTTTGTTGACGATTTGGTGTTAAATTGAGTCTATGCTCGGATTATTGTTTCGGTATTCTGTATTTGTTCTGTATTTTTATGTGATTTTAATGTTGACGGTTTTGAATATGATCAATGGTATGTAACTTGTAATTGAGAATCATGCCACATTTCTCACTTTAAGTCCGTGAAGTTTGATTGGATATGACTTCATGTAAAGGCCCAATATACGTAACTTTCAGCAAAACTTGAAGCGAAAATCAAATCTGATAACTGATTATATTTATAAATTTAGTTAAGATTAACTGATATCAGCAATATTCAATTTGAATTATTTCGCGGTTACCGGTACAGCAGCATTTGAAACACGCTATTTGTAAACACGTGTCCATTTCTTCTACCTTCGGTTTTCAGAATCACGAAAATTTCCCTGAAGTTACGTATATTGGGCCTTTAATCAATGTTGAGTTCGAACTTATGTTTGTTGACGCTTTGGTAATCTTTGATTTTATTTGTATTGGATGTAACAGCCAATATTGCCTGAGTTTAGGGATGTGAACTGTATTGTTCCGTTTTCTATTTAGAATTGCATTGATATTTCCTTGAATGCTCTTTTGAGCCTCAGGTTATACCAATATAATTATAGCATTATCAAGTAGGATTTTAAATTACATTTCAGTGTTCGTCAACACCACCGACTTGAATCCGGAGGTACAGAACTTTACCGGCTTGATGATTCAAGCCAGACGAGCCAACTGCAGCAATGAAGAAGCTGTCGGCTCATTTAAATTGGAGAGTGACGAGGATTTCCTTGGCTTGCTGGATTGTCCGGGCGGAACCAACGTAAGTTTGGTTGTCAGCATGAATCATTTACCCGTATACCACTAAAATTTCCCCAAACTAACCTTTGATTTGGAAGATTTAAAATATGACAAGGGGCTGAATGACTTAAATGGATTATTTTTCCAAATTTGAATATAAAAGGACGTCTGTAAATTAAATAAATGTTTTCGTGACAATTCTTTTTTAATGTTTACCGTTTATTTTGATGATAGCGTTTTGCAATAATGCAAAGGATGTGTTCAGCAGTAGTCTGATGCAGATCATAAATAAATCATTTAGAGTACAATTTGCAGTATTTGAACAATAAACGTTGATTCAGTACAAGATTTTATAAAATGGTCAAATATGTCAAGTCCTGGTACAGGTGGTAGTAAATACAGTTTATTTTCAGAATAAATATCATAAGCAAATATGTCAGTAAAATAAATTTTACGTTTTAAATCACCGTAATGGCATTTCTTTTTCTGTGAAATGAAATGATTTCTTGATCATTTCTAATGATTTACTAAAACTGGAGTTGGGTTTTCTTTTTTTATGATTTTGAATGTTCAAAGTAAATTAAACAAATTAACGCCGGTACAACAAGCCAATATAGTAATATCACATTTTAAGGATGTTATAAAAACCGAATTCTGATTGATCTCTGTGAAATACGAGTATTTTGTAATATAGCTTGCAATAAATATCAGTTTCTTTCTGAAACGTGTTTACTCTTGAATAGAGGTGCCCCAAGCAGGGATGGCTAATTATCATGTTTATGTTAATCGAGCTAATTAATTTCAAAGATACGATGTGTACCAGGCGAACAAAAGTAGGCAAATTGTCTCATTAACCAACCCTTGTAGTTTATATAATGAAATAGGTAGTGGGAAAAACAATAGTTGTTGTGGGAGAAATACGCATAATATAGCCAATCGGCATTCCCAGCATGAAATAAATAGAGGATATTTAATAGTGTCTTCAGTAATACCAAATATGTTTCATTAATGGGGCTAATATTTTGATATTTTTCAAGATTGCGCAGCACGAGTGACAAATATCAAAATATAAGCTACACGAGTGAAATATGTTTGGTATTACTGGAGTTACTGTTAGATATTCTGTTTATTACATTTTTATATAATATTTCTCACTAGTGAAAACTATCACTTTTATAGAATGATTTTTTATTTATATTTCACTGCTAAAAATGTAATAATAGAATCGTCCCCCTACCTTGAGGGTGTGACAGAAAAATCTCAAAACCAAGGGGTGCTTTTCTTGGTCGAGGATTAGACAATCTAATAAAGCAACCGAGGGTTGGAAATTTCTTTTTCACGGGATCAATTTAGGAGATGATTATATTTTTTCCGTCATTTTGGTTTTTTACGAACTTATCAATGCAACAAAATGTTGACGTGACGTTATTGAATGGTTGACTTGGCGTGATTGTATTATTGTCGTGACGTCATTATATTTTTGACGTGTCGTCATTACATTGTTGTCAGCTCGTGCTATTTGTCATAGGGGTGAAAGAGAAATCTTGAATAGGTAGAAAAGAAGAAAACCCAGTGAATGATGGGAGACGTGGCGTCATCGTGAAAACTTAGATAAGAAATAAAGTTCAGTATTAGGTGAATATTGCTTCTTTTTCTTTTTCAACAATATTTATACAGTTTATTTTGTTATTGTAGAGCTCTGTTGCTCACAAGACAAATGGAACTGCCTCTTATAGAACATTCAAGTGGATTGCCCCGTCAACAACCGTGGGACAAGTTTACTTTAGGTTTGTATCTCTCATACATGTATATACCTTCATGTTGTCCATTCCCTCTGTTTCTGATTGCACAGAGAACATCCGTTAAAGTGAATGTCATAGCAGACAACTCAATATTGTGTTCATTCACAATTATTGAAAGGGATTTTAACAGGACATGTTTTATCTGCGCTACATCGACATATTCTAGTTTTATTCCCCTTTTTCTGCACATTGATATTATATTTTGTTCGAATATCTACATGCGATAACAATTTTGTAAAGCAAATATGTCCGAGAACTAAGCTGAGTTACTACCTGACCACAATACACACAAAAGCAGTGGAATAGGAATAAATTGGGTGTCAATTCAAACGAAATATTTCTGAAAAAAGTAAATCAGCATTTGCATCACAAACACACTGTGTACTGTTTAAGTCTTAAGATTATTTCTATCCGAAAAATTCCATTATTGTTTTTAAAAATCAAATATGAAAAACAAGTTTGAGAATTTTGACAACAGAGAACCTGTTAAAGTTTCTTCTGTACTACTTCAACGCGCTTTTGGACTTAGTGCGTTAATGCTATTTGTTCCTGTTGAACAAAAGATTAGGAGAATATATCATCTTAAGTATTATTCTTGAACTGACTCAACGGGAAAATCTTGCAACGAGTTTAAAACTCATTGAGAAACTATTTTTAACATATTATTTAGCTGTCAACTATCCGCTGGATCATATCATATTTTCAGCTTTCTGTTCCATGAAAATAATTTGTATTACGTAAGTGTTTCAAAAATATATCTAAATGTTTACGAAACAATCATGATTATGATGAAAGAGGTTTTTTATCAGGAACAACGCCACGTTACTTTTGAACAACAGTCTTTCTTGAAATTACAATACAGGCATTTGATATAAAAGGTGTCTGCTCCATTAATGTTTGTGGAAATGTTTAAAATAGTCTTAAATTACATTATTAGCTGTAAATATAATATGTCCATACACCCTTCAACATAGTAACATACATTATTGTTATAAAACAAGTGAATCCGATCAAAAAGTAAGGGAATTGTGGTAAAGGTTTAACGTTTCGTTAAGATCTGACCATGGGTCAAAGTCCTCTGTACATACACTCTGTGTTCTTTGTATATTTTTGTGTACTATGTTTATTTAATACAGGGGGACAATTGTCAGTGTAAAGAAAACGTTTTGGACCACAGTGAAGTCGACGTTTATTCGGGACAGCCCGGACTCTGCTATCCCAGAATCATGCGTTGTCAAAACAACGCAGGAAGATTCTGATACTAATTCTGCCAACATCCGGAAGTTCTCAAATCTTGTAATCTTGGTTACCATAGCGACATGGTGGTTCAGAATTTGATTTTTACTTAACGAGTATTTTTGGTGATTAAATATGTCACCAACTTGCTTAATATAACCCATTTATAGTTATGCACAATTATATGAAACATTGTTTTACACTTGTATTTGTATATGTAAATACAAATTTAATTTCGTTTTTTCGTGTTAATAATTCAAAATTCAGACTTATTTACTATAATTTTCTATTTTCATGACTGAAAGTTCGAGTTATGGTTTTGACATTATGAGTTATTAACTTTTATTTCTAGACATCATCTTGAATTATCGAGATATTACTTGTAATTTCGAATGATATTGACTTGCCATTCCGAGTTATTATATATTATTCCGAACTTTTGAGATATTAAAAGCTTCAAGTCTATACTTATATATACACCCATTTTAACATGTAATCAATAAAGCAATTTCTATTAGTCTGTATTTATGTGTACTTTGTTTCAGACGTCATAATACATTCAAATTGGCCAAAGAGTCAAACATTATACATTTTGATTAAATAAGTGTCCTTTATTTAGTTATTTCTAACTGTTTTTGAACAGCACATTAAGTGAAATTTATGACGTCATAATAATGAGTATATATAAATATACAAATATATAAATACAGCATCCACCTCATCATTCTGACATAAAATTAGGTATTGCTTGCCATTCAACAAATGTTTTTACGAAGTAAAGGGAAGGTTATCCTTATTGCAAAACAAAAAACGATTTACAACATCGTATTTTAAAGTTGCTTGTAAGTCAGAAAACATTTTATTTTTCTACCGCAATACCGTGTGTTTTTCTACTCTCAGACCATTGTATATACGTGCTGACTGTTGGATAAATATATGTTATATTCCTCTAGTGGTATTTGACCTTCCGGACTTTTGATTGGTTGAAACGATGAACTTTGACCGGAAATCACATGGTTCAATGCAACGTGCTGATTGTTGACGTCGTCTTCGATTGTTGACGTCGTCACAATTTGGCAAGAATATATATGAGATGATGTGTTTTCGCGCCAATATTCCGTAGTTCACTCCAAACTGCCAACTAAATATTGTGGTAGAAACAGGTCACACGACTCGGGGTTATCGGATATGGAATTTATTTCAATCTCGTTTATATCTTTTTTTAAAGTTACAAAAGACACTCGCTAAAGCTGGTGTAACATTTAAAGAAATAATTAACTCGATTGAAATAAATTCCATATCTAATAACCACGAGTCGTGTGACCTCTGTTTATTCCTGTTTGTCATGATATATCGAAAGAATGTCCGATATAACTCATCCCTTTCACACAAAAGAAAGTAATCTCCCACCGAAATTTTCAACACTTTGTTGTTATGGATAAGCTGCCGAACACTTGTCCTAAAGATCGAAGCTCGACACATTTTGCGGTTATTTCATTGTAATTGCCTGAGCAAATGGTGTTAAAACGATGTCATTTTTGAGGGTTTTATTAAATCCATATTTTAAAACCCGTAAGCTGCCAATCCATTGTCAGATCTTCATAAGTAGCTTTTGGTGGTTGGAAACATGGATTTTTACGCTCCAGCTATATCAGTACTTTGATGATGTTTATGATCATTTTTTATAGCTTTCAATGTTTTGCAGTGACCTTTTGCTGGTTGAACAAATCTGATCAAGAGATCAATTTGTTATGGAATCTCATCGAATAATTTGTCCCTTGAAACATGCACTCTTAACAAAGATTGTAAAACTTGTCCAGCATTTTTATTCAGGGACCAATACAGTAGGAAGAATGCTTTCGCTCCTTCATAAAAATAGTCATTTCGTTCTAAAAATGTTAAACAATTCCTGCGTCGTTACACATAACAGCAAAGTCCAACCGCTAATGACAATGACCATACGTTCTCCACATGGACATTCACTTGATATGTTTATTAGTGTGCTCCCCTGTTGTGATTGACAATGATGACTCGGTTCCCATTTTGAGAACTAGATGCTTACATGGATGTGACAGAGATTTACATAGCGGGTGTCGTCGATGAAGCAGAAGACGCTCACTCTTCTGGAACACCTGGTATTATTCTCTTGTGTCTTTACGCGAGGCCCCATGTAAATCTTTCCTTTGTTCCTATTTTGCCCCTAGTATAATCGTTTTTGTAGTTCGGATTATGGTTTTGTTGACGCTTTGGTATTCTGTGATTTGGTTTGGGGTTTTTTTGCAGCATTTTTCACAATCTCAAAAATAATATATGATTACAATCGCCCTAATTTTCGTAGCAACCACAATTATAACCCCAAATCTCTGCTTAATCTGATGATGGTACATTGCAATGAAAAATAAAATATAAGCACATCGACCTCAGAGAATGTTTGATGCTGAAATATACGGATTTTAATAACAGAATTTTTAGACTTTCATCGCGTCATACGTATATCTACTATTGAGTTCGGCGCTTAAGTCAAAAGCTTAATATGATCGCGCACAAAACATGCTATGTCGTCTTGATGTGGGATCGTTTACCTAATTTCACGTAATGAGAGTGAAGGTACTTTATAGTCATTAACGAACCACAAGACAAATTGCATGATAAAAGACGGATTTTTAAGGGTAGCTTTTGTGTGATTTAGACATACAATTACATGACTACACAATAATGACAGTTGAAGATTCCGTGTTATCAGTTACACTCCCTGAAACTGTATCTTGGTTAAAAATAATGAAAAGTCAAGACTCATTTTATTAAAGGGTAATTTTAATTGTCAAAATTTGTTAGTAAACACGTATATTAGATGCTATGATACAACAGAAAACTGCCGACGATTTATTCACTCTATCGTCCATGTCCAATAATAATGTCGTCAATGCCTTCCGAATAAAAAAAATAAAATAGTTGAAAATATCTGAAAACTGTGGGTCTGTTCCGAACCTCTATATCACCATAATGTATTTCGCCAGGTATTTCATTTACAGTAAGGTTTATTTGAAGACATTTTAATTTACATTTATTTTTCAGTCATTTATTTTTCAACCATTCGTGGTTTTTTTACTATAGTACATGTTATAACATAAAATAACGCTATGACTGAAACGAAAATGAATAACAAAGACATTCGAATTTTTGAGTGTTTGAAGTTATGCGAAATACAAGTTACCCCGGCAACTGTCTATTAGTTCACGGGTTACCCAAACGTCAAAGATTTTTGTTTTCATTTTAGTCATTGATAAAATTTATAATTATAAGGGTTATTGTTGGGAAGTAATAAAAGAAAAAGAAGTTTTTACGAGGGAATAGATTGGTCAAAAAGAGAAATAAAAGCACTTGGAATTTATTTTGGTACCAATAAAAAAGTATGCAGCAATCTGAACTGGGAAAGAAAAAAAACTACGATTGATGACATGCTTAAAAATTGGAAGAAACGAAAACTGACATTAATGGGGAAAATTATGATAGTACAGGCACTTCTGATACCAAAGATTACATACTTGGCAACTACGCAAATTCTAGATTCGACGAAAATCAAGGAATTAGAACAATTAATATTTAAGTTTGTATGGGAAGGGAAGGGTGAGAAAGTAAAGAGAAAAACGATTATTGGGAAATACAAATTTGGTGGGTTAAATTTAAGAGACATAAAATCTCATATAGATGTGTTAAGAATAAGCTGGGTGAAGAGATTAACTGATGAAACGGATGCCAATTGGAAGATCATTCCCCGGATAATGTTAGAGAAATACGGTTCAAATTTCTTAATATTTAAGATGAATATAGGTAATTTAAGAAATATCAAAAATATTAAGCGTGAGATTTCAGATTTTTATTACAATATACTTGAATCATGGGTAAAATTCAGAGGAATAGAAAGTACTTATGAAAATTATAGGAATATACGAAAATCAATTATATGGGGTAACAAAGAGATCAAGATATTAAATAACACATTGATATACAAATCATGGGTAGACAGTAATATAATATTTGTTGAAGACATTATCAACCAACATGGGGAAATTGATGAAAATATAATATATACTAAACTTAGAGATAAGCACAACTGGATCATTGAAACAGCAAAAATTAAAAAAGCCATTCCGAATGAATGGAAGATTTGTCTGAAAAAGGAAAAATCGTATAAAACGAGAGTAAAAATGGAGAATTATATATATATATGTTCCAACAAAGCAAATCGAAATATAAAGCTAGATGATTTAACAAACAAGAGCATTTACGACATAGCATTGCAGCGCAAATTTGAAAAAAGTTATTGTTGGAACATGTGGATTAATAGATTTAACACAGAACATTATAAAGCATGTGAGTGTATGTTCGAATTCATATATAGTCAGCTCATAGATAACAGATACAAGATGTTTAGATGGAAGTTGTTCAATTATATAATTCCATGTAAGGTAAATTTAAAAAGATGGAAAATAGAAGATAATGATCTATGTCATATATGCAATGAAAAGGAAAACTATGTCCATTATTTCATTGAATGTAAATACTTCATACAATTTTGGAAAGTGATACGAGATATTTTAAGAAAAACAGGATTTGCGATCAATTTACAAAACTTACAATACCTGATTTTAGGGTACAAAATATATCAAATGAATACTGTAGAACTAAATATTTTGTTAACTTTAATTGGGTTTACGATATATAAAGCATACCATCAAAGTAAACAGAAACGGGAGAAAGTAAACATCATATCAATTCTTAAATATGAATTGCAGCATGTTGTTACTATACGACGCAAACCATCAAATTTATTAAAAACATTTATTAGTTATATTTAAATTAAGGAGCAATCCTTAATTACTTTTGTTATTTGAAATGTCCTGTAATAGTAAGACTGGAAGACGTCTCAGTCGGTAGGGACTGGCCCAACCACTTGGACTTCCGTGAGCTCCGGCTATTAGAACGGTTCTTTTTTAGATTAAAAATCTGTTGAGGTATATAAACACTTGAAACAAATATTATGTCATATATTATATCAATGAATGGAAACGTAACTTCTATTTTTGGAAGAAGCCTCAATTGGTGGCACAAACACCGAAGATTGCTCTAGTAAGAAAATAACTTATGACTGAAAAAGTTCTTAATGGATAAAATATATACCTCAACTATATGCATGTGGTATGAAAAAGTATTCCTTAAATATTGATTTGATAAGTAACGTATAGATATGACTGGAGGAAGTTTTGGTCGGTAGGGACTGGCCCAACCACTAAAACCACCTCTAGTCATACCTATATATATTAAACGGAATTACTATTACTAAAGAAAGAACTAAATAACGCCATCACTAACTAACACAGTGAGAGTGAAAGGGAATGTAAAAAATGTCCAGATAGAGTGTAAGAATGTTACAATGTTTGAAAGAGAATGACTGATGTATATGAGTTGAGTGTGGATAATTGATGTTAAAACGAAAATCAGATAAATAATGATTAAATATAAGAAAATGAATGAAAAAGACAACAACAAAACAAACATGTACGATGATGAAATGGCTCGGTGCTAAGCACCAAATAATCTATATATATCATGATAAGATATTAGAGTAAAATACACGTATATGCACTTAATAACCACGCATGTACTAATAGATACTAACAGACTAATTATTTTTGTTTGATTTCTTGAAAGTGTACTTGGTAGAAAAGATGTGAAAAAATGTAAAACTATATAACTATATACAATATATACATGAGCCAAAACTGAGTACCAAAAAAAAAAAAAATTTATAATTAAGAAATATTTAACTTTTCGAATTTTTTTTTCAGACCACATACTATGCATATATATTTTTCGATTTTAATCTAAAAAGGTTATGTTTGCATTCTGATAAAATATTTATTTTTTACAAAAATCATTACGAAAAACGTTTAAACAAGGAACACTCTTGTCGATTCATACAATTTGTATCGGGGAAATATACTTTTAACAGAAATATCGAAATACCTTATGAGTGAAATAACTGTATAATCGCTTATCAACGTCTGCATCAACTTTTTGGGGGAAATAAAAAACAATCTGCTTACAAGGGCAAATGTATATACAGAGATAAATTATCACTTGTTAAATTGGGTAAACAGTCAGAATGAGTTTATATGGAGGCAGATAATACGGGGGGGGGGGGTGTCAACTGAAATTGAACACAATGTTTTAGACATGGCTGAGTAGTGGTAAGTTTACCACGTATAGAGTAAACAGTAGCATACACAAAAGTAAACAATTGATGTTATTGATACAACATGTAAATATATATAAAAAACAGTATTCAATATATTCAGTGTAAATCGTCTTTGGCAAATGTTTATTCACGATGTTTACCTCATGAAGAGAGTGTTTTTCCTTTACTAATCCTCGTCCTATGACAATATCTATATATGATATATACATTAAAAAAACAAAAAATACAAAAATTAGACTTTGCCGTAAGGCCTTTTGCCTTCTCAGATTTCTTCAGTCGGAACTGCCATTTTGTTATTGTTATATACATATACTGAAACGAAAAAGAAACGCAACTTCAAATTGTAGGTTTAATAAAATAATAATTGTGAGCATTATGTTTAAATTTCATATGTAATAGTTAATATTGAATATTGATGTAACATCCTTATTCAATATTTAGAGATTTTTAAGAACAGGTCACTTTGCTAGAAGGTCATGATTGGTAGTACCCTACGTGAATCCAAGTTGAAATGGCAGCAGTTTTGAAACCGTGCCCTAATATCGTGTGTGTCCTCCTCGAACAGTTATCACATCTCTAATTCTTTGTTGCATTGAGTTCATCAGGGCATTGACTTTCCGTATTGGAATGTTATTCCATTCTTGGACGAGTGCATTTGCTAACTGAGGGAGGGTATTTGGGGGGTTACGGCGATTTCGAATTCTTCTGTCTAATTCATCCCACAAATGCTCGATTGGGGACAGGTCGGGGCTATATGGAGGCCAATCTATAGGAGCAATGTTCTGTGTCGCAAGAAAGTCTCTACAGACTCTTGCAACGTGTGGTCTCGCGTTATCTTGCTGAAAGGTTAGATGATGCTGCCTAACAAACGGCACAACATGGGGCCTAAGGATCTCATCCCGATAGCGTACGGCCGTTAAATTCCCATTGACTATCACCAAAGGCGTCTTCAAACCATGGGAGATTCCCGCCCAAACCATAACTGATCCATCCCCAAATCGGTCGTGTTCCAAAACACAGGCGTCAGCAAAACGTTCGCCTCGACGCCGGTACACACGTTGACGGCCATCTGCTCGAAATAACGTGAATCGAGATTCATCGGTGAAGAGCATAGACCTCCAACGTCTCATAGGAAAACGTCTGGGCATATGTGCCGTTGCCCATTGCATACGACGTGCTCGACGTTGCGGTGTTAGTGGTAAACCAACGTACTGTCGCCTTGCACGCAAATTAGCCTCACGCAGTCTGTTGATCACTGTTTGGGGATGAATTCGACGGTTATGATTACCAATCGTATTCCTTGCCGTTTCAGCGGCCGTTAATCTCCTGTTACGCAGGTGTGCCAACCTAAGAACCCGGTCTTGACGTCGCGACGTTACGCGTGGACGTCCTGATCTCGGCTGGTCATCGACTCTTCCTGTTGCGTTAAGACGTGAAACTAATCGACTAATAGTCGATTTGTGAACTCTGAATTGTCGAGCGACGTGAAGTTGCGTGTTCCCTGCCAGAAGCATCGCTATAGCACGTCCTCTATCAACCTTTGATAACCGTGGCATAATTGTAAAAGGAATTATTGTTTGCAAAAGTATTGGCGATGATGTGGCTCAATGTTAGTGATGAATTGATACTGGTTTGAATGAAAAAAGAACGCATATGTTTGTACAGGCACGGTTTTTGATGTTTTTTACCGCGCCGGAAGTGCATAGGTCTCTAGTCACACTTGGGTGATTTTGAAGATTGGTATGGGTGTTAGGCAGGTTGCATGTTTATATCGGCGATTTTTATACAGATATGTATATTTAATACAAAATTAATCACAATTTTCTATGTTGCGTTTCTTTTTCGTTTCAGTATATATATTCACTGGGCTGATGTTAGTTTACCATGATAATTTTGTATTGCAATGCGATGTATAATATACTGAGGGAGAAGAGCACGGGGTAAGAAATATTGGTAAATGGTTAATAGCAATTCACCGAGCTATGTTTATTGCCGTACAATAAAACGGGGGTGGGGTGGAGGGGAGAACATGGGATAAGAAAATATGGGTAATGGGGTAATATTAATTCGCCGAGCTAAATGTTTGCTGTCGCACGATGTATTATATATATACTGAGGAGAAATCCAAAAGGTACGATAATATTGGAAATATTTATTCACCGACCAAAGTTTTTTGCCGTATGGTGAATCATATAACTATAATAATAATAATAATTCGAGGTTTTTATATACCGCTTTATCACGACCTTAAAAGCCGTCTAAAAGCGAATTATTATCCGTGGTTATAGGGCCTTAGCAACCAGCCAATATTGTTCTCAACCCCATTGGGAGCATACGACCGGTACTGCCATTTCGGCTCTCACAGTTAGCAAATAACAATTTCGAGCACTACCTGATTACGTATTGATTTACAACTGAGTATCTTGCTCAAGGATACAACGCATGTGCCGTAACCGGGATTCGAACTCGCAACCCTTCGATCACTGAAGAGGAAAAGAACACAGGATAGAATTGGTAATAGTGTAATATTAACTTACTGAGATAAATGTTTGTTGACGTACGATTTATGATATACTGAATAGCAAAGAAGCTTTCAGTTGTAAGTGGATTGGTCTAAAAGAATAAAACTGGGTCAGATGACTTTTGTGTCGTTTTACAATATACCCAGTGTATACGGTCACACTCAAAGTATAGCCTACCTCATGGAGGAATAGTAAATCGCATGCAGAATAGCATTGAAAATTTAGGTAATACATCCATCCTTACACTCTTATTGCTGTTGACATGTGTCGATTGCGTCGTTTGCTCACTCATGCTCTCTGTACCAGGTCTGGCTGAAGTGATTTGCCTGCATTAAACTTACCAATCGCTCGGTTATTACATGTACTTTAATGATTCCAAATGAATCGTATCAATTTACAGTTACGCCAGATCGGTATGTGTTTGAGGTACATCAAATGATAAAATAATATTGCGCACAAAAAGCGTTCAAATGTATGTTCACATTTTCGGGATTGCATGGCTTTAACTCCTAAATTATCGATAAGGTCTTTAATTGTAACACACATTTACCCTGTGTTTCTTTCCCATTCCGTTAATAGACAATTAAACTATATTCTGAACAACCATATCGCAATGGTTATGAAGACAGCAAGATTGGAGAGCTTCCGAATTGTGGCAGAACCAGTGCATGCAACCGGCGTCTTTGTCTGGACCTGGCATGACTCTGGAGTGGAAGAATCCGAGGTATCCCGGATAAATGTCGACTTCACTGACGTCCAAAACGTTGTCTGCCTCCGCACAATGGTGCCTCTGTAATGAAGACATGGTATATTTTATAACAAAGAAATATACGATGGAGAAGGGGTTAATATTGGATATTTTATTACATTATCGAAAAAAACCGAAGTGTACTCTAAATAAACCGCGAAGCGGTTAATGATGAGAGTATACTCTGTTTTTTGTGTTATAACCCCATAACATAAAAAATAGATTCAAGCTAGTACTTATAATTTAATCTATACCCTGCGAAAATTATTGACTTATTGATGGACTCTTTTCTCTAACAAATCATTACGCTGCTGCATCAGCCAATCAAAAGCGACTTTATAAACGGCGACGTCATTTTTTACGTTATGGGCTGATAACATATTTTTTAAGCCAATGAAAATGCTTGTTTCAAACAAGATTAAATTATATATTAGAGTTTTGGAAAAACCATTTCTACCCCATAATCCTACAGGAATGACATTTTTCAAGCTTGGTCTATGTGGCGCATCCAACAATGATTTTCACATTGGGTCATAATTTTGTCAAAATGTTGTGTTAATTCAGCAACTTTGTAAACAATAGTTTACTTTTAAAGCTAGATTTATTTCACCAAATATAAGCTGAAGAAATAATTCAAATATTTACTTGATTTCATTCAACACAAATGTTTTTCAATTGTTTTCGTATAAAGAATAATCACAATATACTAGGAAGGTGTCATTTATATTGGTTAGTATTTAAATGGTAAGTTGTCATTGTGAAAGAAAATAAAAATAATTTCTTGATATGAACAGGGGGAAAGGAATATTACTTCGAAAGTACAATATGACCATGTTTGGAAAATGAATGAAGGACAAACTGAATTTTCTGCGTTTATTTTGTCCGTGCTTTACCGATGGTCTAAGGATAGCGTAGAATCTAAAATGTCATAAAATGTAAACACAAGTATTACTAACCTTAAGTAAACATGCCCCACGCTTGCTGACGGAGCTATCCACGTAAATGTTCTATTGTAGATGTGGGCATGAGCCATGTGAGCAACAGAACTCTAAAAACAAAAGAGAAAACTGTATAAGAATTGGTTGAAACGAAAAAGTTTTCCATTCTATCAATCTTAAATAATATCTTTCATACTACACTCTACCATACGCAATGTTTACATAAAAAATGTATCAATCGGAACTCCTTTTGCATTTTCATGAACAAATAAGGCTTTGAATTTGCAAAATAAAATATTTCGTTACTTTTAATGAAAATATTGTCTGTGTTTTTACCTGTCAGGTGTGTATTTCTTGAAATGTTAGTCTAACTTTCGACTGTATGTTTTTTTATGGAAAAGTAAAGGAACGTCTTTTGTTTAAGAAAAAAATCGGAGAATACATAAGGGTCAAGAAAACCATAATACGAACTCAAAATCGTTAAACTACGGGGAATATGAACAAAGGAAAGAGAATGATTCGGAGACCCTTGAAAGCGTACAAGAGGATAAGACCAGGGATTTCAGAAGAGTAAGCGTCGTTTGCTTCATCGACGACACAGGTCAAAATGTATTTTTCAAATTTAATAGATTTTGAGTTCAGATTATGGTGTTGTAAACGAGTCTGTATTTCTGATTTATTTTGTCCATATGTTGCCAATAGTTTAATGTTTTTGAATTCGAAAAATTGTTTTGTTGACACTTCTGTATTCTCTAATTGTTTTCTATAAATACATACGTTGACGCCACCCTGACAGCTAAGCAGGCCAAGGAAATCCTCGTCACTCTCCAACATAAACGAGCCGACAGCTTCCTCATAATGTACATGGCTACACTTGGCACGTCTAGCTTGGATCATCAGACCTTCGAAGAACTTAATATCCGGATTCAAGTCAGTGGTGTTGACGAAAACTATAAAACATAACGGGAGGCCACATTTAGTTATGACATAATGACAGTGACAGTAATTACCCACATGTACTTCACAGGATGAAGGAGTAAAGTTAGTGCAAATAAAATGTACATTTTGATGTACAGTAAAACCCCACTTACTCGAACCCGGTTTACTCGAATACCCTTCGTTTGTCGAACAGCTCGTTTTGTCCTTACCGACTTCTTGCATATTCTATGTAAAATAACCCCAAATTAGCCGTCCCATTTTTCATCAAATACCCCATTTTTCATCGAATATGTACTACATGAAAGAGAATATAGAACCATTGTACAGTCAAACTTAGATGTTTCGAACTTTGCGTTACCGTCGTAAAAACTTCGAAACATCGGGACTTCGACTCATGAATTTTGAACATCGAACATCCACATATATATGTATTTATGTACTTTACATAAGAAAAACCGATACGGTGCTGGCGAAACGAAACACAGACTAAGCTATTGTAGGTCTGTAATTTTTGTAACGTGATAATCTTGTAACATGTTAACATTTTTAAATTTTATCATCGATTTATTAGTTGTACTTTTCAATGTTTTCATAACGAACGGATTAGATTAAAATTTCGATACAGCGAAAAATTCGATTTATAGAAGTTCGGTTTATAAAAGTAAATCAATGGTGTTATATAATGAAAAAAAATCCGACTTTGTCAAAGGTTCGACACACCGAGAAATTCGAATATTCGAAGTTCGATTAATCGAAGTTTGACTCTATTACAAATGAGTGACATGCTCTGCTCCTAATTATAATGCTTTGCCGTATTGTTATCAAAATAAATTCGATATCGGCCTGTTGTTTGCTGATTGCAATAAAATTAAAGCAGATTATTTGTTACACATTTGTCAGTAACCGGCATGTGAATGGGAAGAACGGATTTAGGCACACTTTGAGGTGTTAAAATAAATTCAGGCCCTTTTTTTATAGGTGACTCATTCAGGGCGTTATTTCGTTTATAAAAAATGTAAAGCATTCAATCATAACATAGAAAGAAAAAATTCAGTTATAAATACCCATACATATCAGACCTGCCAACCCTTCTCCCGCGGCTACTTGCTTTACAATCAGGGTGTGACGCACCCTGCAACCTATTCAAAGCATTTTGTTTCAATTCAATATTTATACGAAGTAGTTGTGTTAAAGGCAGGCAAGTACACCTTTCTCTTCAAAGAATTTTATTCAATAGAACGTTGTAACCGAAAGTTATTTCTATACAATCAATTCATTTTGCCAGGGATATTTTTTCACTACATTTTTGGAAACTACTAGCACTTCCTATAAAGGCAATCACAGCCAATGCCGTACAGAGCAATCATGTGATTGACTGGGAAAACCCCAAAGTATTAGACAGAGAGAGCAATCTGCTGAGGCGGCACATCTATGGCCAATTCATAAACAAAGCGTAGATGAATCTAGTCATTTCGGTACAATAACATTACAATTGTTCATACGCCTAACAGCGTAGACGAAATGACCAAAGTTGACCCAAGAGTCGATATTGGGTCGAGGGTTGATACAAGGCCTGATATGGAAATGACCATGTCATATTCTATTTATTATATACTTTGGATTTTGTGTCGGGACATGATGATGTGTTTTTGATGATGTCTATTTTTTGTTCCTTGTTTTGTCATCGTTTGGACATTGATTAAGAAAATAATTCATACCATTAACAATATATTCAAAATTGTTTACCTGTTCCTCTACATTGATGTCTTCGTTTATGTATTTTTTTCTTTAATTTTTTCATCAAGATCTAGTATTCTTGATTCGATAGACTCCATAACTTTCTCGCCAATATCTACGTCAACATCTGTCCTCCTATTCATTTTCGATTGTTGTAACGTCATGAACGTCATATGACGTCACGGCATTTTCGTAAGTGGGTTAAGTTCATTTATCGATCAAGGTTACTTGGACTTTGCTTTTTTATTTACAATCTGCTTTAATATACTACCATTGGATTTTGTTATGATTTTAGTAATTTCACATGGCCACGTCTATGATTATATGAGGTCGGCATCCCTCTCAGTAACAGTAACTATACTGATAAATAAAGCTCGCCCCCCCCCCCCCCCCCCCCCCCACACACACACACTCTAGGTTTCCGTGTATTTGTCGTCCTTTCTGTAATCTTGTATGGTAGTATCGTGACTAGCTATCCCATAACTATACAGTATATGTATCGTATCTCAACAGCTCTAATAGAAATGTCCACCATTCTAGCGAGATTTAACACTCTTTTTATGTATCATACACATGACATGGCCTTTTACCATTGATGTGCCGCGATAACTCTCACTGACGTCTCTGGCTAAAAGATGTCACTTTATGTCATTCACCCATACAATTCCATACTGAAATATTCAATTATTTAGTTAAAATGTGTCGTCACGGATGAATGAGGTCTATGTACCTGTTTATATCCCTTATTAAAAGTATATTTTATATCATGTTCACCTTCAATCGATATAATCCTTTTAGAGGATTAAATGGTGGGGAGTCATAGCTGTCAGTTTTTATTTATATATATTTCATTTTTTTGTTGTGATAACCTGTAACCATCAAAAACATACATCTAAGTTCGCACTTATTCTTTTGCGCATGGTACCAAAAGAAGTTTATTAGGTCTTGTATTCAGAAAAGAATAAGGATTTTGCGTTACAAAATGAAAACTAAACATATGTCGATATTTCTTGACCCCGATGTTCGATCATTACTCAACGATCTACATGAGAAGTATGTGGTTGTGTCTGCAGACAAAGCATCTAACAACTTGGTAAAGGTTTTTAAACACTATAACATTGATTGCTTGATAACTTAGGTAACCCTTCTTACACGTTGACCGGTTTTTCGAAAGACGAAAAAACTGTCTAACCATGCTTCCGTATTACAATGTTTTAAAGTACCTGTTAATGAACAAGACGCTGAATTCCTGGTCGACACTATTTTTGTTGAATTAGGAGGAAAGATTTTCCATGGGAACAAACTGCCCCACTCTTAGCTGACCTGTTTGTTTTCATACGAGGCTGAATTTGTGGAAGGGCTAATCAGGACAGGTAGCAAAAACCTTGCCAAATCTTTCCATTTCACTTTCAGATATATCGACGATGTGTTATCTATGAACAACAAGAAGTTTGCAGACCACGTCGATATATATAGCCTTCTGAACTTGAAATAAATGCCACACTAAACTCTTCTACATCAGCTGCTTACCTCGACCTCTACTAAATCTATGACCAACATGGAAGGCTTACTACTGAGCTTAACGATAAACGTGACAATTTCACTTTTCCGATCATGAACTTTCCATTTCTTGATACTATCATCCCTGCCTCTCCAACTTATGGTGTTAACATGTCGCAGATGATTTGTTATTTTAGTTTTTGCTCTAAAATCGTGATTTTTGTGATCGATGTAGACTGCTGACAAACACAGGGACTCGAGAGAGACAGGTTGATCAGAACTATGGTCAAATTTTATGGTCGCCGTCTTTGTCTCGTTGAAAATATTCTGTAACTTTGTTTAATATGAAGATGGACGTTTTTGGGTCTGCTCATTAGTATGCTTACTTTTTGTGATTAACAATGACTCGGTTCTCATTTCGAGATCTTGATACTAACTTGGATGTGACCAAGATTTAAAACTTGGATGTGACTAATATTTACATGGCGTGTGTCGTCGATGAAGCAGAAGACGGTTACTCTTCGAGTACACCTAGTCTTATTATCTTGTACTTTTACAAGGGTCTCCAAGTAAATCTTGCCTTTGCTCATATTTTGCCCCTAGTTTAATCTAATTTGTTTGCGTTTATTTATACCATATCAATAAAATTCAGAGAAAAAAAGCGCCAATAAAACTATAACCGAACTCAAAATCGATTAAACTAACGGCAAAATAGGAACAAAGCGTCTTAAGTGTGCAAACTGTGTATTAATTCTTGGTACTGATTGCAATTGATATTTTGCAGTAAATCCTTGGTTATTTAGTCCTAACCATCCAGGTGCATGTATATGCATGTGACACATAATGCTAATAAGACATTGTCATTTTTCTTTTGTTTCCCTTCTTCTTTTTTTGTTGTTCTCATTGTATTTCAGTAAAGTGACTCCTTGTCTAGAAAAAAAAACATCCACCTTGCCTCTGATACAGGTATTCAGATTCTTCGTTATCCAGGAGCTACACGACTCATAGGCGACATGATCGTTCCAAACGTATACCCGGTGTATTTATCAATGTATAGACTTTGTTGAGACTATGTAAGATTTGTACTATCTGCCCTTATTGCATGATAGTTAAAGGCGACTTAATCTACCTGCTACTATTATTATATCTCCTTTAACACTCCTCATGTTTTGGTCTTTAGTTGATTGAACATTCGCCTCTGTGAGTAATGCTGTGGGTTCTGTCCGCTAGCTGGAACATACTATTCCCTCCTTCAAGCTAATCATTAGCGGAGCGAAACTGTAGCGGATCTAGACCGGGTCGATCGTCGGCGACCAGAGATCGTTAGGTCCCGGTTTCGAACCCCGGTCTGGCCGTACATTTTTCCTCTCCTGTTACATTTGGCGCCCAACGATTGATGTGCCGCGATAACCCGTACTCACCTCTCTGGCTAAAAGAGGTCACTTCCTGTCATTCACCCATTCGATTCCTTACTGAAATATTCCAACCATTTATTAGGAATAAGATTCATCAGTTTGGTATGAATGATATATACTGAGGTTATTTTGTACAAAAACAGGAATTAAAAAAATAATTTGGGAGCTTTCGAAAACGTCTGTTTCCTTTGTCATGCAAAGAGTACAACAGCCAAGTGTCGGTGTTCTGACCGTTGAAATCAGCTCACTACCCAAAATAGGGCGAGTTAGAGAAGTCAGCTATCAAAAACGTAGCGCGACATTTCGTCCAAATGTACTTTAATACTACAGGTAGACAGAGGGACGGGTAAGATGTTTACCATTTCCGCCCCTTATTGGATGTTAAAATAGGACCCTATCTTAACATCCAATAAGGGGCGGAATGGATAAACACCTTACCCGTCCCACTGTCTACCCTGTTTGTGTACAAAACAATCTCAGTATATTCCAACCATTTAGTTCAAATGTGTCTTCAAGGGTGAATGAGTTATGTGTACCTGTATATATCCCTTAATAGAAGTATCTTTTATATCATGTACGCATTCACTCAATATAATCCTTTTAGAGGATTAAATGGTGGGGAGTCATAGCTGTCACTTTTTATTTATTTATTTTATTTCATTTTTTTTTGTTGCGATAACCTGTAACCATCAAAAACATACATCTAAGTTCGCACTATGCCTTTTGCGCATGGTACCAAAAGGAGGACATTCAGCCATTCCCGGCCTATCGGTCTGTTTTCTAAATTGATTCTAAATTGATTGAAAATTGATAGGACAACGTTGTATTCACTTCCCCGGGCTATCATACATCCGTACTTCCGATATACAAGTACTCCAATCATTCCCTACAGTTATTATATACCTAATGCACCAAAGCTTTTCAATTATAAGCAAACACTACAACAATTGAATAACTGTAGATGATTTTAGAATGACTCCTCCTTCAGCATTGCTATGGTCCAGCTGAACACATAGTAACTGATAATCTGAATAGTATCCCCAAAATAAAGCTAGAATCCGTCCATCAATTGGACTGTGAATTTCAAGATTCTTATAGACTGGATGGAAGATATGCCAGACAATTGACCAAACTTGAACATGCTGGGTATGTTCATTAGTAAGCTTACTTGTTGTGATTGACAATGACTCGGTTATCATCTCAAGGACTTGATACTAACTTGGATGTGATCAAGATTTATAACTTGGATATGACAAAGATTTACATGGCGGGTGTCGTCGATGAAACTGAAGACGCTTACTCTTCCGGAACAACTAGTCTTATTCTCTTGTACTTTTACAAGGGTCTCCAAGTAAATCTTTCCTTTGTTAATATTTTGCCCCTAGTAATCTAATTTGTTTTCGTTTATTAACATCATATCAAACGTGAATCTGTATATAGCCAATTAATCTTGTGAAAATAATCATAATTTCAGTATAGTGACTGATTGTTTAGAAAAAAACATCCACCTTGCCTCTGATACAGGTATTCAGGTTCTTCGTTATCCAGGAGCTACACGACTCATAGGCGACATGATCGTTCCAAACGTATACCCGGTGTATTTATCAATGTATAGACTTTGTTGAGACTGTGATTTGTACTATCTGCCCTTATTGCATGATCGTAAGAGGCGACTTGATCTTACTGCTACTATTCTATATCTCCCTTTACACTGCCTCATTTTTTGGCCTTTAGTTGATTAAACATTCGCCTCTGTGAGTAATGCTGTGGGTTCGGCGACCAGATAGCTCAATTGGTTGAGCGTCCGTCTAGTTCGTCCGTCCGTTCGGAAGGTCCCGGGTTCGAACCCCGGTCTGGCCGTGCATTTTTCCTCTCGTGTTACAGAACGACTAGTTCATCCGTAGTCAGTATAATGTGAGACCGGGTGGAGTGTTCTGCTAGGAGCCTTCTGCAGTATCATTCAGTGTTGTAGGAAATCGGCATAAGATCCGGACTATCGAAATATAAGGCTTACACGAACAAATCGCAGCCTCCCAAATACACATCGCATACATCGGAAGGCCGGCCTAATGACCCTGGCTGTTTATAGAACGTAAAAACAATCAAACCAAACAAAGCCTGATGGTCCTCTGGCAATAATCGTGTCTTCCAAATACACATGCAATCAACACATACACTCGCATTGCAACCTTTGGTGTGGATTGGACGACAAAAAAATATAACAAAACAAAACCTTGTTGAGGTCAATGTGGTAATATGAACATGAGAAATTGACCGAGACGAAACTCAGAAGTATGTATGAACAGAGCAATGTATATGCATTGCTAATAACAATGCTTTAAAGAATATCAGATAACGACTTACCAGTTAGTTGTTCTCCGGGGGTGTACGTATTCTTGCTGACAGTGATTGTGTATGGTGAGTCCGTGGACTGTGCGTCAACCTCGTGTCCCGGCCACATATTCACGCATGAGCCTAGGGGTGGTCCCAGGCTGTACCCAAGGCACGGCACTGTAAGGGCACTCCCTATGATCATCATTACCCACACAGACAGCATCTGTAGTTAAATATAGTTCTTTTAAATCACATTTATCAATAAAGGACAAAATGAAGAGTCTTAATGCCAGTTTCGCAGAAATCTAATGCTTCAAAACATGCTTAATGTGATCATTTCAACGATTGAATCATTACTTCATCCATTTGGTCAAATTCGGGTTCCAGAAAAACTGACATCTCGGCAGTCGATTTCATTTGAAAACTTGAAAAAGACATAATTGCACTCTTGAACATCATTAGTTGGTACATAATGAGTTAAACACGTTTTGTTTATTTTGTGTAAAACCGCCATTCATGACATTTTAACCTTTCAGAACACGCTGGTTGTGTGACATAATGAACGTAGTCAAATTTGTAATTTCCAAAGATCTCGTTCCGTTTGCTAATTTTGAATGATAAGACTTCAGAATGTCACATATTATATTAAGTGCAAATTTGTTCAAAGCAATTGTTTCTTTTTTAACCATGTTTAACTCACTATACACTTTTCTGTTTAACAACAAGATTAGCTCATTCTACAATGATTTGTTGAACAGGCTTAGCTCACTCTACAATGGCCAGTAAAAAGACAGCCTTAACTCACTATACAATATCATGTTTAACAACAAAATTGAAAAGGTGACACGCATGGGTAACAGAGATAACCAGAGCACATACATGGGTAACAGACATAACCAGGTCACATACATGGGTAACAGAGATAACCATGACATGTACAGGATAACAGAGATAGCCAGGACACACACATAGGTAACAGAGATAACCAGGTCAAAAACATTTAGCATCTATCCTTACATATGTTGCAAGGTGAAAATGGACCATCAAAGTAGTGAACAATCTCCCTGTGCTCCTTTATAATTTGTTCGGTAGACTGTTCCAAAACCTGGTCTTGAAAGTAAGTCGGTTGGCCATACATAGTGTTTACATGTGGCTTTGTATTGATTTTTGTCCATATATCTTGATTTCTTGTATTTACAAAGGTAAGGAGACAGTTTGTGTATATTTTTAAAAACAGCACTACCCATGTCTTTCAACCAGTCCAGTTTTAGCATGTTTTACATCCTATTAACAGCTAATGTCACGTAAGGACAAGCGTAACACTCATTTAGTGCCTTACGGGTGAAAGATGATCAATATTTACTCTTATCTTAAAACCGATACAACAACCTTACAAAAAACGTAATGTGAACGCAATGCATTTGTTGTATTCATGGGTACACTTGAACTATTTATTTTTGCGAGCCGGGATTTCTTTTCTGAATAAATCTTCAATGCATTGAAATATTCTTTGTATTTGTAGAGCTACAGTGTACTTTTGTGTTGTTGTAGACTCGGTATACAAATGATAGTTTGTAAGAGGAGAGCTAGACAACAAAATACCGCAATTTCTGTCGCCACTCAGTCCTTTAAAACGCTAGCTCCTACTCCCTTTGTGTTGGAGTTCATATTGGTAAGGTGAAAGATATAAAACTAGAAATGCCCTTATATGAAATAGGTTCTGCAAAACTCATAGGCCATAAAATGTCTCCAATTTCGGTATTCATAAAATGAATACTGCCATTGCCTTCAATTTGCCATATTACGTAAACATACCAAATTGCTTTGAAATTTGATAATATTTAAATTTCGACCAATCAGAAGCCTCCATTGGGCGGTCATCTTGAATCGTAATACCGTAGTTTTTTTTTGTTTATAATGAGTGCAGTCATGTTATCATCTCTTCCACCAAGTTTCATGATAATCGGTATAGCAGAAGAAAAGGTATTACAGCATATGTTTTCAGCCGGCACGGGACGGGACGAACATGGGTAACACTATACCCAACTCCCCATTTCATGACAGGGCATAAAAATATGTCAAATCGTTGACACTTTAATTTTGATTTGTAATGTTTGCAAGATCCATTCACTGCATAATTTTCACAGTCCATTGTCCTGTAAACTAGAGTTATTTTCCAATAATTTTATTTCGCCTATACACGCAATGTTTAACTTTTTCATGCTATATCGTATAGCCTCAAAATTCAGACAACACAAAAAGTGATGAAAGTCAAATACCGCCATTTTGGCGCGGTATTTTGTAATCAAACTCCTGATTGGTTGAAGTTGTTTAGAGGTGAAATTCATGCATATGGTTGTTTTTTTGTTTTTTTGTTTTTTTTGTAAAACCAATGATAATTAATCCCAAAACATTGTACAAGACATATGTCTTATATTAAGTATATTCAGAAATGAAATTATAAGGAATTAAAACAATTTTTGTGAGGGTTATACGTATATACCGAAACAAACTGCGGAATTATGCGAAGTGCACACATTTTTTTCGGTATGTACCATATAACCCTAAAAAAGATTGCGGTCACTCCTAAAACAACTATAATCGAGAACGTGCCGAATTTCTATGACGTCGACACCAATACATGTGGGTGGAGCTATGCAAAGCATCTAGTTCGAGTCACAATTGCATAACGTCATCAACAATGAACGCTGTACATACTAGAAAGTTGTAATACAATGTGTATTGCCCCTGGTTAGGGAGGAGTAGATCTATTATATAATCTAGGAAGTTGTACATCAAGTTATGCACTGGGATGATTTATACATAATGTACCTACTAGAAATTAAGTTGTACATCAAGTTATGTACTGGGACGATTTATACACAAGGTACCTACTAGAAATTAAGTTGTACATCAAGTTATATACTGGGACGCTTTATACACAATGTACCTACTAGAAATTAAGTTGTACATCAAGTTATGTACTGGGACGATTTATACACAATGTACCAACTAGAAATTAAGTTGTACATCAAGTTATATACTGGGACGATTTATACACAATGTACCTACTAGAAATTAAGTTGTACATCAAGTTATGTACTGGGACGATTTATACACAATATACCTACTAGAAATTAAGTTGTACATCAAGTTATGTACTGGGACGATTTATACACAATGTACCTACTAGAAATCAAGTTGTACATCAAGTTATGTACTGGGGCGATTTATACACAATGTATCTACTAGAAATTAAGTTGTACATCAAGTTATGTACTGGGACGATTTATACACAATGTACCTACTAGAAATTAAGTTGTACATCAAGTTATATAATGGGACGCTTTATACACAATGTACCTACTAGAAATTAAGTTGTACATCAAGTTATGTACTGGGACGATTTATACACAATGTACCTACTAGAAATTAAGTTGTACATCAAGTTATATACTGGGACGATTTATACACAATGTACCTACTAGAAATTAAGTTGTACATCAAGTTATAGATTGGGATGATTTATACACAATGTACCTACTAGAAATTAAGTTGTACATCAAGTTATATACTGGAACGATTTATGCACAATGTACCAACTAGAAATTAAGTTGTACATCAAATTATATACTGGAACGATTTATACACAATGTACCTACTAGAAATTAAGTTGTACATCAAGTTATATACTGGGACGATTTATTCACAATGCAGTGCTATAATGATAGGAAGTTGTACATCAAGTTATGAACTGGGACGATTTATACACAATGTACCTACTAGAAATTAAGTTATACATCAAGTTATATACTGGGACGATTTATACACAATGTACCTACTAGAAATTAAGTTGTACATCAAGTTATATACCGGAACGATTTATACACAATGCAGTACTATAACTATAGGAATTTGTACATCACTGTAAGTACTATGAGGTTGTATACACAATGTAGCCACTATATAGGAATTTGTACATCAATGTTTTCTAGGAGGTTTTATACACAATGTACCCACTATATAGGAATTTGTACATCAATGTTTTCTATGAGGTTTTATACACAATGTACGTACTATATAGGAATTTGTACATCAATGTATGTACTAAGAGGTTTTATACACAATGTACGTACTATATAGATATTTGTACATCAATGTATGTACTAAGAGGTTTTATACACAATGTACGTACTATATAGATATTTGTACATCAATGTATGTACTAAGAGGTTTTATACACAATGTACGTACTATATAGATATTTGTACATCAATGTATGTACTAAGAGGTTTTATACATAATGTACGTACTATATAAGTAGTTTACATCAATTATGTACTAGGAGATTTTATACACAATGTCATGCAATATATATATAGTAAAAACCTTTTTAAATTATGTGCGTACTTGGAAATTGCACAAAAATACAATGTCAGAGCTAGAAAGCTTTACCAAGTAAGTACTAGTAAGTTGTACATTGTACAAACGCCAGCTAGTTGTACATAAACTTTAACACTAGCCGTACATTCATTATAAATTCATTGGTTAATATAATACCATCAAAGCCACCGGCAATACACGAATATTTCGCCTGTGCCGTCATTCTAAATGACAATAAGAAGTTCCACTTTACTTAGATAAGTCATTAAAATTTGTTAGCATATTTTACTGTGTTTCAAATTCATCATTAATTGCGATTTCAACATTAAACTTTAATGATAAGTTGTTTGCTAAAACTAAATTTCAGTGCAATAAACAGCTGTTTCGCCATTCCTTCTAATGCTTAAAATGTGACAGAATTATATATCTATATATACACAACCGTTTAAAGTAAATCGAATTAACACTTACATACAAATATTTAATACATACAAAAGATTATATTCTTTTCAAAACTATAAAACATAACAAAAAAACATAACTTACCATCTTGTTAAGTCCAGTCATTTTAGGTGAATAGAACAGAACAGTCAAATACGCTTATAACTATACACTGTAATGCGCATGCGCAGACATTCCATCTACAGACCCGTACGTGTTGTAATAATCCTTTGATTAAATAGATTTGGGTGGGGAAAGGCTTTGGATGTGACTACACCACTTTGTGCCGGTACAATCTGTACCACACGATCAGTATTCAGCTTTTTCCGAATACCCTTTCAACCATGAAAAACGTGAATAAGTAGAAGACGCAATGAAAATCGCCTTCATTTACATAAATCAAGTTACAGTTGAGTGTAAGCTAACCTTTACACCTAGTGCACTAGTAGTGCACTACGTTTAAACTAGTAGTGCACTACATTTAAACTACAGGTAAACTAGTAGTGCACTACACCCTGAACCCCATATAGGCCAAATACCCCTACAGGTAAATGGACAGTCCCATCTACCTGTGATTCTTACCTGTATCTCACCTGTGTAGTACTTAGAAGCTGGCCTTATCATAAGTAATTAATGTTTATAACTTTAATATATAAATGTATATTAATATTATGTAGTTATTTTTCTCAAACAACCTTCTTTCTTTCATTTCAAAACTATAAATTTTGTCATCATGGTAATTATTGTAAGAGTTGTCCTAAACATTTCTTGCATATATAGGACATAAATATAAAAAATAATAATTTAACTTACAATTTTGATGTCCTATATTTTCTAATTTAATAAACATATCATTTACACCATTAATGTTTTTAAATTTATTTACCAATTTACATTCAAGTATATTGGAAAATTGGAGCAATATCCATTGATAATTATTTGTTTAGGATATATATATATTCCCCTTGAAGAATTAATAACTACTTCATTAAACTAAATATATATTTTTATCAAATACATTCATCCCTCAGACCTGTATATTCATGGACGCGCTATAGAGTTTGGTCAATCTTTATTTTTATTTAATATTCTATATCTAGACCTGAATGCTTATCACATGTTGATATATATATATAAATTTTAATTTAGTCAGGTTTTTCAGTATGGGTCAGAAGTTTTGATTTGACCCTCAGGCCTCAGGTAATTACCTGACCTGTCTCAGCCTCATCTCGGAACACCTGCTGACGTAAGCCTGTCAGTGACACAATTGAGGTGTGAATTCCTCACCTGACTATCACTGGTCAAATTTGAAACCAATTTGATTAAAGGGCTCAGCTGGAGATGACCAGGATCATATAATAATACATATTTCAAGTTTTGCTCTGGTTTATCATGTTTATAAACTACATTCATGACATTTGATATTTTCATATTTCATTTAAAAAGTGAATATAATCTGTGGACTAGCTCTGGTTTATGTGTGTATGTATATATTTAAAAAAAAAAGAGAACAATTTAAAACCAGGTCAGTGTAATGGCATCATTTCAATTAATTATACATTCTAATTTCTAAGCATACAACAACCGACGAAGCCAAGTCCGTGATACAACAAATAAAAAATATGCAGTTATATTAGCCTATATTAGAAATAAGAAGCCTATGCCAGTCACAGTTATTGTACTTTTAAATTAACCTAATGACTTATATGATACATTTGTATCTAACTAAAAAAGGACAGATACAGATCTACAGGTAGAATCATTTACCCTTCAGGCATAATTATGTACTTGACCTGCCTGGGCCACATATGCATCCTCCCAGAGTTTAGGATATAGGGGACACCCCTGTAGGCAGCTGGCTGTAGTTAGCCAGGTGTGAATTTCTCACCTCCCTCTCCCCCAGGGCCATCACTGGCCAAGTTTGATTATAGGCTAGGCTAATTGATGATCCAATTTGATAATTTCAATTTCAAAATATTTCATTATTTATACATTTAACAAATTAACAAGAAAAACAAAAGAAATTAGTAAACATCTGTATCAATAAATAGATTAGACAACAGGCTAAGCCTATACTATATTAGTCTTTTCCAAACAAATAACCGGTATCCTAATATATGCATGAACAGAATATTGTAATTAGTTGTTAAGTAGGAAAGAAGCAGTATGTTTTTTTTTAATCAATTCAAGACCACATTCTCACTCACTCTTACAAGTTAATTAATTATATAAGTAAATTATATTGTTTAGAACTGCCATATTATAAACTATTTATATATTGAGAATCTTTAAGTGTTTCTTATATATGAGCTAGTATGTTTAAGTATAGTTAAATTAATTTCATCAGACATATACATACATACATACAGACATACATATCAATTTGATAATTGATGATAACATTGTATTACAGTCAATTGGATTACATGTTCATGTATAAATGTATATTGGTATTATGGTATGAAGAAGGAAATTACTTTATATGTTTATTTGTACATGAATGTATAATGAAACGAAATGCCAATGCCAGTACATGTAGGTATCATTGCATGGCTTCAGAGACGTATAAACTATATACGTCTGTGATGGCTTCTTACTGTTAAATTCATTAAAGTACTATACTTTGTTCACAATCTGTTATTACAATATCTGATCTTTTATCTTACAATATGTTGTTTACTTTATTTCTTTATACACTTTTAGCAGGATAACTATTGACAACATATAAAGTACATTTATTATACCTTTTTTAAGCAAACACATATCTTTTGATTGAATTGTAGAATATAAATATTTAAATAAAAAAGAATCATTGTTACTTGTACCCAAAATTCACTTATATATGTTTGTTTATTATATATAGATTTAATCTTGACATGCAGTGTATTAATTTGAAACAAGTTACTATGATGATCAAATATTATCTGGCCTAAAATCAGAATTTTCCATTCTCGTGCTATATATAAGTAACAAACTAAAGACTTCTTCATTAGACATCTTCAATAGCATAAACATAACAATACAGGTAAATCATATTACATCTGTACAGGTAAGGACACAGGTAGATATGGACACTCCCATTACCTGTATGGGGGTTTTTGTGGTCACACCTGACTGGACGTAGTGCACTACTAGTTTACCTGTAGTTTAAATGTAGTGCACTACTAGTTTAAACGTAGTGCACTCCTAGTGCACTAGGGTGTAAAGGTTAGCTTACACTCAACTGTAGATACCGTCAACGATCTATAGTATATATAGCCGCATCTATATATACTCATTGTAACAGGAACACAGTTGTATCGTCCGAGAACGTCGTCCGTGTAACTTTAATAAATAATTAGATCTAAATATGTTTGATTTCACAATATAACTTAAAGGCCCAATATACGTAACTTCAGGAAATTTTTCGTGATTGTGAAAAATACTGAAAATATCCAGCTGATAACCATGCAAAAATAAGTCTAAAACGAAGTAAACCTGAGCGGTAACTAACAAGAAACTCTTCAGAGAAAAATCCAAAGAATTGAAAATAATTCAAGTGGGGCCCACTTCAACAACAAGCCGAAGTTAGATGACAGTTCAAAATGGACGCGTGTTTACAAATACCGAGTTTCAACTGCTGCTGTACCGGTAACCGCGTAAGAATTCATCTTGAGTATTGCTGATATCAGTTAATCTTAACTAAATCTATAAATATTATAAGTTATAAGGCTTGATTTTCTCTTCAAGTTTTGCCGAAAGTTACGTACATTGGGCCTTTAAAAGTTTGTGTTTGATGAAATCTAACATGTTGAACTATTAAAAGCTTGGTTTGTTAAAGTCGGTCACTATATGGTAGAAAATTCCCTCATCTCGTGGATTTTTCTCCTGATTTTACGATTGTTCTATCGCATGTAAAATTTAAATTTAAATGTGTAAATGCTGAGACTTTCAAATATAACGTGTGTAAACAACTATTACTTCTATGATATGGATACCGATCTAATATTTCGAGGGAATACATTATACCGCTAAAAAAGTTAAAAGCAAACATCCTTTTAAAAGATACCTTTTAGTTTAAATATATTTTATTTGAAATATTCAAAAGGAATTATGTAACTTAGAAACGTCCTTTTCCATAAACATGTATGAAGTGATATATACAATGGCAGCATCTGAGTTATAAAGATAAATATTCAAATATATGTATAAAAGAAAAACAACATTTATATTTATAAGTGACGATACACAATTTCGTATGCCATACCAGTACCCACAATATGCATCAAATATTACTATAATTTCTATTTATACGCTCGATGAACATGACTTTGCTATTACTTGTATAGGTAGCAGTATATATCTTCGTATACAAAATAAATCTGCAATTTCCATCAAGTATTAATGTAACATACATTTATTTAATGTGTATGACTTAGTAATCAGTAAGTATCATACACAGTAAAGCAATTAAAATATTGATATGATTTTAAGAACGATTAGTATTTTTTATGTACTCTTGGACTGTCAAGCGTATATTTTCATTATCTTTTTGACTAAGTTTATCAGAGCCAAAAAGTATCAAATTCAAATCAACATCAACATTATACAGAGCCAATTTTCTCAAAAATATAACACGATAATCATTAAATTGGTTACATTGGAAAAAATAGTACAAAGCATTTTCTACGGGAAAAGAGCAATTACAAGATGAATACATAATTAAGTTAAAGTCCAGTTACAGGTTTTTTTTTCGTTTAATTTGATTTTTGAATTTTGATATTGTTTCTAAAGATCTTACAGAAATGTCTAGAGAATTCCAAATTTTCACAGTACCAGGAAGAAATGATTTTTCAAATAGCACTAAGCGACATTTAGGAGGTACATAATCTTGATTATTTCTCAAGTTATAAATACAATTTTCGTTAACTCTGTTGGGCAAAATGTCGTTTAAATAGGATGGCGCTATACTATGTTGCATTTTATAGAATAGTATCATTTGATTCTGTTTTCGTCGATCAGATAATGTTTCCCAGCCAGTTTCTATATAAAGTAACTGCCTACATGCAAAGGAGGATAAACCTGTAACTATTCTGGCCGCTTCTAATTGTATTTTTTCTAACTTGTCCGAATCCGCATTGGTACATCCGTCCCACACTTCACTCGCACATTCCAACATAGGTCTTATAAATACAATATATAGTTTAGACAATATTTCTTTTTCAAGGTAAATTTAAACTTACGTAAAACTGACAAATGCCGTGAAGCGGAGATAGCGATATTTGAAATATGCGTTTCCCATTTCCCATTTTCATTTAGAGTTACTCCTAGGTGTTTGTGTATATTACTAGTCGTCAAAACTGTGTTATGAAATTGTTAATTAGTATCCATTTTTTCAAGTGAACCATTAAACATTACAACGTCAGTTTTATTTGGGTTAAAATTAACCTTCCGTCGTTAAGACCAATGTTCTATAACTGTTAAATCATTATTTAAATGTTGTTCAATTTCCATTCTGTTATTTGCGGAATATGCGATTGAAGTATCGTCAGCAAACATTCTCGACAATGAAAACAAGTTTTCAGATATATCGTTATGGACCTCCAGAATTTAAATAACCTATATCCAATTTAGTGTCACCTATAACAACAATATTGATATAGGTGACACTAAATCGGATACCTCCGGTATAGGTTATTTAAAAGCTGGAGTACCACAAGGGTCTGTTCTTGGACCATTTTTATTTGTAATATTTAAAAGATACGTCGGGAGTTACAGAAAGGTTAAAGGTCAAATTCATCAACACTGTCAATCACAAACGATCATATTCAAACCTTATGGACATGGTTATAGAAGTTTCTGTATATTGGAGTATAGACCGGAATTAACATCAAATATTTACATTTCTAGTGAACTTTGACTCAATAAACTTACAAAGTGTTTCAAAGTTATTTCGCGATGAACTTTCCAGTTGGCGTATAAATACATTAGTAAAGTAGTGCAGGAATGAGTCCCTTTTTCAAAATTGTTTACAACCTGTATTTTGTTTCAGATTTCAAACTGAATACCTGTATTTGTTTTGTACCCGTTTAAAGTTTCTATCAATACGAAAACAGCTATAATTTGTTTTAGAAATTGCCCCAAGATAACAAAATCAACCTGAATGTAAATATAAGGATTGAATCCTGTTTTGTTGAGGTTTATGGGGTATACACCTCAATTGGTCTAGAGACAAATTTGTTATGAACTGCTTCGCAGCTCATTAAATTTGTCTCAAGACCCATTGAGGTTTATATCCCATAAACCTCAAAAGAACAGGATTCAAATCTTAAAACTACTAAATAGACAAAGGACACATCAGTATACCACAGTACAGGCCAGAATTAACAGCAACTAGATATGGGATATACACTATACAGTCTGTTTGGAGGCGTATCTGCAATAATACCCTTCAGCCACCTTAAGGAATGTAGTCGGAAAATGGAGATGGTTGTTTTCAGCTTTTCATTAAACCAAAATCACTGTTGAATTTGGAATGATTCAAATAACAAGTCATGTCACAGGGTTTCAAATCCAATATGGGGTCAAAACCGAGTTAAAATATCAAAATCGTGTGTGTCCACGTGGCATTTGCGTCAATGCACACTTGTCAATGTTGTCTCATGGAGCGAACTAACGCGCCGAAGAAGTGATGGAGAATATTGTTCCACACTCTGATCAAGTCTGGCCGAGCTGATTTTACATCATAGGCCGATTAGGCAGTTGACGTAGACGACGTTCCATCTCGTCCCATACATGCTTGATTGGTACCAAATGTAGCGAAACAGCCGGTCATGGAAGGACATTGCTGTTTGAGTAGTGACACGATATATAATAAAAAATCTTTTCGTAGTACTCGATTTAAAATTATACAGAGCTAGTTTTGTTTTACTTCTTTGTTCATAAATTAAAGGGCTTTTACGCATCAGACCCTTCTGCTTCTACATTAGATTATAAATTGTGGATTCCCACAACCTGGCCCTTAGCTTCATTGAAGAGTCCTAGCAGAACGAAACAGCTGTATGGTGCAGTTTAATTAATTTTTTCGGCATACTGTATTTATAACTAAATTTTAAAAATGCAGCATATGTTTGTGTTACGTCATCTTTCTCTTGGTTTAAGTAGTCGGTAGCAACACGTGCAACGTGCGGACGGGCGTTGTCTTGCTGTAAAGTCACTTGACGTTGGTGGCAACGAATGAAGGGTAAAACATATTGTGCAATGATTACATCTCTGTATTGATTTCCAGTCAAATGACCTTGGACTAACACAAGAGGGGTTCTGGGCAGTCATCCCCAAACCATGACACTGCCACCAAAGGAACGTCGTTCTACGACGCAAGCATCTCGGAATCTTTCTCCCACACGACGAAACACTCTGCTACGACTGTCACTGTTATATAAGCGAAATCTTGACTCATCAGTGAAAAAAAATCCCGTCCATTGGCGTTGGGTGTATCGGATATACCTACGACACCACGCTAATCGTGCTTGGCGATGACGTTGAAGCAATACAGGCGTATGGCGGGACGTCGCGGCCGGATTCTGTTCTCTGAAGCGGTTACGGACGATTTTTTGGTGGATATGTCCAAGTCCAGGGATGTTTCTAGACATTGAACTGGTCATTTGAAAACGATTCCTAAGATGTGTTAATCGTATGTGATTGTCCTGTTGGCGTGACGTCACACGCGGCCTTCCTGAACGCGGTCTATGCCGGGTTGTGCCATATTGCCAATGACGCCTTACCAAAGACTGTATGGTATTTCTATGCACATGGAAACTATGCGGCGTCATGTTGGGTCATTCCTACCTAAAACAGCCTATTATTTACAAACGCATCTTTTCAATCGTGGCATTACCAGAAATTGCGATTTGGTTCATATGGTAGCCATAATAGATACTGCCACAAAAATAACGCTAGGTATTCACTTACACGTGTACTGCCTTCCGATAACGTCTAAATCATATTGCCCGAGTAGGTCTCGAAACGCACGTGCGGCAGGTGACCTAACCAAATGATATTGTGTGCGGTATGACAGGATAAATATGTCCATGAAAGTTTATTGAGAAATGTTCGATAGTTTCTGAGAAAATTAAATTTTCGTGATGCACAGATTCGTAAGTATATATATTGTTCGGTTTTTCAACAGTATTGAAGTTTCCTAGATACCAGTTAATGATAAAGACTCTGACCTACCTCTATAGGACACCTGAACTGTACTAGAATCCTGATAAGCAACGTTTTATTGCTAGCTCTTTTAATTGCTCAACCAAACCTTTATCGAAGCGTTTGATTACCATTCTTAGTATAGTTAAATCAGGGCTACAGTCTTATTGTAAGATTGTACTCCAAGAGTGGCATTAACGGAATATGGATTTCGAAAGATCTTCTGATCAATCTTGAGCAATCCTTTTCAAAAATGTTTCCTCTATGAATTATACTGAGGAAGAAATGTTACGAATGATGGGATTCCTTATTGATAATATCTTTGTTAAGTTTGGAGCAAAGATTTTCCAGCAAAATGTTGGCATCAAGTTGGAACAAACTGTGCCTCACTCTTAACTGACTTATTTTTGTTTTCATACGAGACTGAATTTGTCGAGGAGCTTATAAGGTCAGCTAACAAAAACCTTGCCAAATCGTTTAGTTCTCGACGAGCGTTGTCTATAAACAACAAGACGTTTGCTGACCTAGTCGATTGTACATACCCTTCTGAACTTGAAATCAAGGACACAGCAGAATCTTCTGCGTCGGTTGCTTACCATGATGTTTATTTAAACTATGAACAACACTGGCATCTTACTACTAAGGGAAATGGCTTAGTATAAGTTATTAAATTTGTGCCCAATCCCATTGCTATTTTAAAGGTAATAAATATGTTTAAATCAATTTTTACTACTCAGCTGTACAATAAACTTGACGGTTTCGATTTTCCAATGGTTAACTTTGCCTTTCTTGATGGGAACAGAAATGATTCTCCAACCTTTTGTGGTAACATGTCCAAGTTTTATTGTTATTATACAATTGCTCTGAATATCGAGATTTTCGTGCCAGATGTTGGCTGCTTCATGACGAACAAACTTACGGCACAGGGATTCGAGAGATACAGATCTTCTCCAGTCCCAGATATGCTGGAATCAAATACTATTAATCAAAAGAAAGGTCATAATGTGCTTTATCAGAATTGTGAATTTCATGCCCCCCTCCCCCATGACTTCAGGTTCCGTCCTGGGGAGGTTGTGAAGTTTATTATAGTTTATATAGGAAAATGATACGTTTGTTTATTTTTGTTCATTTCCAGTAGGAAATAATTCAAACTTGATTGGAATTACAACCTTAGACTCTGGACTATTCCTGGGCCCAGAGCTGGGGGGAGGGAGGGGGGGGGGTGCTCAAAAGGGTCTAAACCCAGATGTGCCCGTGGGCCTCTTGTACAGATGAACATTTTGTAAAGACATTGTAGAGCAAAGTTGGTCAGAATCAAGCAAGGAGTCAACTAATTGGACGTCAGGTCACTAGGTTAAAGGTCAATGTCAAATCTTATATATTTCCACTGGTGAATATTTTGTGATGGCATTATGAAGCAAAGTTGGTTGGAATTAAATAAGGAGTTAGGTGACCAAAAGGTCAATTAAGGTCACCGGACCAAAGGTCAATGTCAAATTTTAATCTTTTCACTGATGAACATCTTGTTATGACATTATGAAGCAAAGTTGGTTGGAATGAAACAAGTACATGTAGTTAGCTGTCCAAAAAATCAAGGTCAAATGTTATATCGTTTTACTGACGAATATTTTGTTATGACATTATGAAGCAAAGATGGTTGAAATTAAACAAGGAGTTAGCTGACCAAAATATCAAGGTCACCAGGTCAATGGTCAAATTTTATATCTTTTCGCTGATGAACGTTTTGTTATAACATTGTGAAGAAAGTTGATCAGAATTAAAACAAGGAATCAACTGACCAAAAGTCAAGGTCACAGAGTCAAAGAGACCAAGGTCACTGATTCAAAGGTCAAGGAAATCGTTTGTAACTTTCTTTTTTGAGAAGTCAATTGAACAAAAATCAAAGTCATTGAGTTTGATCGTTGGGTTCAAAGCTCAAGGATCGATGATTTTGGGAAATATGTAGATGTATAGCAGGGCCCTTTTTTACCTGTCAGTTTTCTAGCTCAAACTCAAAAAATGATAGTTTCAGTATAAGGACACAACAACAAAAGTTATTGGTACTAGTACGTCAAAATTCAGGTGACCGTTAAGGCCCATGGGCCTCTTGTTTATTATTAAATACTGCACTAGGAATGGCAAATGCAATACAGGGCGATCACTCCAAATAATGATTATTCAAATGTTAACCATGAAGAAATAGACAAAAAGTTGACACTTTTCAGTTGTCTTAATCCAAGTTGATGAAGGCGTTGTGCAATTTCTCATTTATTATTTTCTTCTAGATTCGGCTTGTTGTTTAAGTGGTCCACACTTAAATTATTTTAAATTCTTTAGAATTTTCTGTCGAGAGTTTCTTAGTAGTTACCGTACAGGTTTAACTGGTTTGCATTTTTTCGACTTTTTTCAGAATTTTTCAGAATCACGAAAAATTGCCTGCAGATGTGTATATTGGCCCTTTCAAATGCAGATCTATTGTCGCATGGTTACCCATATATGACGCAGTTAAAATAAGCATCTCCATTTTAATCAGATAACATATCTACCACCTGCAATTAAATGTCGTTCATCTCAATATAATAATTATAGACCACAAAGGCAATGGTACAAACTATGGCCTCAATTGGTGTATCCCAAGTACATAATTAATCTTATCAGTATATAATATATGGTGGGCCGGGTGTGGACTAGTAATTAAATTGTTATCCCGTGACTGCAATCACAGTGGACGGCGCTGGACAGTACTGTTATCTAAATAATATATTAGTCTGTACTCCCGACAAGTTTAGCGATCTCTCAAACGGCGGTCTGCCTTTGAAGATGCAGTAACTACAGAGACAAGTCCGAAGCATACTATTATGTTGTCAACAGTTCGAGAATTACACACTCGAATCATCTGCAATTCACCCTGATATGTACCTCGACCAATGAGACATTGTCAGCATTAGGTGTGATAGAATGGGGACATAGAGGGGGGATCATGGACAGAGCTCGACTGGACAAGACCTCGTCAGCAGACGGCATTGCCAATAAACGTCGAAACAAGCCATTGCCGTGTCGTCGATGAAGCAGAAGACGCTTACTCTTCTGGAACACCTTGGCCCGTATTCATGAAACCGTTCTCATGCTCAAGCATCGATTTTGTGTTCGAGCATAATTTCTTGCTCCTGCTGGAAATCACTTTAAAAATCTCATTTTGTCAAAGTTTGTGAACAAAATTGAAAAGACATGAAGCCAAAATACTACTTTCAATATTTACAATTGACGTTTTGGTCGTTATTATTATTTAGGCGATTTTCAAGGATTATGGTTTGGTTAACGCTTCTGTATTTTCTGTTCTTTTTTGGTACAAATAACCTTAGAAACAAATCGTTTTCTTTTTTTTAAAGGGGGAGTTAGTTGTTATCCCAGTGTTTGAAACGTATTTATATTTAATATTCCATTGTTAATGTTTTATCTTCATAGAGCGTTGTATTACATGTTTCAATACAAACAGATGCAGTTTATTATCATTTTCAACAGCCAATTTTTCAATGTATTAAAATATTTACTATTAAGAAAAAATGTATTCGTTTGATGGCTGTATTTTCAAATGCCCAAAAGGATAAAACTATGTAATCACTATTTGTAGAACTTTGAAAGATATCATGCATAAATGAGTCAGTTTTACCGTAGCCCTGCGATATTTGAGCATACAATCATCAATAATTTTCAGTATGTATTGTTAAAAAATAAAGGAGGATAAGACGAAGTGTTCCAGAGGAGATACCCGCCATGCAAATATATGGTGCATTCAAGTACACGGTCTAGTCCTCTAAATGAGAACCGAGGCATCATTTTCAATCACAACCAGTAAGCACACTGATGAGCATTTACAAAAACATGTATACCTTCATATCACAACAGGATACAAAAAAGTTGCCAATGAGATCAAGATGGCAACCATAAAACTTGCTTATAATCCCTGTGACGTAAGTATATTCGTCAGAAGGGTTAGTATTGCCATTTTAGTCCTTTATAGGAAGTGTCTCTGTCTTATGCCCGCGTGGGGCAGTTGCCAGGTATTGACCGTAGGTCGGTGGTTTTCCTCCGGGTACTCCCGCTTTCCTCCACCTCCAAAACCTGGCACGTCCTTAAATGACCCTGACTGTTAATAATAGGACGTTAAACAGAATAAACTAAACCAAACAAAAGTCTTATGACAAGTGCATCAATGATATCAATAGCGAGGTCACTATTCTGTGATGGTAAGGTAAAAGACCAATCTGATTAAAATACAGATCCTCACTATTACTATCGTGGCAGGGATCACTTTGGGGCGATTTGGGGGATTTTACCCACATTTTCCCTGAAAATCTCAAAATCATATTACTTTATATAGAAAAATCTCATAGACATTTTGCTGATCCCTCAAATTCTCCCATAGATTTTAAGGGTCAGAATTATCCTTGCTTGTGTATTACACAAGATAGTGATAGTGAGGATCTGTATTTTAATCAGATTGGTCAAAGACAACAATATATATGCATATAGTTATTGGCGAAACCTTGAATATTAGGAACCTAGCTTATTACAATGTCCCTATAATAAGTGTGTTTGTGGCGCATACCCTGAACATTTAGATAACCCAGAATCCGCGTGAATTCCACGTACACGTGTAGTTTTAATGGGAAGGGTTTTTTTAACATTTGGATGAAGTAAGTCTTAAATGTCTAGTCCATCCGCACTTGGAATACACAACAAGCGTATTGAACATATACAGGAGAAAGGGCAAATGTAACGGCCAGACCGGGGTTCGAAACCGGGACCACTGGGCTACCTTGCTAAGCGTACTCCCAATGCTTTAGACAAGGGTTGTCCAGTTCCGCTACATTAACTTTATAAACAGTCCTGAGGTAACTAATAAATATTAGTATGTTTATGTACAAGTACAGCACTGTGCCAAAAATTAGTTAACTTTATTTCGCTATAGAGTCTTTGTGTGCCTACAACTGTTTAAATTACCGTTCCTGGCCTTTATAGATGAATTTTGACAATATTTTGTCATTTGGTACACAAATCCATATTTTCTCCTCGTTACATTCAATTATTTCTCCGTTATGTACTTTTGGAGTATACAGAATTATCTAGACCGTCATTTTTCATTTTTCTGTATATCGCTACTAAAATGACTATAGTAACAGAGAGCGTAAGTGAGCGTAACCCGTAATCACACGCAGGTTGTCGGAATAGCAATAGCAATCTAATCTAATTTCGTGGTAAAACGCGTTAGATTATAATTCCATTCTTGTTTTAGGATTTATTTACAAAGGATGTAATAAAATTACAATAACTACACTACATTTTTATAACATAAAATTGTGTTCAATCATTGACATTGAACTGGTTTCAGTTGGCATTCACGTGCAATATGAATGCCAACAGGACAAATGCAAATTCAAACAATCGCGCTGTAAGATTTGCCTTCGTTAGTCAACTATAGAAGCTGTTCAATATTTATATATTCGCCATTTTTTGGAATCTGTAAAAAAATCGATTACATTTTTTATTATTAAATGTATATATACATAAGTTCAAATAATATATCTGTCTTGCATGCTTGTTCGGTTAATAGAGCAGCCGTCGGCCTATGAAGGTCAATGGTATCCAATGTAACACTGACTTATATATATATGTATGAATGGATGTCAACTGATATAAAAATATATATGGTAGCATGAGACACAGGGGCATGAGGTATGTACAGCTACATTATCTAGTTTTGCACATTAACTAAGGTTTTTGGAGAGTTTTTTTTACACTTTTTGTTAGTTCATTTAAATTTTCGATACCCCCACCAATGGTCATAAATGCATAAATGCTATGTCTATTGAGTGGGCATTTTTATCGAAAATTGAAGTAGACCCTACACCCCCTAAAATGTCAAGTTCCAAAACTAGTTGTAACAAATGTCCGGCCCCTGTGGCTGTGGTTCCGTGGGAGCTGAGTTGATCCACAGGAACCTGAGAATTTGTTACAGCTAAGTTTGGACCTAAACTACAGTAATTTTACACCTTTTTTCTGGAGGGGGTGGGGCAAGGGGTTTGATAGATTTTCGATAAAAAATGCCAAAGGCTTTCTAACCATTGAGGTGGGGGGGGGGGGGGCATTTTTATCGAAAATTGATCTAACTCCCACAAAAGTGTAAAATTACTCTAACCACCCTAGGTCTAGTTTAGGTCCAAAACTAGCTGTAACTGTTACAACAGATTCTCAGGTCCCTGTGAGTGAAAGTCAGCATGTAACGTTATGTAGAATCTAGGTGCAGATGTGTTCTTGCAAAATATTATCCTTTCTACCTCCCATAACTGTAACTTATTATTTGGCAATGCCTTTGGTATTTGTACTGATAAAAGTCATGAAATCGATTATTAGGACTATCAAAATTATTATTTCGATCGGTTGAATTTGCCGCCGATTGATAGAAAGTTGCACAAAACTGAGAACGAGGTTAATAACATAAATAGGTTGCCGCTCTTAGTACAAGGCAGGTAACTTGCCAACCAAAGAAAGTGTCGGAAGATAACGTTTGGATTTGCCGGACGTAAACACGAAGCCATTGCACAACGTCGAGAAACAGAAATTTAGGTAGGATCCCAAGTTGTGAAATATCTGCTCATTGGTTTATTTATAGATTTTTACATGTATATTAGATCCTACGAACTCGAAGTATACATTGTTATTAAAGCAGGTCGTTGATACTACAACAGCGGGGCCTGATTAGGCCTAAGTGGATCTTATCGGGAAACTTCACATTTTTAATCATAAGTTTTCACGTAGAGGTTATTGTCACTTCGACAAATAATAATTTAATGGAAAAAGTTGATATTTCGAATACTTATTTCTATAACAGACAACAGTTGGGCCCAGCCATGTCTTCTCCGTGGGGTAAAGTGACCACTGCCCCTGTAGAGCCATGTTCCCTACAAGATGTGATGAGTGAACAGCTGGCGGCCGATTTACAACAGAAGGACGACATGAAAGACTGGGAATTCATTAGGTAATTTAAAGTTATATGTAGGTGAAATCATGAGGTATCCTATCATAAAGTTAGTAACTTTATGATAGGATACTGGGTATTGGGTCTTGTGTGTGTCTTTGGGGTCGAAGACTTTGTTAAAGGCCCAATATGGGTAATTTCAGGAAGTTTTTCGTTATTCTGAAAATTTCCGAAAAAATTCCAGTTGATAACCATGCAAGAAAAGTCTAAAACGAAGTAAAACTGAGCGGTAACTAACAAGAAACCCTTTGCAGAAAAATCCAAAGAATTGAAAATAATTTGGGTGGGGCCCACTTTAACAACAAGTCGAAGGTAGAAGACAGTTGAAAATGGACCCATGTTTACAAATACCAAGTTTCAACTGCCGCTGTTCCGGTAACCACGTAAGAATTCATCTGTGATACTGCTGATATCAGTTAATCTTAACTAAATCTATAAATATGATAAGTAATTAGGCTTGATTTTCGCTTCAAGTTTTGCCGAAAATTACGTATATTGGGCCTTTAAAGGAGGGAGGAATGTAGCGGATCTGGATGGGGTCGATCATCGGTGACCAAACAGCTCAATTGGTTGAGCATCCATCTTGGGTTCGGAAAGTCCCGGGTTCGAACCCCGGCCTGGCCTTGCATTTTTTTCCTCTCCTGTTACAATAGTCCGAAGTGTTCTGACTCTGATCCGCTAAATATTTGGGATGACTGGTGGGTAGCTGACAGCTGTCGTCCCAATATTTAGCACTGCTGCGGAATAGAGAGTCAGATTCCTCTGGTTTACGAGGCTAGTACTTGCGGCCCAAATAAGTTTCCTCTGGCCCCGACACCAGCCTTCAAGACGCTTTGATATTTTGATATGTATCACACATATATCTGTCAAAATGTCTAAATCGGGTGTCAAGACTAGACGAAAAACTCTGACAATGTGAGTTTGGTGCACAGAATGTCCATGGTATCATGAGATTAACTATCTGTGGTTATTTGGACTCTGTATAAACAAAGTTGCTTGAGTTTCTGTCTGTAAATAATAAATATATATGTGTGAAATGAGCCTCCCATTACAGTAATGTAATGGAAGTATACCAACGTTATTTCTCAACTATTTGTAATGGGCAGCGGCTCCATATATATAAACATTTTTTAGATACTGACAGAAACTCAAGCAACTGTGGTATAAACAACTTCCTTCTGTATTTAAGAAATAATTTGTCTTTTTTGTTGTTTACTGGTGTGAAAACTGAGTTTTTCTACAGATATTTTAAATGACGCGCGTCAACGCGTTCTGTTGAAATATCTGTAGAAAAAATCAGTTTACAAAAGTAACAATTATCATTTATTGAACATTATACACACGGACGGAACAGCCGACAACTGATGGAATACCAAGACAGATGATTCTAATTTGGCGGGAAAGGTTGTCAACTTCAAGAAGTAAACAGAATATAGTCCTCATTAACATTATTTGTTACCGTTGGAAATTGAAGATATTTAATTTTTCATTATTATATTGCTATCATTTGCTTATTAAAGTTTTAAAAAATCAAGTTCATCCAAAGTTTGAATCAAAGGTAAAAAATTAACAATGCGCATTCACAATAATAGCGGAAGCGTGATAGTTGTCCGGCTTGTATTCCTACGTGCTGGACTAACGTTTACCGAATTGTAAACGTCAAAATCGTTGGTAGAACCATATAGAGAATACACAACGGAAATGTAAATATATTGCTATAACATATATAGAGGTTACACAACAAGTGGTTGTTGGATATGGAATTTATTTCACTCGAGTTAATAATTTTTTTTAAAGTTACAAAAGACACGAGCTTTAACAAGTGTCTTTTGTAACTTTAAAAAAATAAATAACGAGAGTGAAATAAATTCCATATACAATAACCATGAGTCGTGTGACCTGTTTCTACCACAATATTAAATCGGCAGTGTCAGTGATGATTTTTGGAGTGAACCGCTGACTATTTCCGCGAAAACACATCATCTCGCATATATTCCAGCAAAGTTGTGACGTCGTCAACAAGCGATGACGACGTCAACAATCGATGACGACGTCAACAATTGCGATTTCCGGTCAAAGTTCAACTTCTCAACCAATCAAAAGTCCGGAAGGTCATATTCCACTAGTGGTATATAACATATGTTTATCCAACATTAAGCACGTTTATACAATGGTCTGAGAGTGGAATAACACGGGGTATTGTGGTAGAAAAAGCCCTAGACTTGCCCCATCTTGGCCAGTGTTCAATTTAAATATACTGATTTCCAAATATCATTTCACCTGGATCACTGTTTAGGTGGTTGACAGATTTCTACTTGAAAAAACAAAAGTTTTTTTTTTCAAAATAATATGAAAATCTAAAATGTCAATATATATATAATAGTAATTCTTTAATTGTTATTTTTTAAACTACACTAGAGAAAAGAAACCTGCTATTGATCAAATATCCAAGAGTAAAAATCTGAAGAACCAAAAAGCTGTTTATGTTTGCCTTTAACTTAAGCTTTCTGACACTAAGTGTTGCAAAAAGGTCCAAGGATATATAGGAGGCTGTTAAAACAGCATCTTAGCTCTTCCGGCCCCATTGATCTTCTGTTTGTTTCACAATGTTCTATTGGACAGCTGGTAATACGCTGTTTCCGAGATACAACTTTCCCGAATAAAAGTCACGTGATTTGGCAGTCACATGGTACATTTAGGGGGGCATGTATACTTCCGGTGTAATGGTAAACCGGTAGGTAACCAACTTTGATGGCGGTACAACGCTGGTAAAATAGGACAGACGTTACCGAAATTTAGGATGCTCTAACAAAGTTATTTATACTGACCAGTACCATGTAGATAAACATGACGTTTGGAAACTCATAGCAGCTCTTTTTGAATATTATTTTGTGGTACTGATGCTTTGACAATACACCGAAAGTATACATGGCCCCCTATCACGATGCTTGACACAAGCGTATCTAAAATCTGGTCGAATCTGGAGAGAAAAAGTATCTCGGAAAAAAACATATTATAAAGCATGAACTGATGACTATTGTGAAAGGGATAAGAATTTGAAGTACCCCTAGTAAAACAAGGTCTATTTGATATTACAGTGGAGCAGAGGTAGCTCCGGAGATAGATTTAGCCACACTGACTGCAGGAATGAGCTCAGAAGATACCAAGAATGACCAGATGCTGGCCCAGATACTACAGATGGAGTTTGATAAAGAACACGATAAAGAGGTCAAAGCTAAGGAAAGGAAGTACAATGGGGAAAGCAAAGGTAGGATAACATTTTATTCTAGTCCGAAGGGTTCTGACTCTTTGATCCGATTAAATATTGGGGTGGCTAGCGGCTTGTAGAGTCTGGATCCCTCTCCCTTTAGATATTGGAAATTTTACCGACCCTTGCACCTGTTCTTTTCATTGATACCTAATTTGCATGTGATCAAAAAAGTTTCATATTATAAAACACAGCTTAAACAGCGACACGTGCATGGGTCGGTAAGAATTCCAATATCTAAAGAGAGGGATTCTGACTCTACGAGCTGCTAGCTATAGCCATCCCAATATTTAAGCGGATCATAGAGTCAGAACCCTTGCAGACCCTAGATATTTTATCACCTTCTTGTATCTAAGATTAATTTATGAGTCTCGCAAAGTTCAAATCAACTCAACAAAATGAACTTTCTTTCCTGTTCTGGGAGTCTGACATGCTTGATAATCTAATAGCCTTTGAAATTAGTGGAAATGCTTTTAAAATTGAGCATAGTATAAATTCACGAAAAATGAAAAATATAAAGTGAAAAAAAATGAAATGATTTTCCTCTGGACTAACCCAATTTTTTCAGGCATATTACCTGAACAATTTGTTTGGCCTTACTAAACTATTAAGTATTGTTTGAATAGGATTTGAAATGTTATTTTAAGATACCTGAACTGTAATATTTCATCTTGTCTGTTTTCAGTTTCATTATCGTTTGAAAACTACAGAACACTACACCCAGCATATCGGGATGAAGAAGATGAGATCGTTCCAACATTAGATGACGATTATGAAGTGGAAATGAAATATGGTAAGATATCATGTTGTCTAAATGTATGAATTATTGAAGAAGAAGAAAGTCCATTATAACCCTGTAATTTACTGTTAAGTGCTTTCCATAATTAATCATGTGGGGGAGGTGGGCGGAACCTGTATCAATATATCATGGGCGATGAGGTTAAAACCAGATCTGCCTACCATTCCTTATATTCAATCACTTTTAAAACTTGATGGGTGGTGGGGTGTCTGTAAAAGTGCCTCCCACGTGGAACAGCCCTGAACCATAACCATTTGAACTCTGTTATGAACAAGAAAGAAGGCACTTAGTTTGTGTGTTAATCATGAGATGTTCCCTTTATTATAGACCAAAAACCACCGAAATTTAACAACCAAGGTTTACCAGGGAAGGGCAAAGACATGATCACAAAACACGACTCCTCTGTATGTGGTCGGAGAAATGCATCAAGAATGATGGAGGTAATGTGCTAATTTTGAAAAAAAAAATTGTTGTTTGTTGTCTGAAAATAATTTTTTATTAACTAATATGATTGTAAATCTCTTATGAAGTGGACAAAACTGGGGAAAATACCAGTCATTTTAATTACGTGATCAAATTTGTTAGTAGATTTGGCAAATTCCATTATCATTTTATAATATCACAATACATACATATGTATTGGTCCCATCCAGCAAACTTTGTTCAATTGGCATGCAATGAAAAATTAGCATCATGATGCAATAACCAATTCAAAATGCAAGTCACAGAAATTTTATGTTTGAAGTTAAGTCAGTTTAACTTTTAAATGGCTGCCAAAACATACCTTAACACTTGTGATGTTGTTGACAAAATAAATTATCAGCTGGACAGTATATTGTGAGTTGTGATTGTATGAATGATTAAACCTCGAAATTGGTTGTAGTTATAAACTTTTGTAACTGGTTGTAGTTTCCAGCAATCTGATTAAAATCATATCTTGATCTCCGCGTTGTTCCGTAAACTTCTCTCTGCTGCGTTAAGATCTGAGAAAATCCAATAGGGGGTCATGTCCCGATGACCTTTTGCATTATCCAATCAAATTACTACTGTCAGAATCTTGATAGTGAAATTTTGAGGCGACAAAGCTTGCATATTCGCATTTGCCTGTTTAGTTTTTTCGTCACCAAAAAGTTCATGTGGAATAATGTGACGAAATGACTTGCTGCAAGATGATAGGTCATTGGAAAATTATTTAAGTGTTAAGTAAAGAGGCAACAAAGGTCATCTGAACGTGACCTCTTATGGGATGTTGTCAGATCCTTGTAAAAGTGAGTGAGAACAAGGGTCTGTATTTTAATCAGATTGTAGTTTCCAGTAGTGTCCAAAGATGTTGTGAAAGGACTATATATGGTTTTGCCTGTTTCTGCCCCCTGAATCTGTCAAATTTTGAATTTCATTATTACACTCTCAAATCATTTTATTTCAAATATAGACTACATCCCTCATGGAATTGTAATAATATTTATTTGTTGTTTGTGTTATGGTTGCCATGGTTACCATCCCAAATTTGCATAGATTATGCAAATGTAAATATTTGGTAAATTTTGGTCAATTTTAACATAGTTTTTCACAGAGTAACCATAGAGCGCATCCTTGAACAAACTTTATATTTCTCCTAAAGATGTGGTATAAGTGTCCAACTATTCTCATTTGATATGAAGTTTGTTCAAGAATGCGCTCAATAGTTTCTAATAGAAACACTATCCAAAAATGGGCCAAAATTGACTAAATGCTCAAATTTCCCTAATTTATGCATATTTGAGTTGGTTGTCATGACAACCAGAGTTGAAACAACAAATAATTAGTGTTCCAGTTTTATCAAGGATGTATTCAAGTTTTCAAATACATTGATTTGAGAGTTTGATGATCTGTTTCAAAATTTAATGATTTGGGGGCCATAAAATGCCCAAACCATACATAGTCCTTTACACCCTTGTTTTTGGTTGTAGTTTCCTCCAGAGTTTGAAGTTGGAGATGGTGAAGGTATGGACATGAAGTTACCCAATCATGTGTACAATAAACTAAAACTCCACTCCATCGCAGAAAACAAAAGGAGCCAGAAACTTCACGAGAAAAAGGAATACTCCACTGCGGTAAGTGAAGAACATTTCTCCAAAACATGAGTTTGTTATAGATTAGAAAACATATAAAGGTATTTTCTGTTACCAGCATGTGGACAACACCCAGGATGAGATATCATGGGCTAGTCTTTTCATTGATATGATATATGTTGCATGGCCGTGTCATGAAGGGCCCGCATTGGTCAAGTTGTTAAGGTGTCCCGACATTCTACCACTAGCCCTCCACCCCTGGGCCGCGTTGGCCGAGTAGTTAGGTGCCCCGACATTCTATCACTAGCCCTCCACCTCTTGACCACAGTGGCCGAGTGGTTAAGGTGTCCCGACATTCTACCACTAGCCCTCCACCTCTAGACCGCAGTGGCCAAGTGGTTAAGGTGCCTCGTCATTCTACCACTAGCCCTCCACCTCTGGACCACAGTGGCCGAGTGGTTAAGATGCCCCGACATTCTACCACCTCTGGGTTGCGAGTTTGAAACCAATATGGGGCAGTTGCCAGGTAGTGACCGTAGGTCGTGTTTTTTTCTTGGTACTCTGGCTTTCCTCCACCTCCAAAACCTAGCATGTCCTTAAATGAACCTGGTTGTTAGTAGGATGTAAACAAAATAAACCATAACGTGCTTTGCAATGACTACAAGCTGTGGGACATGCTTCATTATTAGAAGATAAGAAACTGAGTAAAATGTTGATCGTAGAAAATGGCTCTTATCTCATAAAGGCTGTTGACAATGTTTATCCATAAATTTCCTTTAAGAGGTAATTTAGGTAAAATTAAGTTAATTAAAAAAAAACACTGTCGAACCTCATATCAATATTCAGTTTTATCATTAACCAAGTATAATACCAGTTTACACATGTTTCTGTACACTGTGTCAGATAATGTCTTGTTAATTCAATAAACAATATTAATTCGTTCTCCCCTGAAGGCACATTTGAATTCTTCCAATTCAACAATTGGAATACATGGTTCATATGAAAAGTGCTTGAATTTGGGGTCAGTGCTTGGATTTGGGGTCAGTGCTTGAAAAGTGCTTGAATTCAGGGTCAGTGCTTGAAAAGTACTTGAATTTGGGTCAGTGCTGGAATTTGTTCACAAATGCTTGAATGTTAAAAGATAGTAACAATAATTTTAAAGATTTAAGTTGGCGATTTAACTTCTTTTCTCCTTGCAAGACTGGACAAAAAAATTGCACCTTAAAAAGTGCTTGAATTTTGGTTTGAAAAATCTACATGATTCATGGAATACACATGTAGTTTGTTTGGACAATACAGGGCTGAATTAGTTGAGGTTATTTGGCAAAGTTATTTTGAATTCCATTTAAAGGGAGGTTTGAGTTCAACTAAAAACTATATCAATTGTCTTTGCTAACCAATATTCTTGTGGTTGAATAATAATAGATATAAGACTATTTGCTTCTTTTGAACTATGTATTCAGTGATTTTTTCATCCCTTTTTTACAGGGGCCTGTACCTTTTCAATTTGGAAAATACAGCAGTATTTTTCCCTGATTTGGAAATACATTATGAAATACATTTTGATCGGCATTTCTTTATGAATTTTCTGAATTGGGAAAATACAACAAAATTTTCTAGGGGAAGGGGCCGAAATTCGGCCCCAAATCGACCCTAAAAAAAACACTGGTATTGGATTAAAATCTGTATAGAATTAAAGGAAACCAAAATTGTCTATAACATACTTGCCAACCCTCCCGATTTAGGCGGGAGGCTCCCGATTTTAGACTGCCTCTCCCGCCTCCCGATCGTGATTGCAAAAATCGGGAAATCTCCCGATTTTGAGAAACCCCAAGTCAATTTAGCTCAACCGTATTACCTTCTTGTGATGTGTACAGTCCTTCACTCTAGAATTTGACACTGATTAAATAACAAGGCTGCCCCAAGTCCAGTAATGACCCTACAGATGATTGTAAGGGCAGTGCATGCCCCGGGGGACTGTAATTAGTGGGGGAGAGGGATCGGGAGAACAAGTCAACACAGCCACGGCACAGGTGTCTGACAGGCGTGCTCACTCAAGCATCAATCAATTACAACCGGATCCTCTAACATGACCAACAGGTTATTAATTTGTGTAAACAACTGTAAGACTTCAAAACAAACACTTGATAAGGCTATTATGTATCATTTACTCACATTTGATTGCATTAGACACCGTAAAATGTGTGTATTCACTGATAGTCGCCATCTTGGATTACGTAAGGTACAAAACGGAAAACGGAATTAAAATCCAGATTAATTAATTTACTGACAAATATGTATTTTAATAGTTTTATAAGAAATATTTACACTGTTAATTGATAAAAATATTTTATTTCACATTTGAAGTACATGTGATATTGTGTTTTTCATATTTGTTTCCCTCCAATTTGTAAATATATAATGCTAAATAATTTAAGATATTTTTTTTCTTCAAAAAATAATTTCAAATCAGGATAAGTTGAGATACAAGTGCAAATGAATAAAATAATGAAAATTAATTATATTCCATGTACAAAATACATCTGTCTATTTTTTTCCTTTTTTTATTCTTTTATTGATATGATTATAAATTGATAAAAAATTAAAACAAAAGGAATATATTCTAATTCTTTCCCCTTTTCTGGAAGTAAATTAAATAGAACAATGAAAAATTATTTATGCTTTGGTATGTCAAAGGAACCTTAAAATAAGCATCAGATATGTGCTATTAGGCTATTATGAGTTTGCAAATAGATTATTCTCTTGAAAATACTACATTATGATATATAGCTACCGGTTACGCGACATATAGGTAGATTCCAGTCGAAAATTTCAAACACGCACTTTTCTCCCCCATGGAGATTTTGAAAAGTTGGCAAGTATGCTATAATGTCACATCGGTTGATTATCACTTTTCAGTTATCACGTTTTCTCCATGCACCGTTTTTCCTGCTATATAATCTATGTAATGTATTACAGGAACAAGCGATGGATCCTCGTACGCGTCTGATGCTATACAAGATGGTTAACAGTCTTGTCCTTGACTCCGTCAGCGGCAGTATCAGTACAGGGAAAGAATCTGTCGTGTTTCATGCCTATGGTGGAGAGTAAGTCTTCTTTCAACTCTGTTTTAAACATCAGCAATCAATTTACAATTTATTTTCATGGGTCCTTTTTGTAAATATTGCCAAAAACTATGAGTCCCATAATGTAAAATTGAAGTATTTCCAGAATTTCTATGTGTTCATTCATAATTTTATCAGTACTGGACTCAGGACTCGTACATAGATTGATCACTGAAACATATTTTTCCTTTCCCCTCCACAGGTTTCTTAGATGTAGGAAGGGACAAGTTAGTCAATTCTGTTTCTTCTTTTCTCTTCTGTAATGAAATATTAAAGTAATGAATCTAATGATTCACCAACTTTTATAAAAAAAAAATCTAAATTTCAACCGGCACCATCTGATGATCGTCTAAGCGTAAACCTAAAATTTGAAGTGAAAAACTCGGAGATATCAGCCTGAACTGATCATATCAAGTTATCGCCCGAGTGGGAGTAAAATTTGTTTAAACAGCCTAGGCCCTGGTATGACAACGTTTGAATCACACAGGCAAAATGTGTTATATCAGGGGCAAAAGTGTGATAAAATATCATATATAACAAATATATATATGTGTTTCTTTTATAGGATCGCTGGTGAAGCCATGCCTAAAGAAGTTGCGATCAAAGTGTTCAAAACTACCCTCAATGAGTTCAAGAACAGGGAAAAATATATCCATGGAGACCACCGATTCTCAAAAGATGATTTCAAGAAACAAAATCCTAGAAAAATCATCAAAATGTGGGCAATGAAGGAGACGGCCAACCTCAACAGGTATTTTACTGACCAACTCTAGATTTGACTGACGACTCTAGATATTTTATCTTGTATCAAAGATTAATTTGTAAGCCTCGCAAAGTTCTTTTCAACTTGACAAAATGTATTTTTGTCCTCTTCTTGGAGTCCAACCTTATTCTTGACAACCTTAGCCAATGGAATGTGTGAAAATACATTGTGAAAGAAATTAAGCATAATATCAATTCATAAACTTTAAGGTAAAAAAATGAAATAAGATAAAATACCTAGTACTGACCTACCCAAGGTGTTCCACTAAATGAAAGACAACAGTATTTAATCACTGCAATGGGTTGTGGTTACATTTCCAGATTTAGGGAGTTTTCAACCACATTCAGTTGACTATAGAGTATATTTTGGTTTTCAGAATGAAGAAATTTGGCTTGCGCTGCCCAGTTGTACAGGTTCAGAAAATGCACATTCTTGTTATGTCATTTATTGGCGAGGACCAAAAACCAGCACCAAAACTAAAGGACGCTGTCATGTCGGATGCAGATCTGGAGGATGCTTACAGTCAAACACTTGAGGTAAACATTGGTTAATGTATATAGTTGGTAGCTATTCCATAATTAATTGTGTGGGGGAGGTGGGAGGCACCTGTATCAATATATCAATCAATGACCCGGGGCTTTTTCTCTCTGGTTTGGGATGGGACCTTTTGGTCTTATTTTGGGAAGATTTTCCAAAGTTCTTCATAAGAATTTATTTATGTTCTTTGTAAACTCAACTACAAAACTACATCTCCGAGAGGTCCATACATTGATTTGTACACTGCTTTCCCTGGCGCATAAAAACCTGCATTTTGACTCCTAAAAATTATCAAAGACCTCCCAATATTGATGAAGTTTTACTATATATTACTTGTGATGGGAGTCCTAGGACTCCTAAATTTATTAAATTTGAGGGTCACAGGGAAAACCCTGAATTCTTTTATAGAAATTTTTTAATGTTTCACAATAAGGCTGTGTTTTATATACACAATTTCTCTCTTCCTACAGTTTATGAAGACAATGCAGCACAAATGTAACTTGGTTCATGCTGATCTGAGTGAATACAACATGTTGTGGTGGAAGGATAAAGTTTGGGTGATTGACGTCAGCCAGGCGGTAGATACCACACATCCACTAGCTATGGAGTTTCTACACAGAGATTGTACCAATGTCGCCAATGTAAGTCATATCATCAATAAAGAAAATAATAAACATTGTTATATGTCTATTAAACATCATAAAATCTGTCCAGTAAACATCACAATATATATCTAGTTATTGTCATATTGTCTAGTTAAAATGGTGATATCTGTCTAGTAAACATGGTGATATCTGTCTAGTAAACATGGTGATATCTGTCTAGTAAACATGGTGATATCTGTCTATTAAACATCATACTATCTGTCCAGTAAACATCACAATATATATCTAGTTATTGTCATATTGTCTAGTTAAAATGGTGATATCTGTCTAGTAAACATGGTGATATCTGTCTATTAAACATCATACTATCTGTCCAGTAAACATCACAATATATATCTAGTTATTGTCATATTGTCTAGTTAAAATGGTGATATCTGTCTAGTAAACATGGTGATATCTGTCTATTAAACATCATACTATCTGTCCAGTAAACATCACAATATATATCTAGTTATTGTCATATTGTCTAGTTAAAATGGTGATATCTGTCTAGTAAACATGGTGATATCTGTCTAGTAAACATGGTGATATCTGTCTAGTAAACATGGTGATATCTGTCTATTAAACATCATACTATCTGTCCAGTAAACATCATACTACGGTATCTGTCTAGTAAATGGCGTACATTACTTGTCTAGTAAACATCCTTGTATTGGTTTTGTTAACATCATATAATCTGTCTAGTAAAGAACATATTATATATCTAGTCACTGTCATACTATCCAGTAGTAAACATAGTGATATCTGTCTTATACACATCCAAAAATCTGTCCAGTAAACATTATACTATCTGTCAAGTAAACATCCTAATATCGATCTAGTAAACATCCTAATATCGATCTGTGTAGTTAACATAATATCTGTGTAGTAAACATCATATCTGTCTAGTTACCATGATAATATCTATCCAGTAAACATCCTTATACTGGTCTTGTTAACATCATAATATCTGTCTGGTAAACATCATAATATCTGTCCAGTTAACGTCCTTAAATCTGTCAAGTAAACATTCTTATATTGGTCTTGTTCACATCATAATATCTGTCTGGTAAACATCATAATTTCTGTCCAGTTAATGTCCTTAACTCTGTCAAGTAAACATCCTAATGTTGATTAGTAAACATCATATCTCATATCTTTATATAAATGTATAATGAGTTGTGAAATGTCAGTGCCAGGCGGGTTTTAAATATGGAACAGACACTTCTTACATTGAGTCAGGTTGATGCCTTCATGACAGATATCACTTAACACATTTGTACAGTTGTATACACAGTGATGAAAAGATAATTTGTTGACAACTCATACACCTTAGTGTAAATATGTTTACTGGCCATTTGTCTAATGAAGGTGATAGTACATACTGTGCTAGTCATCAAAACGCCAAACAGATACACTTAATGGTTGTGTAACAAGAATCTTTTCATGATCCATGCTTCCAAACTTAAGGAAAATGTTTAGAAATATTTGTAAATCTTGATGCATAATGGATGTGATGAGCTTTACAGTGTTGTTCAATTTTCCAAGCATGTTTGATAATTTCTCGTTTTTTTTCCTCTTTCAGTTTTTCAAATCTAGAGGTGTGCATCAAGTAATGACCCCAGAGCTGATGTTTAATGATGTGACAGGATTAAATATCGAGGGTGAGGGTGCCGATTTCATCGCTCAGGTGCGACGCTACGACACAGAAAAATCAGAGGAATTTCTTCTCTGTCCATCAACAGATCGCAAACAATTTGCATTTGACTATTTTTTCGACAAGACTCAATTGGAGAGGAAAGAGGCACTTAAAGAAGTTGGATTTTCTGATAGTGAGGAGGAGGACATTGAAAAGGAAAAGAAATAAGCATCATTAAAAAAAAACTTGGGAATTCAAAAGTTTGATGAACCCAAGGACCTTTAAGTATTAACCGATAACAATTGTTAAATACACAACAAAAGACTTTCTTGTTATGTTAAATTGATGTACTACATTTTATTTTAAATGACTATGCTGAAAGACCTTCAGGGTCTATGACAAGTGATTAAGGTTGTCCATACAAATATAGTTCGTCCAGATAACATGCTTATCATATGATAGAAATAAATTGGGATATTTTTACTATGGCTGTGTTTTTGCAGATTCAACCTCACAAAAGTCAATCTGGTAAAAAATTATTAACTGTAAAAAAGTAATCCTCAAAATATTTTTACCATTTCGTCAGAATACTAGAATAATCTAGTAACTGAATTGTACTGCCAGGCCGTGTGGCAATAATATACAAGGTTCAATAGCTGTAGTGAAGGGTGATAATTTTCATGTTTACCATGTCCCTACAAGCACAGCCCCAAAATATTTTTACCATTTCTCCAGAATACTGGAATAATCTAGTAACTGAATTGTACTGCCAGGCCATGTGGCAATAACATACAAGGTTCAATAGTAGTAGTGAAGGGTGATAATTTTCATGTTTACCTGTAAAAAAAGGCATACATATTGAACTGTATTTGACCCAGTAAGCATCCATGTCCCTACAAGCATAGCCCCAAAATATTTTTACCATTTCTCCAGAATACTGGAATAATCTAGTAACTGAATTGTACTGCCAGGCCGTGTGGCAATAATCTACAAGGTTCAATAGTTGTAGTGAAGGGTGATAATTTTCATGATTACCTGTAAAAATAGGCATACATATTTAAATGTACCCAGTAAGCATCCATGTCCCTACATGCACAGCCCCCCCCCCCCCCCCCCCTCGTTATTTTTTTTCATATTTTTTGAACGTCCAGGTTTATAATTGCCATTAGACAAAAATAAAGACAATGAATTCATACCAGTATTACACTATAACACATACAGTGTATGTATGAATAGATATAAGAGAAAAATGTGGTTTGTTGCTATGTCAATTTCGTGACTATTAGTCTTAACTGGTCCCAATAGGCTCCCATCAGATTTCCATTCTGTTTAATGCTCATGGTGCTTATTGGGTCGAATACGATACATGATATATTGGCTCAGCTATTTGTCTACACTTTTGCAAATATCTTGGCAATGCAACTCGCATACAGATTTTAATAGAATAATTTTACAGGAGTCTTATTTTTACAAGTCCTCATTGCTGAAAAATATTTACCTGTACAGAAAGTCCCCATTTACAAAATGTTGATCTCAAATTTTTTGCAAAATTTGCAAAATTAATGAAATATTTCGATTTACAAATAGAGGTTTACCTCTCTTTACTTCGTTGTATATTTGAGGCAATAAAGATAATTTTAAAGTTGTTAAGAAGAGTTGAATTCACGCTATATTGTAGTTGTAATTATTTTGTACTTTTTTTGAAGAAATGCACAACAAAATATTCAGCAATACATTTTACATTTATACAGATTTTTTTTTGTATGAAGATTATTCTTGTTGTTTAATGAATCTTAAGTTGTTAAATAAAATTTTATAGACCAGAATGGATAGACTTAATTTTTGTCATTTTTCTGTGGCTAACTGTACTGATATATCTAGACAGTAAATTGTATGCCTGGCTGACTGTATGACACCCAGGTATGATTTTATCCCAGAAGTTTTATCTACATCAAGTGTCTTTGTTTGAGTGAAATTCGATGACCTTTTATACAGAATTGTGTGATTGTTAATTAGTGGGATCATACTGATTTACTGGAGAGTGTTATAAGACGTTGTATGGTATGAAATAGAATCTTGTTGTATACTTCGACATTACTTGTTCAACCATATTGCATGAATTGTAAAATGTTGTACAATGTTGTGGAATAAATGTTAATTTAATTAAATGAAATATAAAAACTTTTCCACTTTAGATATTCTTTGTTTTTACTTCATTCAGAAGTACAGCTAGGTCTTGTATGATTTGCTGCAGGAAGTGTTTAACTGTGTTTTCAAAATTTGTCACAGTTTTTTGTCAAAGGGGGGGGGGGGGGCAAGGTGTAGCTGTTCATATGGCAAGGTTTAGCTGTACCATTACCTACATTGGAACAGGTGAACAAGTTACCAGAAGCTGGTCTTGGAAAGTCAAAATGGCAATCTCAAAAGTCTAAAAGCCACTTTTCAATGTGAACTTCCGAGTACAGGAAACAATGTTCACTAATCTTATCCTAAGTGTATATCTGAATGATTTGATGTCAATGGTAATCATCCTTGCATTTTCGACTTCTTTTTAATATCAAACGGACATCTACATATTTCAAAAAGATGCAGGTTGACTGAGCAATTCTTATGGTCGCCATCTTGTCATCATTAAGAAATATTTTGTATCCGTGTATGATATGAAAATGGACGTTTTTGAATAATCTTATTCAAATGATGTCTTGGTTCTCATTTTGAGGACGTAACATTTACTTGGTTAGATATGTGACTTAGATTTACATGGTGGGGTTGTCGATGAAGCATTAAAAGATGATTACTCATCTGGAACGCCTGCGGTCTTATTCTCTTCTGTGTTTTCAAGGATCTCCGTGCAAATCTTTAGTTTGTTCATATTTTGTCCAGTTTTCATTGATTATGGTTTTGTTGACCCTTTGGTACCCACAGATTTTTTTTTCAAGACCCAACGTTCCAGTCACTGCCATAGGTGGTGCCATATATTTGTTCTTGGGACAAAATTGGCATCAAAGATTGCCGCACTGGCATCGAAGATTGCTAACAATTGCTGCCTACTAAAACTGAATTAAATTCGGCACAAGCATGTATTGCATAATTCTGATTACATCGGCAATTTCATGCAATAAAAACAAATACATACAACGGTTTAACAAAATAGTTAAAGTATTCGATTATACTGGATGCAAGACCATTCAATGTGATTGTGACATCGACAATCCCTGTCAATGCTAGTATGTAATTTTTGTAAATTGCGTTCGAGAGGGAAGAATGTAGCACAAATACGAGGAGTGTTCGAAAACTTTTGCATGCAACCGCACTGTATACTTGAATATCACATTATTTATGTGCATAAAACCAGTACAAACTGGTCCACCTCTCATCGCTTATCAGTTCCCTTGCAATTTAGCTAGATTGCTTTCAGATGTAGTTGTATATATTGTGTTGAAAATGGTTAGAAGACGAATAGAAAATGTCGCTGAAATCACTGTCAAAATCCAAGATGGCTGCCTGTCAGCATTATTGGTTTTAATTAAGAGCTGGCCAAAAATGGGACAATGCACAACTAAGGTGAACTTGTCAAAAATTAGCAGTATGGAAGCACTGTAAGAAGTGCGAGTTAGATAGGCTCAAGGAAACAAAAGTTTTTGGTTGGAAACATTTGTTCAGATATGGGTTCTATTCATAGTAACAGTTACCTGGATATTTGACCTTCAGAACTAGTACTGGATAACAATAATCAACTTGAGTTTCCTTGGGCCAATCAAACTCAAACTTCATACAGTGGTTCCTTACCAAAAGTGCTCGCTTGGGATTGCTTATCAGGGTCAAAGATCAAGGTCACTTGCTATAAAAAGAAAATCGGTTTCCGTGCGATAACTTGAGTTTCCTTGGGCCAATTAAACTCAAATTTCATACAGTGCTTCCTTACCAAAAGTGCTCGCCTGGGATTGCTTTTAAGGGGTAAAGGTCAAGATCACTGTTGCTATAAATAGAAAATCGGTTTCCGTGCAATAACTTGAGTTTCCTTGGGCCAATCAAACTCAAACGTCATACAGTGCTTCCTTACCAAAAGTCTTGCTTGGGATTGCTTTTCAGGGTCAAAGGTCAAGGTCACCGTTGCTATAAATAGAAATTATGTTTCCGTGCGATAACTTGAGTTTTCTTAGGCCAATCAAACTCAAACTTCATACAGTGCTTCCTTACCAAAAGTGCTCGCTTGGGATTGCTTTTCAGAGTTGAAGGTCAAAGGTCAAGGTCACTGTTGCTATAAATAGAAAATCTGTTTCCGTGTGATAACTTGAGTTTCCTTGGGCCAATCAAACTCAAACTTCATAGAGTACTTCCTTACCAAAAGTGCTCGCTTGGGATTGCTTTTCAGGATCAAAGGTCAAGGTCACTGTTTCTATTCCACTTGGAACTGATACAATGCAGATCCATAGATAGCTCCTAAAAACTAATCTCCCAACTTGCTGCGCAGGCGACACATCCACTTCCGTGGAATTCTTGTTGGTTGGAAACATTTGTTCAGATATGGGTTCTATTTATAGTAACAGTGACCTGGATATTTGACCTTCAGAGCTAGTACTGGATAACAATAATCCCAAGCAAGAAATTTCAGTAAGTTAGAATCCTGCAAATTATTGTGGCAAAGTTTCAATGTCAGAAAGGCAAATGTCAAGTTTGTAGTCAATGTACACAGGACTAATATTCAAGAATTATGTCATGATTATCATTTCAAAGGATCAACATGATCAAGGTCCCAAGGTCAAGGTCACAGACACATCATTATCAATTATCTCTATACATTGGTACATTTCAAAGTCGTAAAGGATTATAAAACAGAAACTTGTTTTTGAGGTCAATGTCATTGATGCATCTTCATTATTAACTTTCTATGTTGATACATTTCAAAGTCATAAAGGATTATAAAACAAACTTATATTTGTGTGATAAACTTCCTGAAGGCTAAAATGATTAAGAAGCAATGCCATTTTCCTATTAATTAATTTTCAGGTGGGATATGCTGCCCCTTAAAGGGGCATCCCGCGAAAGTAAGCTTTTTTTCATATTTTTTTTTTCAAAATATTACATACACATATCGAGTGGGTATTCTTACGGACTACGACGATCGGATTTTGCTGATATGTATTCAAAAAATAAATCATTTCAAAATAACTAGTGGAATTCCAAAACGTCTAGCCAGACTCTCTGGATTGGAATTTCCACTTACCAACGCATGCGCAGCAAGCGCCGTTTCCATTGTAAACACTCTATCTGGTATTACCGTTACACCACGATAAGGCCTAACTACTAAGCGAAAAGTTGCCAAATAGTCAAAATATGACGCAAGACTGCGTTACAAAATCATATTGAGAGATGGGAAGTATTCAAAGGAGAAACTACCTGCTCTATTGTGTGTATGTTATATTTCTTCTGTGTAACGGTAACATGCACAAATGAAATTTTGATTTGGTTTTGGGGCTACCCAAGGGGAAACTGTTTCAGTATTCTGTTGCATAAATGCGTGTGTAATATTAAACTTAAAAGTGTGTTTTATAATATTCCCTTTATAAAATCTGATGTTCCAGTAAAACAGTATGATTTAATTATAACTGCTGGATAGAAAGACATTTTCAAAAACAATATATACCATAACAGAAAAATGTGTTTGATTACGTTGTAAAACGAGACGTGCGACCGAGGTACATACGGCTTCAACTTGGACAAAAGGAATAAAAGAATATGTTTTCACGCGTAAAAAAGTGATATTCATACTAATCTATAAATTAGTGAAGGTACAAATATCAGTGGGTTGTGACCCCGGTATTGAATTTGATTGAAATTGTGCATACTGGTAACTATCACTAATTTTGGTCTTTTTCTCACCAAAAAAAACCAACATTTGAATGACAATGACAAAACAAACTGCAACATACAAATACCTTTCACAAGCACTTTGTACCTATTGTTTCAACTAAGTTGATGCTCATCAAATGATAAACAATGAAGGACGGGGTTCGATCTAGGGACATTCCGAACTCTAGGCAAACACTCTACCACTGAGCTACCTGGTCGCTGATAATTGATCCAGTCCAGTTCCGCTACGCATGTATTAGGAGAAATAATTCATCTTTAAAAGTCAACAAATGAAATAATTTGAAGATACATTTTATTTATATATCAGATCTAAGATGAATGCAACATATAAAATGTTAAACATGTACATTATGCACATGTAGTATATATATGATAGTTTAAGATGGTAGTCATATGTAAACACACGTCAATTGGAATTTTTTCAGTGTCACTGTTTGAACACAAACAAAATCACAATTTTTGACTAAATTTGACTATCAGAAACAATTGCAGCTTGCTATGGACAATTTTCTATTAATATAATTATATATTAATATTTCCCAATTGAACTAATGAAGGTCATCATATTTCAATGTTTGGAAATGTCAACATGGTGGTTAACTTTGATGTCCTTAGTCAATTATCGATGAATGAAGCGATAATGAGGGGATGAAGCTCCACTGCTGAACATGATCATGATCTATCATTGTCTCCTTCATGTCACTGTTTGGAAATGTCAACACAGAGCGGGGTTAATCACATTGTGTTGTTAGCCCATGGATGAATCGATGATGATGGGAGCAGGCTCCACTGGTGAACTGCCTTTTGTTTCTGTTAATACAGGGACGTATATCACTAGTATGTGAGACATATACGTCCCTGGTTAATGTCACCGTTTGGAAATAATCAACAACGAAGTTCAAGTCATTGTACTGCTATTGATGGGCGATTACAATGATAACCGGATTCACCTATAGCATTGAACGCGAGATTTAGATTTCCCACAGGAACATGTAACGATGAGGATGAATCCAGCTCCAGTGTTGACACTGTGAACAGACCATATTTATCCACACACATATTCCTTTCCTCAGACTCGTTTCCTCAACAGGAACTAACCCAGTAAATGGTTCAGTCGAGATCCATTCACGTTCCCATGTGTGTCTTAGGATATGGAAGGACAGCTCTTCCTGTTGGATTGACCACCGTAAGAGGTGAACTTGGTTTATTTACTTCTTGATTTGAATTCTGAAACTCATCTTGCAGTGTTCAATAATCCGATGGAAACATCCACCAGTGTCTGTAGCATCAATATCCACAGTGGTACCATGGCGTACAGCAATCGTATCATCGAATAATACTGTAATCGCATACACAACAAGACTTGGAAGGATATTTTAAGAAAAACTGCAAACATATAGTAAACTTTTCGCCTCATTGTCAAATCTGAACGATCGTAGCCGTTTTTGCAGTGAACAATCATTTTAAATGTTATGTAAATTGTTACAACGGAATCAAATAACCACATAGGAGTAAATATCAGAAACCAATTCCAGTCCACTTTGTTGTCCAGTTTTAAAACCATTAAAATGAGGAATACAAGTACAATAAACCACGTAAACAAGGCTCGGTGGATGATTGCCATTTTCAAGCCGGAAGTAGAGTTCAGGATGAGGAAGATTCTAAAATAAAACTGGTAGAGGAACTCAGTTTCCGGAATTTTAATACATTGCGATTATTTTGTTTTTATTTTAAAAGATGACATAGCAGGGCACATGGATACAATATATGTGTTCTGCCTAGGAAAAGGCAAGTTAAGCTGCATGAGTTAAGTATATTGCAAGAATATATGGCATTACCAAAAGTGTGTGCGTACACAGGGGCTAGGCACGGACCTATGTCACTATGAAATGATTGTCAGATATTTTTTTACCTTTCTCGAATATAGCCCCTCCCACTACTATATATCTATTTTTTTTACCTTTCTCGAATATAGCCCCTCCCACTACTATATATCTGTGTCACAGATATATAGTAGTGGGAGGGGCTATATTCGAGAAAAGTAAAAAAAATATCTGACAATCATTTCATAGTGACATAGGTCCGTGCCTAGCCCCTGTGTGTGCGTATAGACCCACAGCCAGAGACGTATAAAGGCTTTATACGTCTCTGCCACAGCACAGGGACCTGATAATTAGTTACAGCTAGTTTTGAACCTAAAATATGGTGTTTAGAGTAATTTTACACTCTTGGGGGGTGTTAAGACCAATTTTCGATAAAAATGCCCCCCCCCCCCTTAATGGTGATAAAAGCTAAAGGGTGGAAATTAAGCTTTCCTGGTCGAAAAGTCGACCCCACCTACATTTCTTCCATCAAAAATCACATAGTTGAGGTACGAAAAAACGCTTGGTACCGTTGGAAAGGTGGTTAATTTTAATTGTAAAAACCTCCTAAATGCAAGTCAAATGCATCCTCCTTCCGCAAAAATAATCTCCATTTCCTCCAAAAACACGCAATATTTCCGTTTCTCAAAGTTTTCGTCGGCTTGCCGACAAGTTTTACATATTCAATGAGTTTTGCCGTTATTATAAAAAAATCATTTCCGGGTAATAGTGAATGTCGATACATCGAGATTAAATCATCGTTAAAATAAAACAAACCTGAGTCAGAGACGTATAAAACCTGAGTGTAAAATTCAAACTCTGAACCTCAGAATATTGTATAAGCCGTTGCTTCAATAAATTAAGCGGGTTACCAGCATGCCCCAAGATCATAATAGGATATTGAGCCTAAAATTGACTTGCATAACACGCTGTCCATTTTTTACACAAATTATGTCATAGAAAGTAACGTAGTAAGTGATTAGTTTGTATTATTGTTGTTTTACGTCCTGTTATATTAACAGGCAGAGTCATTTTAGGGCGTGCCAGGATTTGGAGGTGGAGGAAAGCCGGAGTACCCGGAGAAAAACCACCGAACCGACGGTCAGTACCTGGCAACTGCCCCACTTGGATTTCGAACTCGCAACTCAAAGGTGGATGGCTAGTGGTAGAATGTTGGAACACCTTAACCACTCGGCCAACGCGGCCTAAGTGATTAGCAAAGCTAAAACTTAGTATAAGATTGTTTTATGATATCGGGACTTATAATTAAAAACGCAAAAAAAAAAAGAAATAAAAAGTTAAAGGAGAGGAAAGGGGAGTGGGGGTATTGGCCAACACCACATACTACCCTTTGCAGAAGCAAGCATCAAGTTGAAGTAAAGAAGGCTTACAACCTACATATGAAGAAAGGTAAATAATAAAGGTATACATTGACGGAGTAGAGACTTTAACATCCATTTTACACCAGAGTATACCATCAACACTAATATATACTCTTCGTGGAACATATCGACACAAGAAAGCACCGACCTAATTAATCCCTGTATACCAACCAAATAGACATCAGAGCGCTAGGTACAGTCATGTATGTATGGACTGTAACAAATAGTGGCATCAAAAGACTGTCCAGGAAGAAAGCTTAACCCTGTCCCATGTCTTAAGCGCACAACAGAGGCCTCATACATGCAGACATTACTTCTACATTTCCAGCATGCTGGAGCGCAGGGACCTGAGAATTCGTCATAGCTAGTTTTGGACCTAAACTATAGGATGTTTAGAGCAATTTTACACTTTTATGGGGTTTAAATAAATTTTCGATATCAATGCCCCCTCGGTGGTTATCAATGCTTTGGTATTTTAATCGAAAATTGATCTAACCCCCCCCCCCCCCCCAAGTGTAAAATTACTCTAAACATCCTAGTTTAGGTCCAAAACCAGCTGTAACAAATTATCAGGTCCCTGTGGTTGGTAACACAAATCCGAAGGTATTCTGGGGCTAAATATACGAAGTTTACGATCAGTTCTCATCGGAATATCACCATCATGGAAAGAAAGCATGATATACAGCGACAGCGACACCAGCAGCAAAGTAGATAGGTGTGACCACAGGGACCTGAAAATTTCTTACAGCTAGTTTTGGACCTAAAATAGGATGTTTATGGTCATAAAAGCTATTATGACCATTGAGGGGGTATTTTTTTTATCGAAAATTGATCTTAACCCCCCCCAAAAGAGTAAAATTACTCTTAACATCCTATTTTTGGTCCGAAACTATAGCTCTAACAAATTCTCAGGGGGTATTTTTATCGAACATTGATCTTAACCCCTCAAAAGAGTAAAATTACTCTAAACATCCTATTTTAAGTCCAAAACTAGCTGTAACAAATGCCCAGGTCCCTGTGGGTGTGACTAGCCGTGTTGCCTTGTGGTCATGAGTGATGTTATTTCTGAGTAACTTCCATACGTCCTCCTCGATATCCAGGGCTTACATTCACGTCCTCCTCGATATCCAGGGCTTACATTCACGTCCTCCTCGATATCCAGAGCTTACATTCACGTCCTCCTCGATATCCAGGGGTTACATTCACGTCCTCCTCGATTTTCAGGGGTTACATTCACGTCCTCTTCGATATCCAGGGGTTATATTCACGTCCTCCTCGATATCCAGGGGGTACATTCACGTCCTCCTCGATATCCAGGGGGTACATTCACGTCCTCCTCGATATCCAGGGGTTACATTCACGTCCTCCTCGATATCCAGGGGTTACATTCACGTCCACCTCGATATTCAGGAGTTACATTCACGTCCTCCTCGATATCCAGGGGTTACATTCACGTCTTCCTCGATATCCAGGGGTTACATTCACGTCCTCCTCGATATCCAGGGGGTACATTCACGTCCTCCTCGATATCCAGGGGTTACATTCACGTCCTCCTCGATATCCAGGGGTTACATTCACGTCCTCCCCGATATCCAGGGGTTATATTCACGTCCTCCTCGATATCCAGGGGTTACATTCACGTCCTCCTCGATATCCAGGGGGTACATTCACGTCCACCTCGATATCCAGGGGTTACATTCACGTCCTCCTCGATATCCAGGGGTTACATTCACGTCCACCTCGATATTCAGGAGTTACATCCACGTCCTCCTCGATATCCAGGGGTTACATTCACGTCCTCCTCGATATATACGGGTTACATTCACGTCTTCCTCGATATCCAGGGGTTACATTTACGTCCTCCTCGATATATATGGGTTACATTCACGTCTTCCTCGATATCCAGGGCTTACATTCACGTCTTCCTCGATATCCAGGGCTTACATTCACGTTCTCCTCGATATCCAGGGGTTACATTCACGTCCTCCTCGATATCTAGGGGTTACATTCACGTCCTCCTCGATATCCAGGCGTTACATTCACGTCATCCTCGATATCCAGGGGTTACATTCACGTCCACCTCGATATCCAGGGGTTTTATTCACGTCCACCTCGATATTCAGGGGTTATATTCCCCACCTCCCCAATATCCAGGGGTTACATTCACGCCCTCCTCGATATCAAGGGCTTACATTTATGTCATTCTCGATATCCAGGGGTCACATTCACGTCTTCCTCGATATCCAGGGGTTACATTCACGTCCTCCTCGATATGCAGGGGTTACATTCACGTCATCCTCGATATCCAGGGGTTACATTCATGTCCTCCTCGATATCCAGGGCTTACATTCACGTCCTCCTCGATATCCAGGGTGTACATTCACCTCCTTCTCGTTATCCAGGGGGTACATTCATGTCATCCTCGATATCCAGGGGGTACATTCACGTCCTCCTCGATATCCAGGGATTATATTCACGTCCTCCTCGATATCCAGGGCTTACATTTACGTCCTTCTCGATATCTAGGGCTTACATTCACGTCCTCCTCGATATCCAGAGCTTACATTCACGTCCTCCTCGATATCCAGGGGTTACATTAACGTCCTCCTCGATATCCAGGGTTAACATTCACGTCCTCCTCGATATCCAGGGGTTACATTCACGTCCTCCTCGATATCCAGGGGTTACATTCACGTCCTCCTCGATATCCAGGGGTTACATTCACGTCCTCCTCGATATCCAGGGGTTACATTCACGTCCTCCTCGATATCCAGGGGTTACATTCACGTCCTCCTCGATATCCAGGGGTTACATTCACGTCCTCCTCGATATCCAGGGTTAACATTCACGTCCTCCTCGATATCTAGGGCTTACATTCACGTCCTCCTCGATATCCAGGGGTTACATTCACGTCCTCCTCGATATCCAGGGGTTACATTCACGTCCTCCTCGATATCCATGGGTAACATTCACGTCCTCCTCGATATCCAAGGGTTACATTCACGTCCTCCTCGATATCCATGGGTTACATTCACGTCCTCCTCGATATGCAGGGGTTACATTCACGTCCTCCTCGATATCCAGGGGTTACATTCACGTCCTCCTCGATATCCATGGGTAACATTCACGTCCTCCTCGATATCCAAGGGTTACATTCACGTCCTCCTCGATATCCATGGGTTACATTCACGTCCTCCTCGATATCCATGGGTTACATTCACGTCCTCCTCGATATCCATGGGTTACATTCACGTCCTCCTCGATATCCATGGGTTACATTCACGTCCTCCTCGATATCCAGGTGTTACATTCACGTCCTCCTCGATATCCAGGGGGCACATTCACGTCCTCCTCGATATCCAGGGGGTACATTCACGTCCTCCTCGATATCCATGGGTTACATTCACGTCCTCCTCGATATCCATGGGTTACATTCACGTCCTCCTCGATATCCATGGGTTACATTCACGTCCTCCTCGATATCCAGGTGTTACATTCACGTCCTCCTCGATATCCAGGGGTTACATTCACGTCCTCCTCGATATCCAGGGGTTACATTCACGTCCTCCTCGATATCCAGGGGTCACATTCACGTCCTCCTCGGTATCCAGGGGGTACATTCACGTCCTCCTCGATATCCAGGGGTCACATTCACGTCCTTCTCGGTATCCAGGGGGTACATTCACGTCCTCCTCGATATCCAGGGGTTACATTCACGTCCTCCTCGATATCCAGGGGGTACATTCACGTCCTCCTCGATATCCAGGGGTAACATCTACGTCCTCCTCGATATCCAGGGGGTACATTCACGTCCTCCTCGATATCCAGGGGTTACATTCACGTCCTCCTCGATATCCAGGGGGTACATTCACGTCCTCCTCGATATCCAGGGGTCACATTCACGTCCTCCTCGGTATCCAGGGGGTACATTCACGTCCTCCTCGATATCCAGGGGTTACATTCACGTCCTCCTCGATATCCAGGGGGTACATTCACGTCCTCCTCGATATCCAGGGGTCACATTCACGTCCTCCTCGGTATCCAGGGGGTACATTCACGTCCTCCTCGATATCCAGGGGTTACATTCACGTCCTCCTCGATATCCAGGGGGTACATTCACGTCCTCCTCGATATCCAGGGGTAACATCTACGTCCTCCTCGGTATCCAGGGGGTACATTCACGTCCTCCTCGATATCCAGGGGTTACATTCACGTCCTCCTCGATATCCAGGGGGTACATTCACGTCCTCCTCGATATCCAGGGGTCACATTCACGTCCTCCTCGGTATCCAGGGGTACATTCACGTCCTCCTCGATATCCAGGGGTTACATTCACGTCCTCCTCGATATCCAGGGGGTACATTCACGTCCTCCTTGATATCCAGGGGTCACATTCACGTCCTCCTCGGTATCCAGGGGGTACATTCACGTCCTCCTCGATATCCAGGGGTACATTCACGTCCTCCTCGATATCCAGGGGGTACATTCACGTCCTCCTCGATATCCAGGGGGCATTCACGTCCTCCTCGATATCCAGGGGTTACATTCACGTCCTCCTCGATATCCAGGGGTACATTCACGTCCTCCTCGATATCCAGGGGTTACATTCACGTCCTCCTCGATATCCAGGGGGTACATTCACGTCCTCCTTGATATCCAGGGGTCACATTCACGTCCTCCTCGGTATCCAGGGGGTACATTCACGTCCTCCTCGATATCCAGGGGTACATTCACGTCCTCCTCGATATCCAGGGGGTACATTCACGTCCTCCTCGATATCCAGGGGGTACATTCACGTCCTCCTCGATATCCAGGGGGTACATTCACGTCCTCCTCGATATCCAGGGGTTACATTCACGTCCTCCTCGATATCCAGGGGTACATTCACGTCCTCCTCGATATCCAGGGGCCAAATTGTCAGTGTGTCATACATTTGGATACCAATTATAATTTAATACATATCTGTGGTCTAGAGACACGAAGCAAATATTAAATTGTTTCTGTTAATAGAAAAAATAATCAGAAGCATGTAGATAATAGATGGGACATACTTAATATATTTTAGTGCGCCTTATTGGCATAGGTTAATCCACAGACTTAGATAGCTAATTATTATATCATTATTAGTCACAGACAATGTTTCTAATATTGGTATAGAATTTAGTAAAGACTATTTATTTTGGCAGGGATGTATTGACTGAATTCTTGGTTTACAATATCTTTGATGAGTTCCGAGGAAAGATTTCCCAACAGACTGTTGGCATTCCAATGGGCACTAACTGTGCACCACTTTTGGCTGACATGTTTTTGTTTCCATACGAGGCTGAATTTGTCGAGGGGCTTAGCAGGGCGGGTAACAAAAACCTTGCCAAATCTTTCAATTTCACTTTCAGGTATATCGACGATGTGTTGTCTATAAACAACAAGAAGTTTGCTGACCTAGTCGATCGTATATACCCTACTGAACTTGAGATTAAAGACAATTAAAGGGGCATCCCGCGAAAGTAAGCTTTTTTCATATTTTTTTTTCTCAAAATATTACATACACATATCGAGTGGGTATTCTTACGGACTACGCCGATCGGATTTTGCTGATATGTATTCATGAAATAAATAATTTCAAAACAATTAGTGGAATTCCAAAACGTCTAGCCAGACGCCTGGATGGGATTTCCACCTACCAACGCATGCGCAGCGAGCGCCGTTTCCATTGTAAACACTCTATCTGGTATTACCGTTACACCACGATAAGACCTAACTACTAAGCGAAAAGTTGCCGAATGGTCAAAATATGACACAAGACTGCGTTACGAAATCATATTGAGAGATGGGAAGTATTCAAAGGAGAAACTACCTGCTCTATGGCGTGTATGTTACATATTTCTTCTATGTAACGGTAACATGCACAAATAAAGCATTGATTTGGTTTTGGGGTTACCCAAGGGGAAACTGTTTCAGTCTTCTGTTGCATAAATGCGTGTGTACTATTAAACTTAAAAGTGTGTTTTATAATATTCCTTTTATAAAATCTGATGTTCCAGTACAACAGTATGACTTAATTATAATTGCTGGATAGAAAGACATTTTCAAAAACAATATATACCATAACAGAAAAATTCGTTTGATTACGTTGTAAAACGGGACGTGCGACCGAGGTACATACGGCTTCAATTTGGACAAAAGGAATAAAAATTATGTTTTCACACATAAGAAAAAAGTGATATTCATACTAATCTATAAATTAGTGAAGGTACTAATATCATTGGGTTGCGACCCCGGTATTGAATTTGATATGGAAATATATACATAACGGGGAAAAAAATACCCAAAGTTATACAACATATGCATATGTATATTCCATTCCTGCAGTTTTTTTTTGAAAGGTCTTCGTCCCTATACAAGACGCCAAAAGATGTAAATAAAGCGGAATTATCATAACATATTAATAACGGGTAGTTATAAGAGTTTCAACAGTTCCAAATATGATATACGTATACATTGTATGCATGTAGTCATGCTTAGTGTGTGGTGCGTTATATGAGTGTATGGACTTAAATATTCGCATTCCGTGATACGTGTTAACGTGTGAAGACGCTGAAAGTTGGATATATTTTAAATGAATATGAACATGTACATTGTATATATACAGATAGTCTGAACAAAAATCCTCAAGACGTTGAATTGTAAAAAAAATCGCAAACATTTCATGTCTTTTTTTTTGTACTTTTCAATGCATGCTACATACATTTTATAAAATCATCTGAAAAGTTGGGTTCGTGAATATTACCTTTTACATAAATTATGGTTTGTACCATGGCCGTATTCCGTACCCATGTGTACCGGTTTCGGTCAGGTAAATATAATATAGACAATTCCTGGTGTCGATATATGGTGCCGATATGCCGACAATTATTCTTCATTTGAATATCGGTATGTGTGCAATTGATGTCTAATTTAAATGTGAATATGATTCAATAATTTTATACATGGACTTTGTCTCTGTTTCATCAGCCGTATACATTACGCGATGGGACCTCCCGTATGGCCCCTGCCGGCAAACCGATCGGCACACCTGTCACGTGGCGTCATCCCCGCTATTATTATCAGGGCTTTCCCGAGGAATGCGATTTTGCAAGTGGTCAATATAGACATTTTGAATGGACTTTGAATATATGGCAATAACAGGAAAGTATAACTAGTAGTGCAGACGCCATGTATATTCAAGAACAGGCATTTAGGCTTTCGCGGGATGCCCCTTTAACAGACATCAGCTTCTTACATCGATCTTTACTTAAACTATGACAAACAGGGGCAACTTACTACTGAGCTGTATGATAAACGTGACGATTTCGATTTTCCTATCATGAACTTTCCATTTCTTGATAGTAACATCCCTGCTTCGCCATCCTATGAAGTTTATATGTCGCAGTTGATTCGTTATTCTAAGGCTTGCTCTAAATATCGAGATTTTCGTGACCGATGTCAACTGCTGACGAACAAACTTACGGCACAGGGATTCGAGAGATGCAGGTTGATGAAGACTTTGGGCAAGATTTATGGTCGCCATCTGTGATCTCATCGAGAAATATTCTGTATCTTTGTGTGATATTAAGATGGACGTTTTTTAGTTTGCTTATTAGGGCTAGTGTGTTTACTTGTTGTGATGACAATGATGACTCGGTTCTCATTTTAAAGATTGATACTTACTTGGATGTGACCAAGATTTACATGGAGGGTGTTGTCGATGAAGCAGAAGACGCTTACTCTTCCGGAACACCTGGTCTTATTATATTGTGCTTTTACGATAGTCTCCATGTAAATCTTTCCTTTGTTCCTATTTTGCCCCTTGTTTAATCGGTTTTGAGTTCGGATAATGGTTTTGTTGACGCTTTGGTATTCTTTGATTTTTTTTTTTACATCCCTGATATTGGTCATTTAAAGGCCCAATATACGTAACTTCAGGGAAATTTTCATGATTCTGAAAAATTCTGAAAAAAATCCAGTTGATAACCATGCAAAAATAAGCCTAAAACGAAGTAAACCTGAGCGGTGGCTAACAAGAAACCCTGGACAAAAAATTCCAAAGAATTGAAAATAATTCAGGTGGGGCCCACTTCAACAACAAACCGAAGGTAGAAGACGGCTCGAAATGGACGCGTGTTTACAAATATTATATTATTTAATATTACAGGAAGGTTGCTATTTTTTAAATTTTGTTTCATACCCCATATCATTATAAACTTGTGTTTTCAAGTACTCAGATATGTAAGGATATGATTCAGAGTGGTTATTTATAACTTAAATTTTCTGTCAGAGACATGCTATACTTTCTTTTTACTTTGTTTCATACTAGTTTGATATAACAAATTAAATATCAATTATATTAGCTACTCTGTACCACATACTTTATTAATTTTCAGAAAGTTGTTATCCATCAAAAAGTTATATCATCTATATTGTAGAGAGGTGATGCATATTTCATCATCAAATTCTTTCAAGTCCTGAATTTATTAATCACTTGATCATGATATAGTTGTGATTATAGGTAATAGACATGTGATCATGATATAGTTGTGATTTTAGGTAATAGACATGTGATCATGATATAGTTGTGTTTATAGGTAATAGACATGTGATCATGATATAGTTGTGATTATAGGTAATAGACATGTGATCATGATATAGTTGTGTTTATAGGTAATAGACATGTGATCATGATATAGTTGTGATTATAGGTAATAGACATGTGATCATGATATAGTTGTGTTTATAGGTAATAGACATGTGATCATGATATAGTTGTGTTTATAGGTAATAGACATGTGATCATGATATAGTTGTGATTATAGGTAATAGACATGTGTTATGTGTTGTGTGAACTTGAAGGCATTTCACACAAACCAGATAATGGTAACACCATGTATTATTTAACTTCTTTTTAAAATGTATGATTCATGGTAAAACATATATTTATCTAGTTAGATAAATGATAAATTATTTTCCATAGTAATCTAAATACCTACTTGTCAGACTGTAACAATAATGATGATTGTAAATACAAATGTAACAACATTGAGGCTAACTTGAACTCCACAGGTTCTTTTTCCAAGTATTATCAACATCATGATCCAGCATCCTGAGTTTTGTTTTTCTAATTATTGTTTTGCTGTTTTCACTTGAAAAGTGTGCTTTCAAGTTAAAAATTGTAACTGCTAAATTTTCCCTTAGATAAAGAAAGGCTAGTTTCCCCTTAACCCTAGATTAATCCCTGAAAGTGGTATGCAGGGTATATAGAAGGTTATTCCTGTACAAGCTATATGTTGAGGTATGTATACATGTACATGGTATATGGAAAAAGATAGACATGTTAAATACAAATGTATAGGGTTATGTAGAAGGCAGTATACAAAGTAAATTGAGAGTGGTTATAATACATACAGCTGTACATAGTATAGAAAAAGTTGTGTGCAATGTATATTAAGGAATTAATCAAATTTTACCAATTATATTATAAATATTCTGCATTAATCACTTGTACTACATGTACATTAAACTGTAAATGTAATACTGAGACCGCTCTCAAATATAAATAATAATGTACTTGCTAAACTTGTTAATTATATTGCAGAACATAAAGAGTTACACTATTGGGTAAGGTCTAGCTGTTATATCTCAAGTGTATTGAATCTACTATAGATTCACTTATCAAGAGATAAAATGTAATTGATATAGAATGTATACATGATAAATAGTTAACACACCATCAGGCATCTGAATATAATACCGGGTACATGTACACATTTAAATGGTATGCTTGTCATACTTTTAACATTCTGTACTTAGTTTGCGTATAGTTTCTGTATACTGTCTGCATAATTATATCGGTTTTGATGCATTCCAGATATATATGTGGTGCACACCTGATAAATAGGAGGTACATACCTGATATATATTATATAGGAGGTACATAACTGATAAATAGGAGGTATATACCTGATAAATAGGAGGTACATACCTGATATATAGGAGGTATATACCTGATAAATAGGAGGTATATACCTGATATAGAGGTATATACCTGATATATAGGAGGTAAATAACTGATAAATAGGAGGTACATACCTGATAAATAGGAGGTACATACCTGATAAATAGGAGGTATATACCTGATATATAGGATGTAAATAACTGATATATAGGAGGTATATACCTGATAAATAGGAGGTATATACCTGATATATAGGAGGTATATACCTGATATATAGGAGGTATATACCTGATAAATAGGAGGTATATACCTGATATATAGGAGGTATATACCTGATAAATAGGAGGTATATACCTGATAAATAGGAGGTATATACCTGATATATAGGATGTAAATAACTGATATATAGGAGGTACATACCTGATAAATAGGAGGTATATACCTGATATATAGGAGGTACATATCTGATATATAGGATGTAAATAACTGATATATAGGAGGTACATACCTGATAAATAGGAGGTACATACCTGATAAATAGGAGGTATATACCTGATATATAGGAGGTATATACCTGATATATAGGAGGTATATACCTGATAAATAGGAGGTATATACCTGATATATAGGAGGTATATACCTGATAAATAGGAGGTATATACCTGATAAATAGGAGGTATATACCTGATATATAGGATGTAAATAACTGATATATAGGAGGTATATACCTGATATATAGGAGGTATATACCTGATATATAGGAGGTATATACCTGATAAATAGGAGGTATATACCTGATATAGAGGTATATACCTGATATATAGGAGGTAAATAACTGATAAATAGGAGGTACATACCTGATAAATAGGAGGTAAATAACTGATATATAGGAGATACCTACCTGATATCATATATAGGAGGTGTATACCAGATGTATGGGAGGTACATATTCTAAAATTCAAATATTAATATAAATGCATTTTGTATCAAAATGGATTTGATTGAATTAGTCCACTTTTTTTATTTAGTTGATTTTCAAACAGAATTTTACTGTATGAAAAAATCCAAGGATAATTTTCTGTTGGATCTGTTTCAAATTCTGAGTACAGTGGGCTTGAAAATAAGACACTCTTCTAATTTATTGCAGTGTATGATCTAGAGACTTGGGGTTTGTCACTAATCATTAATATGGATGGTAAGGTGGGTTTTATGAATTGTATAAAATATTTTGTTTGTCAAAGATTTTAGATTTTGTTATATCTGTTAGACCGTTTTAAACAGTTGATACATATAACAGTAAGAAAAACAGAGGTGATATTAATATATGAGTGTTTAATCAGGTTTCTCAGCTTAATTTTAATTCTGACATCAAGTATCTGTATTTGTACAGGAAAACTGCTGTGAAATATTTCACCAGAAACTGTAGCTTCCAAACTGAATAATATTGTAAACAAAATGAACCCCCCCCCCCCCACCTCTAAATGTAATAGCTTAAACAAAATTTAACAAGACTGTGTGGAAAAATAACATCAATCGAAATGAACTGAATAAAACATCAAAATTACTCTATATTTGGACACAGGTCTATCCCTGAACTTGTGTAGACTAAAGGTGAGGCTAACCTTGAAGGCCATTATTGCTGGATCCACACTTTCATCTCAAAGCAAACGATTGAATTCTACTTTCATTTGTCTTATTCTGACTAAATACCTACGTGCAACAAATTTATAAAACGACAGTGATCCTCCCAAATAAGAATTATATCTTTTTTAAATTTAAACTATCAAAACTAGCTGCCGTTCGAATAATTTAACACATCAACTTCACGGAAATTATCTAAGTCCTAATTACTCTTCGGAACACTCGAGTGTCTTTCGGATATGTTCGGGATTATTCCAGTAGTTTTAATATATGGTAATAAATTCTTTCTTGTGCCAACTTCGGTGAAATTTATGCATTAATATAATAAACAATATTTAAATATATCAATGAAACGTATTGATAATGATTTATATTGGTGTTTTTGATAATTTCTAAAAATAAGTACGAAACTACCACAGCAAAAAGCCACCATTACACAGCTGCCGTGCCATCCGACGTCGGATTCCATAGTGAGCTGTGTAAAACTAGCTTTACAGGAAGCTTAGTTCCGTATTTAAAAATAATAATAGGCGCACGCTTAAATAAGCAAGTTTAGTTGATATGTTTATATATAAATTTCCATATTAATGGATATGTTTTGAAAGATTTGTATAAGAGAGCGTATATTACGATACACTAAAATTACATGGTATAATCCCGAGTCATACAATTTTCGAACGACACTCGAGTGTTCCGAAAAGCCGCTGGGACTTAGAAAATATTCGTGAAGTTGTTGGGATTAATTATTCGAACTATAGCTGGTTTTGTTGGTTTAAAAGAAATAATTCTTACTGGTGAGAACCATTGTCGTTTATAAGCTTGTTTCACGTATGTTTTAAGTCAGAATGAGACAAATTAAAGTAGCTGTTTGCTTAAAATGTAGGTGTGGATTCAGGACATTGGTAAGAGCGCAGAATTACTTTTTGTATAAGCTTATACTATGATATTTGAGGTTGATTTACAGACAAGGCTTGTACTTGTGCTGAAATATAAAGTGAGATTTGAAAATTCATCTCGATTTATGTTATATTTTTGTACACAGGCTAGGGAAGAGTATGCCGCAGTATGTTCATGAAGTTGTTAATTTGTTTACATTATAATTATCAATGGAAAGTCCTGTTTCTTTGACATGTGTCCACCTGTAAAGTGTACAAGTATGCCATGTATGGAGCAGTTTTGATGTGAAAATGCAGGAAGTTGCAGATCCATGTCAGAAAGCTGAGTTAGCTGATTCAACAGTATAAATACTGTACCTCATTTATCTAGCTGCTTGCTTACAGTTTCCCTACAGATATCAATTACTGTTTAAATCAGGTCTAATCCAATATAAAATACACAGAAAATATTTCTGGGGAAATCCAATTTGCTATACTATACTATACCCTCTCAGGGTTTTCCCTGACGCACAAAAAGCTGCATATTGACTCCTAAAATTGTCAAAGGACTCCCAAAATGGATGAAGTTTTGTTATATGTTATTTGTGATGGGAGTCCCAGGACTCCTTTTATCAAATTTGAGGGTCCTAGGGAAAACACTGCCCTCTCATTCTCATTTATGTTAAGATAAACTTTAAGACATCATGATCATTGTAAATTTGAAGATTGTCTAATGTTTATATCCATTTCCATATTAAGTTTAATGCACTGGGATAAAAAGGCTTTTTTTTCTTGAAAATGTGAAACAGATTCCATGCAAAAAATCAGCCTATTGACACTTACTTTGGGTCCAAAATAAACAAATTTATGGATGGATATTAGTTTAAGAACTAATATCCATCTCACTTTATATTTCTGAAATCTCACTTTATATTTCAGCACAAGTACAAGCCTTGTCTGTAAATCAACCTCAAATATCATAGTATAGGATATTAGTTTAAGTTTTTTAAGAATAATATTTTGACAAATTTTTATTTCAAAATACAAATATATTCAATTTATCATTATTTGATCATTTAACAGTCTGTTTTAATCATAGCTCCTATAATTCTAGTAATATTCTAGTGTACATGTATAACATCTGTCTGTTATAGTGTTTACATGTATAATACCTCTCTGTGATAATGTTTACATGTATAATACCTGTCTGTGATAATGTAAATATGTATAATACCTGTCTGTGATAGTGTATACATGTATAATACCTGTCTGTGATAATGTTTACATGTATAATACCTGTCTGTGATAATGTAAATATGTATAATACCTGTCTGTGATAGTGTATACATGTATAATACCTGTCTGTGATAGTGTTTACATGTGTAATACCTGTCTGTTATAGTGTGTACATGTATAATACCTGTCTGTGATAGTATTTACATGTATAATACCTGTCTGTTATAGTGTGAACATGTATAATATCTGTGTGTTATAGTGTGTACATGTAAAATACCTATCTGGTATAGTGTGTACATGTGTAATACCTGTCTATTGTAGTGTGTACATGTATAATACCTGTCTGTGATAGTATTTACATGTATAATACCTGTCTGTGATAGTGTATACATGTATAATACCTATCTGTTATAGTGTGTAAGTGTTTACATATATAATACCTGTCTGTTATAGTGTGAACATGTATAATATCTGTGTGTTATAGTGTGTACATGTAAAATACCTATCTGTTATAGAGTGTACATGTGTAATACCTGTCTATTGTAGTGTGTACATGTGTAATACCTGTCTTTTATAGTGTGTACATGTGTATTACCTGTTTATTATTGTTTGTACATGTGTATTACCTGTTTGTTACAACAATAATTAAATTATACAACTCATAAACATCAGGTATACATCAGGTTAACAGCTCCTACAATGTATACATCAGGTATACATCTTAACATCATGTAATGCATATATTACAGCTCCTATCATACATCAAGTAATTCCATCTCCTATATATTGGGTATTCACTTCCTTCACATCAGAAATATACTTCCTATACAACAGGTTTACATCAGGTATATATACATTTCCCATATATCAGGTATACCACCTCCTATACATTAATATGTAAACACCTCATGTAATCAGGTATAGTCAATTCCTCAGGTAGATCACTCTCTATTATGTTTTGTATACCAATTATAAATCTATTCTCTATAGTCTCTACATTTATACCAATCTCCATGCACTTTGTATAGTCTCTTAATAAGTTCTGTATACCATGTTCTCTCTATACATCATGTACCTTTCTTTATACTCAACCACTTCAGTATATCATGTAAAACATCTATATACCCCTGTAAATATACTATGCATTATATACACTGTATCACTCCATGTATTCTGTCTATCACTCTCTAAATACCTTGTATTGCACATGAATACCACTCTTAAAATATCATAGCTACCTGTGTATTACTCTCTTTGTACACTCTATACCAATCTATATACCTTGTATACCACCCTTTATGAACTATGTTTACCACTCTAATAACTGTTTACTATTCTATACCCTCACGGTATACAGCCCCTCTATACCCTGTATATACACAGCCCTCTATACCCTGTATACAGCCCAGGGGCCCTCTATACCCTGTATACAGCCCAGGGACCCTCTATACAGCCCCCTCTATATCCTGTATATACACAGCCCTCTGTACCCTGTATACAGCCAAGGGGCCCTCTATACCCTGTATACAGCCCAGGGGCCCTCTATACAGCCCCCTCTATACCCTGTATATACACAGCCCTCTATACCCTGTATACAGCCCAGGGGCCCTCTATACCCTGTATACAGCCCCCTCTATACTCTGTATACAGCCCCCTCTATCCCCTGTATACAGCCCCCTCTTTACCCTGTATACAGCTCCCTCTTTACCCTGTATACAGCCCCCTCTATACCCTGTATACAGCCCCCTATGTGCCATGTTAACAGCCCCCTATCTACCCTGTATATACCCCTTTTACCACTGTATACAGCCCTCTTTATACTTGTATACTACTCTCTATACACCCTTTGACAGACAGGTATTATACATGTAAACACTATTATAGACAGGTATTATACATGTACACCCTATAATAGACAGGTACAACACATGTAAACACTATAACAGACAGGTACAACACATGTACACCCTATAATAGACAGGTACAACACATGTACATCCTATAATAGACAAGTATTATACATGTACACCCTTAAATAGACAGGTACAACACATGTACACCCTATAATAGACAGGTACAACACATGTACACACTATAACAGACAGGTACAACACATGTACATCCTATAATAGACAGGTACAACACATGTTCACACTATAACAGACAGGTACAACACATGTACACCCTATAATAGACAGGTACAACACATGTACACCCTATAATAGACAGGTACAACACATGTACACACTATAACAGACAGGTACAACACATGTACACCCTATAATAGACAGGTACAACACATGTACACACTATAACAGACAGGTATAACACATGTACATACTATAACAGACAGGTATTATACATGTAGGGTACATACTATAACAGACAGTTATTACACATGCAAACACTATAACAGACAGTTATTATACATGTAAACACTATCACAGACGCAGGTATTATACATGTACACACTATAACAGACATGTATAATACATATACACACTGGAAAAGACAGATATTGCACATGTACAAACTATAGCAGACAGGTATTATACATGTACAAACTGGAAAAGACAGATATTACACATATACACGCTACAAAAGACAGATATTACACATGTACACACTACAAAAGACAGATATTACACATGTACACACTACAGAAGACAGATATTACACATGTACAAACTACAAAAGACATGTATTATACATGTACACACTATAACAGACAGATATTACACATGTACAGTCACTCTCAAAGACAACTGAAGCATTATTATCATAGATAGGTACTGTGTGATTTTACAATTTATCATTTTAGATGGACACCTATGACTTTTTTCTTGTTTGTTGGGGCAGCATAGGTATTTCATTTTCTTACATAAAGTTCACACTGCCATGTATCTGGCTAAGTGTGTGAAATGTATCTTATGTATACACTGTGTATATTTAAGACTCTAAAAGTTCCAACACACCATAATGAAATATCTTATCTGTAATACATATGGCAAATGATGAAATATCATTTCTTGTACAAGTTAGAAACACTGAATTACTGTTCTTTGCATGATATATATATATATTGATAAGAACATAGAACAAACACATTAAGTCTTTAATTAAAGTAAATGTTCCTTAATGTCTTCCATTGAAATATACATGTAGCTTGTCTGTGATCATGAATACAGCAGGTGAACATCTCAGATTTTTTTCTGGTTATTCCTATTTTGTTTGTGATAGTAAAAACAAGTACATCTATGACCAGCTCTGAAACAAATAATACAGTCATGTAGATATCTACTAATGTATGCTCAATATATGGCATTGATAGCAAAAATACCCAAATATATGTATATCTCAGCCTTAAAGAATAAAATAAATATTCCATACATGTTTGTGATAGTTATAGTTATTAGATATATTGAATTCTTTTAGATTGCATGTTAGATAAATTAATCAGTAGTGACATTTGCCATTTGGTGTATTATATTTTGTATACTGGTACATTTGTACAGTAAATATGTCAAATATTATCTAGTCACTTTTACAAAGATAGAACTTTACTAGTTATTTTTCAAAGTCTTGTAGGTTTTAGAATCCAAATTTGAAGTCCGCTATCGACGGTTGTGGGCGTTTTTGTAGGGATAATAATAGAATTTTTTATAAATATTATCTTTAAAACATTGAAAAAAAATTAAATTGATGAACAAAATAAAGATAAAAACATTTTAATGGCTGAATTGTAAGTTATACATACAGTAATCGTTTCCCTTCCGTTAAGAAATACAACGAAATAACCCTCTCTCCACCACATACCCCATCTGACGAATAGTTTTTACCCTTTTAAATGACTTAAATATCGATAAACAAGTCGTATATTTCGTGGCATTAAACTTCTACTTTCACTTTCACAGATTTCATTTCCGGTTTAACGAATACGAAACTCTGTCTGTGGTGGGCAAAGCTGGCCATGCACAGCTCCCGTTTATAACATTCTGCGTCCGCCTGGCAGCCATTTTGTACGAAGAAGACTGATTGGGGAATCAACGATAAAAATTGGCCAATTGAAGCATTTCAAGGCACGTGGTTGCCTGGAAATAAGCGTCTTTTGATGCCAAAATGTTTCCCATTCCACCAGGTATAATGACTTACGGATGAAACACAATTGAATTATCAATGTTTTGTATGGATTTTTCATGTCCCTTTCACAGCGAACATCACTCACAACGCCATATTGCATTGTACGGCCTACTGCATAATTTTGCTTGTTGTAGACAAATTAAGACGGTTACATGGTATTGTTAATATTTCTTCTAAACTCACCAACTAAATGTTACTCCATCGGTATTTTATTTGTTTATGGTTTGATACAGGTCTAGCGTACGAAGGTACGAAATGGTTAGGTCGAAGTTCCCGATTTTGTTTTGAATTAAAATTGCACGAGAAAAGTTAACGTTGTCACGCGCACACTTCCTTGCTGATAACTATTAAATTGTATTTGGCAGGTCCTTGACTTAAATTCACGATGACGTAGTATAACATACATTGGTGAACTGACGAAGTGATATTCAGTTATATTAGGCCTATTGTCCGTTTATATTGTGGTCAACTCGCCCCAGTTACGAGTCGACCCAAATGGCAATAGTCAAAATGTCATGACCACAATGATTCACGCCACGGTTAAAACATCCACAGAAAAACTGACATGCCTACAAGAATAAAATTTTGGATACAAATGTATGACACAATGAAATAAGAATTATATAAACAGTGTCACAAAAAAACTTTTACTTCACAATTCTAAGATTCTGAGTCATTTTGCATCCATTTTGTTGTGGCTTTAAAATTTAATCAGATTCAAAACTTGAAAAACATTGGCAAATCACTATCAGTGATCAATCTACATGCGAGTCCCAAGTCCAGTACTCATAAAATTATGAAAGGACTCATAGAAATTCTGTAAATACTTCAATTTAACATGGGACCCAAAGTTTTAGGCAATATTTACAAAAAGGACCCATAAAAATAAATTGTAAATTGATTGCTGCATTATACCAACCGACAGCGGCAACTGAAAGAAATTTCCACATGGAACTTGACATTGTTGGCTTCCGAAACAACAAAATAAATTGCAGTTAACGACAAACTCTACTGTTTTTATTAGTTAAAACTTTCAAGAGCAGTGGATGTATATTTTTGTCAAATTCTATGTCAGTGTGTGTTTTCATTTGAATCTAGTGTTTCTTCTCTTAATCCTTATTGTATATACATTGTATATGGTTTCACTCACAATTTTCCTTAAAGGCCCAATATACGTAATTCCAGGAATTTTTTTGTGATTCTGAAAAAAAACCTGAAAAAAATCTAGTTAATAAGCATGCAAAAATAAGCCTAAAACGAAATAAAACTGAGCGGTAACTAACAAGGAACTCTTGACAGAAAAATCCGAAGAACTGAAAATAATTCAGGTGGGGCCCATTTCAACAACAAGCCGAAGTCGAAAGACAGTTCAAAATGGACGCGTGTTTACAAATACCGAGTTTCAACTGCTGCTGTACTGGTAACCATGTCAGAATTCATCTTGAATATTGCTGATATCAGTTAATCTTAACTAAATTTATAAATATGAAAAGGTATTGATTTTCGCTTCAAGTTTTGTCGAAAGTTACGTATATTGGGCCTTTAAATGGAGATGGTAGACAATACACAAACTTAAGAAAGCAGCTCATGACCCTGATCTGCAGGTTTTCAAAATATAATTTTAAAAGTCTTCTTTGGTGCACTGCCTTTTTATAAAGAAAAAAAAATCGAAAAATCATTTCTCAACATCAAGTAATTTCAAGGTACGTTGTTATATATGTCATGTACCAGTAAGGGCTTGTCCTAAAAAAAAAATCTTGCTAAAATCATAGGTTATGCTTTCAGATAATGAATAGATATCTGGATATAATTATATTCACAGCTTATCTATTTGCTTTATAACATTTGTGTCAAACTTGTATTGTCAGGCTTCTTTGTATCAATTGAAAATCAGAAACAAAAATGTTCTTTGCATATTCTGGTTCTTTTTACAAAGTCTTTTTAATTGATCCAAGATACAAAATTTATGGTGTGTTGTTTTAATTTAGAAACATTGTTAGTCTATCAATATATAAGTGACCATGTTCATAATAAATTTCAGTCTAATTGGATGAACAAGTTTAAAATACAGTGTTTTGCTTTTGCCTGGTTTTACAGCAAACACAGGTGCTCCACACAAATAAAAAATTATGCTAAGGCATTATAAACATGTATTATATATATTGACAGCATATTGTGGCCAGTGATTACTTAATTTTGTCTTACCGTTCACAGAGACCTCTAGAGACGAAATCTTTCATAAAGATCTAGAAAATCAACTGTAATGATTTTAACAAAACTGAAAATGACTAGTTATTTTCTTGAAACTCTAATTTCATTTCAGCTACAGACATATTTTCCTGTTGAACTAAGAAATGGGCTGTCGTGAAATTTAGGTTGAAAAAAAACACTGAAATATTAATAATTTGGGTGGTTTCATCTTTGATTCTCAACAATTAATATATCCAAGTTTAAGGAAAGCATATATATAAGAAGTCTGTCCTTGACTTTTCTGAGTTTTCATTAATCCTGGTTTAGGTCCGATTCAAACTGATGCATTGTTATCTATTACTGACCACTTTTATATTCTAAATTTAATAATAATAATGAAATGTTGTTTATGTTCACTAAAAAGACATTGAATACAATTTGCTTGATTTCTTGCAGAAAAAATATATATATATACATGTCGACGGTACACATACAATATAGCCTGCATACATGTATATTGTACATTTGGTTGTCAAAATTAATCATCATTATGTCTCCCAGTTATAAAAAAAGGATGTTTTGGATAAAGTGCTTGACTAACCGAATATATTCCAGAAGAGGAAAAATTTATGGCATTCCTCTTTTTGACGTGTATTTTCAGTAATTCACTCATGTATGATCCCAAAAATGCTGATGCATAAAGCCATTTAATCACACAATGATCAATTGATACAATGGTATTTTCTGATATATCCTTTTGATTTCAAAAATAAAACACTGTTTGTTGGAATTTCTTGCTGATTTTCGGGATCGATCCCGAACATTTATACAAAAACTGTGCTACTATAAGAATATGATTTTCGGGATCGATCCCAAAAATTTGCAAGAAGTCCTTTCTTGGGATCGATCCCGAAAATTATTCTGAAAAACTGTGCTGCAATAAGAATATGATTTTCGGGATCGATCCCAAAAATAAGGAAGAAGTGCTTTTTTGGGATCGATCCCGAAAATTATTCTGTAGAAAAAAACTGTGCAACAATAAGAATATGATTTTCGGGATCGATCCCAAAAATAAGCAAAAAGTCTGTTTTCGGGATTGATCCCAAATATCTGAAAAAAAAACTGTGGTACAGTGAAAATGTGATTTTTGGGATCGTTCCCGAAAATTTTATTTCCTTAAAGGATTTGTGCAACGAAAAGTGAAAATTTTATGTTTGGTAAAAGTCATGTTTTAAAACCATATTCAAACACCCAATCTTTGCTTGCAAGCGTGGTCTGGTTACTTTGTGTAGACACAATTATAAGGTCATTTTCGCCGACCTCTAAATTATGCATATACGTACAATATACTTTTTAAAACGAAAGTCCATGTATACTTTTAATTTGTATTGGCAAAAATAGTGTTTTGTGGGGCATTTGAATGCTAATTTCGTTCGTCATCCCGAAGAATACAGTAGTCAAGAGATGGACACCCTGTCGAAACATTACAAATCATGGGCGTGCCATTCACAAGGGATTAGTGATCTAACACAAACGTGACACTAATTAGTTGATTGGTCAGTGAATTCACCTCGATAAGACAGGTGGATGGTAACATTTTACCTTTATACTGCTTCATATATACTGACATCAGTCAGGACGACGAAACCTGTACCAGGGTCATAAAAACGATACATATGTACAATGTACAATGTACACCAGGCAACCAAATTTATATGTATACCAATTTGACGAAAATAACAAGAATTAATGTTTATCTCCAAATTATTTTCGCATGTTACGGTACTTGTAGAACATGTATGTAATTGGGGCCTAATTTTTACTTGTTCTGTGAATCCGAAAAGAAGATGGAATGTAAATCCAACATTATTTTAATTTATTCAGTGTTCAGTTGTATCACGGAATTGGATTGGATTAGATTTTGCTATCTAGGTCCTTGGTTGTATGTTTATATGTGGGTTATAGAAAGCAAATAACCAAATTATAACTTTTAAGGAATTCTTTTATTTATTTATTTTTTGGTAGGGAGGGGGGGTGTGTGATCGGAACGTCCAGAGTGTCTATATCAGAGTTACATTAATAAACTTTTTTTTAATATTAACATTAATGTGAGCTTTTAGATATTTCATAAATTCTTCATCTTCATCTTTGCTAGTTACCTAATGCAAATAACTCCCCGAGGTCATCACAGGTGTGAAATGACTTACCTGTGATATCAAAGGGATGCGCGGCAAGTGGAGGTAAAAAGACAATCGGTACATGCAATTATAATATTATAAACCCTGTCAAATTATCTCAGATAATAATTAAATGTACATTGCTATGTACATTATTACGCCCAATATACATATATTTTGTATTCAGTGGAAAAAATATGAATTATCCCACGCAGAGACCGACACTGGAGTACTATCGAAAGTCCAGTTTTTCTGAGACAAATCTAAGATGGGAATGTTCCATAACACATTTAAAATAATCACATCTTAAAACTGTTTGTATTTCTGAGCTGACGTAAAATAAATGAAAATAAGAACTTTCGTATTAACATTTATCTACTGTGATACCAACCTTGTAATTAATTCAGTAAAAAGACATGCTACATATTATTATAAATGTTGTGAGTTCCTCTGCTTCCTTGGGTATAAAAGGCACTCAACTAGTCTGACAGGCTCTCATTGTTGATATGAAAGCACATGCGACACCTCTATAGGCCTAACCAGCCATTAAAATGGAATATAGTAAAGGAATTGCTGAGGCAAAGGAAACAGTTATGTACACCAAAATGTGCATTGCAACTCTTGAAGGCACTTTAATTTGCAATTGGTCTTCTAATTGCTACTTCATTTCACTGTCAATCATTCAGCATTGCCGAAATCATGCATTTCTGTTGTTAGGGCTGTTAGGTATTCTTTTATGTATCTGAAAATATGAAATCAGACTTTAGTTTAAACGTAAGTGTTTACTGGGTAAATAACACCTAGCAATGCATGAACAAAATAAGCACAGCATTACAAAGTTTTGATTAAATGTTGCATGTTTAACATGATATATATTTATACTGTTATGCAAATGAATTAAGAGGAGAATATTCAAACTTTCTTAGGACTTCAGAACATCATACATGTACGTTGTTGGGAACCTAATACAAGATATTGTTGTGTGTGTGTGTTACGTCATCTTTGACAAAGCTTTTTAGTACTATTGTGATTTAGTGCAGTATGAATATGGCATATACATGTATGCTTACATATTGTGATCGCCATCCTATTTTCTTTGTAACACATAAACTTGCAGAATGTACCCAAAAATGATGATATGATTGAGAAAACACATAGGTTATAAGCTGTCACTAGCTTAATACTCAATTTGATTTTTACTGAAACACTGATGTCAAAACATTGACATATTTGTATTTAGCTATGATCAAGATTCACAATAGACATTTATACAAATTCTTACCATTAGCAATTACATAAAGAGTAACACAGGTTAGACATGTAATTGCATGAACTTATAATTTTGATATGTATATATTTTATATACCTTTGGATGTTGTTAGTCCTGGCTTATCAATTTTTAGATTTCCTCAATATCCGTATCTTCCAAATGTATATATATATATATGTCAATCTTGTTGATACTATGCAAGTTATCTGAACTGTTTCCAGCATTTCATCTCTGAATGACTAATCTGATCAGTAAAAAGACATTGTCAGTGTGGAAGGTGTATATTCCCAAAATGTGTAGCCACTGAACCAGACTTTCCTGCAAGATGTTGTTTTAGCACACAGGCTAGAGGCTTCCATGCATCCAATTCCTTTCTCTTGTAAAGAGACAAAAAAAGGTCCCTTTGAAATTGAAAATGAAGAGGCCTGGTATGCTTTCTAGATGTTGTTCAGATTTGGGGTCATCAAATTTTTGATGTTGGAAACGCTTATGATTTCCTTTTCTTCAGGTTACATGTATAAGTCTAAAAGTTGCATCAGTTATAATTCAAGGTGTCTGTTATTTTGCTAAATGTAGCATCTATAGTCGCTTAAAATATGGCCGACCATCAGAAATGAAAGATGAACCTGTACAAAGATAATTTTGGGCATTCAATAGAAATTACATAAAATGTAATGACTGGTAGAACTTGTGTTCTGTCTTGTACATTATAACAGATTTATATTTTTTTCTAACAAGATTTGAAATGCAATATATTGCCCTGATTATGATTTTTTTACCTTGTCTATTCGAAAAAGGAGGGGCTTATGTTGTCAACCCGTGTCAACATAGCCAATGTTAAAATTTGTTGACAAAGTTTGGAAACATTCTGTAAATCATTCAATATTTGTACTATAAAGTTGTAATTTGGTATTTTGGACTTTAATTAAGGGACACAAGAATGTAATATATGGAATGAAAGAGGATTTTTTTTCCAAAAAAAAAGATAAACAAGTTTTTTTTAACTTTCCAAGGCTCAAATCCAAGGTTAAAGTTTGTTTTACATTACTGTGCTGAAAATGCAAATAAATAATTTTTATTTTAACGTAATGTGTATGTGAACTTAAATGAGCTTGTTTGTCAGCTGTACATGACGGTCCCTCTACAGATTGTGTAGAAAAGTGTCCTCAAGAACTGCTGAATGGATTTCAATGACACCACACATCAATTGTTTCTGAAACTGTTACATATGGGAAAACAAAGCAGGTTTCTGATTGGTCAAAATTAAAATGTTGTCTGATTAAGCTGAAAATTGACAATATTATTATTATTATATTAATTACACCTAAACAGTATATATAAAAATATGATGTGAACCTTTGGATATGCACTTATTCAAGATAAAACTGTGTTCAGATTTTGTTTTATGACCCCATCATTGTTAATAGTACATATTGCTAATCATTATACTACTACATATGTACTTGCAAAAATTGAATGATATTTAGCTGAGAATGAAAAAAAAATCCAAAAATATCATTTATAGGGTGATTGGGTAGCACAGTGGTTTGTGGGTTGGATTCTCTGATCGGAAATGAAAGGGTATGGGGTAACCTGCTGGATCCATAGGTTTTCTCAATGAACTTCGCTGTCCTTCCACTATAAAGAGCCCTTGTGGCTTGTGCTAATATCTGAGCCAACAAGAGTGGTCTAAGTAAGGTAACCTCTTTATAATTGTTGTGAAAAAATAAAGTTTACATTTCACAAATTTTACAAAAAAATCATTTTATTGAATAAACTAATATAGTAAATTTTGCCCCTTCCCCACTGGGGAATGTGAATTACAGAGGACATGAAATTCACAATTTTGATAAAACACCTTAAAACCAATCGACCTATGAAGATGATTTGATTCCAGCACATCATCTGGGTCAAAAGAAGGTTGTTGAGATTTTAAACAATTTAACCAATTTGAGTCCCTCCTCTCATCTACATTAATTGGGGGAAATGTCTCCTTGTTGTACATGGTAATTGTGAGCTCACAGATATCAGACAATATCAGACCCTGAGCAACTATAACTGTCATTTGCCTCTGAGGGTACCCTGAATATTACAAACAGTCAAACACAGTAGCTAACTGAAGCTGTTTCTATTGCTGCCAACCTGCACATTATAACTCCCCCTCCTAAAGATTTGTCCTAGCCACTTATATAATATGTTCAAAAGACAAATATCTTAAAAGTTAGTGTCTGGCATATAACTTCTCCACTATTTAATGAATATGTTTATATATATATGTTGTACCTTTAATTATCCTCCTATATCTGCCATATATATACATACCTAGCTGGCAACACTACTAATTAAGCAAACTCCTATAATTACAGATTAAATGTGATTGTAAGCTTCATTTCATTTTCGTTTCATTTTTTTCACTAATGTCACTGATATTTAAAAATCCTATAATCCTTTTGAATAATGATTCCTACATGTCATTTACTGTGAAATCATAACTTGCAGTTAAGGTTTATGTAGATAAACCAGGTTTATGTTAAATAAATAACCATTTTCCTTCTTCATCATATGATGATAAATAGCAATAATGAACAGTTTATAGTCATCATTTATAAACATACATGGACATGTATGTTTCAGTTATCAGGCCTAAGGTTTTATGCGTCATATCATTATCACAGGTTAAGTAAGCAGCGGTCAAGATCTATACTTATGCAGCATAGGGGCCTAACAATATACAGGATAGGGACCTAGGAATGCAGATCTCTGATTGGCTGAGAAGAGCAACGGTCATTCATTGTTTCCAGCTGCAGTAGCCATAGCCTGTCACGAAAAAATTGTTAACCACCGCCATCCCCGCCACTCTCCTATTTTAGGTTGGGCAGACTCTGCTGATAGGTGTATAATAGGCATTTCACTCATTAACTATTCTAATTGTAGTAATTTTAATTCTTAATTCGCTTTCCCCAAAATTGTCTTTATATTAATCTTATATTTCGGCTTCTCAGATCTTTTTCCGGCTCTTGTAGTTCACAGCTACACCGAGTTGAAGATGCTGTTCTCAGTTATAACCCCTCTTCCGGCTCTTGTGTGAGAATAGCTACACCGAGTTGAGGGCACGTCAACATGTACCCCTCTTCCGGCTCTTGTAGTTGTGTCAGCACACCGAGTTGAGGGATAGTAATATTACATTTTACAGTCTTGGTCTAGACCCTCTTCCGGCTCTTGTAGTAACGCTATACAGCTCGCCTACACCGAGTTGGGGGCCCAGATCAGTGCTAGATATTATTTGCCCCTCGTCCGGCTCTTGTAGCTCACACTCAATACAACGAGCATTACACTCAGACTACGCTACACCGAGTCGAGGAGTGAATAATATCTGATGTTTTGTAAGCTCAGCTTACTCCTTTCAGTCATAATCCGAGTTATGGCATTTCACTCATTAACTATTCTAATTGTAGTAATTTTAATTCTTAATTCGCTTTCCCCAAAATTGTCTTTATATTAATCTTATATTTCGGCTTCTCAGATCTTTTTCCGGCTCTTGTAGTTCACAGCTACACCGAGTTGAAGATGCTGTTCTCAGTTATAACCCCTCTTCCGGCTCTTGTGTGAGAATAGCTACACCGAGTTGAGGGCACGTCAACATGTACCCCTCTTCCGGCTCTTGTAGTTGTGTCAGCACACCGAGTTGAGGGATAGTAATATTACATTTTACAGTCTTGGTCTAGACCCTCTTCCGGCTCTTGTAGTAACGCTATACAGCTCGCCTACACCGAGTTGGGGGCCCAGATCAGTGCTAGATATTATTTGCCCCTCGTCCGGCTCTTGTAGCTCACACTCAATACAACGAGCATTACACTCAGACTACGCTACACCGAGTCGAGGAGTGAATAATATCTGATGTTTTGTAAGCTGAGTCTGCCCCTTGCGCCAATATTGATTGATTTTATATGATGCATTATGTACATGTATAAACCAGAGTGGAAGCTATGTGTGAAAGTGTGAAGGTCAAGTTTTTATACTAATGTGGATAGAACTACATGTTCAACATAAATGTTGTGACTATTCTCTACAAGATGCATTTATCTATTACAACTCAATAAATATGTTGTACCTGCATTCTTTGTACAGTTATTTGTTTGAACATAAATGGTGTATTAACTATAATAAATCACTAATATCTGTATAATCATGAAGCTAACAATGCTTCAGACCTAGGTGTTCTCTAGATCAGTATAAGAGCTGCTATTGTTTGCATGTAGGCCTGGATACATATGAGGATTTACATTATGAAGGGGTGCAATCTTGGTGAAAATGTATGGGGTGGGAAATAATGAGATTGTGGGACAGCTAGAGAGTCTGCTGGGATTAAGGATAAATTTGATCAGATAGGAGTGTCTGCGCTGACCGGCTGCATAAATATGAGAATGGCTGGAGAGTGTTATTTAAAAGATAAAGAGTGAAAAGTGGACAGTAATTACCTAAATACAGAGTCTGGATACAATATGTGCTACATTGTATATCAAAATGGGGACATGTGACACAAATCTTGGTGTTGTGGTCATGTATACATGGGCAAAGATGTAATAACAACAAAGCGTTGGGAGATTATAAAAGAAATTATTTAAATGATCAGGGTGATCGACCACTTTTTCAAGAAAACAATTAAAAACATGAAAGTTTATCAAGCACAACATACAAGACAGAGCACAAGAAAGCCAAGGGAAACCTAACAATTTGTAACAGGATACGAAAAAAACACAGTTATAGCATGTTCCATTCAGCGGAATGTTTCGGTTGTTCCAAGTTGGATCCAATATGGCGGTCTGTAAAAGGTTTTCGTTTCAGATGTTCAATAAATTGTAAATAGACATAACTGTAACCAGTTACACTGCATTTCATTAGTAAAATACATCATTATGGATTCCTAGTGGCATCATAGTGTGAAAAACTTGTAAATAAAAACATTTACTCGCATCGTTTTGCAGATTATATGACAGAACCGTTTTGGTTATTTCTGGAAATGTCATTTCTTTTTCCATTATTAGATTTTTCCAAGTTAGGACATCTGAAACGTTCCGATTAAAGTAATACACTATTAGACTTCGGTTCGAACACAGGACCTTCGGAACTGTAGACGGATGCTCAACCAATTGAGCTATCTTGTCGCTGACGATCAACCCAGTCTAGATCAGCTACATATTTATAAGAATTTGGAGGATGATACATCAAGTATTTCTCAAGAAATAGTGATAACGATCATTTGTCAAAATCTAAGATGGCCACCTGTCGGCCATTTTGTTTTATGATCCGTCCCATAATCAAAAGGGTACAGCTAAGAGGAATCTCTCAGTAAAATTTGAGAATAAAAATTCTTGAAAGAGCGGGAAGAAACTTTCATTGTCGAAATTTAAGATTACCGCTGGTCAGCCAATTGTTTTTATTCTGATACAGGGACAAAGAGGCAATCTACTGATGAAATTTGAAAAAAAAAATCCCAGGTTGCCACCTGTCAGCCATTTTTTTTTATCATTCCCTAAATCAAAAGATGACTAGAATAAGAAATTATACAAAAAATTGTTTGGACTGACCATGATGGACAGAGGGCAATTTGATATGCCAATGATGATGGTGGGCTGAAATGCAGGAATTCATCAATTGTTTGGAAACGTTTGCATGTCAATAAATAATTACAACTCATGCTACTTGAGTTTGCTACCTACAAAGTAAACAGATAATCATATTTTATTTCATTTTACCTCATGTGGAAAATGGGAACACAGCTGTGACATGTACACGTGTACCCGTTATACTCACTAGGTGTGGTGTCTGTTCCTAAGTAATTCCTTCCATGGCTTGATCAAAATAGTTGGTAGTCTCTCGCAGTTTGACAGTGGGTAATGATCATATTGAAGCACAAAATTTCCTTGCATTGATACAAAATACAAAATTACCCACTTCTAAAATCTGTGCTATGTACATTGCCTCTTCTTCAAGGCTATATACTCTAGTTCACATAGAAGACATGACATTAAGCTTATCAGCTTCTTGAGACGGGATAGAATATCACTGATAAAACTTTATACACTGTACCATACGAAATTGATAAATAAACAAGAGGGATGGTTTCACTGCTGACCACCACATGCCCCCCTCCTCTTGTGTTCTGCAGAACCATCAGCTTATAGATATTATCAGTGTCTGGACTCACAAGCCCTTTGTAAACTATAGGATTTTAGGTCTGGAGATAAATTATTATGGCCCTATAATCTGGTTGTATATGATGGCAATTTTTCTAATTTTGTCATGCACTGTACATGTCAAACAATGACGTTCAATGTTCTAAAGGCATATTACTTACGAAGTGTTACCCTCAAAGTCTCTTGGATACAAATTACAAAACTCAAAATGTTGTGTTAAAGGACGACCTAGTTTAAAATCCCACCGGACAGCAATAAAGGTGGGGGAGGAGGGAGGCAGGGCTTATCTACAGCATGGGTTGCTAGGGCCACATACTTACCACACATTAATAATAGGAGGGTGTAAATATTTGATATGAAAACTCTGCAAAAAACATTCGCCATTATGAAAGGGGTAAAATTAAAGTTAATATCTCCTTTGATCTCTCAGAATGACTCTACTAAACTTATGATAAGGTGCTGTTGTATTAGTCCTCAAGGGTTAACATATATAGACGTGTACATACCTCAAGGCCTGATCTGGGACTGACTTATAATATGGGTGCAGTCTAATATCATTTCACATCGTTATCAGGTGACAAATTGGTAGGATATACAGCTCAGCATCACCCCAACAGGTACGATAAAGGCCGAGATTCAGTGCAATTTGAGTTTCTTGGTGTTATCTGGACCATTGACAGTATCAATTAATTTTGTCCAGGCAGAGCTACACCGCTAGCTCCCTAAGGTCTAGTTTACACTGAAGGGGAAACACACACATGTGCCTGCAGTGCTCTACAGTGTAGTGTGGGGACAAGCTATAAGCCATGAATGTGTTTGTTTACAAATACCTCTGTCTTGCTACATAGGTAGATTTGAACGCAAGATACTAAATAAATTGCATTGCTTGAAGTAATCAAATTTTAAGATTTAAATGAAGAATTGATGAAAATATAAGACAAAGTTATTTATATAATTCATACCAAATGTGGTTTACACAATTTATAATCAGTATCACTGACACATTAATTACTGTACATTAATTCATTCCATACTATAAATATTCCAAGCATTTTGCATCAGAAAAATTGTATCACAATTGGAAATTATAATTTGAAATATATATAAAAATAAAAATGTTTTTTGGGCATATCATAGTATAATTTGTAAATCAAAAATACAATCTGTCCAACCCAGATGTCAACAGGACCGATCTTTGTGGTGGTCTGTAGTTTGCTCATGGTACGCAAATTTCAATATTTGAAATATAAGCGTTTCCATAAAAGTATACACCAATGAAACGATTTATACATAACAATTAATTATTTACAACAAAGAAAAAAAGGATAGTTATGACGAGTTGTTATAGTGGATTTAGCTGCTTCACATTCTCGAAAACATTAAAATAATGAAGGTCTAAGAAATGTTCAATTTCTTTCCAACGAAATATTCAATTTGATGGTCGTTTGCCTAGTGCAATTTGGGATAAGAATAAACAGGTTGTTTTTAGAAAGAATCATAATAAGAATTAGACAATGGTTTTGTCCAGTTAAACAACAATACCAATCACTGCAATAAATTTCCCAATACACATTTGTATGTCTCCACAAGATTTTTAAAATTTGAAGTCGAAATCACAAGAATAATTCTACAGTCTCAATATGTATTTCAAATGTAACTGTATAATCAAAAGCTTATGAAAAAAATACATAGATTAAAAATGTATCATTTCAAAGTGAAAATTCTCACACTGTAGAAGCGTCAAAATACTGTTACTGCGACACTTTTGCACAGCACTCGTGACTTGGTATATCTAGTTAGTCACTGTCACTATCGTAGCTATCGGCACTATTGTCAACCATATTTCCTCCTCCTCGTCCTCATGACTAGCATTATTTCCAGGCTGGTCATTTTCGACTCGCAGGAAGTCAAGCATATGAACCCAAATATCAACCACAAAGTTGTAGGTTTTAGAAACATATGGTTTTTTGCCTGTCCGACGTCTATTGTGCTGAACACACACATTCCTGTTAATAGACGTATGTCCTCTTCCCACATGTTCATTCCAGTCTAAGACAGCGAGATCGATTCTCAACTGGTACATGATATTCTTATAATGAATCCTCTTATCCAGGTAGATGAGGCAGGTATTGTATGAAGCTTTCAATATAATATGTGTCCTTCGACATCATGTAATCTTCTGCGTTTTTGTAAATTGTCAGGTCATGCAGAGTTTTTTGAAGAAGGTTGACAGCAACCTGATCAGTGATGACAGTTGACGAAGGTACATGATCCTGTCGTCTACAGTTGGAGTTCACATCACAGTGATCGTGCACGTTTTGAAAATGAAAGATGCAAACATCGATCAGCTCTCGCATCCTCTGAGCATTCTGCTCACAATTTTCAATGGACCAGTATACATGGTTCCTAATTTCTGCCCCCTTGTCTCTCAACTGTGGGTGCCATGTTGTCCCCATAGACCTCTTCATACCTTTTCCAATTTTGGTCATCACCTTTGTAATTGGCTTTGCTGCATGCCATCGTTCATTTGTATTGGTTGTATTTGGACGTTCTTTCACAATCTTATTCACCGCCATGTTACGATCATGTGCATGATTCCTTACATGTATCCCACACTCGTCAAAACTCTCATACATCCGAGTACATCCAACTTGCTTATGTTTCTGGGAACATCTTTCGTCTGCTTTCGTCTGAATGTCAACAGCTTTGTGTGTTTTTTGGCCAAGTGCAACGTGCTCCGTTTGGTAGGAATTCTTCCTACAAGCATGACGGGCATCAGTCATTATGGATATGCCCTCCTCAATTTCATTTTTCTCTTCATTTTTTGCCATATTCACTGATGTTTTTCTCAGCAAATTAACTATAGTTCCCATACTCTGAAGCACATTTGCACGAAAGTGTTGGCTGGTCAATCCACATTTGGCAAATTTACTGAATTTTTCATACTGTAATGGCATCATTCCACTACATAGGTAAGCCATCACTATTTTGTGGTTGACAACTAAATTGCCATTGACAGATTCCGATGATGTCCATCGCAGGTTATGTCCCTGAGAGCACGAATAGTCAACATGGATAACATGTCCACTCCTTGAAATGTCCTTCACTCTAAATTGGTACATACACTGTCTTGCATGGTCCTCGATTTTCCCAGGAAAGTCAACAACTGATTGAATATTTCAAATAAACAATTCATCATCAAAATTGTCTCCAACTTTGTCGGGCATCACAATATGTTCTTGATTTGCAGTTTGTTGTTGTTGGATCTCCGGGAATGAGATTGATTAGACAGATTCCTTGAAAGGAAATGATCTAGCACTCTATCGAAAATAAAAGCAAGATTTGCTTTCTTTCCAACCAATTCTTTTACAGCAGCCAATTTTGTTTCAAACTGAAGCTTCAAATTGTCGTTCTGTAAATGCAGCTCAATAGTCTTCCTACAGGCATTGTAAGCATATTCCTTGAAAGACCCATTACTAATGTCTTGAGAACAGTGTCATCAGAAAAGATAGATATTCTAAATACTGGAAAGTGATAAGCAATCTTGGAGGATGGAATGATCCTAGATATGTTTTGAAAAAACGCAGCATGGAAGAAGGTGAATGGGTTGTAACCAATCAACGTGAAGTTATGCCGGTGTGTGTACTTTCATGTGTGAGGAATTTATACCCAAATCCTTAATCCCATACATGGGTCATAGATGGGAATAGGTTTTATACAAAATGTTCATAAATCTTCATATATTGTGTGACATAATACTCTGTCAAATAAATATTTTAAATTTAATTTGACATCAATAAATCCTAGGAATAATATTGAACGATATGACATGTATTGTTTTGTTTTTCACAGCTAGGTAATGTGAGCACACTTTCAATTCACAGTTATCATGATTGGAGGGGTATCATGTTACACATTACGGTACAGACCAACACCCCTCCCCATACCAGCCAGGTTTGGGCTGCCGACTTGTCACATAAATTAGCTGTAGAGATTAGTTATCTGGTGGTTTGCCTGGACAACCAAATGCTCTGAATCTCGGCCTTATCTGACATAAAATAATTAGTTCACCTGCCAGCATCGGTGCACCAGCAGGAAGCAATCAATCTCTACCTTTAACAGGAAACTCTATAATTGAACATAACATTGTTTCAATTACACTTGTACAGTCATTAATGTAATCTCAACACGGAGGTATAAACATGCAAGTTTGCTTTCGGGCCTTCTAAGTTAAGACAAAGTTTATGTTTCCACCAGTATATCCCTTTGACAAGCCGTTTGGGTTTTAACCTATTTAGATATCTTTATTTAAAAACAATATCTCTATTTAAATTTAAAAACAATATCTCTATTGCAAATACAGATATCTCTATTTCAAAAATTGAAATTGAAATATCTTTATATAATTTATTACCCCAATGTTAAACTTTTTCAGGTTATATCGTATAACCTCAAAAATCAGACAATGCAAAAAGTGATGACGTCATATACCGCCATGTTTTGCGCAGTATTTTGTAATCAAACTTCTGATTGTTTGAAGTTGTTTAAAGATGAAATTTATGCACACGGTAGTGTTTTTTGCAAAACCATTAAATTTTTTGTCATAATTAGTTCCAAATTATTTTATAAGACCTATGTCTTATATAATTATGTATGTTCAGAAATGAAATTATAAGGAATGACCACAATTTATTTCAGGGTTATACGGTATATATCGCACTTTTTTGCATAAACTGCTTCGCGAATTTATGCAAAGTGCACACATTTTCGTCGGTATATACCATATAACCTGAAATAAATTGTGGTCATTCTTTAATTAAATTAGAAATATCTCTATTTCAAATAGGGATATCTATATTTGAATAACATATATCTCTAATTGAAAAAGAGATATCTCTATTTCAATCAGAGATATCTATTTCTTGTCCTTATGAAGTTATATTTAATTGAAATAAAGATTACTAAGCTTTATTTGAAATAGATATCTCTAACTAAAATACTGATGTCTCTATTTCATAATCGTATAATTTCACAGTTGTCTTCAATTCAAAAACATATATTGCTATTTCAATTGAGATATATGTAATAATTTGAAAATTAAGGTATGTTTAATTTAGATTCAGATATTTTTATTCTAAATAAGCATATCTTTATTCATATATGTTTGTCTCAGTCTGAAGAATTAAAATTTAAAACACAGAAAAAAGTATTGTTCTCCAACCTGTGGATACATGAACGGCTGTTGATCTAGCGCTGGCCACACAGGCACTTATTAAATGAATAACCACAGTCTTTCCAAGGTTTATCTACATACATGTTACATATACAGTACGTAGTGGACCCTCAGCAAGACAAGACCTGAAATACCGAGTGTAATAAGTGCCTGTGGCCAGTCGGCAGGAGACTTTCATGGCAGCTGTACTGCAGAAAGTAGAGAGAACTGTTGCGGTTATACAGAGTACCATAGAAAGAACATGTGTACAGATGACCAGTTATTGAGGTTAAGGGCTGGTAAAAGGAATGAAAGAATTAGGGATTGTATCCCAAATTGATTAGCATTTCCTGCTTTTTCAAATATTTTTTGTGATATAGCTTCTGTCTTGCGCAAAATAATTAGACAAAGGGAGCAATCTTTTTCCCTTCATTGTGATTAAATACAGATATCTCTATTTCTAGTCAAATAGAGATTTTTTAAAATTAAAATTAAAGATTTATATCTGTATTAAATTATATAACACACCTATATTTCTATTTCAATTACAGCTTTCTTTATTAAAAGAGAGATATCTATTTGAATCAGAGATATCTCTATCTTAATACAGATCGTCTCTACTTACAATGAAATGCTGATATCTGTAATTGAAATAAAGATATACTTAATTAAGATTAATTAAGATATCTGTAATTCAAATGGATATCTGTATTTCTAATGGAGATCTCTCTAATTTTTAATAAATATCTGTAGTTGTTATAGAAAAATCTTTATTTTCCATATATTCAAAGGTAGATATCTCTATTTAAAATGTAGATATCTGTATTTAATAGTTAAAACCCCAAACGGCTTGTCATTCAACCCGCCTTATCATGATTGTTTTATTACAGCACTGTTATTTATGCGAGTACTTATTGGAAACTAGGTGTTTCATTAGATTTTACTGACTGAACTGCAAGTAAAAATGTAACTTTTTTGGTTGATGGGGTAAGCTGAGGGACTTTTGAAAGCAACTTCTAGGCTTGGAAAGTAACATTTTGTGACAAAGTTTCCAGCAAATTTGACAAGTTATAGCGATTAAATGTGACTAAGTACAACTCAATTTTTAGAGAATACTTTCTATATTTCCAACCCTATATACTGTAGTCTAGTTATCTACAGGTGATGTACAATGTAAGTAAAAGGTAAACAGGGGATTGGAGGAACTCTCCTGATACAACTTACAACTTAATGTATCATTAAGAATTGTTTACACCTGCATTCTACTTACATATATCACATATATGAAGTGCTGAATACAGATATATGAATACAACCAGAGCCTTTTCATGGTAACATCATTCAAATTATATAAATTTATAAGAAGTACTAAGCATATGGTTATGGACTGCTGTGTTACAGGCTATATCAAGCCCAGCATCATGCCTGCTACATACAGTAAGTGTGGGGTCAAGGGAAGTTTAATTGTGGGGGAACTCTCTACACCAATCATGCTAATACATTATGTCACTGCTGTTGATACATTCCACAATTCAAGCAGAAGTATTGTTGGCTTACTGATTAAACAAATACATTTGGAAGTCATAATACAGTGAATTCCACTTAATATCACTCCTGTTAATATCGCATTCTTCTTTATATCATGTTTTTTTTTCAGAACACCATTTCCCCCTCTATATAATCTGTGTAAGATCATAGATGTCATTTCCATTGATTTCAAATACAACTTGTACAAAATTTTGCATAGAAAATAAAATTAGAATAACAAAAAAAAAAAAATGTTTTTGATGAAACAATATGATCTATAGATTGAAACATCTTCATATATACTTTGAATAGCTTACTTTCAGTTATTGAGATTGGAAATGCACTAGATTTAGTGGAAAAAATGTTTCTCTGAATGTCACATATCTGTTAATGTCAATTGTTTTTGTCTGACAAATGCAACATGATATAAAAAGAATGCATTGTAGTACTGATACAACATTTGGATCAGGAAGTGTTAGCTCAATAATTTAAATCAAGATACCTATTCGGAAATGCTAGCCAAAGGTTGCAAGTATTCAATTTCAACAAAGGTCACTGATGTAATAGGTTATTTATGTTATCTCATATGTTTAGTAAATAACTTTCTATCTGCCCATGAATGAATCTTATCAATGGTTCTTAAATTATTTCTCTCATTGATCCTATTGTCATTGATGAGATTGTACTAAAGAGAAACAATTTTAACATCTAATAGGATATTTTCGTTGCTCATGACATTTAATTTCCACAAATTTTCAAACAACTGATGGAAATGTTGAAATTATAACCTATTATGATGTATACAGAATCGTTATTGTAATAAAGGTATAACATTATGTACAGTGAAAGTGCTCCCTCACAGCTAGGCTGGCCCTAAATGTCTCTAGATGTTATGTAATAGGACGTGAACCCGTGACCCTTGGCTCTCCAGACCGATGCTCTACCAACTGAGCTAAAGGGAAATTCCCTACAGCTCACGCTTGTAAGGCAACCTAATCAATGCACATCTTTTACATGTATACAGATTTTGAATTACTTGGAAACAAAATAACTCTAAATAATTTTGATCACTTTAATGTCTGATGCTAGACTAAATCCTAAAGTTTTAAACTAGGGGAGATTATATAAAGCTATTAGTAAAATTCAGGTAGAGAAATTCACCATAAAAACTTAGGGGCTGGTAGCCCGTCTATGATACAAAATGAGGCATGATACAGCACGAGGCGACTGACCTATCATCTAGCCTATCAGATCCCGCCAAGCTCCATGTGACTGTGATTATAATACAGTGCCTCAGGTGCCCAGCTGCAAACTGCCTCCTTTATTTACACACTTGACACTATAGTAAGGAAAAGTGGGATTGGCAAATGTGTGATGTACATGATCTAGATAGCTCGGACACATACTGATATTTTTAACTATGGCATCTTGGTACACTTTAATTATGACCAAAGAGGTGGAATCAACTAAGAAAAAATGGAAAGACAGCTTGAATTGGAAGATAGAGGCCATATCTGCCAGCATAACAGTGTACACTTGGCAGTATCAATGTAAGTACGTGTATTAGCAATTTGAAAAATCCAGGAAATGAATACAGTTTATGTAAAGGTATTAACTTAAGGTAGATAATAATAATAATTGCAAAATGAATGCATTTGAATACACATACTAGTATATTGTGCATGGTGACTACAGACAAACATTATAATTATATCATAAATTATATTTGTATATAAAGCTGAAATCCAGTAAAAATATGTTTTCAAACACAAAATTAGTATGAAGTTTAATTTAAAAAAAAACAAATATTTATGCATCTGCTAGGAAAAGGAATATAAAAATAAATTAAAACTTTATCTATTTTTCAAGAAATAAGCAACAATTTATTTGAACTATTATTATCATCAAGTTTTAACACAGATGTTATGTGTGGTGTGTGTGTGGCTGGGGGGGGGGGGGGGGGGAGTTGAGTTTTATTGTAATAAATGGTTTCTGCTAAATGAGTAGCAGATTTTAAGAATCAAATTTTAAAAAAAGCCACTGTAAAAGTAAAACAACGCTGATAAAGCTGTTCAACTTCACATTATTTCTGACTGGTACTCGTGAGAGAATTTCCCAAAAAGTTTCATTATAACTAACCCTAAATAAATTCATGATAATGATTACAACCACATGGGGATCATTTAAGTTGTTAATTACAGTAACACCACAGGGTTCTTTTATCCGACACCTATTGATGGGACGGTGACATTGGTCACATGGTGCATTTTCAGTTTCATAATGTTCTTCCTAAAAAGCACCTGATTTTGATGAAACATGGAAAGAAATATGATCCCCAGCAAGGGGAGAGGAGAATTCATACACTGCAACTTGGTAGGACATAGCAGCAAGGGATCATTAACTACTTTAAAGAATGGTAAGAATTTGACTAGATAATTTATTGAAGCCAAAAAAAGTCCCTTTTGACCCCATTTAGGACACGCACAACTAAATAATTTACTATATGTTATTACTAAGCTTTAGAGCTAATAACTTTAATATTTGAAGTTCAACACTAGTGACAACTGCCTGGATTCACAGATACATACATGGCAAAGACGTCAAATGACATTTTATCAGAAGTTTCGTGGCATTTTAGCTCGCTACGGTCATCTGCTTCGGACAACTGGAAATTTACATATCAAACCAGTGAAATGGGATGGGAACACCCTCTGACTTTTGACCCCATATCAATCCGCCATCACATATCAAAATCTACCAAAAGTATACATTTTTGTAAAGTTAAATATCTATAGATTTCATTCAATGCAGAATATGTCAACAATTACCTATTTAGATTATTCAGAATCACTGTACTTAGCCGGAACAAATTTTCGGTAGGAACTACAAACGTATGAAACACTTCGTGATAGGCTGATTTGGTTGTGTGAGTCCTTTAGGGCCCCCACAATACCAAAAACAAGTCCTTTAGCCATAAAGCTGGAAAAAAATCATAAATAACAAAATTATTCATAAACAAATATGCGACAAATTTAAAATATCAACTTCCATCAATTAATCTAGTTTGCCTATAGAGATATGAATTTAGCAGGATTCACATTTTTTATATTTTACAAAGTCGGATGTTAATTCTGAAACAATTAAGAAAACAGTAATATTTTGTTTTTCAATTTCTGCCTCTTGTTTTATTTTTATAATTTCCAAAGGTCACAAGTGCAATTTTTGAAGATATAATGATGAAACTTGATACCTGCATCATTGTACATTATAACCCCCCCCCCCCCCATCTAATTTTAGTTGCCATGGTAACCAGGTTTTACTTTAACAGAAATTTAGGTTGTCATGGTAATAAGCTCGTATAAACAGGTTTTATTTTGGAAAATTTAGACCACACAACTCCTTCTAAACCAGTAAACCAATTTCAATGAAGCTTCACATGAATGAAAGAGACCAAGTGTAGATATGCATGCAGGTTATTTTATGTAGACTTTTGGTTGCCATGGTAACCAGGTCACTATAAACAGGATTTTGTTGGAATGTTTGTCAGGAAAACTTCTTCTTAACCTGTCACCAATTTCAATGAAACTACGCAGGAATGTTAGGGATGATGTGAAGAGGTGATCTGCAGATAAAAGTTTGTTTGTCATCAAAATTGCCTGATAAAGTTTCTATTGCTAAGGGAGTGGTAGCAGGAGGTATAAGGCCATTGGCGTACAGTTCTATTTTTGTTAAGACGTCATGAAGTTGGCAGTAACCAAACAAGGTGTCAACCCACTTAATGTCAAGGTCATTGGATCAAAGGGCAAGTCAAATATAACATCTCTTAATTAACTGCTAAACTATAAGGGTTAAATAACAAACTGGGGCCTTTCCTGATGTGTCAGTGTTGTATATGTGTGCAACCAACTTGTAACTAATTGATAATTGTGACTTTCAGATGTTTAGAGCTGCAAATCTACCTTTTATTCTATTTTCATTTAGACTTGTTGATAGATTCTTTACATATTGAATTAATGCTGCCATAGCGGGGCCTTAGAAATAGTTTCCATGTCTGCGCCATCTAGTTTTATTTAACATTATAATGTCTGTAATATTACCAGGTATTTAAATCTTAAATGTTCATAATATGCATATGAGAAGGATACAGGTAGCTCTAAATATTTTTCTTTTCTTTCAGATTTTATTAATGGTGCCCACAAGATGATGAGGATTTCTGGCTTAAGGAAAATCTGTCTGTTCATCCACTGTCCATGAATGAAATTGTTTAGGTTTATTTGCACTTACCAGGTATATGCAGAAAAGGTATATTGTCTTGATGAACACTTTGTAATTAATCCAATACCAAAATGCATAATGACTGTAAGGGGAAATAAACTTTTGATTTTAAAAGAATGAAATGTGCAGAAGAGATTTGTTGATGAAATCAATACCAGCCTGGCAAGAATGCCATCCAAACCTAAACATTTTATTTACTTTCATTCATTAATACGAAAATTAGTAAGGTTCCCTTTATCATATAATGCATTTAGACAGCAATTATTCTAAAATAGGCCAATCGTTGATAATCTGTTGAGAAAGCTCCCAATATCATCCCTTGTTAAGATGTTCATCTATCTCAGATGCCTCGTTAGCTGAACGGTCTAGACCATTTGACCAGATCGTGTTGACATGCTGTGTGTGGAAGGTCGAGGGTTCGCAGCTCGGCCGACTCTGAGTAAAAAGTTTCTCTCATACAAAGGCTTCTGCCCACGGTCTCTTCTCTTTTGTAAGGAGTTTAAAAAATCGTGAAGTACCAGTTAATGACATAAATACCCGAAAAAATTATATCAGGCCCCAGCATAAAAAATTCAGCAGTAATTATAAGAAGCCAAAAAGGCTTAGTCCCTAAGTTTGCAGAGCGTCCATAAATAACTGCCAAAGTAAAGTAAGTAAGAGGCCATAATTAATTATCTGTTGTCTCTAAGGAAGCACCTTTAACCACATTGTTTATTGTTATTTCTTATTGCAATACCTAACAATTCTGTGGTGTTAGCAACCGTTATCACCAAATTGGGGCCGCCATTCCATTCTCAGAAAATTAGTTTTTTCATGTCGTTATATACATGTAGCGCCGTTATGGTAAACAATGTTCATAATGTATGTCGTTGTCAAATAGGTAATAAATGAAACGAAACTGCAATACTGTTGTTTTATATACACGTAGTATATTTTTATACTGTCTTCTTAAGATTCAGTAAGGTTTGATTGAGTAGACCCAAACCCATGGAAACTAATATAAAGATATATGTAAGGCCATACCAATTTGATTTATTGTTCGTCAGATTTACCGCTCCTATTTTGGAAAAATAAAATAAAAGTAAAAGTAAAATATTACCGCTCCAATTTTAGCGTCAATGAAAAATGACGAATCTGGATATATTTTACAATGGTTTAAAATTTAGAAACGCCATTTTGGATCATTGGAATGTTTGAAATGAAGGTAAAAATGGTATTTTAAGCAGTTTTTTTTCGGCAGCAACACAATGGAAATGCGCGACGAGGCTTTTTCACTTGTGTATTAAGAAAACTGAGAATGCGTCAAAATTGCTTTTATCGTGTTGATCACTACATAATCCGGTCGCCATAATGTATTGCAAAATACCGCAATAGATAACTTATTGTTCCAAGATATCTTGATCAAATAAACAAAATACGGAACTCAAGCGGTCTCACTAAAAAGTGACTTCAATCAAATATCTTTCAAAATCCTGAATTAAGTAAACAACATCAGAAGACATGTTGTTAATACAAATGTATGACTATAATAACACCTCTATATTGAATTTCAAATCGATACTCTTCTCAAGCAATCGACCCAATTTGGCAGACATCAATGTCATTTCATCAGTCTTATTTTAGTAGACAAGGCCTAATGTTGATAGTTAAAAAACGTTTTTGTTATTCATATTTTGAAATATGTTTGTAGGTATTACCATTCGAACTCTCTTCCAGATGCCGTAGTTACTTAGTCATCAGTGGTCAGAACATTTAAATCCCGAATGGATGAACACTGGGTTCATGATGCTTATTCAACCACGAGATAAACAATAATGAACTTATTCATATATGGGACGTCAGCTTATGAACTGATATTAATCTTTCTGATTTGGATATATAGTACACAAATAATGCTTGTGTCCATTAATATCATTATTAATGTTACTGCAACTCAAAGGTTATGTCAGCAAAACACCTAGTGTCATACATCTAGCCTTCAGGGTTTGTTTTATATAGCGGTACATCATACCACGGATTTCGATTAGATTTTCTAAGTCCGTGATCATACATATATTTTGTCATCATTAATTTATATCATTTCAATCAAATATGCATTCTGCATGAAAAGAAGCATCTTAATACCTACAAGAAAAAAATGTGGTTGCTAAAAGGTGTTTCCTACGGATTTGGTTCAATCACTTAACTTGAATGAATGACCTTGGGTCTTCTAATAAGGTAATTCAAGAAAGCTTTTCTCTCAAATGCTGTTTTATTGCACAGCATTATGCAAGTAGTTTGTACCATGGAAACTATTTAAAAAAAACGCTACCACAGTTTAAATACATGTTCTATTTTGTGATACATTATATCAATAGTCAAACAATTATTCTGACATTTAGTTTTTTGAAAACTACCGCTCGCTCAAAATTTCAAGAAATTCAAAAAGAAATTGCGCCCGCTCGCTCCAATTTTAAAATATCATTTTCCGAAGAACAATAAATCAAATTGGTATGGCCTAAGTGTATGATGATCAGTCATCAATAATTGACTAAATTCAAATCCAGAATCAAAGAATGGAAAGTCATGCAGCATCCCTGCACATCTCTGGTTTTATATATATATATAGCAAAATATGTCACAAAGAAACAGACTTAGACTTTATCCTTACAACCTAATTATCAATTAAAAGACCAAACAGAACGATGCACAGAATGAGATCAACTAGAGACTGATGCAAAGAATGAAGACTTTTCTACGTTTGTCAAATGCAATTTAGGGCTGCATGGGAACTTTATGGGAGTATGGATGGCTTCAACATCCATAATTTATAAGAGAATACCTTTTAAAGACATAAATGTCAAATTATTTTGGATTGATCCCGAAAAGATATTGGTATCAAAACTCTTTGTAATTTCAGGAATCGGTCCCGAAAATCATATTCTTATTGAAGCACAGTTTTTTCAGATAAAGTTTCCGGATTAATCCCGAAAATCATATTCTTATTGTAGCACAGTTTTTTTTCAGAATAATTTCGGGATCGATCCCAAAAAAGCACTTCTTGCTAATTTTTGGGATCGATCCCGAAACTCATATTCTTATTATAGCACGTTTTTTTCAGAATAATTTTCGGGATCGATCCCGACAAAGGATTTCTTGCTAATTTTTGGGATCAATCCCGAAAATCATATTCTTATTATAGCACAGTTTTTTTCAGAATAATTTTCGGGATCGATCCCGAGAAAGGACTTCTTGCAAAATTTTGGGATCGATCCCGAAAATCATATTCTTATTGTAGCACAGTTTTTTGTATAAATGTTCGGGATCGATCCCGAAAATCAGCTAGAAATTCAGTGTTTTATTTTTGAAAGGGTATAAATACCGAGAAATCAAAAAGATATATCAGAAAATACCATTGTATCAATTGATCATTATGTGATTAAATGGCTTTATGCATCAGCATTTTTGTGATTGTACATGGGTGAATTACTGAAAACACACGTCAAAAAGAGGAACGCCATAAATTTTTCCTCTTCTGGAATATATAGAGTTTTGTACATCATGCAGTCATTCCTTTAACCAACAAATTTGTCGCCTCTTTTTATGTTTTGCTTTTGAATGTATTTGCTTCCTACAAAGCTACTAATATTGCTTTTGTGGAAAAAGAGGTACTGGTTCATTGGCCATGGGCACTACAGTACCAACTTGTGTATGTTAATGAGAGATATTTCTGTATATCATTGTTGTATACTCACAAGCAGTCTTCTATCTTATGTAAATTGATAACTGCACCTTTCAGATTATTGATTTGATAATATCAGAACTTAATATGACGATAGTTAAAAATCCTGGAGTTTACATTCGAAATAAGCAATATTTATTAAACACCATTTTTTATGGCAGAATTTCTTGCTGGATATAAGGTAGCTAAGATTATATTGTTACTTAGAAGAAATTTACTGAAAATCATAAATTTCAAGTCAGTTTAGAAGTCATTTGAGAAGTTAAAAGATTGTGGTAGTACTGTAGAATACCTTTTCATGCAAATCCGTTAAATTGTATCAAGAGAAGAGACAGTGGAGGGGAGATTGTTAGTTAGTTTGAATCTGTTTCTTTGATATGTGCGAGAGTTTTCTAATATAGATTTTCTTACTGTTTGAAGGTAAATGGTGCTACCAATACCGAAGTAGACAGAACCCACAGACATAGATGGGAGTTAATTGTGAATGCCCAACAAAGCTGGCAGATAACTTGATTTTCAGATGGTGATGAGAATCTGGCAGAAACGTTAGAATATATACATATAGCAAAACACTTCAAAGATATTTTCTTGTTTCATTGAAGGTATTACGAGAATCATGAATCAACAGTTGAGTTCAAATGGTATGTACCATTCTTCGTGCAGTTTTCATGACCATTTGTGACGTATGCACTCTCTGGATGAGGTTAAAATTGGTGAACAGTCCGCTAGATAATATATTTTATCCATTAATTTTTTTTTTCCGATGCAGACAATAAAATTGTTAGGATTTATATCTAGCTAAAATGCCATTCTGCAACATAAATAGTTGATACATTCTCTTAAAGATAATAAAGCACAAAATCTTTGTTAATAAACCAGAAATCAATAAACATTTAACAGATAACAAAATCAGACGTTTTTAGATTTAAAATTAGCACAAATATGAGTGTAAAACGTGAATATCGGTGAAGTTTTTATCACATACATATTTCATTATTAGAGGTTGTACTATCATACTAGGGCCATCAACAGTCGGGGCTTTATCAGGGAGTTTTGGGAATCGGACCCTGAGATCAAATTGGGAAAAACTGATCGATATAACAGCTATTATTATAACAACTAAATACTTTATTTCTTTTCTAAATTACTATATAAAGCACTGTCAGTACCCATCTTTCTTGTTTCGTATTAAAGTTAATTATGTCACAAGAAGCTCCTCAAGCATGTAAAACCACAATTTTTTTTTCAAGTGTCTGAATTGGGATTTTTTAAGGAGAAATTTCGGAAAAATAACACTCTTTTTTTCATTTTTCATGGGGATTGGATCCGTTTACAGGACCTAAAAAGAGGGGGGGGGATAAAGCCCTGACAGTAGACCAAAACCATCATTATTGCTCTATAATATAAAAGTAAATCGCTATCAGGCTTCCAACAGAAGTTAATGAAAGCTGTCTGTGCTTGGTTCCTCTGTGAGCGAGTTTCCATCTGGTCTGTTTGGTAGCTGTATATTGTTGTGCTACACTGTAGATGAAGATTGCTATCATGAGATTTCTTTTTAGAATCGAGAGAAGTCTCTTATAGTCTATGACATTATCCTATTTCATTGCAGAGATCAACCTCTAATTAAATGGAAGTAAAGGGAAACTTTCTTTATGGAGTGTAACAGTAGTTTTTTACAATGTCATGCTTGGGTTATTGTGGATTTTACCCAGGTTTTGGTGGAGGAGAACCCTAGGCAGCAGACGTTGGAATATATATAATGTCTTATTCAGTTGTGGATTTTAATGTTGACTTCAGATTTAGTTTCAGATGTAAATGTTTTGTCAATTTCAGTTACATTGGTCGATGGGAGATGTTATAGGTATGACAGGTTTGGAGTTGTGGCATCAAAGAATTTGAAGTTATGAGAGGAACCAAGCTTTCATTAATTCATATAATAATCTTATGATAGTTCAACAGTTATTCCAAAAATCAATCCACCCTTGGCCCCACCCCCTCATATCCCCAACAAAAGAGGGAACCAGGAGGAGGGGGGTTTATGCATGGGCTATGCTGTAGGCAAGTCTTGAACATGAAATTATATTTAACTATATTAACATCTTTAGTTTAATATTGATGCCTTTCATTCAAGAGGCTTTTTTCTTGTTTAAAGATGACTTCACCAATTTCCAATTTTCAAATTACTGAAATTAGAGAAGTACAGATGTAATTAAATACTATACCACAGATACATCTTCAATGTGTTGTAAGGTAACCACAATGAAAGAATCCCCCCACCCCCCAAAAAAACAACAAAACCTTCAGTTGTCATTATTGTCAAAACAAAAAGCCAGAAAGTCATATTGTCTGCAGAAATAATAAAGAAAACTTCTCTAACCAGTCAATTAATTTTCCAGTACATCTAGAGAGTGCTTTCACACCTGTCTTCTTATAACACTTTCACTACTAAATCTGTAAAATTGTTAAAACCTTGTATTTCACATATTGCAAGTACTTTGTAGTTAATTTCCTATTCAATTTATTGAAATCTATATTTCTATATACTCTTCTATCCAAACAGTTAACATTCTTGATAAAATGATCAGTCACTTTACCTTGTTATTATGCCATTAACATTCCATCAGATAAAAACCTTGATTATAAAGGGTGATAGAATTAAAAGTAAAATAACACTGGTTGCTTTTTCGTATATATAAATGAAGATTTGATTAATTCCTCAGTACTTATAAATATGAAAAAATATGTTTTTGTCAGAAATTGGCAGATCAATAATTTATGAAATATCAACAACCCCAGAAGTATGGTAGATAGTTAGGGGCTTTAGTTGGATTGTGTCATAAATGTTGATTGATTTTTTAAGGAAATTCTTTATTTGGTAATGTTTACAGTTTTCTAGCAGTGGTGATTATGACTGAATGATAAGTGACACTGGATGGTCTTTGGTAGGGTGCATTAGTATGTGTCAATGTTTATGTATACTAATAAGCAGGTGGTAAAATGTGTACCATGGTCTGCTAGCTTGTTTTGAATGTCTCTACCATCTCGGCAGGTCATAAAGTTAAAAAGTTTCAAGTTTTTAGAAAATTAAATTATTGAAGTTCAAGAATTTCTTGAGATTTTAGAACAGTTGGATTATTGAAATTTTTGGGTCTTCAGGACAGGTAATTAAATTATTGCGAAATTGTAGTAAAAGTTTTGTGTTAATGGTAATAGATGATTAATGAAGATTGCAGGATTAGGGGGCTCCATCAGTTTCTATGTTTGGATGGAAGGGTATATATTATTATTTACATGTAGATCAGGATTTGTTAGCCATGATTTGCTGTTGATATACATTAACTACAGAAATGTGCATAAAGTCAGTTAATGTTGCTCTTAATGTTCTCATCATTAGAAAAAAAAAGATAAATTGATGAATTTAACACATAATTAATTAATTTGAATATGTTTATTGTGTGAAATATTTTACTAATTAAATCTTGAGATAATTTGTGATTGCATAAATATAAATAACCATATTAAAGTACTGGTGATTCCTCTGACTTTTGTAGTGTATAACGGCAAAAGTGAGTGTTTATCCTTCTGAAGATATCTTTTGTGATCCTACTCCTTAATGTTGTATTATCAATTATTATTATTTTTTTTTTTTTACATAAAATTTGAACAAATGATTATTTTATTTCATTTTTTTAGACAAAGTAATGCAGTATGATCATGAAAATATCTTTAAATGTTTGTGTTGTTTTGAAGTAACCATTCTAGGCACATCAAAGATGCTGGGTGTAGTAACATTAGACTGCAGTCTGACTTTTGTGTATTTTGACTTATAAGCCAGAACCTCTTTTTTATACATTTGGTGTATGTGAGACCTGTCTTGTTTACTGTTGTAGTGTTAGATGGTGAGTACTGTTTTATTTGAGCTGTACTTTGTTTACAGTCCTCACTTCTAATATGTTTTATTCCCAAGATGGCTAGGCAGGCTTACAATTCAAGGGAAGTAACTCCCATGCACCATTGAAGGAGATTTAAAGCAAGCAATGAGAATGGTTCAATATCAGAGATAGCAATTAGAAGTTACATCAGATCAAGATAGATAATAAAATGGCTCTTTATTCGAAAAAATGTTATTAGAAGTTATGTAGATAATGGAAAAAATATTAAAATAAACTTCTTTTGTAAAGCAAAGGTCATAACTCATCTAACAATCAACTCTATTATTAAATATGTTTTTATGAAGATTAAACCGTCAAAATAATTGTGAATATGCTATAATTGATTTGAAAATATAGCTGCGTTTCTATAAAAAATAACACAAGTATTTTGAATCTTAAACAGAATAAATTTCTTTAGTCAGTTAAAGAGTCTGAATTTCAAATTTCATTTAGTATTCATCATTCACAGCACCTATGTACATTGTAGATGCACCATTAGTTCAAGTATATCAATAATATTGACAATAGTCTCTAATACTCTCTATATTATATTAATGATTTGATTTAATTAAACTGTTGTTACTGCCAATGGTAAGCATGAAAATGCAAAGAATTTGTTAAAAAAAAAGCATTTTACTGCAAACATCAAAGTATCAAGAAAACGTAAGAAAAAGAATTCACTGATACTCATTCTTATTCATTATAATGTTATCACCAAACTTTGTTATTTTCTCAGAGCTACACGTTTAAAGGTTAATGCTGTAAGAATTTAATAAACAATGTTAAATTATTAGTGAGTCAGATGTTAGTTAATATTATTTTACATCTTGGGAAACTTCCACTATTGCATAAACTTCATATTTGAAAATAAAGAGTCCCTGCTCTTGCTGCAGCTCAAGATTAAAACATTAAACTATTTCTTTTCTTAATTTGTGTAAAATTGAAGTTTTACTTTACTATTTTCATACTATTCCTAATATATATTTAATGCTATAAAACGTCTGTATTTAGGCTGAGGCATGCTCTTCTGTCCGGAACCAACAGACAAGAAGAGCAAGCTTTGACCTGTGTTGTAGATCTGCTTGTCACTAACCTTTGGTTGCCAGTTTCATGCTTTTTACTGTTGTCGCAGCTTTTCAGTTTTGTACACTGCATGCATGAACATCTATAATGGACCCTATCACTTCCGGCATTCAGATTGAACTTGCTCAAATTCATTTAAAGGACTTGATGTGATGCTTGGTCGTGGAAGGGTTCATCTTCATTCTGAGTTTATCATTCTCTCAAAGTTCAATCAAATAAACTTAAGTTGAATTGAACACCTATGTAAGTAGCCATATTACAAATGCAACACGAAATCACCCCTGGCCCTGGTTTCATCAACGTTCCTTAACTTAAAAATCTCCATAGGAAAGCATTACAAAATTTAAGGAGAAAATCCTTAGTTAAGGAACTTTCCTTAAATTCTGTAAATTCCCATGAAGAATTTTAAGTTAAGGAACGTTGATGAAACCGGTGCCTGGTGACACATTTAAACTATTCCAGATCAAAGTTTGGAATAGTTCCTCATGAAATTTCAGGGTGAATGAGTTAATTGCAAGACAATCTTATTCTTTACATACAACTGTATGTTTAGTTACATATTCAGTGTGTATTTACATTGAATCCATTTCAGGTCGTGTACATTAATTGTATCGGCAGTGAAGCTCTCACATATATTTATGTTGACTTAAGTTATTCAGTAAAAAAAGTAATATTGGTATGATGAAGTTTAACAGCACATCTTGTGTGTAAATTGTTGTTGGGGGGGACTTTTAGTTTGCGCTTCAATGCCTCGTATGCATCGCTGTAAAAAAAAATAAAAATTAACATTATCCTAATACATGCTTGCCAACCATTTGAAATTTCAATCAGGGCGATTCCATGTGCCCAAATTACCATGCATTAATGTATCTTTTGAGTTGTTCTGTTATTTGAAATATATTTGCTAATTACTGGCTGAAAATTTAACATTTTCAGAGATGAAAATCCTCTTGACGAAGGAGGAATTCCTCCTTTTTGATAACTTTGCTGTTAAGCTTATTCTTTAATTTCCCTTTAAAACCCCTTAAAAATGTGGGTTTCCTCCTTTTTCACAATTGGTTGTTTTCATCTCTGAATTTTAGGATCCATACTGGGAAAACTTCTAAAATTTAAATGGGAGAATTGCATCAATTGTTAAGATTGTTTTACAACAAAGAACAGAAGCTATCATTGTCCACCACTATAAACTAAACGACTACTGAGAGCAATGAAATCATATGTACAATATATGCATATATGCAAATTATATGTGTGCAATATAAAGGTGATACACATTGATACTTGTTGTGTTGTTAATAAAAATACAAATGTATACATAAATAAACAAAAGGTTTGATATGCTACACAGTTGAACCTCATTATCTCAAACTTGTATAACTAAAATACCGTGTTTAATTCGAAATATTTCATTGGTGCAGGCCAAACTCCACACTGATTATTCAAACTCGCTTTCTTTGAAGTTTTCCACAGTCCTGCTGACTTTTCGATAATGTGATTTAACTGTATTCTAGTGTAGGTATATATATAGTCTGCTAATGTGTAATACTGGACACTGTACAAAGTAATACTGAACTCTGTACAAAGCTTGCAGGATATTACATCTGAAGGGTCTGATATTTGTGGGATATATGGTGCCTTTACATTGTTTGTTTCTCCTTGACAGGTCAGACCCCAATGTTTCCACCCTACACCCCACTCCAACCATTACAGCCAGAAGCAGGATTTGGGGAAAGTAAGTAATCAATTTTAATTTTGCAGTTCATTAAATATTTGTCAAGACCAACTCAATTCATCACCTCATGAAATTGACCAAATCAAGATTCCATTCTTAATTGAAAAGTGGTATAAATTTGCACATCTTCAACTATCTCTTGGCAAATACAGGACAGTATCCTAATTGTGAAATAAATTTTTAGTACATAGACAAAATCAAAGATCAAGGCTAAGGGTCAATGTTTCAGAGGTCAACTGTCATACAGCTTTTCTTTACTGATAAATGCACAACATGAAGTTATGACATCAAAGGATTAAATAAGGATTGTACCTCATTTTGACTGTGTATACGGTAGTATGCCCGCAGTTGGCAAAGAACATGTTCTATGGTGCGCGTTTCAAAATATTGAAGGAATTGAACAATGACCGTCAGCGAATATTTATTGTTCTGAAGCGGGAACGACGCCATGTTTGAACACAAAATCAATCTTTGAGGCTTTTTTCAAATTTCATTGCGTATGCGGTAATTTATTCGCAGTCAAGAGTTTACTAAGCTCAAGAAGGGAGAGGTGTAAATATAATTCTGTAAAATGAACTGTATCTCATATTATGTTAATCATTACTTTCAAAAAAATAGTTCATGAACAGTAGTTGTATTACTTAACCTTTCAAGTTTAACTCATGATCATTCACCCCTGAAATTTCATATTGAACCATTCCAACGTTTGAATAGGAAAAGTTGAAATGTGTTTTCAGGGATGATTGAGTTAAAGGCCCAATATACATAACTTCAGGAAATTTTTCGGGATTCTGAAAAATTCTGAAAAAAAATCCAGTTGATAACCAAGCAAAAATAGGACTAAAAGGAATTAACCCTGAAGAAGCAGCGATAACATTATTTGTTCATTTCTGTCTCAACAGATCCACCTGTCCCACCTATTCCACCAGTAACTGGAACACCACCGGACGGTTCAGCACCAGTCCCACGTCTCGCAGACTTTGTCTGTCCTCCACGACCTAACCATGGCACAGACGGCAAACCCATCCTGCTCAAAGCTAATCACTTCCAGGTCCGCATCCCCAAGGGCTTCATACACCACTACGACATCTCCATCACCCCTGATAAGTGTCCTCGCAGGGTCAACAGGTAAGAATACGAAGGTCCAGGTACATATATTACTTATTTAATAATTTAGATTCAGCAAAGGTAATATGGTAATATAATGTTGCTAATCTATTTATATTTTAATTATGAAAATGCTTATTGCTGTCGCATCAAAATCATCATCTGTAAAAATAGAAAACATCTAATTACCATACATGGTTATCAACTTTGGAAAGCGAAACCAACACTGAGCAGGTTAGTATTTCTTTACAAAGAAAAGAAATTCCTTTAGACATAAACCGTACGCCATAAAAAGACAATAGCTCCTGAACCATAAATCCAGATGTTTTATTTTATTCACAGGGAAATTATTGAGACTATGGTCAACTCATACAGCCAGAAAATCTTCCAAGGACAAAAGCCTGTGTTTGATGGCAGAAAGAACCTATACAGCCGTGAGCCACTGCCGATCGGCAGGGAAAAGGTACAAGATATTGTTTGATAAACTAGCTTTCTCGTTCAAGGTTTCCTAGCAGATGCAAGTTCAGTCATTTGTGAAGTCACTTTTAAAGATATAGGCAATGAGTTTATTTGAAGTGTAATTTTGATTTGAATATTTATTTTCTTACAACAACAAACTCTGATAAATTTGTTGAGGTCAAATGCGCAAGTCCAAACCATTAATTGAAGCCATTATTGAAAAGGTTTTAAATGCATAATATTATTTAATGACAGGATATTGGTTACTGAAAAAAATCATCAGAGAAATAATCACTTTCATTCTCATGATACAATGTTTGTTTCAGCATTAATGGTTATGATTTTTTGTATGCTTTAAGCTGAGGGCAGTTTGGCTTTTTCTCAGCTTTTAGTTTTAACATATATTGTTGAACAAGAGTCAAAATTGTTATTGTGTTACACTGTTATTAATATAACATCACAGTTAACTTAGAACATTATATTATATTATTGAGTTCAAAGGTTAGAAATAATTTCACAAAAGAAAGGTTCATCACTTTTAGTATACAGACTTGGAAGTTCAAAGGTCAAAGTTGATTTCACAGCAGAAAAAAGATCTGATTGGTTCATTACTTTTTATATAGAGACATGGAAGTTCATAGGTCAAAAATGATTTCACAGCAGAAAAAAGATCTGATTGATTCATTACTTTTAATATACAGACATAGAAGTTCAAAGGTCAAAATTGATTTCACAGCAGAAAAAAAGATCTGATTGGTTCATTACTTTTAATATACAGACATGGAAGTTCAAGGGTCAAAATTGATTTCACAACTGTTTAATATGATGAATACATTTCCCGATAGCATATTTGATTTTCATGTCTACTGAATAAAGTATTTGTTGTTATACATGATCACACGTATTATCGGCCAATCTGCTTTATCAATAGATAGAAATGTATAATCAGAGACGTGATTTGTTGGTCTTCCTGCAGAGAATGTGATAAACCCAAACATAGTTTGTTGGTGTCCTGTAGAATGGTGTAAATACAGACATAATATGTTGTTATATCATAGAATGGTATATCCTCATTCATTTACTCCTCCAATATATACAATACTTAGCAGCCAAGTTTAGTGGATCTGGTGTATTTATCTCTATCCTTATCATAACTCCATGTAGATGCATCATGTCCATGTACTTGTTGAGAAACACATAAACCTGTATCAATAGAGCTTGTGTTTGTATTACTGGTATACCAATACTTTGTCCAAACACAGGTATTTCTGTAAGGACCTAATATGGTTCGATAAACTTTTACTCCCATATTTTAGTGGTGCTGTTGCTTGTCAATTATTGATAATAGATTAAACTGAGGTAGGTTACTTTTGTTCCAATCATTAAGTACATAATCAGCAACTGTCTTGAGTCAGTAATTTACTGTTTATCGTAAAACAACTTTTGAAAGAAATTCTTCACTCAAGTCATAATTTTAAGCTTAGACTTAAACATAAATCACAGTTAGTGCCAGTTGTAATACAAATTTTCCCTAACAGTTTCTAAATTATTTTGTTCAGGTCTAACAGTCAGTGATGGTTGTAGAATATACTTACCTTGCATTGATTTGCTTTTCAGCACTCAAATTGGCTTTGATGTTGTTTACATATTAAGTGCACCAAGTTATGTTACAGAAGTAAAGAAATATTGATTGAATTGTATGTCTTTATCCTCCTTACCTCAGTTAACTACATAATTGTGTGATACATTGTATATTAAACAGAAATATTATGGAACAAGATAAGCTATGGTTCCTCTTTATGCAGTGATTTTGTTTGCCCATTTTTACAGCCGATATAAGACTGTTTCCCCCAGACAAAACTTGTGCTAATTTCCCATGATGAAGCAAAATTCAAGAATATTTTTCCAATTTATCTGAAATTCCTACTTTATTTTCCCAATTAAATAAGGCACAGGCTGCTGAAAAATCTAGTCAGTAAAAGCACTGTTATGAAATATTTTAATTAAAACTTGATCCCCTTAATTATTAGTTTATAATGTTAATCTTTGGCAATTTTGTATTGGAATAGAGTCTGAAAATCAAAATTTGAACAATTCCTTAGCAAGACAGGGTCACTGGATTAACTATTTAGACACACTGCCTGTGCATGTATTTCCAGTTTCTTTAGGCTGCTGCTCTTGTTATATAATATTTTTTACTGTATACCCTTTCAAAACCCTGTTGTGCTATTTCAAAAGTATAAATTAAGTTGACATTATATTGTAAATCAATTGTATGATTTTGAGGGGAAGAAGTAACAGAAAATGACATTTTTTTTTAAGTTGGAGATAATGGAAAAGAAAAGAAATTCATTATTAAGGATTGAAACTTTTGCAAATATGATAAATATTTAAATTTATGAGTGCTTGTTGATAGTGTTTTTGTGGTTGGTACTGAGAGGAGAAAGGAGACTAACACATATAAGTGCTCTTGTTGAGACAATTATGCTGATTGCATTGACAGGTGGAGTTAGAAGTAACTCTGCCCGGCGAGGGCAAAGATAGGGTTTTCAAAGTTGCTATAAAGTGGGTCGCACAAGTCAGTCTCTATACACTGGAGGAGGCTCTTGAAGGACGTTCTCGGCAAATGCCATTTGAGGCGATTCAGGCACTAGATGTTGTAATGAGGCATCTACCCAGCATGACGTAAGTATTCCTCAGCGTGGCGGTCATTTGAGCTGGGATCGGTGTAGCCTTGCCGCCAGCCTGTCGTATGTGCCTGCCTGACCATTTCATGTGCATACATACCCTCTGACAGTGTCTTGTCTTGCCTCGGAGCTGTCTAGCATTAACATTGTGTATTGTGTGTTGTTATTTAGTAACCTAGAGACTTTTAACATCTTTTCATGTTGTCGCATGTTTGTATTTGTCCATCATGTAATCAGTTTATCAATTTTAAATAAAAAAAATAATCACTGACTTTAAAAATTGAAAGGACCAGCAGATTTTGTCGTTATTTATCAACTTTCATACCATAAATACTTTTAGTTTCGGTATGGATTGCATGATTGTTATTGTGAAATTAATCAAGGATTTGGTTGGTGCAAACTTGCAAAACAAAGATGTATTTGGCAAAACAAAGATGTATTTGGCAAAACAAAGATGTATATGATGGACAAAGAACCATGGGTCAGGATGACATGTATGTAGCGTGTACTTACCTAAAGCATTAACACTGGAGAGGCCCTTGACCTGGTCCGTGTCCGGGCCTCACTCACCCATGTCACAGGGATCCATGCCTTTGGACACTTCCTAGTGTGCCAACTAAGGACTAGGCCAGGCCATGTGTCTAGGTGTGGCGTATAGTAGTTTAGTACTAACATGGAGTGGCCGGTTTTGTCTATTGTTAACAGGTCGAGTTGCAAGTAACATTACCGGGCGAGGGCAAAGATAGAGAATTTAACGTAGTCATCAAATGGCAGGCACAAGTGAGCTTGTTTGCTCTTGAAGAGTCGTTAGCGGGGCGTATACACCAGGTTCCCACTGACGCAACCCAGGCCTTAGACGTCATATTACGTCATCTTCCCAGCATGACGTGAGTATAGACTGAGCCAGAAACAAGGATTAAACATTTCAGGCCACACCAGACTTAAAAAGTGAAAAAAACCTCTTTCACGTTTCAGCATGTTCAGAATTTCAGGCTTTAAACTTTGTACATGCTAATTATGTCGTTGGAAGTGTTCGATCCTGAGAACAAAGACAAAGCTCTTAGGCCACCAGTGCTTGCTGACATTTTCCAATATTTCAATTTATATTTTGTTCTTCCCAAAAGAAATTGAAAAAAAGTGAAATATAACAAATTGGATGTTAAAAAGATTCCCGAGACGTAGATTGTGTTTTTATTATTGGATTTGTGTATTGCAGTTATCTCCCCTTAGATTTCATCACATTTTTTCTAGATTTTGTTTTTGCTGTTGACATATTTCATGGCTAACATTCTCTTTCACTCATGTGACTGCACAGATATAATATGTTCCTCCTGCACTTTAAACACATCAACCCTCTCTCCTATACCATCATCAAATGGGCTTTTAAAGAGAAATTAAAAGGAATTTTACCTTGTGCTTGGCATGACCTTTACTACTTCAGGCATGGTTTAAATTCTTTTCTCTCGCATCTCTCCATTTCTTCATTGCTCGTTGTTTTTGTTTTTATTTTCATCCCACATTTCATGTTGATCTGTCTAATCTCTGAAAACATTTATTTGGCTTCAAAACTCTTCCATGATTCATTGATTCAGCAGTTTGCTTTTAGTGATTCACTGTGAATGTTGGAGTGGAAGAGCTCTTAAATGATTATATGCTTCATCCATGTTCGGACTATTGTCAGGAATACATCATCATCATTTGTTAAGATAATGTGAATGGTTAAGTTCATTTATTGTTAGGAAATAGTGAATTTTGACATGGGGTAATTTTGCACCAGACTTGGAATTTTCTGTTAGAACGACAAAAAACGGTTTTAAAAATGGGAATTTTCTGTTAGAATGACACAAAATGGTTTTAAAAAAGTGGAAATCTTTGAAAGGAATTTTCTGTTAGAACGACACAAAACTGTTTTAAAAATGTGGAAATCTTTAAAAATCTACTTTTAGCCAAATATGTAAAGCATGGCTTTCTTGTTTATATTCATGTGTGTGTGTGAAATAATACCAACCAATACAGGTTCTTTATCTATAATTAGATGAAGTGACTCGCAAATGAAAAGTATTTCATAGTTCATAATAAGAGCTCGCAACACTACCCAAGTAGTTGTTTTAAAGTACCTTTTTACAAGTGTAATAATGGTATGCATGCATGTTGTATGTCGTTATGTTAAATGGAAGAGTTGAAAGGTCAGTTATATTTTGGAAGTAGATGTTAATTGATATGGTGAAGTGACTTGACTGATTGATGGTAATCTTTCCTTGTAAGGGGATATGACCTTTCACCTCTAAATCACGATTCCTTTTCATTCCATTTAGTGTTGTCCACATTGTTGTCATGTTTTCTTCTCACTAAAACAAAGGGGAAATAAAGCATTCAGTTCTTCAACAGTACTAAATTTATGACTTTGGAAGGTTAACACTGCTTATGATAGTTAAAGGGGAAAACATGATTCCTTGTTTTATTGAATAGGGAAACATGATTCCAGGTTCTGTTGAATCAGAGAAACATGATTCTTTGTTTTGTTGAATGGGGAAGCATGATTCCAGGTTCTGTTGAATCAAGAAAAAAGTGATTCCTTGTTTTATTGAATGGGGAAACATGATTTCAGGTTCTGTTGAATCAGAGAAACATGATTCTTTGTTTTGTTGAATGGGGAAGCATGATTCCAGGTTCTGTTGAATCAGAGAAACAGGATTCCTCATTACATTAGATAAGGGATCATTGTTCCTTGTTGTATTCAATGAGGAGTTGTGATTTTTTGTGACAGTGAAATTCAGGAACAAGGCCTTGACTTGGTATAGTTTTAAAGGAGGAGGATTTGCCCGAAGTCCAAATAATTTGTTAGTTGTCCCCAGAACCAAGCTAAATGGTGTGTGCTAGTGTACAGTGCAAAATGAAGAATTCAAAAGCTTCTTTCTATGATAAAGACGAGGCAACAATGCTGTTGTTTAGATATATTACCTGAAAGGTGATACAGCTTTAAGTACTAGCTTCATTCAGTAGATATGTCCGTAGTCATTGAGAAGGGCTTGCTAGAACTATTGGTTATAGTGGTGAAAAGTTGAGTGTTGGCCAGTCCAGGGCGTACAGCAGTAAAATTCCTTTTTAAAAGAAAGGGTAATATTATTTAACTTTTCATTTGTACAAATGTTTGTTACATTATTGACATGTATACACCGTCCTAATCTTTCCTTTTCATAACTAATTCTGTAGTACTTAATACATTTTTGTGCTTTCTATTGGCGAAATACTAAAACTGTATTATGAAGCCTCCCTATCACAGTATTATCCATTACCGTATTCACATTCACATGATTAAGCTAAATGTTGGAATCACAATCTAAATTTCTATCATGTTGCCCAATAATGTTAAATTCATTTTACGACAATGAAACAAAATCACCAGAAAATGCTATTCAGTTGTTACAGAAATGTTTCAAGTCAGAACATAATTAATAAATTAAGAGGGAAGTATGTATATGTGTTTACTAAAGAAAGGAAACATGATACACTAGATTAATGTTCAATGCCAATCTATGTATACTTAATGTGTAATCACACCTACTAACACTGGTGGAAGAGAAAATATAACATTGTAAACCTTATGTTACTGAAAAATATACTTTTATCTAAGTACCATGATGTTTTAATTATGTCTATTTTCTGTGGCAAGGATTGGAAAAAGAATTTAAATATAGCCATCCAGATTATGTTCAACATTTCATGCGTAATTAAGAGAAGCAATGCAGTATTATGATGATGAATATCTTGACTTTTGGTAGAAAAATCACTAGTTGAATTTTACAAAAAAAAATTCTAGCAGTGTGGAGGTTGATAGGGGTATATTTTAGGAATGTCTATCAAAGGTCAAGGTCACAAATTTTGTAAAAAAAAAATAGCACTAATTTACATGGTGGCAGAGAAATTGATGTCCTACTCTTTATATTTAAGTTGAAAATAACTTGTACATCTGACATCATATGGTATAGACTGTTAGCTGATATGTAGTTCCATATGGCATAAAAACAAACAGTGGGATTTTATAACTCCTAGGGAGATCTTTTCTTTTATTTCAAGTTAAGTGCTAGGATCAAGAAAATACACTAGGTTTTTGAAATATTCTCAGTTATGAAAAACTTGAATTTCAAAGGTAGTGCCAGGATCAAGAAAATATTTTTGAAATATTCTTATTTATGAAAAATTTGAAATTCAAATGAAGTGCCAGGATCAAGAAAATACACTTAAGTCTATGATTTGACAGAGCGATCCTGACAATTTATCAATGATCAGTCTGACTTATGTTGGTGTGGTTTATGTTTTGCTAGCTACACACCTGTGGGTCGATCGTTTTTCTCCCCACCAGAGGGGTATGACCACCCCCTAGGAGGAGGTAGAGAGGTGTGGTTTGGTTTTCATCAAAGTGTTCGCCCATCCCACTGGAAAATGATGCTGAATATTGATGGTAATGTACAAAAATTGGATTAACTCATTCACCCCTGAAACTTCCCTATGGACTGTTCCAACCTTTGAATTGGGAGAGTTCAAATGTGTCTTCAGAGTTGAGAAAGTTTTTACTTGTGTTATAAAATTCTCAATGAAAACATTTGTCTTATAATTAAGTATCTGCCTTGTGTAAAAATAAACTCTTTAATACAGTAAAACCTCACTTACTTGAACCTGGTTTACTCAAATACCCTTCATTCGTCAAATATTTTGTTAGGGCCCAACAGAGTTCGAACATATTCAACCTTGGATTATTCAAATTATTATGTATTCCTCAAACTATTGATCATTTGGTTTACTGTATTGATCAGGTCAGCATGAGTTCGAGTAAGTGGGGTTTTACTGTACCAGCAGTTAAATGAATGAAAAATACAACAAATGATTTCACTCAAGACACATGATCATTCACAGGGAACTTGAAATATATGAAATATTTTTAATTTCTATATCAGTAATATTCATAGCTTTTCTGCCTGATGTGGACACAAACCTTTATGAAGGCACACTTTTATATGGCACACTTAATTTGTAATGGTCTGGGTTCTCTATTGTCACAAATTGTGCAACAATCCTTACAGCAAACAGCAGCAAAACAGTACAAAATAGGCTGAAGTTGTTAATACTCGACATTAACTTAGGTAACTGTTTGTCATTCCAGTGTCTGCCACAGCATTCTATAAAGCTCAGCCGGTGATTGAGTTTCTGTGTGAGGTTTTGGATATCAAAGACATCAGTGAACAGAAGCGACCTCTGACCGACTCACAAAGGGTCAAGTTCACTAAGGAAATCAAAGGTAAATATTGGATATTAATTACAGAATATGAAATTGATCTTATAAACCTGTTATGATTAGATGGTGGAACGCAGGTCGCAACACCGATATATTTCTGTGTATGTAGCGGCGTTAAACCCGTAACTAAGATGGTGGGCTGTTAAAATTGCCCAGCATCTGTGGTCCCATGTTCTTAGGGCTGTTCCACAATTAACCATATGGGTGGGGTGGGAGGCTCTTTTTCAGAGACCCCACCACCCATCAAATATTTAAAGTGATTTAGTATAAGGAATTGTAGACATCTGATTTTTACCCTACCACCCACGATATATTAATTCAGGTGGCTCTCACTTGCCCCACACAATTATGGAACAGCCCTTACCATTTCTCAAAGAATAAGCTTGAACTTCTTGCCCAATTCAGATAACAAAAATAGGTACTGTTGTTTTGGATATTTCTCTGCATTCATCATAGTTAAATGTCCCTGGATGATGATGTTTTACAGGACTTAAAGTAGAAATCACTCACTGTGGGACAATGAAGAGAAAATACAGAGTGTGTAATGTCACACGAAGGCCGGCACAAACTCAGTCGTAAGTACCAAGGATCACTCCAGCTGTAGTATACAGTAATCATACTTATTTTGGTGTGCTCAAATTTTAGTGCATAATCAAATTTTAACAGATTGGTGCAAAAACAAATCGCCCCCCCTTACATGTTTCCATAATAGCACTATCGTAATGTTGCAGAATGCTTTCAGCTCGAAAATCATTATGATAAGATCACCACTTAATCACGTACGTTTACAGTGATTCATTTTCATGGAGCTTACATTTAGACATGTACTTAACATATGTCATGATATATTTAAGGTTGTTAATATATCCTTTTGAAAAATTATTAAAACAAAGCTGTTTGGATATTACAAAGGGATATATAGAAAAAAGCAAGTTTCCGCCAACAATTGAGTCAGTAAGGTTATCCAGAGTTCGCACAGGGCCTTGAAAAGCCTTGAATTTGGTTAGACATAATCCGTATGAACCCTGTTATCAAACTTGCATTGAAGTCAATTTACATCCCTTGCATTGAATTTAAAATATATATTTTAAGGGTTGTGTGAGATGTCATACCCATATAATCATTAATACATGTGTATGTGTTCAAAAGCTTGTTAGTGACTTAAGTCACTGACTGATAAGAATGCAATAATTTTCACATGCTCTAACATCAATGTTTGAAAGTTAAACCTTTTGGACTTTAAACATTTATATACATGTTGGGCACCATTTTTTGTTGCCAGATTCCCTCTACAGCTAGACTCTGGTCAGACAGTAGAATGTACAGTAGCCCGATACTTCCTGGAGAGATACAAGATGAAACTCATGTAAGTACAAATGTACTGAGGTAGTGTTGTAACCTAAAACACTTGGTCAGGACTTACATTATCCTGATTACATCGCTCTGTTGGATTGGTTAGTGAAAAAATTTGAAAACCAAAGTGATGCATGCATTATGAAAATACTGAAGATGTCATGAAAAAGAACACTTTATAACTTGCTTTTATGTATTGTTTCTTTAAACATAAACTTTAATTAAAGTAAATGAATAGAAGCAAGTTTCTAAGTAGAGAAAAAGAAGTTATTTTACGTAGGTTACTGATCTGTAAAATTAAGCCTTGAAGTAGATCCTGTACAAGTTTTCAGTTTTGAAATCAACCTTGATTTGTGTATTTAACAGGTACCCTCATTTACCATGTTTACAAGTGGGACAAGAACAGAAGCATACCTATCTGCCATTGGAGGTACGTTAATGTCAACAGCTGAGGTTTATCAACTGTAAAAATATACTAGTAAAACCCCACTTACTCGAACTCATACCTATCTACCATTGGAGGTACGTTAATGTCGACAGCAGTAACTTATCGACTGTAAAAATATACTAGTAAAACTCCACTTGCTAGAACTTATGGGGACCTGATCAATAGTTTCAGAAAGATATGGTATTCAAGTTAAAAATAAAATTTTGAATTAGATCTAACCTACCGGCCTAGCTTATTGTAGCCCACCACCCTTCTTCCTTTACTTGTACTTTTGTGTGGGATAATCTTGTATACCAGCACTAGCTGCGAATGAAAAATAATTGAGTCTACACTATTGTACTCCAGCTCTTTTTGTTTATTTTCTCATATACTCTATCATCAAGCAGTGATAAATTTGTACGAGTCCAAAGTCCAGTACTCTTCGAATTTGTATGGGACTCGCAGATTTCCTGGAAGTACTTGAATTTAGCATTATGGGACCCATTGTTTTTAGCAATACAGTTAAAAGGGACTCGTAGAAATAAACTGTAGATTGATCAATGATTTAGTACAAACATTTAGCTGTACAAGAAATGGACATGATTGAGGAATTAAAACAGCTTCACATATATCTTGGGGCTATTCCATAATTGTTTGGGGGAGGTAAGAGGCATCTGTACTAATATATCATGGGTGGTAGGGTTTAAACCAGCTATACCAATCCTTATATGCAATCACTTTTAATATTTGATGGGTGGTTGGTTCTCTGGAAAAGTGCCTCCCGCGCTCTCCTATATGGTTAATTCTTGAACAGCCTTTGTGTATCTCCTATTATCTTCATATAAGGCCAGACAAAAGGAAAAACATGTTCCAAGTAACATATTGAAATAAGGTCAATTCTCCAATCACTTTTCTAGGAACTGTATTTGATTTTGGTAATTTTTTATTTGTCGCCCCTTGTTTATGTGTTTTGACTCATTCTTTCCCTTTATTTGTACAGGTGTGCAATGTAGTGGGTGGCCAGAGGTGTATCAAGAAGCTGACTGATATGCAGACATCCACAATGATCAAGGTTTCTCAAATAAGTTGCCATCTCTATACAGCAGATCTCGGAGGCATACACACACTGAAGGGGGGACAAAAATCTCTCCTCGTGTCTTTTATCACAATTTTAATGTTAACAGATGTTATAACTGAGATATTATTAGGTATATATCTCCTGTTGTCAAATACACTTTTAGAGACCACACAAAAAGCATATGTGGTTTTTTATGTACGATTCAGTTACTAATAGCATCAGAAGTTTTTTTCTCGTAACGTACAAGAGAAGAAGTATTGCAATAGTTTTCTTTACTGTGGATGTATTTAGTCATGATTTCCCCCAGGCCTGCACTGTTTCTATATATGTCATCCTAACTACTTGCGGACCTACTTCTGGGTGTCAATTCTGTTTGGACTGAATGCTGCATGGGATCTTCTATGAACTTTCTAGTGATTGACTTGAATATAACATTCTACCAACTTAGTTTGCTTGTTGGAAGTAATGTAATTCAGTTATTTCATTTTGTTGAATTGAAAATGCTGTAATATAACACATTGGTTTTCCAGAAAATTCTGAACTACTGGTTTGTTGATAAGATTCGGCATGGAAGGAAATGTTTTTGTCAATATTGAAGAAATGAGTTTCTGTTCACAGAATAAAAGTATTTTCCGAATTTAGTCGGTGGCATATTTTGTATATCAGAGAAATAGTTTCTGTTGAAGAATGGATGTGTTTTTCCGAATTTAGTCGGAGGATTATTTTTATTTAGAAAAATGAATTGCTGTTTTGGAAGTGGAAGCATTTTTCGTCAGGCATATTTGTAGATCAAAGAAATGAATTTCTGTTGAAGAATGGATGTATTTCGTCTGAAGAATATTTTTATGGCGAAGAAATGGGTTTCTATTTGGAGAAACTTGAATTGGAGGCATATTTGTATGTCTCCATGTTACGTTTTTGTGGAGGCATATTTCTATGTCTTGTCCTTGCTGTTGCTGTATACAGCTGAAACTTACTTGAGATTTGACTTTGGTCTAACAAGTGACTATGTTTTGTCTGGCTAGAGTTACAAGTTTTTGCTAGAATATCTTTATTCTGACATTCGTAGCGTTTTTACAAGCAACCAGATACACTTCAAAAGAAATTCCCAGGTTTCTTATATTCAAAAAAAGAAGGATTAAAAAGTTAATCTTTTCTGCTTGTTGGTGTTGAAGTATTTGTTTTATTGTCTTTATATTAAAATTGGCATTAGAAATTCACAGACAAAAGGAAACTTCCTATGCAGATTTGATTTGCCATGTGTTTCCCCATCATTTCATGCTATAGACATTTAGTACAAGTGTGTTTGGCCTTTGCTTCTTAAATCTTTGTTTGGTTTGGCTTTCTGTTATGCTTCTGTCTGCATTATTTCCTCATGCAGGTCCTTCATGAAAACATAGACCTTGAAAATTAACTAATTTAACCCTGAAGACATATCAACTCTTCCATTCCAAAGGTTGGAAAAGTTCAATATGATAGTTCAGGGTTGATTGATTTGACTTCGTCCTCATGCTGATTTGGTAGTATTCGATAGTCAAAGACCATACCTAAAAATAGTCTTTGATGTTGCTATGATAACTATCTTATCAATTGGTTAAGAAGAGGGAATCTGAGTATATTTCTTGGTATATAGTTCATTGAATCGTAATTCTTTAAACAAATCTTTTTGACCTGCTAAATTCATGCATTGAAATGTGCTTTTTTCAACTTTTTATATAGTAATAGTTAATAATACAAAAAAAAAAATGTAATATAAAAATCGATTTCTTTTGATGTCTACTGGGTGAAATCTGATCTGATGAAGCTGTCTTCCCCTGGTTATGTGTATGCCTGTGTGGTTGCTGGCGTTGACATAATTTGTGTATTTAGTTTGGTGCTACGTACATTATGTTTAAATTCCTATGATGTATTTTGGATTGTGATAGTAGCTAGTTTGTAATTTTACTTCATCATTCACAATATTTATTTCTGATAAATGGTAATACTGCAGAATAGTAATGTTAAGTATTAAACGATGTTGAGAAATGCCGGGGATGGGGGGGGGGAATCTTATGCAGTGTTATTGAATATTTGATACTGATGATTAAAAAAAAAGAAAAAAATGTGTTTTGTGAAAATTTGATATTATTTTGTTAAAGTGTAAAAAATAATCAGTAGTAGAAAAAATTCTGATTTAAGTTGATCCAATGTGTATTTCCCTTTTGATATGTTTTCTTTAAAGTTGAGCAACAGTAAATGCAAGGCTTCCATACATTAATACTGAAATGTGTACAGTAGTCTTTAATACTAGTTACAATCTTAAAGAGGCATGGTAATCTAGTGGTAGGATGCCTGGCTTGTGACTGAAGGTTGCAGGTTAGTTACAACAGGGCACTGTGTTGTATACTTATGATCTTCTTCCAGTCTACTCAATTGTAGATGAGTATGTGGGTGGGCAGTGTTAGAATTGTTCAGGGTTAGCCTTGAGTTCGGAAATAGCAGCACCAGCTATATATATGTATCCAGTATGTATGGGAGCCTTTTGTGTATGCTCCCCAGGGAGTTGAGAAAGATATTGGCTGGTATCACAAATCTTTGAAGGGCTGTAATGGTAATGTATCTGTTTATGTCATTGTAGGCAACAGCTAGATCTGCCCCTGACAGAGAAAAGGAAATCAACAACCTTGTAAGTACTGAGCATTGTTTATGTTCAAAGGTGGGGTTTATGATGTGTTCAGATATGTTAGTAAATAATTATCAGCAAGTACAAAATCAACAAAACACAGACTGATGAACTCTAAACTAATGCTCAGTTGTGTTTGTGGCAAGATAGGTAAAAAAAAAAAAATGAAGAAAAATAATACAGCATTTCAACTGATATCTTGTTAAAACATGCATATCATGCAGATATTACTAAACAGTAGAGATCCTATTTAGGAAATGTACATTTACTGATTATATTTTACTTGTATATATGTAAAAATAATTTCATGTGAATTGCCAATAGAATCGACATTTACTAGACTGGCCGTTCATTCAACACTTATTTTTTAAATACTTCTTGTCCTCATCTGAAAGGTATAGAAAGAAAACTCAATATGTGGCTAATCGTTTGAGTTTGTATTAAATGATATTTCCATCGAAGGTAAGTCGCTGATTTTACTTATCCTCTATACTTGTACTCCCATGGCAACATGTTATTTAAAGCAAAGGAAATTAGAGTCTCGCACAAAACATTGTTCAGAATTTCAGGAGATGTATTCGCTCTTATATTTGCTGCCATTCCTGGAATATTTCATGAGAGAAGTGAAGGTGTACTGTTAGCTATTACCTTCAGACTGGTTATAAAATAGATCAATCGATGGGTTGATACCTGTCCTTTGAATTTTACAGACGATCAAAGACATAATTTCAAAACTAGTAATTTTTACAGCTGATGCATGATTCTGTTGATTAAAACACTAGTCAGCTTGCATTATCCACAAGATGGAGCATTCAGAACCTTCTTTTTCATCATGACATTTTTCCAGGGTGCAAAAACATGAAGAGAGTTTACCCTCTATAGATTCAAGACTACAAACAATTCTATACTCCAAAGTGTTTGTTTACTGCTGGTGAAATGGAGAATACAGATCAATGTATAATTAAAACTGGGCTGTTATGTGTGAACTTTAATTTAGATTTTTATCCTTAAATTCAATTGCATTCAAACCAAAAGTAAATCAGTAATCCTTACTACAAGATTTATCAGTTAAGACATCTGTAATTTGTTTAATACACAAACAATTCACATACTATTAGTGTATCAAGTAAAACAGTTCATATGGTTAAATGGTTAAAACTGGTACGGATTGTTGCCATGGTAGCATCTTGTATAACAAATATGTCTATACCTTGTTGATGACCATGTTGCTCCATCGCTGCCTACCATTAGGTACAAAAAGCTGATTTCAACCAAGATCCCTACCTGCAAACGTTCGGGATTAGTGTCAACTACCAAATGACAGAGGTCAGGGGTCGCGTGCTGCCACCTCCAAGGATAGAGTACGGCGGCAGGGTATGCGCCAATTCCTTCCTCTCACTACTCCACAGCCACGTAATATCATGTCTGATTGTTCTTCAGGTGGCAGGAATCCATAGACCATAGCAACAAACTCCAAAAAAGTTTAATTTGAGGACAATGTGGCAGAATTCTGGAAAAAAAATAAATCTTTATTTTAAATCTTGTCTTCGTATAGATCTCATATCAGTTTGGCTTTGGCAAGAAACATGATTGGTGTTACAATGTATCTGTTGTGGTGGTTCTATGGATTCCTGAGGCCATGTTTGTCTACAGAATGGAAGGCAATGTTTAATGCTTAAAGCTCCAATACATCCATCTACCAAAAAATAAGTGACAGTTTGAAATCAAGAAAATTATGTTAAAATTCATAAAATTGCATTCTCCTTAATGGATTCGGCATTGTACAGTGCTGTTATTTTTTGGTAGATGTCACTAGTTTTGAGAATTGGCATTGCTGACCATACCCGGTACATCCATAGGTTTGGCATGGTGCCCGTTACAGGGGCCTCCCAAAGGGGCGCCATTACAGGTTGGCATGGCCACCAGCACGTCACCTCCCGTGTGTGCTCTGGCATTCCATCAACAAAAAACAAATTGTTTGACTTTTTTTTTTCTTGTACAACCCCATCTGTTACCCCAGGTTCGCAAAGCCAATTTCAATGCCGACCCGTATCTGCAAATGTTTGGAATCAGCATTCAAACCCAGATGGCCGAGGTTCAGGGCAGAGTCCTGATGCCCCCAAAAATACAATATGGAGGAAGGGTAAGATAGAACAAAAAGCCGATATGTCACGTTACAATCTCATTGATCAGACCATCGAAGCAGCCATGATCATCCATTGTGTTATCTCACTGGCAAATCTCTGTGCCACTTCTGTCGGCTGCTACCTCTAGTTTATTGTGTTGCCATGCTGTCAAATTGTCGAGGTCATTACTGTTGCCAGGCAACTGCCGTTGTCAGGAGTCATGGCATGGGTACAACCAATCAGAACGCCTCATTTCCACTGCCTTGGTTACAAAGCTTCCAACCTATTCTCACCTTGGATTGTTGCTTTCCCAGTTATATACGGATGTTGAATTTCAAATAAAATTTCAGTTTGTCTTTACTGCATTTAAATCTACCGTATCTTCATATTTGGTTTCTTTCTCCTTCCCATGCTTTGTTGACTTACAAACCAACTCCTCGTGTTATCCTCTTTATGTTTTTGAAGATTTTGACTTGAGTTGCTCCTGTTCCGTCTATCTGTAATGTGGCAACTTTTGGATGCTGGTTTTCATAGTTAATGTTGATGACCAAAATATAGATGCTTTGCACCATGTGGATTTAATCTTGAATTGTGGCTATTTCTTTCTACGGATCTTCAAGAAATTCTTGTCTGACATCAACAGCTAAGGAAATGAATATGTTAGATTTTTGATTGATCGATAGAAATTTGTTGAACAGGGTGTTTTGTTTTTTTTTTTCAATTTAGATATATGGGTAAATTCTTTAATTGTAAAATTTTGTATTTATATTGTTTCGAGTACAAAAATGGCTTTGTCCATTGAAAAATGGAAGTTTTGAGTGCTATTTTGAAAATAAGGATAAACAGATGAAGGGTTGATCACTGCATAGGATTACAAACGATTGTGGGATACACTTTCAGTACTGAAGCAAGGTTTAGTAGCTCAGGACAGTTGTTTAAGAGGTATCAAATCATTATCCAAAGTGTCATTTTTTCACTTGCATGAAAAATGTTTTTCTTTTATTTGCTAATCATGCTTGCATGTTAAAGTTTATAGTGTGGATTTGATTTTAAGAAAAGGAGGTTTGTGTCAACTTGGGTTAAATGTTTACAGTACATGTATAAGTTAAGGTAAATTTTGGAGAGTTATGAATTTCACATGAAACATTTAATCATTGTCATTTGACGATAATATGGGCAGGAAAGTGACCAAAAAAAGTCATGATCAAGATCTTTTTGTTTCATACTTCCGTATGTTTTAAATGTGGCGGTAGGAACTGGCTTTTATCTTGGAAAAAAGCAAAACAAAGCGAAAAAAAAAATACTTGCATTTTTTTTTATTTTAGAGAGAAAAATGCTCTATTTTCAAATAATTTGAGACGTGAAGGGGTGAAGTACAGGTAGAGTGTTGTACAGTGTTGTCTAACCTACAAAACTATTAATCCTGGATGTACCAAACTCTTTCTGTGTGTAACCACTAACCAATAACATGTGGCTGACACTATGGGCCGGCCCTACAGCTGTGGTTGGGGTCGGCCTTGTAGGGTCACAGCAGGGTGGAAGGTAGTATAGCATTTATACTTCTTATGTTGTTAGATCTCTCATATAGTAGAAAATATATAATATGTAAATATATGAAAATATATGTTTGAAGTTTATGTTGCTATTGAGAAGTATATTGAATATAAGGTAGAAAAGTTGATAATGAGTGATAAAACTAGATTTTGTATTAGGTCAACAGATCAAGAACAATTGAATGACTGGAATTTTGATAAGGTTTACCCAATAAACTTTGACAATTACAAAAAAAAGTGAAAAGAAGGGGGGATTTCAAAAAGAATGTTTCTTATGTTGTTATATTTCTCAAATAGTAGAAAATATATATGATGTTTCGAGTTTATGATAGTAGAAATTCTATAAGTTTATGTTGCAATTGAGAAAGATATTAAATATAAGGTAATAATGTTAATATTTGATGATATACTTGGTCAACAGAGAAAAAATGAATATGAAGACAAATGAACAATTGAAAAAGGGTGGGAGAGGGGGTCAAAACAAATGTTGAAAACTTTGGGAAAAATTGACATGAGACATGTAATTAAAGATGTAAGGAGAGAAAAATAAGACCAAAAAGTTTCATAGATCTTCAATATAATATATATGATTTTGTAGATCCCTGGTTTTATTGTATATTTTCATCTAATTCAGTTTTAAATGTATGCTTTCCCTAGCAATAATCACCGTAGTAATCCTTATCCTTTAAGTCTATATTATTTTTGTAGAATTGTATGGTTGATTTTCTGAAAGTTTTGTGTTTTGGCTTAAATGTTTCTTTATTTTTTTTATCCCAAAAATAATTTACTCCACCAGTTCATTATTAAGCCTTCATCACTATTTTGAATTCTGTGAGTAGGAAGGGGAGATAATTTATGGTTAATAATATTATGTAGCATTGTGGCATTACTTTTGATAACAATATTAAATTTGAAAAGATTTGGTACAATTACTCTATCTGTTTGAATATGTGATGCTTCATACGTTTGTAAAGCAAAAAAATATGGTAAAAACTTTCATGTAAAGGTCAGGATTTCCAGATAATAATTTGGTAAATCTTGCGCTGACTGCAAGTTTAATTCAAGTGAAAATTGCATATGTTCATAAAAGTGGATAATATTGTCAAATAGGAAAATACATTAACTCAAATTCAAGCAAAAGGCTAAACTGTCCATATAACCAATGAAGTTTGAGATATTATAGATAAAAAAGTTATTAAGCATAAAATACCATTGCTGTGAGTTTTGGCAGGTTTAGGAGTAAGTGAATATACAGAGATAAATAATCCTTAAAATACTGTTGAAGTCAGATTTATCTTTGAAATATTGATATACATATAAGATATGACAATGGTAATGTATGTATTGAGATAGCAAAAAAAGTTGTTTAATATGTACAATAAATAACTACATACTTGCCAACCATCCCTATTTAGAAGGGAGTAGCCCAATTTTGGACCCTAAAATGTTACATTTTTAACTTGGGAATTTGCTTAACTTTTTCATTTTTTTATCATCATTTATGTTTTCAATTGTGAGCATGTGTAATCTCCCCCATGGAAATTTCAAAAAGTTGGCAAGTATGTAACTAATATGCTAGATCCACCACTAGGCTTCTGTCTTCTAGGGCTTCTTCTGGTGGAATATAAATATTTCATTGATTGGTAATCACTAAATACTTCTGATAGGCAGGTTTATCTTAAAAATGTTCAGATACAGTGGACATACCGGTAAAACTATATAATCAGTGTGAATTTTAATAACAAGGCTTTAAGATCAAAGTTTATGAACATTATTAATGTGATAGACATATATTTATATATAAAAAGTTTATATGTATAAAATATCAGTGTGATGATAGACATATTTATCTACCTTAAAGGCATTTTTAATGTAAAATGATCACTTTTTGTGAGACTGGTTATCAGTAAAATTATATGTATAAAGCAGTGTAGGCAGATTATAGTAAATTATATTTCTGTATCTTTAAAATTGTGTTGTATAAAGTAGTGTAATATATTGTAGAGTTATTGGTAAAATGTATTTGTATAAAATGGTGTATTATAGGGTAGAGTTATTAGTAAAATGTATTTCTGTAAAGTAGTGTGTTATAGGGTAGAGTTATTAGTAAAATGTATTCGTTTAAAGTAGCGTATTATAGGGTAGAGTTATTAGTAAAATGTATTTCTGTAAAGTAGTGTAATATAGGGTAGAGTTATTTGTAAAATGTATTTCTGTAAAGTAGTGTGTTATAGGGTAGAGTTATTGGTAAAATGTATTTGTATAAAGTAGTGTAATATAGGGTAGAGTTATTAGTAAAATGTATTTCTATAACGTAGTGTAATATAGGGTAGAGTTATTAGTAAAATGTATTTCTATAAAGTAGTGTAATATAGGGTAGAGTTATTTGTAAAATGTATTTCTGTAAAGTAGTGTGTTATAGGGTAGAGTTATTGGTAAAATGTATTTGTATAAAGTAGTGTAATATAGGGTAGAGTTATTAGTAAAATGTATTTGTATAAAGTAGTGTGTTATAGGGTAGAGTTATTAGTAAAATGTATTCGTTTAAAGTAGCGTATTATAGGGTAGAGTTATTAGTAAAATGTATTTCTGTAAAGTAGTGTAATATAGGGTAGAGTTATTTGTAAAATGTATTTCTGTAAAGTAGTGTGTTATAGGGTAGAGTTATTGGTAAAATGTATTTGTATAAAGTAGTGTAATATAGGGTAGAGTTATTAGTAAAATGTATTTCTATAACGTAGTGTAATATAGGGTAGAGTTATTAGTAAAATGTATTTCTATAAAGTAGTGTAATATAGGGTAGAGTTATTGGTAAAATGTATTTGTATAAAGTAGTGTAATATAGGGTAGAGTTATTAGTAAAATGTATTTCTATAACGTAGTGTAATATAGGGTAGAGTTATTAGTAAAATGTATTTGTATAAAGTAGTGTAATATAGGGTAGAGTTATTGGTAAAATGTATTTGTATAAAGTAGTGTAATATAGGGTCGAGTTATTGGTAAAATGTATTTGTATAAAGTAGTGTAATATAGGGTAGAGTTATTAGTAAAATGTATTTCTATAACGTAGTGTAATATAGGGTAGAGTTATTAGTAAAATGTATTTGTATAAAGTAGTGTATTATAGGGTAGAGTTATTAGTAAAATATATTTCTATAAAGTAGTGTAATATAGGGTAGAGTTATTAGTAAAATGTATTTCTATAAAGTAGTGTAATATAGGGTAGAGTTATTGGTAAAATGTATTTGTATAAAGTAGTGTATTATAGGATAGAGTTATTAGTAAAATGTATTTGTGTCAAGAATATCATTTGTAATGACAAAATTATCAGTAAAATTGTGTTGTATATTAAAAGTAGTGTAATATAGTGTGGAATTATTAGTAAAATGTATTTGTATAAAGTAGTGTAATATAGGGTAGAGTTATTAGTAAAATGTATTTCTATAACGTAGTGTAATATAGGGTAGAGTTATTAGTAAAATGTATTTCTATAAAGTAGTGTGTTATAGGGTAGAGTTATTGGTAAAATGTATTTGTATAAAGTAGTGTAATATAGGGTAGAGTTATTAGTAAAATGTATTTCTATAACGTAGTGTAATATAGGGTAGAGTTATTAGTAAAATGTATTTCTATAAAGTAGTGTAATATAGGGTAGAGTTATTGGTAAAATGTATTTGTATAAAGTAGTGTAATATAGGGTAGAGTTATTGGTAAAATGTATTTGTATAAAGTAGTGTAATATAGGGTCGAGTTATTGGTAAAATGTATTTGTATAAAGTAGTGTAATATAGGGTAGAGTTATTAGTAAAATGTATTTGTATAAAGTAGTGTAATATAGGGTAGAGTTATTAGTAAAATGTATTTGTATAAAGTAGTGTATTATAGGGTAGAGTTATTAGTAAAATATATTTCTATAAAGTAGTGTAATATAGGGTAGAGTTATTAGTAAAATGTATTTCTATAAAGTAGTGTAATATAGGGTAGAGTTATTGGTAAAATGTATTTGTATAAAGTAGTGTAATATAGGGTAGAGTTATTAGTAAAATGTATTTGTGTCAAGAATATCATTTGTAATGACAAAATTATCAGTAAAATTGTGTTGTATATTAAAAGTAGTGTAATATAGTGTGGAGTTATTAGTAAAATGGATTTGTCTAAATTATCATTTGTATCATCAGGATTATCGGTAAAATTTAATATCACAACATTAATAATTTCATTAACTAATCTGTATTGTATCCAGTGCTGACCACCGACCATGGGAAGTGGTGGTCCTGTCTGTATTGTCGTAATGACTTGTCCATTTATTGTGAAGCAGACAAAGGCCCAAGCTGTACCCAACCAGGGTGTATGGGACATGCGTGGCAAGCAGTTCTTCTCTGGCATAGAGATCCGTGTCTGGGCAATCGCCTGCTTTGCACCACAACGAACAGTCCGTGAGGACGCCCTCAGGTAGGCTACCTGTTATAATAACGACTTCTCATTTATCAGCATAGTACAGGGATACATGGAATTTATTACTTATACTGTGGAGTATGGATAATTCTAGCTTCAAAATATTAAGAAGAACCTGACAGGACATATCTGTGAGCTTATTGTGTGGTTAGTTTCTGTATACAGGATTTTGTGAGTCTACAGAAGCATTTCTTAAATTGTTTATTCGTAAATGTACATTATGATAATTTCCAGTGTGATGTATCTCTGGTGATATCAAACTAACTTCAGAATGACATCTCCACTGATGCTACATTGTTATATATACATATTGATAATTTCATTTAGGAAATTTTCATTAGATCCGGATTGGGATGAAATATTTAAAGATGGCAATAATGTTTCAGAGATGCCTTCATTTCTAAAAGTATTTTGATATTGAAAGCTGTTGAAAAACAAAAATTTCTCAACCAATATCTATAAAATATTTCCCTGAAAAGTTGCTCTTGAAGCAAGCTTTGAAACCATGAACTTTTTTGTGTTGATGCAGGAACTTCACCCAGCAGCTACAAAGGATCTCCAATGATGCAGGCATGCCTATTGTTGGTCAGCCCTGCTTCTGTAAATATGCCACTGGTCCCGACCAGGTGGAACCCATGTTTAGGTACCTGAAGAACACATACCAAGGCCTGCAGCTTATTGTGGTTGTCCTGCCTGGCAAAACGCCTGTCTATGGTGAGATATCAAAGTGCATGTGGTCAAATTTCATTATTCAACCTCCTTAATTCATGATGCACCTTTCAAAGATTTTAAAAAATGTAAATTTTAGCGATTTAAAAAATTGTTATTGAAATTAAAAATTTCATTGTTGTTGTGAAAACGTAATTGTTTTGGTGTTGACGATGGCAATGTCAATGTTAGTTATTGCATTTTGTTCTGTTTCTATAAAAGTACCAGTGGTTTAGATCTGTGCTATCACAAGATGGCAAATACACCAACATATCCTGTCTATAGCAGCAGACCCCCCCACCCCGACTTGATAGTCATATTACAGTGTGTTAAATATTGTTTTGTCTTACAGCTGAGGTGAAAAGAGTGGGAGACATCCTGTTCGGACTTGCTACCCAATGTGTACAGGCTAAGAATGTGAACAAAACAACACCTCAGACTCTCTCCAACCTGTGTCTCAAGATCAACGTTAAACTTGGAGGCATCAACAATATCCTGCTTCCAAGTATCCGGTAAGTCTATATAGCAAAACTACACCCCAGACTGTCTCAAATCTGTGTCTCACGATCAATGTTGAGATCATTATTGAATACAAACTATGGAGGTCTCCAGATTTAAAGTGTAAACATTCTTCATTATCTATCAAAGAAATGTTGTAGTAGTGAAATTAAGAAGGTTAACACTACAAAACAAAATAAAATTAGGGGAAAATCCTCCTAGAACCAACGTCCACTCAGTGTAGATTAGGGAAAAGTTTGTCTTCTAGGTCTCAGGAGGATACCAAATGGTATGCAGGGAGCTCTTAAAAAGTAGATAAATCAAGGCATGAAAGAAAAACAGCAACTCCTAAGGCCAGGTATGGAAATGTGACTGGCGACATGTTTCTACAATACAAAAGAATTCGTACAAAATCAAAATACAATGCCATCCACTTATGAGACTTGTTCCAAAAATAAGACAAGTTGGTATCTGTATTGTTGTAATGCTATTTCAGACCAAATGTATTCCGAGAGCCAGTCATATTCCTGGGAGCTGATGTAACCCATCCTCCTGCCGGAGACGCAAGTAAACCCTCCATTGCTGCTGTGAGTATCCCACGGCCAAATTTCAATTTGGGTAACTGTGGTATTGTCAATCCATCTGTGCATCTGTTATTACCTCATATTCCTACCATTAAACAAATTTGCATTGATTGATTTTGAGGCACTGCTTGGCATCCCAAGTACCTGTGAAATAGCTGGGTGACGCATACTAAAAGCCCAAGTACCCTTTGAAATAGCGGATTGTCACATATTTAAAGTAAATTTCACTTTTGATACCAAAGTTGTCTATATAGAGTTAAGGGACTGGATTGCTGTGCATTATCTTTTTACAAAAACTAAAGGCCTGATGAGAAACATTATTGATATTCTTATGATAATTAGTTTAAAAAAAAATGGTTATGAAATAAAGAGAAAGCTAGTTAGAAATAAAAACAGCATGAACTCTTCCTAATGCAATCCTGTGTGTTGCCATACAGGTGGTAGGCAGTATGGACGCCCACCCCAGTCGCTACTCTGCCACGGTGAGGGTACAACAGCATCGCCAGGAGATTATCCAGGAGCTCTCCACCATGGTACGCGAGCTGCTCATCCACTTCTACAAAGCCACACGATTCAAACCCACACGAATCATCTTCTACAGAGACGGAGTCAGCGAGGGCCAGTTTGCACAGGTAGTCTTTTAGACAATATCAAATGTTTTGGGTCAGTGCTGTTCCAGAATTAACCATATGGGAGAGATGGTAGGCACATTTTCAGAGACATTGCCCCCCATCAAATCATGGCTTTCTAACTAAGGATTTTCATACTTCGTTAAAATTTATACTGTGTTTTTAAACTTGGAAGAATACAGAATTCTGTAGACAAGCCTCTCCAACTTGACTTCAAATCATGGCCTGACTTTTATCCCGATGATGTGAAACATTTCATGAGGCAAAAATTTAAATGTTTGATGAGTATTTCCTTTCGTTATCGAAACATTTCTGTTCCTTATCATAATCCATCCAAAATTATATTATAATTTCACCAACTTTGGCTTTAAATGAATTATCCATTGAAAGGAAATAGTCGCAGAATGTTTAGACTGCTGATGATGGTGATTATGAGAGCTGAGGGATACAGGTCAGGTTTGATGGACATAATCGAAATACATGTACTCTTTACTTAAGGGGTTATGTCCACTCGTGTTCTGTGCATCCGTTGGAATATGTCATTACAAAATTAAAGGCATTTAGGTAGATATTTGATCGGTCTTGGGAATAGGTATCGTTTGAAGATTACAGAGGTGTGACACTTGAACAGAATGAGAGTCGATCTGTGTAACTGTTATACCACCGCAAGATTCTTTTGATATTCCTCAAAAGATCAAACTGGTCTGCTTGTCTCATCAACAAGCTTGCAAACACTTAACCTTCAATTTTGCTACATTCCTCTAGATAATAGATATATGATGTTTAGTTATATACAAATTTCCTTAAAAATCAGTAAAATTTAAGTTTCAGATGTAGAGGTTTCCATGTTTTGCTGTTTTTTAATCTCAATGATGTAAACCTTTCCATGAGGCAGAGAGTTTAAAACTTTTGATGAATATATCCTCTCTGTTTTCAAAAATGTTCAATTGAATTAAGATGCAAGTTTATATTTTGGCTGTTAATATCCATTGAAAGGAAATATTCCCGAGTGTTTTAGACAGCTGATGATGGTGATTATGAGATCTGAGGGATTAAAAACAATCCTCTTCACTTGTGTTATCCAAGCAGTAATCAAAAGCTGATCAACTCTCTATCAAAATTTGTTTTTAGAAAAATTAAACAATATTAGGACATTATTCTTAAATTCCATCTATGCTATTGCTGTTGGATATTAAGGCCTCAGAAAATAAGACGGCTATGTCACTTAAACTCTTCATTTAAATGACAGTAGGTTGTGGTGTCACTGATTTGACATATAATCTTTCTGTTCAAGCGGATTTATGAAAAATTCAGATTTCTTTTTAAGAAAGTAGGGTTGTTCCAGAAAATAAGATATAGGATGACAGGGATTGCACAAATTACCCTTGGACATTGATCCCTAGCGGTGTCAAAGTGTGGAGTTGATGTATCCAGTAGTGTTCCAGTTATCTCCGTTGGTGGTAGATTTGTGGCATGACGGATCAGTGGGTAGAATGTCAATGATTGGGTATTCTACAACTCTTGTTGAATGTGATTGGAGATTGAAGTGGAGTGCTACTGAGCTGTCTCTGAGTTTCCTAATGTCCCGTAGGTGTTCCGAGATGCGTAATCTGAATTTGTGGTTAGTTTCGCCGACGTATTGTAGTTAGGGGCTGGAGGCACTTTTTTAGGATCACACCAACCATCAGATATTTAAAGTGATTTAATATCAGGAATGGTGTTTTGATCTGGTTTTAACCCTACCACAAATGATATATTAATACAGTTGCCTCTCACCTCCCCCTCACGATTAATTATGGAGTAGCCCTGGGATGAAATTACACAAACTGTAGAAAATTGTGATTGGTAGGGTAAGGAGAGAAACATGTCTTCTGATACCAAACAATACAAAATAGATTTTAGGAGGAAGTGACAAAGGTAAAAGCTTCTGTTATTCTCTGTTGGTACTGTGTTACATATTTTCCGTGCTGAGTGCTACTTTCACGGTCTATCCTCCAGGTGTTGTCACATGAACTGCGTGCTGTACGTGAAGCCTGTATGAAGCTAGAATTAGGGTACCAGCCTGGTATAACATTCATCGTAGTACAGAAGCGACATCACACTCGTCTGTTCTGCGCAGACCGCAAGGACCAGATTGGGCGTAGTGGCAACATTCCAGCCGGGACCACAGTTGATGTCGGCATCACCCACCCAACAGAGTTTGACTTTTATCTTTGTAGCCATGCAGGAATACAGGTAAAAATTCAACAGCAAGTTAGTGTTTAAATTCTGTGTATAGCAAAAGTGCTAGCAGTAGCAGAATGTTTTCAAGGTTTTGAAATGTCAAATAATATTTCCATTCACTCTCGTAAATTTTTCATTTCATACATGTGTCTTATATAATTATTTTACTCATTTTGTAACATGATGTATACCATATTACTATTTATTCACTTTATATATATTATTTATTATCTTTACCTTAGAAAAAAATGCAAACATGGAATAGCTGATTACATGAACTTGTGAAATATAATTATATATTATGTATTTGGGCTGGAACAGGTAATCAAGTATCCTGTTACTTAATTGGTTCAGTTACGAGTACTATTCGGGTAGCAAATCCACTTACTGGAAAATCATCCCAAAATCTAGATCAATATTTAATGATTTTCTTGACAGAAATGAGCTCCTGATTGCTTTTGACATTCAAAACACTACACTTACTAGAGGATGCATAATAACCTTTGTTTATGAAATAACATCGACCGACATTCTGTTGAACAAAGTAACTTTTCGTTTGACCACAAGCTCTCTTATGGTGTTAAGGCCAGAAGTGAAGCACAGCAATACATGTGCATAGCATTGACAACATGCAAGTGGAAAGTGCGAAAATGTCCCAGTTGGAAGGCTAGTGATAATAAAGATTTTGAGAAATTGTTACATTTAACAGCTGTATTTACAAGGTATAAGTATTAACTTACATTTGTTTATGCATTAAGTGACTGATGTTGTCATATTTTAGAAAAATGAAGCATCATTTGTGGCAATATTTTCGGGGACACAAAAAACAGTTACCCAGAATCGGTACAGTTGCAATTACAAGCACACGGCTATCCAACTGGCATATTTTCAACTGTTGCAGCCCTAATATTTATATACTGTAAAGCGCTTTAAGATAGCTTATGTTAGCTAGATAGGGTGCTATTTTAAATGTTGTGTATTTACACATTTGTTTATAAATCCCAGTAGATGATTGTTTAACACGGGTCACAATGGCATTCAGACGGAACAGGTCTTCCTGGTACATGGATTCTGTTCTTGATATTGATAGCAAACACAAAATCTCGATGATGTAAAACAAACTATGAGGCCAATGTTACAGCTTGTGATGGATATCTCCTTTCTCCAACAAATTATTTAATAAATATTATTATTTTAGTTTCTTTTCGATTGTAAGTAAAATCTAATTTCTAAGGAAAGGATATGTTCACAGGTGCTTTAACAGCCGATGATGGTGATTATGAGAGCTGAGGGATTTTAAATTGCTATGTACTGCATCCACTCCATGAACAATTACACTTTTAGTACATTTTTTGTAAAATTACTAATGCGTAAATATTGTAATTTTAAAATCCATCCAGGGTACGAGTAGGCCGTCACATTACCATGTGTTATGGGATGACAACCGTTTCCAAGCAGATGAGCTACAGACTCTGACATACCAGCTGTGTCACACTTACGTACGCTGTACACGTAGCGTGTCCATCCCCGCCCCAGCCTACTATGCACATCTGGTGGCATTTAGAGCACGCTATCACCTTGTGGAGAAGGAACATGACAGGTAGCCGTCTTACTTACACTGTTCATCAAGGCCCCAGTTTCAACTTTCCATAACTTCCGAAGGAAATTCTTATTACTTAAAAATCTCCATAGAAAAGCATTTTAGAAGTTAAGGAAAAGATCTTTTTTGTTAGTAAAGAAACTTCCTTAAGTTAAGGAACGTTTTTGAAACCAGGGCCAGGAAATACAGAAAGAAAACACATGAACTGTTGATTTGAATTGGTTGATAGCAATATTTTACAACAATGCTTTTATCAATAGATGCATTGTTTTTGCTGATTTTAACCCAGATCAGTATTTTTAGGTCACCTGAGACGAAGTCTCAGTTGACCTATTGCAATCGCCTTTTGTCCGGCGTCGTCCGTCGTAAACAATTTACATTTTCATCTTCTTCTCAAAACCGCTGAACTAAATTCAATGAAATTTTACAGGAAGCTTCCATGGCTGAGGGTGAACCAAAATTGTGAATTATATGGTCCCCACCCCCCAGGGGCATGCGGGGCGGGGCCAAAAAGGGTAAAATTGACTAAAACTTCAAAAATCTTCTCCTCTACTCTCAGATATGGTAGAATCAAATACTCTTCATAGATAGAAGGGTCTTAAGGTGCTTTACCAAAATTGTGAATTTTATGACCCTGGGGTCTCATGTTTGCCCCTGGGGAGGGGGTAAACTTTACTATAGTTTATATAGGGAAATCACATTTTTGACTATTATTTGTTGGATTTGTATTGGAATTCATTCTAACTTGTATAAAATTATCAGCATGGGATGACACTTTGATGGTATGTACATGTTGGCCCTAGTTAACCCCCAGGGGCTGGTGGGCGGGGCCAAAAAGGGTCAAATTGACAAAAATTTCAAAAATCTGCTTCTCTACTCTCAGATATGGTAGAATCAAATACTCTTCATAGATGGATTGGTTTTAAGGTTCTTAACCAAAATTGTGAATTTCATGACTCTGGGGTCTTGCATCTCCCCCTGGGGAGGGGGTTAAGTTTACTATAGTATATTGGCAGAAAAAAACATTTTTTTGCATTATTTGTTTAATTGCCATAAGAAATGATGCAAATTTGGTTGAAATTATCAATATGACATGACTTTTGAGTAGAACGTACATATTGACACTGACCCCCAGGTGCCTGAGGAGTTGGGCCTAAAAGGGTCAAATTGACATAATTTCAAAAATTCATTTTTTCCACTCCCAGATATGCTACAATGTATTGTTATAAATATTCATCTCAACAGTCCCATATTTCTCTTTCATGTCAAACATCAGGTGACCGTTAAGGCCCATGGGCCTCTTGTCAGAAGATTTAGTTGTAACGAACTAGATAAAGATTAAATTCACATGTGCCAGGGACAAAAAATACCAATTTTGATAGTGTACAGGATAAAAAAAGCTACCATACATCTCTGATTTAGAAGAAATTTAATTGAAAATCTGTTAGAATAAAGGATTTTCAATTTGTTTCCTAGAAACAATAACAAATGCAATTTTTGAGGGATTCTAGTAAAAAGAATGAAAATATTGACCTATTTTGGTTGTTTTACAGTGGAGAGGGCAGTCGTCACTCTGACAACAGTGAAGATCGAACGCCAACAGCAATGGCACGGGCAGTCACAGTCCATCCAGATACCACCAGGGTCATGTACTTCGCCTAGAGACCATGTGACAGGAAGTGCCAGGATTGATGGGATTCCAGAGCTTTAATTCCACTCCATTAAAAATTTATGCAGCGAAACTACTAGCAATTGTATCCAATACGATGTTATTTATAATTGTATCCTGACCAGGTATTAGCAATCAACATATGACAGTCTCGTTTGAGTGACAATTGTTCCTGTCGTCACAACAGCTTATGTACAACGCTACTCCGTGTCGAGTCTTACAATGGTTTGTGTATTTAAAGTCATGTTGCCATATCATCTCTCCGACAAGTAGTGGACTGAACTGTTGATGGATCTGTCAGGTTTGCAAACCTAATCAACAGGTCAAATAATATGTACATTTTCATTCAATGTGGTAGTTTTAACTAAATAGTCAGTTATCATATTTTAGCATTCCCTCCTGTTGATACTCACTTGCAGTACTTATCAACCATAACACACTCCATTGAAATGTCTTTTACATACTCAGTGGGGGGAAAAAATAATGAAATGGATTATCAAGGTAGACTTTGACCAATTATTTTTTAATGCAAAAAGTGTTTCCTGGAGTTCATATCATACAAAACTCACAATTAGAAAAGTTTATATAGATTGCCATCAGATGTGTAATTCAACCAAAATCTCGAATATTTTGCAGAATGTTTACAAATGTTATCGTGACCAGGAATGTTATTGTATGAACCATGTCAAACCAGCGGACATTGACAGTCAGAACTGTATGTTTTTGTGTGTTAATCATGACTTCGTTTATTCTCACTATTTATTATCATCCTTTTTCTGTGTGTACAACAGATGATTGGGCTGTGAACTGGAAAGGTAGCAGGGACCTGGTCCTCCATGGTACCTCCCCATCCTGTAAAGGATAAACACAAATCCATCTAAATGCCTCCGAAGAGTTTCCTTTATATGAGATGATGTAAAATCGTTTCTCTTGCCTTTTCTATACTTGATCATGATGTGTATATACCTGCTTGCTATACAGTACAATCAGAGAGTGCCACACATGGGATGGATGTTTTTCCCTGCTACCTTTCTTGGTATTTTATTAAGATTTTTATACTTGCATTTATTATGTAGTACATAAGCTAAATAGAGTTTATAGTTTTATGTGCTAGCGTTGTTGACGTGGTGACGATGTGAGCAGGGAATTATCCTGTAGTGATGTGAATGTTCTGGTGCTGACAAATAGCCAAAGTAGAACAGTCTTCTCTGTTACGTCGGAAGTGTTTTTAATTTTATTCATGAAATTGATTTTCATTCAAGGCTTGTAAAGAGATTATTTGGTATGAAATTGAATTAATGATGGGGAGCAATTCCAACTGCCTATTGTACTCCTTGTTTATTAGATAAAATTTGATTCTATAAAAGTATGATTATTTTTAAAATGAGAAAACATGATAAATCAAGCTATCAAAAGAGTTGGTAAGAGTCGGCTGAACTTTTACTGTACAGGTTGGTATTCCCATCGTGCTAGTGAAACATGTTGATCATTTTTCACAATTTATTTGTTATAAGGTTATGTATATCGTCCTGTTGTGTTGGAATAATCATGTGGGCCTTCTTGTGACGGATCTCCAACCCTTGTAGGAGAAAAACTTCACCTCCGATCCTTGTAGGAGTACAAGCTTGACCTCTGACCCTTGTAGGAGAAGAAGCTTGACCTCTGACCCTTGTAGGGGAACAAACTTCACCTCTGACACTTGTAGGAGTACAAGTTTGACCTCCGACCCTTGTAGGATTACACGCTGTCATTTTAACCATTACATCCATGACACTGAATAGAATGTAAGTTGCAGTTAGAATGAAGACACTTCACAAAAGAGATTTAGCATGGAGTCGGTTTAATCAAGATTCTTCTGCTAGTTGGATTAATACATTCTCTATAAAAATCATGTACATTACAATTTTGAAACAAAATAATTTTTAACAATTTTTTTCTCCTAGACTCTTCAATAGTACCATATATTATGACGAGTCATACATGATTTATAACTTATAGATTCATCCATGTCATTTAGTATAAAACCATTGATTGTTTTGTATGAGTCCCACCAGTGGTTTTAACCAATCCTACCTATATTATATCCACCATGTATGTACAATATACACCTACAACCAAGCATGACCATAATATAAATCTCCCTCTTGTCTTCCCCAAGTCCCAGCTAAGTCAAATATGATGCAATCACATTGAAAAACACTGGTTCATTCTTTTTTATTCATAAATAGAGGGCTGACAAATAATCATACAATAGTACTTTTGCAAATATTTTTGTGCCAGTAAACTATTTTCAGATCCAGTAGCTTTGTATGTACATATGATATGCTGATTTTTTTTTCACTTTGTGTCCTATTTTACCCAAGAATATTGAACCAAATCAACTAGGATACTTAAGAAGCAGACCACTGTTTTATATTAATATTAGTTTTTGTCTTTTATTTCAACTCTTTTTGAGTGATTATTATAATATGCATTGAAATTGTAGTGAAAATCATGCAAAAAAAATTGTTGAAAATTTGAAGACAATTATTCCCGAATAAAAATCAATCTCTTTTTTTTTTTTGCAAACTCAAAATTTCAATAACAATATGAAATCTTTTGTAAAGAAGTATAAAATCAAATTTGAATATAAAGAAACAATGGAATGTTCGAGCACTTGTTACAGTTTCAAAGCGTACTCTTATCATGATGAACAGAAATTCTTTAGGATGTAGGTGTCTATGGCAGTATGATTTTTTAGAATATTAAAAAAAATCTGGTTGGTCTCTTTGGAGACATTAATTTGTAATTATTTTTTTTTGATAATTTCACTCATTATCCAAATAGAAAGTTGTTTAAATACTCTTTGTTAGAAAAATACATGTCTAGTCAACCAAAACTGGGAAGAGAAGGTCCAGTGTCTACAAATTGCTAAATAATCATGTAATTTCTGTAAAATTAGTATTCTTATATTGCATTATTAGTCCTGCAGATGATATTTATGTAAAAATCATTGTAGTAGCCAGATAAAAGCTTCTTGTTTAGGAAGCAATATTGTAGTCAAAGTGATTGTGGTTTCAATTAAGATTGTTACAAGTAAGACGGATTTCAGAAAAATATTCTGTTCTTATCAGTGCCTCCTTGTAGATCAACTTTATATGCGTATGATCTTGTGATGTCATTGAAGGAACCAACATGATTATCTATGTGGTTGTGTTTGCTTTAAGGCTGGTTAAAGGATTATACAGATGGAACTATTTTCTCCAAGATTGTGGTTGTCTATGAATTTTGAATAGGTACCGAAGTTTGTCTGGCAGTAAAAAAAAATGTTTCTACCCGAAAGACCTAAATCTTCGGTGATTTTGGTCTCACCAAGCACTGGGTTTCTAGGGTTGATAAATGTCAGTTGTGTCAGTACAAGTTATATCGCTGATACCAGTCAAAAACGCTGTGTAGAATAACACATACCACATCAAGCTGTGGACTTTGTGGTAGTAGATCTCGAGTTTTAGTTAAGGGTATTTTCTCACTACTAAACCCACCTAGTCTTGACAAAGGCTGAAAAAGCATTCCTTTTTTTGTATTTTTTTTTCAACAGTAATAAGTGCCATTTTAATTTGTATGGATTATATAGTTCTTGTTACGGTCATTCAGGTGTCGGGGTCACATGGATTATATAGTTCTGGTGACTGTCTCGTGGATTATGTAGTTCTGTGACCATCATGCAGATTATCTACTGTTATACCATTTGTGACCGTCATGTGAATTGAACTAGTACAAGCATTTGTGACATTTTTATGCAGAGTATAAAGAATAACATGTTAAGATAAACTAGTCCTATATATAAACTGTGTTGTATGCGTAGTCAAAAGTCAAAGCAATTTGTTTTCTGAAATCTTATTGATGCAGTCGTCATGGCATCAATGTGACATGTTTTACTATTATTTTTGATGCAATTTGTAGAGGCCAATCACAGGCGTCGGAAGCCTTGGTTTGTGTTAGGTTTTACTTGTATAGAATCATTGGGCTGCCAACATGAGGCGTTATTCCTAAGTCTTTGTTTAGAGTGCAATTTAAATGTCCCAGATGTTTCATTGTCATATCAAAATGTGTGTGCTTCATTTATATAGTGAGACTAAGGATGTTGAGAAGACATATCAAGATACCGTACGATTTTGTTTATAGCTCAATTTCAGTGGTTTTAGACGACTTGTGGTATGTTTTGTTTGTATGTTAGGGTGTGTCTGTGGGTGATAGCGGGTAAGGTAGAGGTCGTTATGACCGAGTTGTCGAGTGTATTATAATATATGTGGGTCACTCTTGTGTTATTTTTGTTCCACCCACCCCCTGGCCTCTTGTATTGAGGACCTTTGTCACTCAGAATTCCCTCATACAATTATTATTATTAAGTTGAACATGCATATATGTATATTATGACAAATAATTGATGTTATTTAACATTTTTTCCTGATTTTTTTATCGTAAATGTCATTTGAATTTCTTTTTTGTATATAACTAGAGACTATAATCGCATCTGAAACACAAAGAATTGATGTACATAGAATGGATAGATATTTTCTATAATTAGTCCTGCCATGAGTCTTATCTCTCGGCCTTGTTTCCTTGGTTGCCTAAGAATCCCTGTAGGTTGCCCATACGATCGTGATGGGAGAGATACAATAGAACCTTTATAAGGGGATCATCTTGTCACGTTAAACAATAATTGTCCATTTATAAAATTTAGTTTGATGTAGCTGGCATTAGCCCTCCTTTTTTTAACGATTTCACATTCACTCGCTGCCTCAGTCATTAAAAAATGTTCATGAAGAATTCATAAATCAGATGACAAAAATCCCAAGTGTCACTTTTTGTTTCAGGGGGGCAAAATCTCGTGTTTATATTCTAGACAGAATAACATGGTTGCATACATATATAGAGTATGTCAAGTCGATCACTCTTCAGTACTATCTATCAAAGTGGATCTGGTCTATGGCCTCGTAGAAAATTTGAATCTTTAGAAGATAGATCTGCCAGCAAATTAAATGATAACAGTACTATGTACTTCTAAACTATTTCCTATTTAATACCAGATGAATTGTTTTAATGATTAATGATTCTTCCAAAAAAAAAAATGGGAATAAATCCACTAGTCAAAATACCTTGATATCTTTCAAGCACATATGAAACCAGGGTTTGGAAGGAATTGGGGTGGGCGGGGTAGGGTTTGCAAGTAAAATAGCTGTCCCTGTTAAAATAAAAACAAAAATAAAACTTCTGAATTTAAAAGTATGTAACATTTTGCCTATGTAACGATGTGACGGATATAGCAGAAAGAATCAAATGTTGGGAGAAAAAAATGTTGAGAGAACAAAAGATCGGCCTTTGTGTACAAAGTATCAGATTTAATTTAAAACATTTATCTTGCATTTTGAAACATATGTTTTAAAAAAATGAAAATAGAATTAATCCTAGGAGAATATTACTTAAGGTTCTGGGAACAAACACTGCCTTAAAGTTCAAAACTATTTACAGGTATAGAACAACATGAACACGCACAGCATTGAACACATTTAGCAGAAGGTAAGCAACACTTAAGCTTTGTAGTCCTTGAGATACTACTAAATCATGAACGGGTTAATAATTGTGCCTATTTGTAAGGTTGTTGCTCCGTGCATTTCAACCTCTGTATTTTAGTATTTTGTTGTAAACCAAACTTACTCCTTAATTCTAGGTAAACACTTTTTAAAAAGTTTTTGTTTATGAGAATATTACTTCATAGGTTAGTTGAATTCTCGAAGATCTTAATTCGGCATTAATGGATTATTATTACAGGGTGGAAATAAAGAATGATACATTTGAATTTTTTTCCTCGTAACAAGGCTCGCTGTTTTAGTTGAATCAAGAATATCTCGGTGATGCTGTAATATCTTATAATTTGCTATAATATGCCTTGAACTCTGAATAGTGTACAAAGTAAATCGCTAATGGACTGTCGAATGTTGTCCAGCAATACATGTTTCATGCGAGTCTTGTTTGGGCAAAGCAATATTCCACACAATACTAACAAAAATGTCAGCAATATCGCGAACCAATTGTATCAATTTTTGTTACCAACTAGATGTGGTGTTGTTTAGAGTGATGATGAGGACACCAACATGTACCACACAGAATGTCTAGTTGATTTTATCCTCTTTATCATTTGTACTTCATGTTGTATCATATTTCCCAAGTCTAGTTAAGTACTGTTGCTTTTAAAGAGTCTTATAAGTATTTTAAATTAATAAAATGAAAAATGTATATTGAATACGGGTTTGTGCTGTTTGTGATGTAAGGAAGTAATATACATAACGCAATATGGAATACAAAAATAATAATATATCTGCTTCGATGTTGTGCCAAAATATAGGGTAAAGAGTCACAGCTGCATTCTGTTGAAAAAAGAGTCCAGGTTTACTCTAACTTTCAGACTAGAGTTGCTTTCCCATTTGCTATAGCAGAGTCGTCAACAAAGAAGCGAGAGTTCTTATTACTTTTTAGCTGGCCAGCATGTGGAGTGTTCTTCCATCTGTTGGTATCGACCAGAAACTAGATCGAAAGTCCCTTTACTAGGATGAAACATCTCTGCTTTGATGTCACTGTCCCATGTATCCTCCCCTACCACGAAGTCCAGGAGTGTTACATGTCCTCACAATCACTATGATCCTATTTATTGTCCAAGTTCCCTTGGTTTAGTTTGGTTTATTTTGTTTGACATCCTATTAACAGCCAGGGTCATTTAAGGATGTGCCACTTTTGGAAGTGGAGGAAAGCCGGAATACCCGGAGAAAACCACTGACCTACGGTCAGTACATAGCAACTGCCCCACGTGGGATTTGAACTCGCAGCCTAGAGGGAAGGGCTAGCGGTAGAATGTCGGGACACCTTAACTGCTTGGCTACTGCGGCCCCTCTTAAGTTCCCTTGGGTCAGGGGTCCGACATTTTCTGGCCCTCTGTAGGCATCACGGTTTTGATGCCGGCGGGAGACCGAGCCTTCAGACTGCCAGAAAACTTTCTGTTAGATAATATACTAGTGTGTAGAGGGTACCAGTTAGACCCCTCAACAGATTTAACAGCGACCCAGTTCCCTCACGCTTGCCCTTTCTCTCTATTAAATGTGTCAACAACCTCCCTCAAAACCTGGTCAGCGCTTTCTAGTTAGCATTGGTCCAAACTCCACTTTCTACTATGAGGCACATAATATGATTGGTAACATTCTGTACAATATTAGAGGTTTAACACAGTGAGAAACTTTTGACAGGCCTTGTGAAATGCATTTAGAACCAATTTATTCAAAAGATGGTTAGCTTAATCACTATTTAACAACATTTTTCAATCTCTGTAAATATTACTCTTATAAGAGGCCGCTGGTCGGCTTTTTTTCTACCCACAGCGCCTGTCAAAAGTATCTCTGTTTGAAACTTCTAACATTGTTGGAGTAAGGAATATCTGTATCCTAATTACCTGACACCGCCACCAGGGGCAGATATCGAAAGACCTCGAGAGGCAGCTAATAGCCCTCAGGTTTTTGCCGTTTGCTGTACAAATCGATTCATTTATAATCCTAAGTCTACAGGATTTTATAAAACACTCCATATTACAACAAAGAACGAAAAACTTTCTTAAAATTCATAATATTTTACTCATAATGGCATAATTATACTTCTAAACATGAGTTCAATTTATCTTTTCTAATGCTTAAAACAACATTTTTCCCATTATTAAAATTAACAATAAATGTACTTGTATTAAACAACAAATCTTCATGTTTGCCTCAAAAACATCTGATCATTCACTAACACTTAAAAATCCTATCAAAAGTATTTAAATGTGATACAAAACAACTACCCTTCTTTTATCAATTTATATTGTAGTCCCAACTCATAAGAGTGTCGGCTCTGAAAAGGGCTCATCAAGAAACTAGAAAAATATTACTTGAATATTTAATCTTTATAGAAATTGTCCTGCATTTCCAGATATAATTTGAATTCATAACTTCCACCACAAAAAGATCATAATATGGAACTCTTAACTGTAGGTACGTTAATCGAAGTGTTCCTTTTGTACTCATTGATCTAATAATAGACGCAAACCGATTTCTGTAGATTTACTAATATACTTCACAACATGGCATACGGTAATTAACGAGTTTCAATAAAAAGTGAACTGTGGGTGAAATTCACAATCTGAAATATATTTTGGGATAGCCATTCATAGAAACATGTATATAAGCTGTTTGTCATAACCACAGCTGGAATACTTGCAGAGAAATACAGCCAAACCTTATTATCCCAAAGTCGACAGGACAGTGCAAAACTTTGAGTTATCCGAGTATTCAAGTAACCACAAGCCCTATATATTTCAGTGGTACCCAACTGGCTGGCCTCGTTTAAGGCCTTACAAAGGAGCTCGCTTCACATGGCTTCACAACGTCACTTTTGTTCACGGACCCTGGGCCTTTCAGTTATTGAGAAGATTTTTCTTGAAGCTTTTTAATATATTTGACCCCTGTGACCTTGAAAGGCGATCAAGGGCATTCATTTGAACAAACGTGGTAGTCCTTTATTCCAGCACGCTACAGGCCAAATATCAGGCCATGGGCTTTTTGGGTTATTGAGAAGTTGCTTATAGATTTTAACATATTTGACCCCTGAGAAACTATAAGTTTTGTGATAATTTGCTTTCTTAAAATGAGACTTTTTCGGTTATTTTTAACAGTGTTTTTTACCCATATAGTCCCTTTAAGGAAGTCTCCAGAGAATTCAAACTTCATCTGATTAAAATGCAGATCCTTATCCTCACTCAGTTAAACAAAGAACTGACAACATTACACAAGAGGTCATGTTCTGGTGACCTTTGCACTCTCTGTACCCTTCACTCGAGTAGAATTGTCTAATTAATGACAAGGGACGCTGTCATTTGCAGCAAGTTATTTCGTCACAATTCCACATGCATATTGACTTTTGTGATGAAATGACATATTGCACAAATAGGATCATGTTTTTTTGTGTACCAACATTCACTTCAAAGATCCTGTAGGCAGTAATTCGTTTGGCCAAAGCTATAAGGGTCACCAGAAAATGACCTCTTGTGGGATTTTGTCAGATCATTATGTAACTGAGTGAAAAGATCCAAATTTCGAGTAGAATAAGGAGACCTTCCTGTGATTGCCATGGTAGGAATATGGGGTCAAATATATACTTATGTTTCTTTATGAGTTTTGTGTCTAAATCTTCACATTAACTAATTTCTACACATCCTTTTAGTTTGTGAATTGAGTATATTCCCCCCATTTGTAATAAAATTTCTATAATATCAGTTTAATGGAATTATTTCTACATACTGTAATCACATCTCAAAAATAAAGCATAGGCAACACATTTTAGTGCAATTCAAATTAAAAATTAAATGACTTCACATTTTATAAAATGCTGCCTAAGGTCTACAATAATCAAAACTTATGCTTGAACAATTTTTACAGGTCATGTTGCGTTTTGGGAATTTCCACAAACTATGAAAATCATTTTTCAGGCTTCAGTCTTAAATCAGTGATATCAAACACGATTACCATAATAATTACGCTGAAATATTAACGATGGCAGACAATGATCAAAGTCTATGAAGCTCAGTATAGGTTTGGACTCAATTCATAATGGATCAACACAACACAAGTTTATGAGTTCATGATTTCAAATATACATTTATAAATTGTTCAATAGCTGTCAGAAAATAAATGAATAAGACAAAAAGACATGGTAAGTTCATGATACAATGCAAATTTGAACACATTCTGTAAACATTCTGTCGTCTGGTTTCAACATGTTCCAACTCGTTGTAGGTGATCCATTATAAAATTGCACATTTTTCCAGTGAAATCTGTGTCCCTGTGTCCTACTTCTCAGTTCTGCAGTTGTAAGACGGTAAAAACTGAAAAAAAGTACATTATATTGACTCAAACATTATTATACTGACAGGTAAAATTGTGGCGATACATTAGTAGGAAATGAATCATGACCATACAGATTGGTAGAACTCTGGACAAAATCTGTCCCACAAGATAAGTTTCCTCAAGAGAACAAAAGAAACAAAAGAGACATATGGGCCTGAACGGTCATCTGACTGTATCCTTTTTGTTGGTTATTGCTAAAGATATTAACATATTTGACCCTTTTGAGCTTAGAACAAACTTTCCAGCCCTTCATCCCAGCATGCTTAAGTCAAAATAAAAATATCCCAGGCTTTTTGGTTTTTGAGAAGACAAGACTTTCAGACATTTGACCACTGTGACCTTGAAAGTTGGTCAAGGTCATTCATTTGAACAAACTAAGTAGCCCTTCATCTCAGCATCCTATCATTTAGTTATCAGTATATTGAACGTTTGGGTTATGGAGAAGTTGCTTGAAAATTTTAAGACATTTGACCCCTGTGACCTTGAAACTAGTTCAAGGTCATTCATTTAATCAAACTTGGTAGCCTTTCATCCAAGCATGCATAATATCAGACTCCTGAGACTTTCTGTTACAGAGTAGAAGTTGTTTAAACGATTTTCAACACTTTTGACCCCTGTGGCCTTGAAAGTAGATCAAAGTCATTAATTTCAACAAACTTGGTAGCCTTTCATCCAAGCATGCTACATGCATAAAATCAGTACACTGGACCCTTCGGTTATTGAGAAGAAGTTGTTTGAGGGGAAAGTTTACGCACAGCATACGGCAGACAACATACAATGACAGACGAAGCATGATGGCTATAGGTCATCCTGTCCCTTTTGGTCGGATGACCTAACAATAATAATTATGACAAATAATTTATTTTTGGTAGTGGTAAAGTGATCCTTTAATCTGAGAGAATTTAGCCATTACGGTATGTAGTCTATGTATTACACGGTACAAACATACCTATGTTAGAACGATGTGACGAGGGATTACGTGTCTGACTCCGAGTCACTGTCTGAGTCACTAGATGACTCGCTTTGTTTCACGACCTGTTTGACAGCTGAGGTAGTAAAGGGACTCTTCTGAGCTACCGGGCTCTGTAAGTAGAAACAGTTACTAGGTTGTTCTAGTTATTCACAAACTTACAATTTTTTATTTAAAGATGATAATGTATGTTACTAGAAGATTTGCTTGTGGTTATATTACACAATGAAAGGAAATGCCTACAAAGTGCAAGGTACCATATTAGCCGTAATTAGCATCCCTCCCCCTATAAGCATCCCTTCCCCATGCTTTGGAGGTATACAAATTATATAAGCACCCATTTTAGTCCTGACACAATTAAAATGATTCTATTTATATATAACTGTGTGATAAACCTTGATGTGTTCATATTTAAAAGAAACAAACCCACAAATATTGGTTATTTGTGTACAAATTAGAAATTGAGAACAATAGTTTTGCACATCTAGAGTACTACCCATTCTTGTCATAATACACTGTACTGTACTGTAAAAAAGGTATATGATTTAATTTGATTCTCCTCCTGTAATTAACGTGAAAATAAATTCAATGCAACCTAGAAAAGTCTGTGAGACCTAGATGCCCACGCCCCCATATGAAATAAGTTCTTCATGCTTATTATGTATGCGAAGTTTAATCACAATCGGATCAGCTGGTTACATTACCATGGGACGGGACGAGACATGGGTAACACTATATGCCTCCCCCCCCCCCTATTTCATGGCATGAAAATAAGGGATTTAATGGATGGCCAATACATATGAAATTGTCTCAATACTGCTCGACTCCGAACTTCCACCATTATTTTGATGTAATGAGATATAAAACAACATTTTATGAATGTTTCATCCCTTGACAATGGACACTCCATGGGGTGATTGTATCTGGGGTCTACATACTTGTTTATAGGGGGCATCTATGTAGTATTAGCTCCAAATGTAAACGCATTTAAAGATAGACTGGATAAGCACTGGGAGAACCAGGAACTCCTGTACAATTATAGATCTGAGATACATAGATAATACAAGTAATGTCATAATTATATATCTATATTTCAAATAGTTAAATGTCATACTTTTGAGACCGATGAAGAGGATCTTGATTGATCCTGTATCGGAAAATAAACTTAACTTAACTTATACTATCTCTATAGTGTTAAGGAAATTTTAAAGAAAAAAAAAGAAAAAATAAGATTGTCTAGAACAAAGAAGAAATGAAATGACGATTCACAGTTTCATTTGTAGCAAGGAGGAATTCATCAGTTCACATAATTATTATGTGTCATATACAATTAAATGTGATGGACCAAATTCATACAATTTATCCATGAAGGGGAAATGTTTGCCAGAGTGAAATTCCCAAATATATATAGTATTTTAACAAATCAAGGAATCATTTGATAAACTCACCTTCTTTACTGTTTTCTCCGGTTCTGAATCACTGCTGCTACTATCCGAGTCACTGGAATCTGAGCTACTTGAGTCTTTCTTAGCTGCTGCTGCTGGAGTTTTTACGGGGCTTTTTGTCTTCACCGGTGATGAAGCCTGAAATAAAAATACAGTTCTGATTCCACTATACAGCTGTATATTCCTCCTAACTCATCGTCAATACTCACACATGAAGTAATTTTGGATCCAGAAGTTTTTTTATCCCTCTGAGTATAGATTTATAATTATTTGAAGGGCACAAGTTTGCCTGGGCGAAAGGTTTTCAGTGATAAAGTAAACACGATGAGTTTGATGTCACAACCATGTGACATCATCACTCAGTCATAGGTACATAGACAACGGTGGGTCTTAAAACGTTTTTTGTGTAGAATGTGAAGCAATGACATTCGTTACATTTACAATCGCAACTTGCTATCTGAGAGTTGGAGAGATGGTGGCAAAACTTCTGTGCATTCCAATTAAGTAAGTTCAATTGTTTGGTATGAAGTTTAGCCAAAGTCAACCAAATACTTAAAATAAAACAGGGTGTTCATGTTCTAAGAGTTTGAGATAACAAGTTTGACTGTACAATGTACTTTTAAACTAATAAATATTATTGAAAACTATCAATTCTTTTCAAAAAGAAACATGGAAATACAATTGTACTGCTACATTTTTAGAGGAAAAACAATCTATTGCTCATAAACAAACCCTGTTAGTTTTGAACACTTACTGCTTTTGTGACTGGAGCTGATGGCGTCCCTTTCTTTCCAGGTTTAGCGACCGGCTTTTGGGTTAAAACCTCATTTTCACTGTCTGATGATGACGAAGACGATGAAGAAGATGATGACTTTTTTTTCGGAACTTGATTTGTTTTTTTAGGTTGCTGTTTGACAGTTTCCTCATCACTGCTGTCTGAATCAGACGATGAAGATGATGACTTTTTTTTCGTTACTTGTTTTGTCTTTTTGGGTGGCTGTTTGACAGTTTCATCCTCATCACTACTGTCTGAATCAGACGATGAAGATGAGCTTGATGCCTTTCTTTTCTGCACCTTTTTAGGTGAAGGAACAGCATTTTTAGGTGATGGAACAGCCTTTTTAGGGGATAGAACAGCCTGTTTAGGTAACGGAACAGCCTTTTTTGGTGATGGAACAGCCTTCTTAGGTGACACACTAGGTTTTGTTGGTGATGGTGATTGTTCCTCATCGTCCGAGGACGATGAATCAGACGTTGAAGGAGAAGGCGGCACAGGTTTCTTAGATTTGCTAGGTGATGATTTTTTCGATGATTTTATTTTAGTCATTTGTTCCTCATCAGGTGAAGATGTTGGAGGACGCTGAAAAAACAATTAAAAAAAAGAACAATAAAGAATGACTGGAGTTAAGACATGTTAGCAATCTACCCTCTGTAATTGTTAAGGGTCCTTGTACCACAGGAAATTACCAGAGTAAGACATGTTAGTATTCTTCCCTCTGTTACTGTTAAGGGTCCTTGTACCACGGGAAATTACCAGAGTAAGACATGTTAGTATTCTACCCTCTGTAACTGTTAAGGGTCCTTGTACCACAGGAAATTACCAGAGTAAGACATGTTAGTATTCTACCCTCTGTAACTGTTAAGGGTCCTTGTACCACGGGAAATTACCAGATTAAGACATGTTAGTATTCTTCCCTCTGTTACTGTTAAGGGTCCTTGTACCACGGGAAATTACCAGAGTAAGACATGTTAGTATTCTACCCTCTGTAACTGTTAAGGGTCCTTGTACCACGGGAAATTACCAGAGTAAGACATGTTAGTATTCTACCCTCTGTAACTGTTAAGGGTCCTTGTACCACGTGGAAATTACCAGAGTAAGACATGTTAGTATTCTACCCTCTGTAACTGTTAAGGGTCCTTGTACCACGGGAAATTACCAGAGTAAGACATGTTAGTATTCTACCCTCTGTAACTGTTAAGGGTCCTTGTACCACGGGAAATTACCAAAGTAAGACATGTTAGTATTCTACCCTCTGTGAACTATTAAGGGTCCTTGTACCATCGAGAATGACCAGAGTAAGACATGTTAGCATTCTACCTTCCAACTGTACTTTGTTAAGGGTCCCTGTACCACAGGAATTACCAAAGTTAAGACATGTTAGAACTTTTAGAATCCTTAAGCTTGTACCACTGACAAAACATCAACCTCTTTCATAGAAGTTAATTATTAATTTATAAGGACTTCTGTATATGTACCACTGATAAAAACTGTGACTATGGTTTAAAAACTTTTTTTTATACCAACATTAATATGATAACATCTCTAATGAGTATGAAAACTGCTTGAAAATCTGAGATGTATTTGAAGAAGTGTGTTTGAATTCATGCATCAAATATCAAATCGAAATCATCAGTTTTCACTCTCAGACTGTACAAATGTCAAATATTCTTTTTGTGATGAAATAGCAAATCATGCAATTTTTCAGTTATGGAAAGCACTCATTTACCTTTGTGGCAGTGTTCTTTGCAGAATTGAGGATAATTTTTGCTGGCTCCTGAGTATCCGGAATAACATCTGACATTTCGTCATCGGAGTCCTGGTTATAATCAGAAAGTAAAACATGAGTTACGATGAGAATTGGTCCCATACATAAACACACTGTCTAGTTGTCCCCCACCTCAACACACTGTCTAGTTGTCCCCTACCCCAACACACGGTCGAGTTGTCCCCTACCCCAACACACTGTCTAGTTGTCCCCTACCCCAACACACTGTCTAGTTGTCCCCTACCCCAACAAACTGTCTAGTTGTCCCCTATCCCAACACACTGTCTAGTTGTCCCCTACCCCAACAAACTGTCTAGTTGTCCCCTATTCCAACACACTGTCTAGTTGTCCCCTATCCCAACACACTGTCTAGTTGTCCCCTACCCCAACAAACTGTCTAGTCGTCCCCTACCCCAACACACTGTCTAGTTGTCCCTTACAGGTCGTTTAAACAAAACAAAATATGTTGAGCTTAGATAGAAGGGATTGGACAGTTTCTTTTAAGAGAAATCTACAGTATCATATTATAATTTACAGGTTTATATAAGATATACAGAATATTTTCGACAGGGCAGGTAGTGTGGACAAGCTGCCTGCCAGGCATGGGGTTGTACCTGCCCCGGGCAGTCGGGCAATCCTTAATGTCAAGCCCTGTCATGACCTCTGTTACAAATATAAACATCTGTATTACTTACATGGTGATCACCGTTTGCAGGGGAGCTGGAAATAAAATCAAAACAGGTATCAAAGGGCTATTCCAGTAAATAAATCTACCCGACCCCAGGAGTTCAACAATAAATAGTTTCTATCCATGCATGGCAGGGTTTCTTCAATGTTGCTGACTTTTACTTTTGTTTCGCAAATTAAAGAATAAACTGTATGGGTAGTACCCCTAAAATTACAAAACTTGGAAAGTCATGTGCACATGGTTGGGAAGATATTTTACTTGACTATTTCTCTTTAGAAATTATCTTCTGTTAAAATAGAATATTATTTAAATTACCTTACAGAAGACTAACACTTATTTTGGAAGTAATACAGCGAAATCTCAAACCAAAATGTAACAATGTTAAAAAAGTAATCATGTTCAAAATCGGTATTACAAATCAATAAACTAGAAATGTCTGTGAGACATAAATGCCCCCGCCCCCATATGAAATTAGTTCTTCATGCTTATTATGTATGCAAAGTTTGATGACAATCGGATCAGTAGTTATTTAAATAAGCTGGTTACATTACCATGGGACGGGACGGGTCAGACATGGGTATCACTATTTGCCCCCCCCCCACCTATTTCATGGCGGGGGCATAGTTAATTGGTAAACTCATTAAATCCTGCATTTTCATAATGAACTATTCCAACCTTTGAAATGGCAGAGTCCAGTGTGTGTACAGGGGAGAATGAGTGTATACAGTAACTGATAAGTTGTCGTCTTGGTTACTTACTCATCCAGCTCTGTCACTCTGTTCTGATCAAGTTCTGTAGACTTGACGGCACTTTTCTGGGGAACGACATAACATAAACAACGTAAATCTTGTAACATAACATAAACAACGTAAATCTTGTGTCTTCAATTCTATCATAGAGCATAATATACTTTTTATCTTGACAACAGAAACTAGGTTTGTAACAATCTACTAAAATCATTTTATCACATAACTGACCAGTTAATAACACTATTGTGACGTCATAAACAAAAGACGACCAACAAAGTGAAAATTTGCCTGCTCTATAGAGAACGAATTTGAGACTTTTAGTGTATTTTCTCATGAATATAAGTTATGTGATAAATAGAATCTTACACTGGTGTCAATGTAATATGAAATTAAAACTTATTGAATGATTTCATGTCACTCGCCTAAACGCTCGTGATATATAAAATTGTCGAACTTGTTTAATAGATTCCATATTACATCGACACTCGTGTAAGATCCTCTATTTGTGGCTATGAATATTGATATATCCCCATATCTAGGGTAGATAGGGTAATCGTAAACACATTTCTTTCTTATTTGACCTAAAATTCTGAAGCAGAATCTGTTCAGAAGTATTTTTCATAATGGACATCTATGAAAGTGGCAGTATCTTAATCCACTCACACCTGAAATTTCATAAAAGACTATTCCATCCTTTGAATTGGAAGAGTTTAAATGTGTCTTCAGGGGTGAATGAGTTACTACATAATTATGTAAACAGTATCTTTCTTTTTTGAGAATAAAAAAGTCTAAAAATGGGGAAAAAATGTGAGCAAATATTGACCATGGATTAGGGCAGATATTAGGCATTTTTTATTTTGGAAAATGTTTTTACGATGGTTATAAAGATCAGGAGTTAATACAGCATATCAAGATCACTACATGCTTATACAGCCTTAAGTGTACGGGGGAGGGGGGGAGGGGATCTAGGGTAGGTAGGGTAATCAGAAACACATTTTTCTTATTTGGTCACTTAATACTGGTCACTTATTTATATTTCTGAAGCAGAATCTGTTCAGAAATATTTTCATAGTGGACTACATGTACTATCAAAGCGTTCACACAAATAAATACTTATGAGTGGATATTTAAACACGCTTTTACATTAATTCCCTCTGAAAATCTTACACTCAGACCTGCCTTTGTCTTATGCTCTTACCTTTTTTAGCTCTTTTTCCTTTTCTAATTTCTCACGTTCGTCTGCTGGCAGGTTCTGTATATATACCTGGTATTTTTTTTCGTAATCCCTCTTGTCCTATTAATAGAAAAACATCTTTGACAACTGTTTTCATCATTTTCATACTTTTCTATATAATATATAATGTGCTGGGAATTAGTCGGATTATGAAAACAAGCATACAACAACTCAAACTCGCAACCCTTTGATCACAAGCCCGATGTCCTACCACTAGACCACCATGCCTCATCAAAGTGAAATCAGAATAATAGAGATACCACGTCGCTTGTTGTCAGAACTTTCCCAGGTGTTACACACCTGAAGTGCTTGTTGTCATAACTTTCCCAGTTGTTACATACCTGGAGTGCTTGTTGTCAGAACTTTCCCATTTGTTACACACCTGAAGTGCTTGTTGTCAGAACTTTCCTAGGTGTTACATACCTGGAGTGCTTGTTATCAGAACTTTCCCAGGTGTTAGATACCTGAAGTGCTTGTTGTCAGAACTTTCCAGTTGTTACACACCTTAAGTGCTTGTTGTCAAAACTTTCACAGGTGTTACACACATGAAGTGCTTGTTGTCAGAACTTTCCCAGTTGTTACGTACCTGAAGTGCTTGTTTTTCGTACTCCATCCTTTTAGATATACTTAATGCTTTCCACTGCTCCATTAGTGGTGTCTTAGGTAAATTAGATGTCAGATGACTCGACTGTGAAGCAATTTGTTGCGAAAAAATCTTGAAGGCCGTCCTGAAAAAGAGTCAAAATACATGAAAACAAGAATTCCACGGAAGTGGATGTGTCGCCTGCGCAGCAAGTTGGGAGATACTGAAGTAACTGCACTCAAACAGATTTTCTATTCATAGCAACAGTGACCTTGACCTTTGACCCTGAAAAGTAATCTGAAGCAAGCACTTTTGGTAATGATGCATTGTAAGAAGTTTGAGTTTAATTGGCACAAGGAAACTCAAGTTATCACACGGAAACCAATTTTCTATTTATAGCAACAGTGATCTTGACCTTTGACCTTTGACCCTGAGAAGCAATCCCAAGTAAGCACTTTTGGTAAGAAAGTACTTTATGAAGTTTAAGTTGGATTGGCACAAGGAAACTCAAGTTATTGCACGGAAACCGATTTTCTATTTATAGCAACAGTGACCTTGACCTTTGACCTTTGACCCTGAAAAGCAATCCCAAGCGAGCACTTTTGGTAAGGAAGTACTCTATGAAGTTTGAGTTTGATTGGCCCAAGGAAACTCAAGTTATCTCATGGAAACCGATTTTCTATTTATAGCAACAGTGACCTTGACCTTTGACCCTGAAAAGCAATCCAAAGCGAGCACTTGTAGTAAGGAAGCACTGTATGAAGTTTGAGTTTGATTGGTCCAAGGAAACTCAAGTTATCGCACGGAAACTGTTGGTGCAGACGCCGCCGCAGCCGACATAGTGATCCCTTTATGTCGCCTTTTCAGGCGACACAAAAAGATAATGATGCACAATAACACATGTCCATTCTCAGGTTTTGTTTTGAATGAATAACTGATAAAAGGTATAGATCTGGATGGTTGTACGGTAAAACATGTTTAAAATGAACATGCTTACAACAAATTCATTTGTTAAGACACATAAGATAGTTCTTAATAAATTGTTTAAGTTTTTCACGCAAATCTTTCAAACCCTTGATGTTGAATTTAGACTACACATCAAACAAATGAAGCTGTTTCTTACTGTGGCTGGTCTGGCTTTCCTCTAGCCTGGTCCACAATTCGCTGTGCATTCCTCATCAATATTACAGAATTCACCTTGTTTTGGGGGTTTTTCGCTGTGAAGATTTTCAGCCGTGCCTAGCCAAAAAATTATCATTATTGCTTTTTAAAGGTCTTAAACACATGTTAACATCCTATTTCAACTGTGCAGTTAAAAATCTTAAACAACAGTCAAATAAATGATCTAAAAAAAGAAGGATATAAAAAAAAAACTTCAAAAAAAATTTTGATAATCATATGATAAAGGTGGTATCAAAAGGTCTATACAATGGCATGTACAATGTGAGCAAATAAACAATGACTGCGGAATACCATAAAACAGGAAGGGAGCACAATGGTCAGCTTTCACATGAAGATGAGTTATTTCAAACTGTAATTAGCATGAGACATAATGCTTGGTCATGGCCACAAGATGAAACATCATATTTTTTTTTACAGGAACAGCCCTAGGTGATTGTATCATATGTTTGTGACAGTGTTTCTTTAATTGTCATTTACAGACAGAAATATAGTCTGAATTATACAGAGAGTCAGGGTGTCTGGACAAAAATATTGTCAAGATTTTACAGGGTGTTTGGACAAAAATATTGTCTAGATTAGACAGGATTTCCAGACAGATATATAATCTAGATTATAAAGGATGTCTGGACCAAAATATTGTCTAGATTATACAGGATGTCTGGACAGAAATATCTATTAGTCCAAATTATACAGGATGTACATGTCTTGACAAAATATTTTCTAGATTATACAGGATGTCTTGACAAAAATATTGTCTAGATTATACAGGGTGTATGGACAGAAATATGGTCTAGATTATACAGGATGTCTTGACAGAAATAATGTCTAAATTATACAGGATGCCTGGACAAAATTATTGTCTAGATTATATTTCTTTGTCTGGACAGAAATATCTACAAGTATTAGTCCAAATTATACAGGATGTCTTGACAAAAATATTGTCTAGACTATACAGGATATCTGGACAGAAATATTGTCTAGATTGTACAGGATGTCTGGACAGAAATATACTCTAGATTATAAAGGATATCTGGACAGAAATATGGTCTAGATTATACAGGATGTCCGGACAGAAATTATGTCTAGATCATACAGGATGTCTTGACAGAAATATTGTCTAGATTATACAGGGTGTATGGACAGAATTATTGTCTAGATTATACAGGGTGTTTAGAAATAAAGAAACTCTTACCTCTAAATCCTTGTTAGCGAGTACCGCCTCCTCCAGCCACTTCTGCCTTTTCTTAGGTTTAAGTGACGCAAATTTTGCTTTCCCACGATTTCGTATTTCCGTTCTGTCTACCTATATAAATATAGACCAAGATCAAGTATTGAACATCTATTTCTACCTTTCACTTAATCAACTAGAAGGGCATCAGAAATATATGAAAGACTTATTTCCATTCTGTTGTCCTGGTTTAAAGGCCCAATATACGTAACTTCAGGGAAATTTTCGTGATTCTGAAAAATTCTGAAAAAAATCTAGTTGATAACCATGCAAAAAATAAGCCTAAAACGATGTAAACCTGAGTGGTAACTAACAAGAAACTCTTGACGAAAAAATCCAAAACATTGAAAATAATTCAGGTGGGGCCCACTTCAAAAACAAACCGAAGGTAGAAGACGATTCGAAATGGACGTGTGTTTACAAATAGCGTGTTGCAAATGCTGCTGTACCGGTAACTGAGAAAGAATTCATCTTGAATATTGCTGATATCAGTTAATCTTAACTAAATCTATAAATATAATAAGTTATTAGGCTTGATTATTGCTTCAAGTTTTGCCGACAGTTACGTATATTGGGCCTTTAAAGTAATAAACCACAAGTTTACACGAGCTCATTGTTAAAAATCTGGGGCCATATTCATAAAACCGCTCAAACTTTCTTGTAACTCACTTAAATCAAAAGTTAAACGTAAACAATGAAAACAGTATTTGTTTCTAAGTTTATTTAATACTTGACAAAATATTGTTTTCAATTAAATTTATAATGGGACAAGAAATTTGGCTTCAGCGCTATTCATGCTTGAGCTTGAGCACGATCACCTACGCTCTCTCCATCCCTGGAATATGTCATGGCAAAACTGAAGGCACACTCAGGTAATAAAAAAGCTGACCAATCGCTAGGCTGCATGCCTGTCCTTTGAAGATTACAAAGGAGCTGCAACCCACTTCAAAGCCTGTGAATTTTTACCATTATGTGACGACCAATTCTTTTGATGTACATCAAAGGCTTTAAGTCAGAGCGTAGGTGATCATAACCCTGGATATCCAGGATGTAGAGAGCGTAGGTGATCGTAACCCCTGGATACCAAGGTTGTAGAGAGCGTTAAGTGATCATAACCTCTATATATCAAGGATGATTCCAGGGTTGGACAGAGAGCGTAGGTGATCATAACCCTTGACATAAAGGATGTAGAGAGTGTAGGTGATTGTAACCCCTGGATATTGAGGATGACTTAAGGGGATATCCAGGATGTAGAGAGTGTAGGTGACCGTAACCCCTGGATACAGAAGATGTATAGAGCGTAGGTGATCGTAACCACTAGAAATCGAGGATGATTCCAGGGTTGGACAGAGAGCGTAGGTGATCATTACCCTGGATATCAATGATGTAGAGTGTAGGTGATTGTAACCCATGGATATTGAGGATGTATAGAGCGTAGGTGATCGTAACCACTAGAAATTGAGGATGATTCCAGGGTTGGACAGAACGTAGGTGATTGTAAACCCTGGATATCGAGGATGTAGAGAGTGTAGGTGATCGTAACCCCTGGATATCAAGGATGGTACCGGGGGTGTAGAGAGCATAGGTGATTGTAACCCCTGGATACCAAGGATGGTAAGGACTTGGGTTTGTCTGTTTCTAATATCATGTAAACAATTGAGGTGACATGCTAATGTGAGTGGATTATAACACTCCTGTGAGATAGCACTTTAAGTAAGCTTATTTTTCAGTAGGCACTAAAAAAGGCAAAACTACACTACAGAAACATTTCCTTGTATAGTAAAACTTGAATATAACAGACATGGTTAGGACAAATTTTCATATCATAAGACATGGATACCTTTAACAAATCAAGTTTTGTTTGGTCAATTGGTCATTTAGATAAGTTTTATGTCTTTTGATAAGTAATTGTGAAATCATTTGTATATTTCCAATTTCTTAAAAAGGTTTTGTATCGCTAAACTACTGCAATTTGACACAATTATTTGTCAACTACAAGCTTTTCAAAACTGTACCTATCAACACCTTTTCATATTTTCTCTAATTATAATATAGACTGGTACGCCTTCATATCTAAGGGAATTCTAATGAAGAGTCCCACTGAGAAATGTATTACATTTGCTCTGCATCCTGTCATTGTAGTGCATTGTGAAGGCAAATGTTGTTACAAGACTGTAACATTTCCTATTATGACATCATCAATTTCTGTTGTGACATCATCAATTTCTGTTGTGACATCATCAATTTCATTGTTGTTTTGCACTTGATTTGCTGTTCAAAAACTGTTGGAAATAACTAAATAAAGCACAATTCAATCGAAATGTAAATATAAGTAATGAACGTATTAGCAAATGTTGTTACAGTCCTATAAAATACATTGCTATTGATGACACACTTACATAAAACCCTTCCAGGCTATATTAAGTTTGACCAACATATTTTTTGTGTGTGTTGCTTTCTTAGCAACACACATAAAGTTATGTGTGTTGAAACTTACATAAAGCCCTTCCAGGCTATATTAAGTTTGTCAACAATAGCAATGTGTGTTATAGGACTGTAACAACATTTGCTAAAACATGCAGTAAAGACATGAACTCACATCTTTATTTTCAGCTACGGCCTTCTCTACCAAGTGGTCTAAATAAAGTGTGAGGGGGTTGACCACTTTAGGAACCTTGTCCGAGCTCTTCTTCGGCGTATTTTGCTTGACACCTTTGACAGGATACAAATCAGGATTTTTCAATCTGGAAAAAATGCAGATATTTTCATAAAAGTAAACACTTGTTTGATGTTCACAGACTGATGACTCTATTCTAAGTATATAACATATTTGCATTGTTATTGTTGTCAGGAGTATAGTAACATAATAATACGTCGTTTCCGAGAGTTTCCAGGCTTATCAACTTTATTTGTTCAATTTTAAAACCCTATTCAATCAAAATGCTTTAAACTAAGCTTTGCTGAAATCTGGTGGGCACTTTGAGTCATTAAGTCATTAAAAGTATATGCCAATGGTAAAATGTGCAAGTTTCATGGCACAGCCACCCTGGAACTTGGGGGTCAGCAAATATATTTATACATTCTGAATCCCTGCCCACTGATGATGCTCACACAAAATAATTCGGTTGAAATCTCTTCAGTGCTTTTGGAGAGGACTGATATACTGTAGTTGATGTATGCTCGTCTATGTCCTTGAGATATTTGAGATTAAAACTTACTTGAACTCTACCATTTGTTTTTCGTAATGTGCTTTTTCTTCTTCATATTGAATCTCATATTTTTTCTGCAATACAAAAAATGCTGCATATAAAAAAACAAATTTCAAAACAGTATGTACGTTTTTTTATCAAAACAATTCTTACACAGTTCAGTCTTACACTGACAAATACATTCTCTAGATAAGTTTTTAAATCCTTATTCTTACTCAGAAGCATCTCTGTTGATATATTATTTAAAGACTGTGTGTTGCTATTTCATATACCGTGTGTTGAAATTTTATTTACTGTGTGTTGAAATTTTATATACTGTTTGTTGAAATTTCATACACTGTGTGTTGAAATTTTATATACCATGTGTTGAAATTTCATATACTGTGTGTTGAAATTTCATATACTTTGTGTTGAAATTTTATATACTGTGTGTTGAAATTTTATATAATGTGTGTTGAAATTATACAAGCTGTGTCTTGATATTTTATAGACTGTGTGCTGATATTTTATAGTGTGTTTCTATTTTATATACTGTGTGTTGAAATTTTATATACTGTGTGCTGAAATTTTATAATATATACTGTGTGTTGAAATTTTATATACTGTGTGTTGAAATTATACAGACTGTGTCTTGATATTTTATAGACTGTGTGCTGATATTTTATAGCGTGTTACGATTTTATATACTGTGTGTTGAAATTTTATATACTGTGTGCTGAAATTTTATATACAGTGTGGTGAAATTTTATAGAGTGTGTGACGAAATTTTATAGGGTCTGTAGTGATACACAATACTGTTAATGTTCCTAAAATCAGATGGATACCTGAAGTATTACATGTATAAAAGGTGAGCTTACATTAGCATTTACCTATAGCTAGCACCTGTGCCTATCCCTAAACTGTAGTAATTATTATATGCCTATATAATTGAAGAAAATTTTTCTACACTGTATTACTCATTAAACTTAATACAAGGCCTTAAGCTTGAACAAAAAAAAACAGACCAGAATTTATAAAAAAATTGTCGTGGAATTTGGAATTGTTATAATCTACATTCTTTAGTCATTGGTATCAGTTCTAATTTTACTATCAATCGATAATTGTTTCTTAAACACTGACTGATCATCGATTTCAAAATTATCAAATTTATTTTGCTAGGCTGTTTCTACAAAAAATATCCAAGCTCTTCTTACTGTCTTGTTAAACTGTTGTTAATGCTTCATTTGAATAAGACACAGCCTCATTTGAATACTCCATAGCACTAGAGCGAAAAAGCTCTTTTCATCAACTATTACACTTATTGTCAAGCTACACATTCAGCATACAATTCAACCATCTCAAAATTTCAATGACAACAACTTCAAAAAAAGTCATATCTGACTTACAAAAAATAACTGGGAAAAGTCTTTATAGGAAAAATAGATATTAATCAAAAGTTTATTAAATATGGGTTGTTCCAGAATTTACCCTATGGGATCCGGAGGAACGGGAGGCATTTTTTAAGAGACCCAACTACCCATCAAATATTGAAAGAGATTTAATATAAAGAATGTCAGACTGTCAGACAGATCTGGGGGATTTTTCATGGGAGGGTTTCATGGTCACCTGAGCGGACCCCATTCCACTCAGCAGGTTCCTTAACTGTTGGCCAAGGCTTCCCTATCCGTAATAGTATCCAGGTGGCTTAGCGGACCTGGGGCATGATCTGGATGGACAAGATCAAATTTGAAACTCTGAGGGCGGTGGGTGGTAATCCACTCCCTCGTGCCAATTATAACACAGATATATTTTCTGTGTCTGTAGCCCTGTGAGAACCTAAACCCACCATCTGGTTTTAACCTCACCATTCATGATATATATACAGGTGCCTCCCGACCCCAGTCCCCACACAGGATTGATTAAGGGAATAGCTCTAATCAATTATTTCAACCACCAAAGGATCAATTAAGGGAATAGCTCTAGTCAATTATTTGAACCACCAAAGGATTAATTAAGGGAATAGCTCTAATCAATTATTTCAACCACCAAAGGATTAATTAAGGGAATAGCTCTAGTCAATTATTTCAACCACCAAAGGATTAATTAAGGGAATAGCTCTAGTCAATTATTTCAACCACCAAAGGATTAATTAAGGGAATAGCTCTAGTCAATTATTTCAACCACCAAAGGATTAATTAAGGGAATAGCTCTAGTCAATTATTTCAACCACCACAGGATTAATTAAGGGAATAGCTCTAATCAATTATTTCAACCACCAAAGGATTAATTAAGGGAATAGCTCTAGACAATTATTTCATCCAAACAGCACCCCACTCACATTTTGATGCAGATTTTCTTACCCTCTTTTTGTCAGACAAGCTGTGGTAGCCCTTGGCTAAGTCAGCCACTTGTAATGATGTTCCCTTGTGTTTTTCTCTATAATCTTGACAAAACATCATATAAACTGTCGAAGGGTGCTTAGGTTTCACGCCAACATAGGGAGCTGCCTGTTAACAAAAAACAGTAGAAGTTCATTCATGCTCTTCCAGTCAAAAGTCAGAACTTATGTCCCAAGGTGTTGGGACCAAACTTGTGAACTTATAACCAGTATTTCCCCAAGGCTGGAGGCCCCAGGGAATACTGCACCAGGTTGGTCCCAACACCGAAGGAAAACTGTTTTATCTATTGTCTGAGAAGGCATGAAACAACAGTTTTGTTACCTTTAATTCAAAGGTCTATAGTTTTGTATTGTGTCCATTACTCATTTCTAAGTCATTGTAAATCCTTTTGTACAACAATAATTCTGGTGAATCTAGCATGTTCTTTGTGTTACATGGATCTCTTAAAACAGCTATCTTCACATTCTGACGGCTTGTCATTTACATGTAAACAAAATGCTTTGATCAAGGTTATATATATACAGTATATATATACGTTTCAGCGCAATTGTTTCTAAGGAAACGTGTATTAGGTCATGATGTCACTTTTTTTATTGAGAGCCAGGTAACAAAGGAAGTTAACTCCCTTTCTGTGAACTCTTGTAAACAGGGCTACACATAAATAGTTATTAATGCAGATATTGAATTAATCCTCTATACAAACTTCTACTAACCTGCTTTATATTTCTGGCAGCTTTAATCATCTCTGGAAGGGTCCGCAATGAATTCACCTAAAAGTTCAAACATCCAGATTATAACAAGAACTATAATCCAATGGCCAACTAATACACCCCCCCCCCTTTCTTAGCAATACAAACCTGCATAAGGCAATGTTGATGACAAACAAATTTTTAATATTATTAATCTGCTGGTACATCAATACATCATCCCTGTGTAGTTTCATTGAAATTGATTCACAGGTTAAGGATCATTATCCAGCCAAATTTATCCAACAAAATCTGATTATAGTGACCTGGATACCATGCATGGAAACTAAAAATGTGCATCAAATAATCAGCATACATATCTACACACGCTCCATAACATTCATGTGAAACTTAATTGTGACATTGAATTTGATTTTCTGGTAAGGAGTAGTTTTCTAGTAGAAACTTGCTTGCAATTTTTGAACTGGATATTGAAAGCACTACGATGCATTCTGAATAAGTTTAACTTACAATTTTATTCAGAAAATTGATGTAACTTTGTCAAGGTGTAAAATGTAAAATATAACTTACAGTTGTATTGTGATCAAATAACCTTTTGAGACATTGCACTACTTGTGCCTGTATGTGTGGTTTCGTTTCACGAATTCATTTGATACTTTCGATGACATTTTCTGACATGTGCAGATTGGAATATTACATACACCTTTCAACAAGCATTATACCCACTCGCTCAAAAATTCAAGTACAACAATTTTCTACTGGCAAATTCTTAAATTAAATCACATTTGGCGAGTGCACAAGTGTTCATTTCAAACCCTGCCACCTCCAGTAGTTGACAACTTACCTTTGTTAATATCTCGGTAAACTTTGCCTTACACTGGTCCGGAGAGTGAGGTTCCACCGCCACTGTGTCCCAATTTATCTTGGTCATGGATCTTCTATAGGAAATCTCATTTCCTTTACCTCCAGGATACTTCTCTTTAACCTTGTCCAGCAGTTGTTGCACTTCATCATGTGACCAGATCTCTGTCAAAAATCATTTTTTGTTAATATTTCGGAAATACAAACTGGAATTGGGGACTTTTTTAAAAGTTAGTGATGTGTGCAAATAGAAATGGGAACTTCTTTTGAAATATCATTTTCTTTTAACTGTTTTGATTTCATGCAACATACATCCACCATCACAAGTTCTTTTATAAAACTTTTTTTTTGTAAAATCAAATTCCGTAATATCCTTTTTCAAATTCAGCTATAGTTGATATGAAGAACACATTTTTATTTCAAGCATAAGATGACAGGATTATTTTAATTTTTAGCAAAATTGGATGTATTTTTTTTCTAACTAATCAGAACAAAAATTCATTAATTGAGCCACATTGGGTTATCTCATTCTCAAGCTAAGTTCTGTTTCACCTGAGCTTACTCCTTGGATAAGATTATCTTACGTACAGAATCTTAACCATTGAAAGGGATAACCCAATCTCACTTAGTTAAAGGTAAAATATTTTCACAGTAACACTGGACTTCCATTCTTAAATGATCTTAACTGTTAATAAGAAGTTTGGTTTATTTTGTTTTATGTCCATTACCAGCCAGGGTCATTTAAGGATGTGCCAGGTTTTGGAGGTGAAGGAAAGCTGGAGTACCCGGAGAAAAACCATTGACCTACTGCCCCACGTGGATATCGAACTCACAACCCAGAAGTGGAGGCCCCTCAATAAGATGTAAAACAAAATAGAACCAAACCATTCCTACTAGACTAGAAGTCTCGAGAATTTACCTGGGTCATCATGGCTGTTGAATAACTTTTGTACAGGTGCTGCTGATTCCTTATCAGATGAACTGTCGGATGCTGAAAGAAGGTAATAATAATTTCAGTCAATAGATCACAGACAGATATGCTACACAAATAAAACCACATACAACACAGTACTAATACACAAATTCAAACATTTACAAAATAATTCAAATTGAGTATTAAACATATTGCATAGTCCAGGGAGGGAGTGATTGGGCAATACCTACCCATAATTTCTCTGGCTATCAAATATTTATCACAGTGAAATATGTTTATGGTTAAAATAGCTAATTTTCTTGTTTTAAAAGAGTAGACTAATTTGACACTGAAAACATATAGATAAGTAGACCAGGGGAATTGATTGGGACAGCCCCTACCTACAATCTCTGGCTACTTAATTACATACCATAAATATACTGTAGGTACCGTATTTTACCGGGAATAAGCCCCCTCTCATGAATAAGCCCCCTCCCCACTTTGGCAAAGGTTCTTGGAACAGGGTGGGAGCCTGGGAATAAGCCCCCACCCTAAATTTGGTCTTTCTCTCAATAAAAAGCATGCTAATTTCTTTTTAATTTTGTGTCTGAACATAAAATATATCTAACTTTGTGTAAAATAAAATATCTATAAATCTGTTCTGAGGAACAACAGCACCATCAATGGCATCAACTTGTAGTGACTGTTTTTAAACATTCTGAATGTAAATTGTTATTTTGACAAAACAAACAACTAGAATTACATTACTGGTATAGTGTGGACTGAGTTCCTACATGTAGATCAAAACAGTAGAATATCCTAGATGACGGACTTTTGTGAACAGGGGTGTATTCGGGAATAAGACCCCTCCCTACTTTTGATCAATTATTTTTCTCAGGGGGTGGGGGCTTATTCCCGGTCAAATACGGGGGTATACTGTAAAATGGGAAATTGTTGCCCTTTCTTTATTTTGTCCTCCCGTGAAAAGATTTGAATTAGCTGTCTTGAATTAATCCTCTCAAATGAAGATGAGATACTGTACAAGCCTATGTTTGGTAAAATAATCACCTCGTTTTGAATTTACCCTTCCATTGTTGGATGGAAAGGGTGAAAATTAAATGAGTGCAACTTTTATCCAGTTTTAAAGTATATATGGTGATTGTCTTTTATCATGTTTATTTCCTTTAATGTCCATTAGTACATCATGCGACTGAATACTGCCTTCCTCTTGGCTACACACATGGGTACTATGAAGCTCACCCGGGCACTATCAAATTTGGCGCGATGTTCAACGTGAATCCATTATGACGTCACTATTGAGTTATGTCCCTATTACGTGGTGCTACTAGTACTGTTTTGATTGAAAATGGCTGACTCTGGAAATGACCCAAAGCTGGCCTTGGTATATCACAATAAAACAAGTTTTGGTGTATACATATGTATTTAAACGGAAGGATGATGTGTCTCATGATGAGATAGTGCCCTCGCCTTTGGCTTAGGCACTATTCAATCCCTCGACAATACTATGAGGCAATAGTGCCCTCTCAACAGAGCCATAATAGATAAATAGTCTTGATGGTGTACTAGTACATAGTAGGTACATGTGTGAACGCAAACCATACTGTACAAGGAAGGGAGAACAGATAGATTTCAATGCTTTATAGCATTATACAAGGTGCTTACTTTTAACTGCATCTTTCTTTCTCTTTTTCTTCAACTTCTTCTTTTTCGGTTGAAAATCCTCCACATCAACTGGAATTTAATAATTGCAGTGCCATAATAATTAAATAACTATAAACCTGAAAAAAGATGTGCATTAATCAGGCTGACTTACAAACATCAGTTGTAGAGATTTTCCCATTGAGCTTAGTGGAGAGCACCAGACAGGATATCTTGAGAGCAAAGGGTCGCAGATTCAAGCCCAAGCAATTGCAAAGGCACTATATATAATTATCACTATTTCCCGTCCTGCTACTCAAGCCCAAACAAAGGCACTATAATCATCACTATTTCTCGTCCTGCTACTCAAGCCCAAACAAAGGCACTATAATCATCACTATTTCTCGTCCTGCTACTCAAGCCCAAACAAAGGCACTATAATCATCACTATTTCTCGTCCTGCTACTCAAGCCCAAACAAAGGCACTATAATCATCACTATTTCTCGTCCTGCTACTCAAGCCCAAACAAAGGCACTATAATTATCACTATTTCCCGTCCTGCTACTCAAGCCCAAGCAAGGCACTATAACTATTACCATTTCTCGTCCTGCTACATTGAGTCTCATTAAAATCTGTTGTTAAAAAGGCTGATAGTGTCTTTGGTATTTTTAAATTCCATTATATGTAGTGGGAGTATACATAATACCACAATAAAAATGCAGCATGGAACTGGACAGATCTAGAGTTGGTCGCAGGTTACCAGGTAGCTCAAATTCATTAGCTTGGAGCATACATCTAAGGCAAAACAATAAAATGTGTGTTTCAGGTATCCCAACTGACTCTAGATTTTACTGTGGACCCTTGCTATTTTATCACATTTTTGTATCTAAGATTAATTTATGATTCAGGTTTGGGAACTAACTTTTTCAATATATAAGTCCAAATGACTTGTATAATTTTTAAGGTACTAGTCCTGTGGCATTGTGACTAGTCCTGAGGGCTTCAGCCTCAGTTGATACACTAAGTAACAAACAATAAATCGAGAAGTGATAAGCCGGCGGGCTAGTCCAGAAGAGGGACGGGGGTATGGGGGGTATCTGCCAGAAAAAAATTAATATCTAAATGTTCTAATATGAGGTTTGATGTATCCTGAGTGCTAACTTTGTACAATTTTTCTCTTCTTTGGTATAAGTTATAGATTAGAATACAAAAACAAAATAAAAAACTCAACTAGTCAACAGGACTAATAAACAGAGCATATTTACTAGTCCAAAAAAAATAAAACTAAAAAAACTTTAACTTCTGACCTGCCCTATTTTTTCAGACATATATATGTTACCCTAAACATACTTTTCTTGGCCAAAGAGTCAGGAGGATTTAAGGATTGAATACTTCAGGGGAAGACTTGCGGAACATCTAATTCGTTATTTACAAAGCAAGGAGGTAGAGAGACTAGTATTTCTTTAGGCTCATGCAAACACTTTGTTTTAGATGATTAGATGTAACAAAATTGGACCAGCATCCAAGTAAGAGTTTTGAAGAATTCAGGTTCAGCATCCAGCCTGGCTGCATGGGTTTATTATAAATTTCTGAATATCTACAAAATGTATTTGCTATAGTGATATATGGGTCAAAGAACACAGGGGGTCATAACAAATGTATAATTTGCACATATATATGTAATTTATGAAACAAATCAATTTACTTTTCAATTTAGTGAATCTGAGTCATAAATCTCAGTTGAAATGTTAATGAATGTAAGATCTTTTTATCACATTGTCATAATCAAGTTTATTTGTGAGGTATCCAACTATCAGTATATGTTTTGCCATACGTAGTCAATTATTGTTGGAAGTACCTTAAAACTAGCGGACACCAAACAGTGTCAATTAATTCCACATTTTCATATAGAGTGAGGGTACCTGATTCTGTACACTTTTGATAATGATTTACATTTTTATTTTTAAATCTGTCTCCAAGAAGATCGAATCTACTTTTGACGAAAATATATACACAATGTGCGCTATTGCTGGTAATGTGACATCATATGCGCAGAAATTTACTGCGCAGGGGAACTTTCTGTTGTTGTCATTTATTCTGACATTTAGTGCCAAAGGGGTAAGTGATTTCGTACACCCCAAAAATGTGCTGTTCTACGTAGTTATGACAAGAATAAAAAAATATGTTGAGCAAATTCAATGTTTTTTATTCAAATCTGCCAAATTTCAAACACCAGAAATGTGGTTTAAACAAATTATGAGTTTTTCTTTGCAAACATTGATATTGATGACGATGATATTGATCCGATAGAACTAATTTGTGGAAAAAATATCAACAATACGATTTCTAACAAAAACTATTTTTAATATCATATGTGGTATTAACAAGTTCAATCCCCGAGAATGATTTTAAAGCCAAAAAACAGATTTCTCATTGGTTGCGAAATAATGACTGCTCCCTACGATGGTGGCCCTATCAAAGAGTGGGCGTGCATGCTAAAAACAGGCGGTTATTTGTTGTATTTCAGCGTCTTTTCGATATTTTTTAAATGTGAACGAACGAGCCACAAGAAAAAAGACTAGATTGTGTTTTAAATAATATTTTGAAGTTACATGGGTCCCATTCGACATGCAGCCACTCGGATCGCTAGTTTCGTTTTGTGAACCAGGACTTCTGAGAAATTATTCATTAAGCATCACTGAAGAAGGGTCATGACAGTGGTTTACTTTGGGAACGATTTTATGCTTCAAACGACAGCGATTGATTAAAAAACATTGAAAAAATATTAAGTGTACGAAATCACGTACGTACCTTACTCTAGCAGTGCTCCTTGGCCCAGCATATATACACTTTTATATGAATTATATTAATTTGAAAATGTAATTGTTTATTTATCCTGTAAATCTTCTCACTGTCTATGAGTATCGAAACGTCATATTCATTTATATTTACACATACTTGCCAACCCTCCCTATTTAGGAGGGAGACTCCCGATTTTGGACCCTAAAATGTTGCATTTTCAACTTGGGAATTTGCTTAACTGTTCCTGTTTTTAAAGATCTGCTGATTTCATCTGAAAGAAGAGCTCAAAAGAAGCCATTTAAAAGTGTTATTTTTCCTCTGAATGTACATGTATACATATTATTTATGTTTTCAATTCTGAGCACGCGTAATCTCCCCCATGGAAATTTCAAAAAGTTGGCAAGTATGTTTACATTTGCTCTGCCTTGCCACTTTATAACACTACCAAGGCCAGTTCCGTGTTATGAGAGCATAACACTGGACCGGTCATTACGATTGTGACGTCATAATCATAACGTTGGAAATAGCCGGCCGATACTGGCTGTTCCATTTATTAGAAATCTACCTTAAATTTCAGAACAAATGTAGAATATAAATTATGAATTTATTATCAAAACCAATGGAAAAATATAAATATAAGCATAAACATCATTCTGTTCCGTGTTATGGTCCTATAACACGGAACAGGATTGCAAACAAAATGAATAACGCGCGTTAAGGGGGGGGGGGGGGGGTAATCACAGCCCTTTAATTTTGAAGTTTTGCCTTTATCAGCTGTTTATAAAAATCAGTATAGGCCTAACAAATGGTTAAACTCACTTTTCAAACAGGAAAACACTCTTTTGTAAATACAGTACTATAAAGGCCAAGCAATCATGCTTCGTCTCGTAAGAATGATTATGTTACCTTTTATCGACATAACTGGCACTGTGCAAGAATTTAAACTTCCAATTTCATGAATAACAGTTAGCAGAGGCCTTACTAGGGCGAAGATGCTACCTTGCAAATAAGTCATCGGTACATTATCCGTCAATGTGCGTTATTGAAACATGATCATATTGCATTGCACACTGCATCAGTAAGCGATTACCTGGTTTATCTGCCTCATCTGAGGTATGTTTTCGTTTTTTAGCACTTTTCCCTACTGAACTTTTTGAAGCCATGCTTGCTCGTCTGGGTCGCACACACGCTATGTTGTGGTGTTTGAATGGGTTGTCTCCCTTATGTAAGGGGGATAATCTCAAACCGGAGACACACCTCCTTATCACAGGGACCTGAGAATTTGTTACATAAACAAAGGTGTTTATAGTTTTGTTTTGTTTTTTTTTAATTTGGAACAAGTTGTAGCAAATTCTCAGGTCCATGTGCTCCTTATTAGACGATGCTGGATCATCAAAATGTAAACATGATTTCAATAATCTATCACAGGAATAGAAATCAAGTTTTAATAGACCTACATGCTGAATTATTTTCGCAAAGATCAATAGTCTTAATGATAAAATTAACAAGACACGTGTACCTACACAAAATATATACAAAAATGTATAAATTTACAACAGGCATTTTATCATAAAGATTATATATAGGGCCTATACCTGTTCCTGTCAGCACACAATTAATTCACCAAAAACTGAGGGCAGACATTCAAACTTTCCAAATTACTAATATTACAGCAATCCCCTTCAATCAAAATCATCATCTTCAACATTTTGGTATAACATACCAATTGCAAAAATTCAAACATTCATCCTTTTACCTGGGATGACCCATAAAGCATTGCGTGCTTATTCCCTGCTTAATTAACACTAAATATATTAATTATTTTATAATTTTAAGAAAAATGACATTTTGATATTCACGGAATAAAATAATGCTGACAAAAAAAAATAGATTGCATGTGTTAAAAAATAACGTTATTTAAACTACTAACTATTTCATATATAATATTAACACATTAAACTATATTTTCTAACAGGAGTAATTTATTTTAAAATTAAATCTATATAAAAAAAAAACAGAAAATAGCAACAAATAATTGTATATTTTGAGGTAGACTTTACAAGATAAATCAAATTATCAAAATAGAATTTGTAAAAAAAATATATGTCCGCCTGAAGATGCCTGAGAAGGCAGAAAGGCCTTGTTGCAAAGTCTTTGTTTTTTGTTCTGTTTTTTTTATATTCAACTTCGCAAGGAAAACTTATTACGTTTCTTTATATATATATATATATATATATATAGCAGAAATTTTGAGTCAAATAAAAAATGCAAACTGAAATATAATGTATGTCTACACATCATTTCCGAAAACCAATTAAAATAAACATGTCATAATATAAGTCCTGTTTGTGTTGATGGAAAATATTCTGGCTATTGACACGGACTTATTCAAGCTAATACATACGGGTTGTTGTGATGGTAGCCTCTATCGCTTTGGTAGAAAACAAAAATATCGCTATGAAAAGCAATCTTGTTTTCACTGTCAGTTTGTCAATTAATGGCAAAATTATTTATCTAAAAGGCTTGCTCTGAATATCGAGATTTTCGTGATAGATGTCGGATGCTCACGACAAACTTATTACTAAAGCACCGGGATTCGAGAGATGCAAGTTGATGAAGACGATGATCAATTTTTATGGTCGCCATCTTGGTATCTTTGAGAAATAAAACAACTTGATGTGGTAAAGACTGTATTTACCGCAAAATTAACTTGAAATCTGAAATGGTTACACCCCCCTGGAAAAAAATCTAGATCCGCCCCTGAATATTCTACATCCTTGTATGATATGGAGGTGGGGTTTTTGAATGGGCTCATTAGAATATCTGCTTGTTGTGATTGAGAATGTTCCCGCAGTTCTCACTTTGAGGCCATGGCATGTACTTGGATGTGACGTAGATTTACATGGCGGGTGTCGTCGAGATACGGTACGTTACTCTTCCGGAACATCTAATTTTCTTGTACTTTTTCAAGGATATTGTTGTAAATCTTTCCTTTGTCCATATTTTCTCCTGCTTTAATCGATTTTGAGTTCTGGTTTTGGTTCTGTTGACCCTTCGGTATATTTTTTATTTCTTATTTGTATTTTTTTGTATCAAAATCAGCATTTCATTTCATGAACTGCCATAATCATGAATATTGTATCTTAATCGCCTTTTATGGATCTAGATGTTTTCTTTGTAGCAAAAATATTTCTGTAAATACTAGTGTAATCTATGTGTTTATAGAAATAAAACACCCACCGCCTCCTAATGTTTTTGTCCATGTGGGTGTCCATTCCAAGTTGGTACAGAAGTTACAGGCCTTACGACAGGAGGTTAAGAGGTCCAAGGCCCATTTACAGAAAGAACAACAGGAAACCCAAAGGTACAAATATCAATACATAAAGGTACATCCAATTTACGGTAAAATGAATAATTGCAGCATTTTTTTCCCAAATCAACAAATGAAACGAATGACAAAACTGCAGGGTATGTTAATGCTGTAATTATACGCGTAGATAATTAATTACACAACGCTTTATTACCTTGTTGTATGTGCTGTCCTACACTGTGAAAAAATAAGCACTTTCAGTGGCGTAGCTAGGAGTGATTTGAAGTGTACGCAGATGTGGTGCCGAAGACAGTACCCAAATTCGAAGCGCTAGGAGGAGTGGGTACGGGAGGGGGATAGGTCAACCTCCCGTAAGGAGGGTATGCCCCCCCCCCCGAGAAAAAACAATCCTAAAGGTCTTTGGGGAATTTTTACGTGTTCTATTACCAATTTTCAGATATAATAAATTATAAATTTTCTTGTATAATAGTCTCATTGTGTATTACAAATGTGTTTCAAATGTTTTTTTTTTTATGAAAATTATATGTACGCACCAGCGTACCCGCTCAAAGGAAGCTACGCCCCTGACTTTTGACTATTTTTTACAAACCTGAACTATAATTACTAATGCACATGCACACCTTTCTGTACGTCTATGTAAATTTGAAGCCGGATGTTCGGCACCTCTGTGGATTGTGATGAACTAAATAGCAAACGATTCTAAAAAGACAGAATGTTATACAGAATGCCGTGTCGATTCTGCGCGAATACTGCCTTTCTAAAGGTGAGTTGATTAGAAATTTTAATCTGACGCCAGTGTCCAGGTTAATTGTCTGATTTTCTCAAAGTCTTCGCTAAGGACCCCAAAGGGTCAATACCACAGAAAAAAGACAATGGCCGCAATTCGGTATGGTATTCAAAAACATTCGCGGATTAACGCCAAAATAAATACCTCGCGAAATATAAGTGATTTACAATATTCAATGTGCGCAAGATCGAAAAAAAGCATTTCTGCTCTTTGATGGACATTCAGCTTCAAATTTATAGAAAATGGACTATCGAAGCGCCAACAAAACCATAAACCGAACCAACGATCGATTAATCTGGGGACAAAATATGAACAAATGAATCATGTACACCGAGACCCTTGTTAACGTACAAACAATTAAGACTTGGTGTTCCTGATTAATTTATCACCGTGCCATGGCGTAGTCCGAAGGGTTCTGACTCTCTGACCCGCTAAATATTTTGACGACGGGCGGCTGCGAGAGTCAGAATTCCTCCTTAGTTAAAAAGTGGAAATTTTACAAACCCTTGCACAGGTCACTGTTTAAGCTGTGTTTTATGATATGAAACATTTTCGATCACATGTAAATTAAGTATCGATGGAAAGAACAGATATTTTTCTACTAACCTACACATTTAATCAAGTCACAAGAGGTCGTAAACTAACTGTTTCAACCCATTTCTAAAAAAATAACCAGTTTCCTGACATCTGGCTGAAAATGGCCGCGCGTCGCGAGATTCCGTGAGAATTACGCTTGACCTATCTAATTTTGATCACGTGATGTTAGGCGGCGGCCATTTTCAAACAGCTAAACTAAAAATTTCGACTGATCTTCAACAAATTGATGTTTAATACTGCGCTACGCTGATTTCATTACTGTGCAAGATATAGAATGTATATATGTAAAAGATGTAGGCTTCGAATCAAATAATCGTGTGACACGTTGAAAATTCGGCCCATCGTTATTCCGTATACACTGTTGTAAGTTCCTGACAGCATTACATGAACTCCACGAAGGAAATAAACTAAGGGTTGCAACATTGCCATCTTGGAACCTCTCGTTTTTTTATAAAGGTCTCACAACCGTCACTGTGTAGTTTTTGTCGCGTATTAATGTTAATAAAATGCATAAAACCATGGTGCAGTGTTATGGTGCGATATGAACCACTTTTATTGCAATATATAAGGATTTAATATTGTACCTCGTTTTGACTGCTATGTTCCATGTTTCAAAATCTTGAAAGAACCAAACAATGGCCGTCAGTGAATACTTATTATTCTGAAGCGTGAACGACGCCATATTTGAACAAATATCAATCCGCCGATCCTTTTTGCATTGCGTATACACTTATAGATTCTTAGTCAGAGTTTACTAAGCTCAAGAAGGGAGGGGTGTAAATATAACGTTTTAATTGATGAAGCGATGAAATGCAATAAAGTGTTATCATTTTCCAGTGACAAAAGATACATAAAATAATTAAAATGTGAATCATAGAATTGTGCTATGTTTAAACGTTCTGAAAGTCACTCGTCACTTTGTTCACACAAAGATCAATTTATTAGATAAAAACTTGATAATCATTTAGGTGTCTGCTCTTGTGATGTTTCAATCACGTTCAAATATCATTTTGATGTAACGAGTGGGATTTTTGTGTTATCTAACAACGTATGATCAATTTTGATAGTTAATATATGCATCTGAAAAATGTGGCAAAAGTCAAGATGTGTAGTGTTTTTCAGAAGAATTAAAAAAAAATTACCCGTATGATGGCTATTTTGAAATTAAGTATTTCTGTGTATCTATTGCACTTCACGAAGTCAAAATTTCCATAATTAGTAAAACCATAATCATAACTCAATATCAATTGAAAAAGGCGAATAAAGAAAGATGTACACGATGCATATTGACATTTCTGAAAAATAAGTGTATTTTACCTCATCGGCGACATCCTCTATGTAACTCTAGGTCAACTTCATGACAACTCGTCAAAGTAAGAACTTTGGTATTTAATTAAGCATAAAAACATGGCTAATATGCATATTAAGAAAACGTCCACACAAAGATACAAATTGTTGCTCCATAGCACTTGCCCATATTCTTCAACAATCTGCATCTCTCGAATCTCTCTATATTTTGAGTAAGCCTTTGAATAACGATTCAACTACAACATATAAACAAAGACTACAGATTAACGTTTGTCACTACCACGAAGGGGCGTTCACAATCAAATAGTATTAAGCTGTTCTTGTTTTTTATATTGAAAGTATCGAGGTAAGCGGCAGATGAAAAAGAGTCTGTTCTGTCCTTTATTTGAAGTCCAAATGGGTTTATACGATCAACGTGGTCAGCAAACTCCTGTTTTTCAGAGACACATTGTCAATATACATGAAACGGTGCCGTCCTGATAAGCGTATGAAAATATCTACAAGCCAGTCAATAACGGGACACGGTTAAACCGATTTTGAGCTGGGGTTATGGTTTTTGCGCTTCGGTATTTTCTGGGTTATATATATATATATTATTCCAATAGGAATACCAAAATTAATTAATTGCAGTATAAAAAAGAATTATTTACAAATGAAAAAAACCTTCCAAACAAAATGGACAATATCAGTTTATTTGTAAATATTTCAGGCATCACTCACGCCATATGATGTATGTTGTTACCGTAATATGTCACTTTTAGGAATCTAACAGAAATGCCAATATACAGTCTCCCATGGTGTAATGATATATAATTTGATGTCCATCGATGTACTATTTTTGTCTTTACATATAATGGTAACATGCTACTTTACATATCAAAATAACCTCCCTTAATGGCATAATATTTACCATTGAATGGCATTGCCACTATATAACCCTACCAAATTCAGTTTGCATTTATCAGGTCATGAATGCCATTGACCGTTTGTTGACGTCATCATTATTATGACGTCATAATTGTTACGTTGGATACCATTGACCTTCCCCGGGCGATGGCTGGTCTTTTCATTGAACAAGTATACAAGACAAATACATTTTTTGAGCTTAAATATAATGTGTTATGGATTGTTTTATGAGATTAACAGATTCTAAAAATGGTATATATGAGTATTGAATCAATACTTAAGTAAACACGAATGCCTGTTCAGCTAGATATGGATTTGGTATAGCGGTAAAATAAATTACACACTCTGACATAACACTAAATATGATCCTTTGATAAGCCCACTAGCTGGATTGTGTAACTGCATTCATCATTTGGTATCATTGGTCCGTTTTTAATTACAGCAGAATAAATCTGTCAGAGTCCTTGGTAAGCATATGTGCAGTACTTTTCATTTCATTAACACTCGGAAGCAACTGATATGATTCTTTCTTTCCTATTTGTAGTAGGCTAGTGCAAACCCTAAAATAAGGACAAACACCATGGTTTCTGTTGAGACAAATAGGACAATGTCAATAAAGTTTGTGATATCCCTTTTGTCTGGTTCATCCATATCTGTAGCACTTGTGTCTTTCTTTCCAGGTTCCGCTTTACGCCCAGCGACACTGACATCAGAACTTCTACGTTGTTTAGGCTCAAATTCAATATCAACACTATTGTTGGTAATTGAATTTCTTTTGCATTTTCTGTTTTTCAATTTTAAAACCAACCTCCGGACACATTTAGGAAACTTGGCAACATCTGTAACAACATCACAACGAAGGGTAACAATCGTCAGAATTATCAAGAGACAACTGAAGAGCATTGCCATGAGGAGAAAGTAGGACATTCCAGATATTGGCTTAGCTACTGTTGGCATGGTGTCAGCCACAAGTGTCATATAAACAGCCAGTGACAAAAACATGGTGATTGTGTATGATATCCTCTCCCCCGACGCGACCGGCATGAGAAACACGAACGGGTTCAAGAAACAGAGTGTGTAGACAGGTATGATCAAGGATATGATGAAGTAAGAAGGTTTCCTTTTGAGGACTAGGTAGAAGATAAGTTGTGAAGTATATGCAACATTTTCTAGAATCTCGGTTGCTGATGTATCCACGTCCCATTCTGCATTAGGACTGAAAAATTCCAAAGTAAATCGTGAACTGAGTGTTGCGAGATGTATTCTTTTAGCAGAGTATCCCCAAGGAATAATGATCAATGCACATGTATGAATGTCCGTTGGGAAATTTGTCATATCTACCGTACAAGTTGATTTCATTGTTTTTCCAGGAGCAATAGACACAAAACCATTGTGGTCTATGTTTGCGTCAAATTCATCTGATCCAAATCGTTCCATGTCTGAAGCTGATGATACTAAAAATATGCTAGGTTTCCATATCTTTGAAGAATTAACCATCATATCAGTAATGCCAGCATGATCCGAGGGTTTCCATGACAACCGAAAGTCTTTCCAATACATGCTTATTCCTCCGCTCAGGGTCACTGTTCCAGAAACTTCGTCCAGGTCTCGAATGGACAGAAGAAAGAAGGTTGTGTCTACTCTAACTGTCTCATTCAGGTAGCGTGCTGGACGTATTCCTCTACTGTAATTTGTGAAAAGTTTGTCTTGAAGTTCTATCAAGTCCTCGAAGGTACCGGAAGTGGCAACTCCGTAGCGGATGAAGCAAAGTATACAAAGTAAAATCCGTGGCCCTTGTAGTTCCATTTCCAGTGTACAATCTTGCTTTGTGCCTGTTGGCAGATGTGTTGCAATCATCTAAGCAGTATACAAATGGAATGTTTCTCTTGCAATTCTTTGGTTTCTCTCTTTGTAATGCTGATGAATGTCATATGATCTAGCGCGCTTTTGACTAGATTACTTACCTACCGACCACATACTCCGCGTTCAGGAAACACCTTTCGAGTCCATCAATTATAATCCTTCATTCGATAGGAGTTCATATTCTATTCGGCAACACCGTAGCAAATATTGATATAAGTCTGAAAACCCTCATTGTCTGTTGTTTTGTTTCGTGTTAATGATTATAAAAAGTACGACATCATGATGTATTATCCACCGAAAGTCGTAAGGCCATGTGAGGACATAAAACTCAAAATAAATAGATGCATTGTTTGCACGAATGGCAGAGTAATACAGATATTTGTTTAGAATTTAGGTGACAACGCCTCAACCTGTATTGTGGAGATAGATTTCCACTTTAGATGTTGACAATTGTTGGTTTCTGATGTGAACCACTTAAAGCGCTTTAAAGTTTAATGTTAAAACGTTCAAATACAATTAAGCGTTATCATTTTTTATCACCTTAGCCATGCATATGTTTGGACACAATTGTGCGATATATTGATCTTTTCAAAATGCATTAGTCACGTTGGTTGCATAGAGATCTGTTTGGTAGATACAGACTGAGTAAATCATTTAAAACAAAAACCAGACTTGAAGCAAAAATCTATTACACATCGACGTTAAAAAATCTTCGTAATTGTAAAAGGTAATTAGCTTAAATACAGTATATAAAATACTATAACAGAAACGAGTTTATTTTCGATGAGATATCGTGATTGATGTCGACTGCGGACAAACAAACTTGCTACAAAGGGATTCGAGAGATACATTTTGGTGAAAACTATGGGCAAGTTTTATTGTCGCCATCTTGGCCTCATTGCGAAATATTCTAAATCCCTGCATCAAATGAAAATGGACGATTTTGAATATGCTCATTAGTATGTCTGCTTGTCGTGATTGAGGATTATGCCTCAGTTCTCACTTTGAGGCAATGGCATTTACTTGGATTTGACCTGGATTCACATGGCGTGTGTTGTCGATGAAGCAGAATGCGCTTAAACTTGCGGAACACCGGGTCTTATTATCTTGTACATTTACGTGGGTCTCCATGTTAATCTATCTCTTGTTCATATTTTGCCTCTAGTTTAGTCGATTTCGAGTTCGGATTATGGTTTTGTTGACGCTTTGGTAGAGCGCTTTGGTTCAGGTTGAGATTGCATGCCATATTATACGATATAATCTGTACCTAGCCTGAAGTAAGGTTTTAGGCGACAGGAAAGTAAAGAAGACTTACTTTATTCTTATGATATTATGAGCATACAATTAATGGTCCTTTCTATTTTCTATCCTCTTTCTGTGTGTACTGCTATCAAACACTTCTAATCGATTTCACTGATGAAAGGGAGATAACTTTAATATTTGTTGTAGACAAATAGTTCGAAAGCTTGAAAGCACAAAATAGTTGACAACATTTCTAACGATAATGTGATTATGTATAATATGAAAATATAATTATAATAAAAGTTCTGGAAGTAGATAATCTTCAAATATAGTTAATAATTGTTCATTCATGAAAAAAAATTCACCTTTCACATTCCATGATTTTACCATGTCCAAACATCCGAGTATCGCCTCCTTCAGTACCTCCGGCTCTTCTGATTTTTTTACTGTTTCCATGGAGTATATAGAAAACGCAGGAGATTTCCAAAATGAACAGTATTAAAACACGAACGGTAAAACAGGCCAGCGCTTCCTTCCCGCTATATATGTCATTTAATCTGATAAATCAATAGCACCTGCAATTAAAGAGGTACTTTAGTGGGCCCGCGTTTTTAAAAACCAGCTAAAATGAAAAATACCTTTATTCAGACAAAGAAATCCGTACTTGATAATTAGACAAATCAATTCAATTCTAATTTCCCATTATTTTGGGGATGCTTTAAACTAGATCAATTAATATATATATATTTGCTTAGTTACAGATACAGAGAAGATGATTCATGGACGACGGACGGGCGACAAACGGAAAGACGACGGCATAAGCTCACCTTTGTCCTTCGCACCAGGTGAGCTTAAAATTAATAATTCTGTAATGATACAACCACAGGAAACCCAATATATACTCTGCTGTTTTCCATGTACAAAAGTCGACTTCCTGCGCAAAATGATACTACCAGTGTAAGTTGCATTTGTACTACAATGTATTTGTTTTACAACTACAACACAAGTTTTAAAAATGTCGAAGTATAACAGATTTTTGCTTTCTGTTTTTAAATATTTCATAAAGTCTGTATCCAACAAACAAACCACTTTATAAAGTGCCGAATGAATCTCGAAAACAAAGAATTCTATTCTATGTCAAAACAGTTCTATAATTTCGGTTTTAATTGTTTGATGAATCTTTTGTTTACGGAAAAAAGAACACTTATTGTATTTGAACATTTCAACATTTAATTGTTAGTGCTCTAAAAGTGGTTCCCATGAGGGACCAACAATGGCAAACATCTAAAGTAGAAATATGTCGCCATTATACAGGATAAGAGGATTGGGCTGTTACCTAATTACTATGCAAACATGAGTATTACTTCGCCAGTACGTGAAACAGCAAATAACAATGAAGTATGGTTTTAATTTATTAATGGACTCTAACGATTTTATCTGAAGGTTGACGGAGTTGCCGGAAGTTCAGTTATCTAGTCAAAAGCGTATATATCCATCATGTAATGTATAGCTAGATCGACAATCAACCCGGTCTAGACCCACTACAATCATCATTATACCGATAGGTACCAAGGTGCCGGACGTGAAAGATTCCATCTGTCTACCGCTCAGAAAATTGCAATACAACAGCTGACAAGCATTAACAAGTTGGTACACTGAAAATGGAACTACAAGGGGTACTCATTTTACTTTATATACTTTGCTTCATCCGCTACGGGGTAGCCACTTCCGGTAGGTTAGAGGATATGGTAGACCTTCAAGACAAACTGTTCACAAATTACAGTAGAGGAATACGTCCAGCACGCTACCTGAATGAGACAGTTAGAGTAAACACCACCTTTTTTCTTCTGTCCATTCGAGACCTGGACGAAATATCTGGAACAGTGACCCTGAGCGGAGGAATAAGCATGTATTGGAAAGACTTTAGGTTGTCATGGAAACCCTCTGATCATTCTGGCATAATTGATATGATGGTTAATTCGTCAAAGATATGGAAACCTCAAATATTCTTTGTATCATCATCTTCAGACATAGAACGATTCGGATCAGATGAATTTGACGCAAACATAGACCACAACGGTTTTGTTGTGATTACTCCAGGAAAAACATTTCAGGCAACTTGTACGATAGATATGACATATTTCCCGACAGACATTCATACATGTGTAGTGATTCTAATTCCATGGGGATACTCTGATGATAGAATACATCTCGCAGCACTCAGTTCACGATTCATTTTGGATAATTTCAGCCCTAACGCAGAATGGGATGTAGATACATCGGCAACAGAGATTCTAGAAAATGTTGAATTTACTTCACAACTTATCTTCAGCCTAGTCCTCAAAAGGAAACCTTCTTACTTCATCATATCCTTGATCATACCTGTGTACACACTCTGTTTCATGAACCCGTTCGTGTTTCTCCTGCCGGCCGCGTCGGGGGAGAGGATATCATACACAATCACCATGTTTTTGTCACTGGCTGTTTATATGACACTTGTGGCTGACACCATGCCAACAGTAGCTAAGCCAATATCTGGAATGTCCTACTTTCTCCTCATGGCAATGCTCTTCAGTTGTCTCTTGATAATTCTGACGATTGTTACCCTTCGTTGTGACGTTGTTACAGATGTTGCCAAGTTCCCCAAATGTGTCCGGAGGTTGGTTTTAAAATTGAAAAACAGAAAATACAACAGAAATGCAATTACTAACAATAGTAATGATATTGAATTTGGAAAACGTAGAAAATCTGATGTCAGTGTCGTTGAGTGTAAAGCGGAACCTGGAAAGAAAGACACAAGTTCTACAGATATGGATGAACCAGACAAAAGGGATATCACAAACTTTATTGACATTGCCCTATTTGTCGCAACAGAAACTATGGTGTTTGTCCTTATTTTAGGGTTTGCACTAGCCTACTACAAGTAAGTAAGAAAGAATAGCTTCAAATACTTCAGAAAGTTAATAAAAACGAAGTGCTGCACATATGCTTACCCAAGACTTTTACACATCGATTCTGAGAATCCCTAATTACTGACAATGTTTACCCAATAATAAATGCAGTTACACAAACCAGCAGCTGGACTTATTACATGATCATTTTCAGTGTAATGTTAGGGTGCTGATTAATGGATTAAGGAACGACATCACCCTCCAGCGTTCAACGTGTGTTATTTATTTTATCGCCATATCAAATCCATATCTAGTTCCACAGGTTTGCGCATTTACTTTTCATTAAATGGGGGTAATGTTTGGAGATCGAGATGTTAAGTAACATGTAACCATTGCAGATATAGACAAACATTATATATTGATTGACATCAAACTTAACACCATGAAAGACTGCATATTGGTATTTATGTTAAACTGGCAAAAGTGCAGGCTTTCTCATTATTAGTCACTCAAAATCGATTAAACTAGAGGCAAAATAGGAACAAAGGAAAGATGTACATGGAGACTCTCGTAAAAGCACAAGAGAATAAGACCAGGTGTTCCGGAAGAGTAAGGGTCTTCTGCTTCATCGACGACACCCGCCATGTAAATCTTGGTTACATCCAAGTAAGCATCAATCCTCAAAATGAGAACCGAGTCATCATTGTCATTGTACATTGAGAAGTGAACTATCTTTAGGAAATTGCATCAGTTGTGTTCATAATTTCTTGGCTAATTGCTTATATGGTCACCCAATTTGTAACAAAACTTTTAGATGGCGTGTATATGCCGTGGTTTAACCAATGTTTGACATCAAAAACATAATACAATGTTTACCAAAGGATGCTTAATCTATTGGCAAAAATACACAATAGTATATACAATACTGTGCACTTTCGCTGTTAATAGTTCACATAAAAATTATAGTATAAGCTTCAAGGTCAGTCTTATTGTGACCCTGTATACTCCAGAAGTGGCATTAATGGGATGTGGATTTTGAAAAACTCAAAAGATCTTCTGATCAGTCTTGAGCATCCCCATTCTCAAAAATGTTTCGTCCATCAAAACATTTGAACCCCCCCCCCCCCCCTTTACACTACCATACCACATGCCAAACTGAGCACGACTTCGGTCTCTCATTATGAGAGCTTTCTTTTCCAAGAAAGGTGAACGGCGATACAAATACATGGTTGTGAGCAATCTTGGAGCATACTTTGTGAAAAACACAACAAAAGCTAGGTTGAAATATGTATATTTAGGAAGATATAGTAAGGATGCTTGAATTCCTGGTTGACAATATCTTTGTTGAGTTCGGAGGAAAGATTTTCCAACAGACTAATGGCATTCCAATGGGCACTAACTGTGCACCACTTTTGGCTGACTTGTTTTTAGCGCTAAAACTACGAGTAGTTTTGGCGTCTATTGCTGCCACTATTCTGTGACCTTTTGACCCATGTCATTTTTTCCCCTCCCGCTCCGGAAAAGCTTAAATAACTACCAATCGCATGATATATGAACTATTTGAAAGCCTGAACATTAAAGGAAATGATGTTCCCATGGTATTGTTGATAATTATGACGACTTTAATAATCTATATGCAATTTGTAACAAAGAAATCAATTTTTCACTCCCACAGCTCATTTAAATATTACGTCTCTGGTCTTAGTTTGACCCCTCTGTGTATACATAACCTCTCGGTGTATAGCGTATAACTGTACAACCTCGAGCTCTCGCGATCGGTGCTATATATACACTCGTATGTACGGATCGTGGTATGTCCCAGACATACCGCTAACAGGTGCGTGTGTACTGTCATGCAATTTATATTAAACTTTGATTATATAATCGCTTCATAGCCAACAGTCCTGGTTTTGATTTGATTTCTGACCGACGGCCATCTTGGACATTTAGCTCACAGAATACCATATTTCAGTTGATAATGCCTTTTCTTAAGAAGAAAAAAGAAAGGAAAAAATCCAACTTTTTTAAAAAACAAATGAAGATAGTCTATGGTGGGTACCAAGATCCTTCTTGGACCTATCGTTTAATGTTCATACAGATATGTTTGACTTACTATGTATGTGCATACGTAAGTGTCTCTGATGCACGGAATATTCTTTATCCGATGTCTTAAATGTTTATAAGACTTAATAGTTTATATATATGTTCTAAAGTTAATGTCGCATTTGGTTTTCTACAAACGACATCATATCTTAAATCTTTTATGAGATATACATGTACATATGTATGATATAGAATGAAATGAAACGAAATGTTTCAATTGCTTCATTACATCCATTTTCATTAATCGTACTTTTAGGAGGTTGGTGTGATATGTCTACTTCATAATGCAAACTGTTATTACCTTACAAACAAACATTTTATTATCAAAACAAACCAGTATATGTCGTTTCAACTTTGATCTGCCATTGATCCCGTAATTAATCCTCAGCTTACATTTCCAACTGGATCTCAGGTGTGATATTTTGTTTAAATTGTTTTAAGTGTTGCAGGGAAGGTTTATGAAATACAGCTTCATTTTGTGTCTAACAAACTAATACCGTTTATTTCAATGCATATATTAAAAGAAACACATTCGCTTCCCTGTAAATTGATCAATATTCATTTCAAAATAAAAAAATGATATTTTAGTCAAATTGTAAAAGCACTGCACTAAATTGTACATGTACATTGAAAACAACTCGTCAATCTAAACAATTTGCGTGTAAATTATGTTTTATCTGAATACTTACTAACCTAATCCCTATTCTGAAACCTTCTGATATCGAAACTTAGTAACCCACACAACAAAATCACTTCAATAGCTGTTAAAAAATAGAAACTTTTGTTAGAAGTTTTAGCGTTTCAGTACTTTCAGTACTTTGATTGTTTTCATACGAGGCTGAATTTGTCGAGGGGCTTATCAAGACGGATAACAAAAACTTTGCCAAATCTTTCAATTTCACTTTCAAGTATATCGACGATGTGTTGTCTATAAACAACAAGAAGTTTGCTGACCTAGTCGATCGATTATACACTACTGAACTTGAGATTAACGACACAACAGACTCTCTTACATCATCTTCTAACCTCGATCTTTACTTCAACTATGACCAACACGGGCAACTTACTACTAAGCTGTATGATAAACGTGACGATTTCGATTGTCCGATCGTGAACTTTCCCTTTCTTGATTTTAGTGCTTGCTCTGAATATCGAGATTTTCGTGATAGATGTCGACTGCTGACGAACAAACTTTCGGCACAGGGATTCGAGAGATGCAGGTTGATGAAGACTATTGGCAAGTTTTATGGTCGCCATCTTGATCTCATCGAGAAATATTCTGTATCTTTGTGTGATATGAAGATGGACGTTTTTGAGTTTGCTTATTGGTGTGTATATTATAGAATCTGATGGCAAGCCAAATTGCCATTTCTTCGTGGAGCAACGTTGAGCCTGCATCTTACCAAAAAAACATATAAGATATCTTATATATTATATAAGTTATTTCATATAATTTGATAAATTACCGGATCAATGTGGCTCCACGAATAAATGACAACTTGGCTTGCCAAAGAATCTACAAATTTTTAGATATCAATAAAAAGAAATATTTTTCAAGTATCAATACATTTATCTATTGATATTAGAAAATGATCTATAGATAGATGCACTTCTTTCTCTTCTCCACCATACCACAGTTGCTTGAGTTTCTGCCAGTATATAAAAAAATGTTAATATATCTATGGAGCCGCGGCCCATTACATTACTGTAATGGGAGGCTCATTTCACACATATGTATTTAGTATTTACTGATAGAAACTCAGGCAACTGTGACCATACATACCACACGCGCCGGCTTTTCCTGTCCCTCGAATAACGTTTGAGATGACCGTCTTTCGAATAACTTTTGAGACGACCACTTTGTAACTCTTTTATACGCAAAGATACAAAAGGTCTATAATCGGAAAACCTTTGGACTTATCAATACATAGAAAAAGGCGAAGGGAAATCGTGAATGGCGTCTGCAGGTACAGGTACGATGGCTGTGAATCCAGATCTCGCCAAAGAGCGTCGGAATGCAAGTTTCCATGTGGAAAATCTGACCAACTTTATCTACCACGGACCAGAAAGGGTGAGAAGGAGGCGCTATATACGTGAGTATATCTTTAGTTGGGCAGAGTGCGGACTGTCACGTAACGACATTTTAGGTCCAAACTACAAATTGATACAGTACTAACGCGAATCCGTACTAACGTGTGGCCTCATTAATGACCCATGGTTTTTGTCATACTGACAGGTACAGTTGATATCTAGGTCATATATGATGTACAGACATTTGTCTACTTCATTCAATTGCGGCATAAAGTGTAAAATTCAGTTCGTATAAAACCACACAATTAAATAAAAGTAGTATAATTAAGGATATAGATAGGGGGTACAGTCTCTTCAGATGTTTTGCTTAATAATTTGAATATACATTTAATCACATACATGTATCATATATCATTGGAAAGGTTATTAAATTTTCTATAAAGTGAACATATAATTATAGTGTTAAAGTAATTCACAATTGCATAATAGTATATAATATAAAAAATGACGGACACTTTTGAATTTGGATCTTCTTTCACATTTTCTTACAAAAACTGACAATACTTTTCCTATTGACGGACAGAAAGGTCATCTACAAAAATGTGCCTCAGATATTTCCTATATGTTCTAGAATTGAAGTAATTTCGATTTTATGGTCTCTGGGTGGGATTTTCATGCCCAAATTCACTTAATTGGTTATAAATCTTGTTGCAGCTAAATTCTTCAGAAACTGAGGCACGTTATTGTTGACAAGGTCATTCCAAACAATCCTGCAAAGTTTGGAAGAAATCGATCCCCAGATGCCAAAGTTATGGCTGTTTGAAGTTGACAACTTGTTGAATTCATGAAAGTGCTCTAAAGACCATTTCCACTCTTTGAAATTGGATATCTCTGGTTTTAACACTTATCTGACCGATTCTGCCTACCAAACCATTAATCATGACTAGACATGTATCCATCAAGCTGTCTTCCGAAAAAAACGGAGCATGCATTGGTTCAAATAACTGAGAAATTAATGAATATTGAAATATTTCTCAGTGAAAATGTCCCTTTCCCGCGAAATGTCAGACTGGACATAGGATAAGCTCCTCCCATGTAATGAAGGGGTCATTAGAAACGCTCCGGCTCCTCTCTTATAGTAGGGACTATAGGGCTCTATTACATCAAAGACTGACCATGACTTAATGGATTATAGCAGCATGATTACCTATCACTTCACACCACCATCGCACAGGGATAATGACTTTTTAACTGACCACGCCACTGTGTGATGTATCTGTTTATGGTGTAAACAATACCACGTGTTGATCTGTATGAGCCTGTTCAATGTTAAATCACGTTAATTGACACATTTGGGAACATAATTTTGAAAATTACTTTTTGTTATATGATGTAGTATGTTTATAAGTAATCAATTTTGCAAAAAACAAAAAATCAAAAAAAAATTTTTGTTACCCCCCTATCTATATCCTTAAATGACTTAGATTTTTTTTCTGGTACCTGTACATTGTGTACAATGTATCTTTCCTTTTTAGTATGACATAATACATAATATACCTCTTTACCATTTATATAGTCAGTAATGTCCATGACAGTAAAATTGAACTTTTTAAAAATATGCCTAGTATCCAATGAATATCACAGCCCCAGGGCAGGGACAGATATAGATGGTCTGGTGGGGGGCCAGAGTATATAATATAGGCTACATCGCCAGTCGCCATATTTTTACCTCGTATATTAGTAGGCCACTGGGTGACTAATCAGCAAACCATACTTATCCAGACTGAAAACAGAAGATAATAGTCTTGTTTAGAAGATTTCCAGACAGCATCTTTTCGAGAATTCAGGTCTGGTTGCTACATTTTCTCTATCTCCTGTAACACATGTGCAGTGTGCTGCCATTCTGTTAGTAACTGTGACATTGACCTCAAAATAAAAGGTCAAAATAAGTGTGAATTTTCCAGTTATTCTTATGTGGGTGTTAACTTTTAGACTGTTAAAAATGTATTGATGAAACTTACCGTATAACTGCATCACCATTAGTCGTAGGTGATGTACAGTGCACATTCTTTGATCATTGCCCTGGTACTGACCTTCACCCATAGGTCAGAGGTTAAAAATATGTCTGATTGCAAACATTCAAAGTTGTTACGTATATGGCAAGGTATTGCTAACTGTCCTTGACTGTGTCTTACTATGTAGTTGCCTAATAGGACAAGAAAAATTGATAAAGGTTCATGTAGTGCCGTCGCTGGGGTTTGAAACTGCGACCTTGGCTCTCCATCCTGATGCTCTAATGCTGAGCTAAAGAGAAATTACCTCAACCTAGCCAATGCACATCTTAAACCACAATCAAGGTCACTCGATCAAAAGTCAAGGGCATATAATATATTCTACAATTTTCTCTTAACTGCTTGACATATGTTCTTTTGACATTATATGTAAATTGAAGTTTGTCGATATAAGATAAGGTGACAACGTTTAAATAAGTTTTTCTGCTAAATTACAATAAGGTTCTGAGATAGCATAGTTGGGTCCTAGGATCCTGACATGTAAGTGTTTTACCAAGGTACCTAGTTTTGCTTAAACTTTGTATGCAATATGATGGCATTGTAAACTCTATCCGAGCATCATTTCTGACTAAGATGTCAGTTTTGAGGACTTCTGTCCCCATTACAATTATGTATTTTATAATTTATTAGGAGGCAGTTTCTCTAATAATAATGTGCTTGAATTAGTGCTAAGGAGGCAGTTTTTCTAGTAATTAGGTGCTTTAATAAGTCCTAAGGAGGCAGTTTCTCTAATAATTAGGTGCTTGAATTAGTGCTAAGAAGGCAGTTTCCCTAATAATTAGGTGCTTGAATTAGTGCTAGGAAACTCTGATGATTATACTGATCTAAATACAGTGAATGTCACGTTTCATATCTCATTATCAGTACCAGATACATATGCATTTATAAAGATAAAGATGATAAAATAAATTGAAACCAGTGCAAGTGTTACCGATTTAGTTGGTAACTTATATTTTTTTAGTGGACTAGTTTCACCTCTTTATGCTTCACCAGAACAATTTTTCACAATACTTTTGCTTAGGGGTTCACTTTTTATTATGACATAATTTATGCTAATTGTATATATACATTAATGGGGTTCAGCATTTGACTCAGATTTGATTTTGATTTTGTGTTTTAGACTTGAAAATCAAAGATACATATTATGGTGTCATTGCTGGACACATAAGAATGTTGTGTACAGTAATATACAAAAATAAATGTATATACAATGTAGTACTGTACACAACATATTGCACCTGTAGTCGGTACATGTATAAATAAGTCCTCTCTAAGACAGTTCTAGGACAATTTTGCACATTTAACACTATTGTAATAAAACAGGAAAAAACATTTTTATGTTGAGTGCCCCCCATGAAACCGAACCCTGGTCTCGTGTGATAACCTACAGCTCTACCAATTGAGCCAAAGAAGCATGGTCCGTCAGGGGAGTGACAGAGACCGTATTTAACACTCTGTACAAGGTACACCGACCCGCTCCTGTTTTTCTTGAGATTTCCTAAATCTCAACCCGAGCCTCTCAATACCACCACTGTGGGATTTAGTTTGGCGCCAGTGTGTGTAATAGAACAGGGAAAAACACATTCCTGTCAAGTGCCCCGAACAGGAATCAAACCTGGGTCTTCGGCGTGATATTCTACAGCTCTACCAACTGAGCCAAAGAAGCATGGTCCGTCAGCTCAGTGACAGAGACTGTATTTAACACTATGAACAAGCCACGCCAACCCACTCCTGTTACACTATAGCCAAATTTGTGATCTGTTTTTAAACATGTGTTTTGCAGAAAACATAGCTCTCCAGGACCCTATGATGAAGGACTGTAGACCATGGGCCTTTAGGACACGTGAGGAGGAATATGAGTTATCACTTCGTAAACAGCTCCACGTCATGAAACGGCAGAAAGAACTCGGCATAACAGAGGAGTTCGACAAGTTTTACTACAATGAGTAGGTTTGGTCGTTTCAGATGGGCTTGGTTTACACCAAAAATGTTTCTGTAGTATATTCTGTGTTTAAACATCTGGTAAATAATTTTTGATAATGCCATTGTAATATCATTGAAGTTAATTATGTACTGTAAACAAACTTATTTTTGCGGTGACTTAATTTCGCGTTTTCATATGAAACGACTTTTTCGCTGAAATTTAATTTCACGACAAATACGTTCAATAATCTTTGGCACAGTGCAGTACAGTACCTATACAGTTGGGATGTCTATAATTGAAACTATTTTCGTTGTGAGAAACAGTCACAAATTTTAATCAACAGCAAAATACTCGAAAGATAATCATGCACACGTGATAAGATGGTTTACAGTATTCATGAGTGCATGTGTTCCAAATAGATTTGGTTTGGTTCATTTTGTTTAACGCCCTATTAATAGCCAGGGTCATTTAAGGATGTGCCAGGTTTTGTAGGTGGATGAAAGCCAGAGTACCTGGAGAAAAACCATTGACTTACGGTCAGTACCTAGCAACTGCCCAGCATTGGTTTGGAACTCACAACCTAGAGGTGTAGGGCTTGTGTTAGAATGTCGAAACACCTTAACCACTCGGCCACCGTGCCCCCCTCGGAAAATCATACAAATGTTCTGATATTTCTGTAATAATGTTTAAGTGGTTGGAGAACAACCATGTATAATTGTAACATTTGCAAATTCAAACTTTAAAATCTGAAAGATGAAAGCATTAAAGAAAATGATGAAATGTTAAGCTGTCAGTCAAACATACTTGGATTTGCAGATATTGTTTGTGTCTTATCCAAGAATTTGATTTGGGATTATTTCACAGTCCTTCAAAAATTTCATAGTAAGATAATGTAAGATGGAAAGGTTGATCTTCAATTACTAAGTTTAACATACAAGTACTAATGTATCCATATCTGTGACTCATACATGAGTTATCTCCGTTAAGGATACATGAGCCATCTCCCCTAAGGATACATTGGTCATTTCCACTAAGGATACATGAGTTATCTCCCCTAAGGTTACATGAGTTTCTCCCCTAAGGATACATGAATTATCTCCCTTAAAGATGCACTGGAAACATACTTATTTGGCATTCACAGATTTAAGTGAATAAACAAATTCAAACAGAGAAGCGAAATTATGAAATGGCACACTCACAATACTTACTTACTTGCTATAAAAAGCAACATATAGAAACTGTAAATAGCACAAATATAATTTAGCAGAATGCTTTTGATTCAATGCGAAAATTGCTGAAATAAGATTACTGCTAAAATATGTATACTATCAGCTTACTTCTACTATTAATAAAAATAATTTAAGTTTCTTATATATAATTTTTTATCACAACTAAGTTTATAATTTGTAGGTCATCTCAATCTTAGCAGCTCACAAATTAATATCTGTAGTTATCAGGGCCTTGTAATCAGCCAGTGTTTTTCCCTTGGAGGCATATAATCGTCACATTATGTATAATGGGTGGTTTGGTGGTACAGAGGATAGCACACTTGCCTTTCACCAAGGTGGCCAGGGTTTGATTTCCTGACTGGACATGCAAAATGTATGGGGTCACTTGCCCAATGATGTGGTATACACATTTTCATAGTACACAATTTGAAATTATACAGAACTAGTTTAATTTTACTTTAACATTCATAAATTGAAAGGGTTTTACGCACCTGACCCTTCTGCTTCTACATTAGTTTAGAAATTTTGAATGCCAACCTTTTGTCCCTTAGCATTACTTAACAGTCCTAGGAGAATGAAACAGCTGTATGAAGCAGTTAAATTCATTTTGTCAGCATACTTTGTCTATTGCTAAATTTAACAAGTGCAGCATATGTGTGTGTTACGTCATCTTTCAATCTTTATTTTGATAGCCTTAATTTAAACCCTCTGGAATATATGAGTTTTCCATTACTGATGTCTTTAAGTAACATTTTGATTGTTGACAGAGCTACAGCGCCTAACGAGAACAACCCAGTTGGTCTTCACTTCGGCATGTTTATACCAACTATAGAAAAGCATGGCACAGAGGAACAGAAGAAGAAGTTTGTACAGCCAGCAAAGGACCTCAAGATCATAGGAACATATGTGCAGACTGAACTTGCACATGGTACAATATTTACAATAGGACATATATATATAAAAAAACTGAATTGGGAAATTATGGAACCTAAAAGATTTTCCTTTAGTTATTATTCTATTATGGCACGTTCCCATGGGAACTGTTCTGTTATAGTTTTATTTAATAATAATACAAGTATTAATAATATACATCATTTGATATAGCGCCCTATCAAGCTAACATAAGCCACCCTACAGCACTTTACAGTACATAGATATGCAATTCTCATACAATCAATACAATTTACATACAGTTCTATCATATACAATGCTGAGGAGTTCCCAGGAGCTTCCTTATCAGGCACTAACTACTTGTCCTTTACCACCTGGCTAATATATCCATATGTGTGTATGTATGTGTGTGTGCTGGAGATGAATTGTATTTGGGGAAGTATAGTGTCCCAGATGTCAGGCAAGGGCACTATACCTCCCCAGACAACACTATAAGATAACTGTCTCCGAGGAAAAAGGAACATAATACCATTTAGTACATCACATAGCATTTATTTGATAATTAAAACACAAGCAATACAAACTTCATTGATAAAAAATATTTAATAAATTGACAACCAAATTTTCTAAGACCAGTTACGGTACAGTTAAAAAGGAGTAGATGCACTATGGCTCAAATTTGGCCCTCAATATACTTTTTTTTAATTGTTAGAAAATAGTTTTACCAGCTGGTCAGTTATGTTATTTGACAACTAGTCAGCTGAAAATCAAGAAAAAAAGTGATTGAAACGCTCGCGATGACGTCATAAATTTCGCGGGAAAACGTCACGTTTTCACAAAAATGAAGATTTTTGCTATATTTTGTAACTTTGACTTAAGTTTTAACTACCTCCCCAAGGGTGTACCATTTTTATATTTAATAATTAGAGCAATATAGGTTTTTTGTCTCTGGTGTTCAAAAAGATTTTTGGTACATGCTTGGGGAGGTATTAAAAAACAACATAATCCTTCATAATTTGTGACAGATTTGCGTCAAAAATCGCAGCTGTGACGTTGCCAGGCGTAACGAAATCGACCATGGTCTGGATCATTGTAGAATATGTAATATGAAAACCCCCAAAAAATATTCTGAATGATGAGCTGACTTACGTTTTTTTTTATTTAATAAAAAAGAAATGATAAAAAGATAAATCAGATCTAGACTAGTCTACCTACGATTTTAATTCTGCAAAAAAAAAATATAACCGCGACCCTCTTCCGCTTTAAGAAGACTGGAAGAAATTTCAGAAGAGCTGTCATGATCAGCATCTAGGCCTATGCATCATAGCAGTCATCTACAGATTACACATCATCTGATCATCATATTTATTTGACAGGTATGTTATGGTATTATGTAAAAGTGGTCAGTTTATGAACATATTCTATAATATATATAGACCTCTAATATAAGCGATATTTTCTTCGATTTGTGGGCCGTGTTTTGTTTACGTTTTAGCCGAGCAGACGTCAATTGAAAAGTTCAATAAAGATCGCTATTGTCGACATTAGTGTTGGTTTTCCCAAAATTTGCCATCATTTAATTATCTATACAAAATGTAGAATCTATTTCCAAGCTAAAACAACTTAATAGGCCTACCTTGTGCATTAATAATAACCGTACAGACTAAAGGCCTTTTGGCTTAGTCTAAAAATAGATTTAGCGTCGTAGAGGAAATCTCCCAGATTTACCTTAGAAAAACAAATTAGTCAACAAATACAAAGATTTTTTAGGAAGGAATATGAATTAAAGTGCAACAGATGAATGAAAAAGAAGTGAAGTATTAAACATTGGGGTAGGGCTATCAGTTTTTGACAAACACAGACTAACACGTCGTGTTGTTCTATTAATTTTGAGAGGAAAATGATGAAAAAATCTTCCTGGTTTTTCAACTGCCGAGTTGGTGTAGCGGTTAGAGCGCTGGACTTCCAAGGTGAATTTACATCATCGGGGGTTCAAATCACGATCCAATCATAGGTTTTTTTTTTCAATATTTGGAAGCAATATTTGTTAGTGATAAGTTGGTGGTGATTTCTGGGCTTACATATTTTATTATTAGTTAATTATTTTATGAAAAAGCTGACTTTATATGCATTTTTCTTTTTAGGATGCCAGCAATATGAAGGACCCTGGGATGGTTATCAATAATGATATTTGCAAGGATATCCTTGAAGTTACATGTAAGTTTGTCGTGATGTCGAAACTTAAGTAATTATATTTCCAATGGCTCTTTAAGAGCACACTCTTTCTTATTTAATCATCAGCACTAATATTAATTATCGTGTAACTTTGTGGTATGGCTTAAGCTTTTTGGAAGGATTTATTTCCTTATTTAACAACTTAACATATTTGTATAGCCAGTATGAATGTAAAGGTAAGAAATAATGAATTCAAGAAGATGCTCAAAAATGGCTTTTTATGACAATTGCAGCAGTTTATAACCCTTTGAAGATGAACGCAATAATAAACGTTATATGAGAACAAAGGGAAGATGCATGTATATTTTTGAAGTCATACGTAAGTGGTTTTCTAATGTTATCATATACCTAATTACATTTAAGTGCTTTTAATTTAGTCGAACGCAGAATTTTGATTTGTTTGCAATGTTAAATCGAAAAGCAAATATCCCCTGGTGTAGGTGGTGGCGAGAAATGCATATGAAGTGCCCATGCAGTGAAGTAACCGGTCTGGGTTATATATTATGGGGCGCCATTTTACTATTGATAACTAAACTGGGTATCCAAAATCGAATTATAGATATCCATAATTCATTTTTGGATATCCATAATTAGAATTTTGGATATCCTAAAATGCTTTGAATTTAGGATATCCATTTTTCGGTTTTTGGATATCCAAAAATCATTAATTGATATCCCAAAATCGAATTATGGATATTTAAAAATCATTTATGGATATCCATAATTAGAATTTTGGATATCATTAATTAATTTTGGATATCATCAAATAATTTTAGATATCCAAAATTATTTAATGATATCCAAAATTCGAATTATGTATATCCATAATTCGATTTTTGGATATCCAGTTTTGTTAATAAATAGTAAAACGGCGCCCCATAATATATACATAGATCAAGTGTATGATACAATGTCTAACAGTAACATATATGCGGACGAAGTGAGTCAAACCACCTACCTTTCCATCAATACTTAAACTCTGATGAAATCGCCCCTCCCTCCTCCCCAACCCTCCGTCTTTGCCTACAACTTATAGGTACGGCCGATATAAATAAGAGATGGAAAATGTTATAACCAAAAAGTAATTAGTTGCCAAGGCTTCATACTTTTTCAATGTAGAATTAATGCATGCTCAGACTCTTTAATTGCTTATTGTAATGACATTTCAATAAATGATTATTATTTCTGTTCTGTTGTTTAGGATGCCTGGAAAAGGAGAATTTCGGTGTGTTGTTTGTTCTAAGAGAACAAAGCCAGGGGACAGACGCTTCACTAAAGGCAAGGAAAACACTACATTGAGAAAATATTTGTTTAAAGCGTTTATGATACAAACAAAAGAAGAAGATGTTATTTGTGGAAAATGTCGCATGTCATGCCATCGTTCAGTACTTCAGCGTCGTACACACACCGATCAAAACCCCCATCTAGTTGAAGCCCCTTGTGATAAATCTGCAAAGAAAACCATTTTGTCACCACGGAATATAACACTGCCGATACCATCCACAGGAAGCAGCCACAAAAAATGTATTGTTTGTAATACCTACCCAAAGAATTTAGTGGTAATATCTCGGGACACAAAATATAACCTTTTCCTGAGAAAAGGTATTCTTGTACCATTTGGAGCAAGGTGTTGTGCTCATCATATTGAAGAAGGGTTGCTGCGAAACGAGGCATGTGAAAAAATAACGATAAAAAATGACTTATCCTCTCTAAATCGTACCGAATTATTGGCTTTGATATCTAACATTAGAGATGTAGCAAATGCACAACAAAGCAAACGTATTGATTTCGACTCGCCACATGCTCTTTCAGATGAGGATTTCATTACCCTGACTGGACTAAGTGTTCAACATTTTAATGATTTGATTATACAATGTGTTGGTTCGGTACGCTCTTCAAAAAACAGGAGCATTAAATCATGTGTCGGCATCTTTCTTACAAAACTAAAGAGTGGCATGTCAAACAAGATCCTGTCGACAGTGTTCAACATTGGTAAAGATTCGATTCGACGTGCAATATCATCGGCAAGGACTGCACTTATGAAAGACTTTGTTCCATCAAATCTTGGTTTTCAACACGTAAGTCGACAGGATGTCATTTCAAAGCACACAAGACCACTAGCCCAGACATTGTTTGGAGGACTAATGGAACCAGCCATTCTTGTGATTGACGGCACCTACATTTACATTCAAAAGAGTGGGCAGTTCTTGTTCCAAAGGAGAAGCTACAGCATGCATAAACATCGTCCATTGGTGAAACCTATGATGTTTGTCACAACAACAGGTTACATAGTAAGCGTGTTAGGACCTTACTTTGCAGATTCTAAAAACAATGACGCCAGCATCCTGAATAAGATTTTGAACACCAATATTGAAGAGATTAAGGAGTGGATCCAGGAAAATGATGTATTTGTGGTTGATAGAGGATTTAGGGATTCTTTAGACCTCCTGAAACAATTAGGAATACAAACAGAGATGCCATCTTTTACAAAACAAAAACAACAACACACAGTTGGAGAAAGCAATGCTTCGCGACTTGTTACAAAAATAAGGTAAGATCTTCTAATTGTGATTGACACTTAACTACCATAACTAAATAAATGTGTATTACTCATTAATAACTTAGGTGTATTAATAATATGTCACAAAACTATTGAAAAATACTCTCACGATGATAATAGCAGATACTAAAGTTTAAATTATTCCGATCGGGTAAGGTGTCCCGACATTCTACTACTAGCTCTCCACCTCTGGGTTGTGAGTTCAAATCCCACATGGGCAGTTGCCATGTACTGACCGTAGGTCGGTGGTTTTTCTTCGGGTACTCCAGCTTTCCTCCACCTCCAAAACCTGGCACATCCTTATACGACCCTTGCTGTTAATAGGACGTAAAACAAAATAAACCAAACCAAATTGAAATATATAGCAATTGCTGTGCATGGATTCGACCATATAGAGGTTGACAAAGTTCAAATCAACATTCCTTTGACAAAGTTAACGTCAATGCATTTTTTACACACTATGTATTAGTCGAATTAAGAATGCATTTATTTCCTATCTTCCAGGTGGGTCGTAGAAGCTGTGAATGGACGCTTAAAAACATGGAAATATCTGGACCGTGTGCTCCCCAACTCACAGATTCCATATATTGGAGATATTGTCAGAATTGTGTGTGCAATCTGCAACAAGTACTGTACACCAATTAGCACAGGAAATGCAGAGAAAGATGAACTTATTGGTTCAAAGATGTTGTATCTGTCTAAAAAACAGAACAACCTTCAAGAAAGAATTGACCGAGATGGTCTTGCCAATAGGCCAAGTAAGTGGCAGAAGTTGGACACCAGTAATGACATGGCATTTCCCATCCTGACTGAGGAGGACCTGAGGAATTTGACTCTGGGTGTATACCAACTTAAATTGGCAAGGTCCTACACACAGGAGCATATGAGTGACACCGGAGAATATGAAGTTTCTGTTTGTGAAGTAGATGCTAACCTTATCAGTGCCAAGATTCAAAGCAGACATATCAGTTCGAAGGCGTACCAACTATGGGTGCTTTTCGACGAGTGCACTGTGCAGGGATGGTACTGTAAGTGCCGTGCTGGGGCGAGAGTTGTTGGGACCTGCTCCCATGTTGCATCAGTCTTGTGGTATTTAGGATTTGCACGCCATTTGGACAAAACTTTCAACTTCAGCAAGGACTGGACACAATATTTACAAGACGCCAGCCATACACCAGAGCCGCTTAGCGTTGATGAGAGTGATGATGAGGGCAACACAGAAGAGTGAAGTATATGACCCGTATCAATGATTATTTACAAGATATGGACGCAGTGACATATGCTAACTTATCAAAATGTTAAATGTTTTTGTTGTAACAAATGTATTGCAAGTCAAGTATTCTGATTTTTACCATGTGATTTATTTTTACATGTTACATTTATAGCTATAGTCCTAGGATATTCAATGGTTTCCCTTTCAACATCAAATGTATTTAAGGAGTATGAAAGTTTTTTTTTATTTTCACGAGTGTGTAGCACAAGTTAAAAAATCTTATCTGCAATACAATTAAAATATTTGATATTGAATGGGAAACTATCATGACTATTGAATTTTCTGTTTATTGCATTTGCAGTCTAATGTCATGCATTTGGAGACAACAACTTATATCATCAACAACTTAAAAAGATTCCATACATGTATATATGCATTTGCATATAGGCAATAACTTATATCATCACTAGTGATGATTTAAGATTTCTTTCTGCGATAATACATGTAATTAATTTTTTATCAGTTTGACAATTTCTGATAATTATTTCACGAGTAAAACGACAAGGAACAATACTTGTTCGTTACTATCAATAGAGAGAGTGGATATTGGTTACAATTTGTTAATTAATTGGGAGCCATAGAGAGAGGTTAGGGGTCAGGATGGGTGGGGTGAGGGGAGTTGAGGGTAATCTGTTTGAATTATGAATGCATTTCTGATAAGCATGAATGTAATTTTGTTTTCCTGTTCCGATGGAGATGTATTGCCAAATAGCATTAGATTCACATTAAGAGGCATGTATTCATTCAGTTCACAATTTTTTGTTCTTAATAGTAATCACAGGTAAAAAAAGAAAAAACAATGTGTCTTCAATTGGAAAGCCATACATGAAGCGTTTGTAATCAGTATAACAGAATCACTTTCCAAGTCCAAATTTCGCTAGAATGGTTTCTTTATTTTGAATTTAAAATGCTATTTTATGTTTCACTACAGAAAAAGAAAGACGGGGCGAGAGGTAGCATTTTATCTCGGTAACAAGACCTTTTGTTATTGGATTTTGTTTCCTAAATATTGTTTTTTAATAATATGAACATTTGATGTTTTGTTTTATATCCTTACGATTTACCTGGATCGTATGGTTATTAATTACGGGATTATTGATTAAATTGTAAAATTGAAACTGCATCTTTATTGTTTTTCATCCTGTAAGATGAGAGATAAAAGCCAATAAAATGAGAAAAAAATCACACTATATGAATATTGTGAATATTGAAACGCATACCTTGTAATATCCAACACCAGTATTGCCTTTGTAAAATATTTCTTGTATCGTTGCTATGGGGGCATTTGGTTGCTAAGACCTGCCCCCCCCCCCCCCCCGTATATGTTTTCTCTCTGCTAACTTTGTATTTACTGTAATTTTATAATTTAATCTAGGAACATCAAACATGCACTTTCTGTATCCATTATGACAGAAATTGTATACCGTTGCTATGGAGAAACTTTGGTTGTTAATGCGTTGCTAGGAAAAACCAAAAACATATTTGGTCATATTTAAGATAACGAATGCTCAAAGATTCTTTAAGACTAACCATTAATTATGCAAACATGTATAAAGCTTTTCGAACAAACAACCAATATAAAATGTTATAATACATAATTAGACAACATTAAAATGTGCAAATAAACAGAAAATACCAGGTGGGTTTCAAGGTCTGTTGCTAGGCAACGTGATGTTGAAATTCTTTGACACTGCATTTTTTATAAATCCCATATGTTCATGTATGCACAGTATAAAAATTTTGAAAAACTAAGATGGGGCCAAAAATGATCCTTAACGCACCTACTCCTTTAGACGATAAAGCCTGTCCTGTTCCCTTTTCTGTAGATATATTCCTTGATAACAGTCACTGCAAAGTGTTGTGTGTTTGACTTTCAAACTTTGCGGGGTCACAGTCAAATCTGCAACTCCTGTACCGAACTGGTCATTTTTTTTCTGCAAACAATTGATAGTCAACATTAAAACAAACGTAGATTTTACAGCGGCACCAAGCCGGAAAAAAAAGTATACTGCCAGTCCCTAGGTAGAGTTTCTGTAGACCAGGAAAGTAGATATCGATACCAAATATAACATGGTAGTTATCCAATAGCCTTCCAAGAAACTATCATGTGATGTTCCCAAATATTGTTAATGTGGGAAAGATTATCTAGTAACTTTATATGTTGTGTGTGTTGAATCTTGATAATCAAATATGCCATTTCCGAGATACAAGAACTCTTTTGAAGTAGAGTTAGAAATCGATGATTTGATCATGTGACCGCGACAAATTTAGGGCACTTTACAATGGGGGCATTGACGACCGAATGGCAGCTAGATTTGATTCGATGTTTTTAGTCGCTTTAGGTTAAAATGGGACGAAACAAAGATACATGCTCTTGAACTAAGTCATGGTGTGTTGTACCTATAGATGCATAACTGTCAGACGTAAAAGAAACAATCTGGCAAAATGTTACGTTCAGATCGTTTCCAACAGCAAAGAGAAACCCCGATTACGAGCACTGTGGATTGCATTCATATTTCTCAATACAAGATAAATTCAGTTCATCAGTGATCTCAGCTAATTTTTCTAACACCCTTTTTGTTTTATTTGAAGTTGCGATCCCTTTTTCGACCAAAAAACCTCGCTTACTGTCATTGAAAACTACCATTAGGCGCCATTTTGTTTTCAAAGTGCCCTAATTAAAGTCAAGTGGTGATGAAAGTCACATGACTAAACCAACTGAAAGTTGTATCCTGGAAATGGCGTATTAAATTTATATAACAACACTCATTAGATTCCTATTAGTGTTTTCACCAATGTGTAGATGTGACTTGGCTAGTTACATGGTCAAACCTTGTTATCACGAAGTGGACAGGACTATGAAAAAACTTGAGTTATCTGAATATTTGAGTTGTAAATGTGAGCTTGAATACAAAGTGTAAATTCTAGTTGGGAGCAATGAAATATAAACAGTGTACCCTCGTTATACCGCCACCTTTCGTCCACAGCAATTATGGCGGTATAACGAGGGTGGCGTTAGTATCAAGTTATGAAAATTATAACCATGAATTAAATTGCATAATAGATTGCATTTCCAACAGTTTAATAAAAACAAGCTTAGTATTATATCGTAATATGGATCTACATTGGCACAATTTTATATCTGAAACTAGTTATTGATCTGCTTTTGCTGCATGCCATTCCAAATGGAACACTAAAGAGTTCCTTGATCTCAAAAAATAGAACAATATGGCGTTAGTGTCGACGGATATATATAGCGATTCGGGATGTTTGTATTTTAAAGGGTGTGGTGGATGGTGGTATGCGAGGGTGGCGAACTTAACGAGGGAATTATATAGGAGAGAAATCCATTCTAGAGATTTAGGTGGCGGTATGCAAGGGTGGTGGTAGATTAGGGTGGCGAAAGGTTGAGGGTACACTGTACTGCAAATTAAACGGGGTCTTGGAGTTAAGTTTCAGATAGCAAGGTTCTAATCTACATTTATACCAATGGTTCATGATTATATTGCATGTAATTGTCTGTCTTTGTCAGGAACCTTTATCAGAGGTCTGGAAACTACAGCCACATTTGATCCCAAAACCCAGGAGTTTATTGTGAACACGCCTACTCTGTCAGCAACCAAGTACTGGCCTGGAAATTGTGAGTGGATTTATAATACTGCAGACTTTCTAGGTTATCATGTGAATGTATATTTACATATATCTATACATTTGAAAACCAACTCCTGTAAATAAGTTATTATCTCATAACTATATTTGAGAATGTGCCAAATTTCTATGACATCAACAAGACATATACCGGTATACAGGTGAAGCTATCCTGCCTTTACAAACCTATCCTGCCTTTACAATCCTATCCTGACTTTACAAACCTATCCTGCCTTTACAAACCTATCCCGCCTTTACAAACCTATCCCGCCTTTACAAATCTATCCCGCCTTTACAAACCTATCCCGCCTTTACAAACCTATCCTGCCTTTACAAACCTATCCTGCCTTTACAAACCTATCCCACCTTTACAAACCTATCCCGCCTTTACAAACCTATCCTGCCTTTACAAACCTATCCTGCCTTTACAAACCTATCCTGCCTTTACAAACCTATCATGCCTTTACAAACCTATTCTGCCTTTACAAACCGTACACCTGTGCTTGGTTTAATTTGACTGTTTTATGTCCTATTAAACAGACAGGGTCATTTAAGGACAGCCTTGGTGTATGGGATGTGAATGCAGATGTTGAGTACAAGTGTATTTGGGAGGCTGCGCTATGTTCGTGTAAGCCTAATCTTGCGATCTGTTGCCGATTTAAAGTGCTAGCACACTGAAGTATACTGCCGAAGGTCCCCAGCAGAACAACCAACCCCTCACATTATATTGACAACGGGTGTAACCTGTGAAACATTTTGGTCCCATTGACTTCAGCTATAGACACATTATACTGTATACATGTTGGTAAACTCACACAAGATTCACTTAATACATTTAAGAAGAGGTCTTGTAGAAGTATTGTTTATGTCTGATAGAAATAATAGAACAGTTAGATAAAGATTTAATTTCCTTTTAAATTCTTTGGTTGAAAAATGTTAAAAATGCCTGATAGAAATAATAAATCCTATATCTTGTTTTAAAAATTTTACAGTGGGAAAAACCGTCAACTACTGTATCCTTATGGCCCAGCTGTACTCTCAGGGGAAATGTCAAGGTCCACATATGTTCCTGTGTCCCCTCAGGGACCTCATCACCCATCAGCCACTTCCAGGTAAGATTTCCCACATATTAATTTGTCTTAGAAAATAAATAGCCTCCATTCCCTTCGTGTCTTCTATGTTATATACTGTAGACACAGTACAGTGTACCCTCGTTATACCGCCACCTTTCGTCCACAGCAATTATGGCGTTATAACAAGGGTGGCGATAGTATCGAATATGAAAATTATTACCATGAAAACAATTGCATATATATTGCATTTCCAACATTTTATTGAAAACAAGCTTAGTATTATGTCGTCATATAAATCTTCATTGGCACAATTTTATATCTGAAAACGGTTATTGATCTGTTTTTGCCACATGCCATTCAAAATGGAACATTAAATATTTCCTCATTCTCTAAAAACAGGACAATATGGCGTTATCATCGAGGGAAATGTATAGCAATTTGGGACGTTTGTATTTTAAAGGGTGTGGCGGATGGCGATATGCGAGGGTGGCAAACTTAACGAGGGAATTATATAGAAGGGAAATCTGTTCTAGAGGTTTAGGTGGAGGTATGCGAGGATGGCGGTAGATTCGGGTGGCGATAGGTCGAAGGTACACTGTACTGTGGTATATGATGGTGGTACTGATCACTCAGTATGTCTCCTGATAATTCAAACTTTCTGAAAAGAAATTCTGAAAATCACAAACACAATACAATCAGTCTAGATTGATAACCACACAGACATATAAATATTTATACTTTTATTATACACATGTGTGTGACAGGGGCTAGGGAGGGTACGTTTAAATGAAGGGTTATTATTTTGATTAGTAACAATTAGAAGTGAGATTTTCAAACATAATATGTTACAAGTTTGTGAATGTGTGTGTGTGTGTGGGGGGGGGGGGGCGGGGTAGAGACAGGCACTGGTAAGCTTTAATTAGGGTTCATGTTGTTGGTCTATGTGAGATTACATTGATAATAACAGATATCGTTTAGCACCTTCCATTACGAGACCTGTTTGTCTTTGTTATAAAGGAGTGGAACTTGGTGACATTGGACCAAAGTTTGGGTTCAATGCCAATGACAATGGTTATCTTCGACTGGACAACTTCAGAATTCCTCGCGACCACATGCTGATGAGGTATTCCAAGGTGGGTGTACAGTTGTAATTGGGGTTACAAAAACGTTTAATATGTGAAACTTCATTGAAAAAGTCCAGAGTCCTGTACATATTGCTTTTTAAGGTGAACTATTTTACCATGCGAAGGCTTCTTGGTATTAAAATATATATGGTATTACAGTGCACTCCTCTTTATATCATGTTGCATTTGTTAGACAAAAACATGATATTAACAGGAATGTGACATTAAGAGAAACATGTTTTTTCCACTAAATCTAGTGCATTTCCATTCTCCATAACTACAAGTAAGCTATTCAATGTACATATGAATAGGTTTCAATATATAGATAACATTATTTCAATTTAAAATTCATTTTGGGGTTATTTTTTAATTTTCTATGCAAGTTGTATCTGAAATCAATGAAAATGGCATCATTTTCTGGATATTTTATATGAGTGGTTAAAAAAACATGATATTAAGAGGTATTCACCTCAAAATACATGATATTAACCAAACAAAATTACATAGATTATATAGAGAGAAAAAATGGTGCTTGGGAAAAACATGATATAAAGAGGAGTGTGATATTAACAGGGGTGATATTAAGTGGAGTCCACTGTATATATAAAGAAACATAATGAGTTTTCCTTACGAAGTTGAATATAAAAAAGAACAAAAAACAAAACTCTCTTAATGTCACAATGTTTACTTTACAACTGTAATCATCTTGAAACGTATAATTGTACTTAAGAGCATATGAAAGTTGTAAAAGTCATCCTGATGGCGGCCGCCTAGCGGTCTAAAACTTGTCAACGATTTATCCTTACCTTCAATGAAAACTTGTCTGCAATAGATGTTGCTGATCCTTTATACCTATACTTAAGGTTGTTTTCTGTGTAATGTGAGACAGGTACTGGAGGATGGTACCTATGTCAAACCCTCAAACTCCAAGCTGTCGTATGGATCTATGGTGATGATACGAGCTTCTATTGTCGCTGGAGCGTCTAGGGCACTAGCTCAAGCATGCGTCATTGCTGTCAGATATAGTGCTGTTCGTAGACAGACAGAAGTCTCCCCAGGGTAATTCATAACTCAATTTTTGCCAATTTATTTAAACACTAAACTGCATTCAGTTGTCATGCATAGATAATATGATTGCCAACTGGACAAAGGCAAATTCAAAAAAGTGTGAGATCAATCTCAAATTTATTTTTATTAGTCCCTTTCAACTGTATTGCTTGAAACCATGGCTCCCAAAATGCTAAATTCAAGTATTTCCAGAACATCTGTGAGTTTTATACAAATTATATGAGTACTGACTCAGGACTCCCACTGAGATTTATCACTGTGTTAATTTTAAAGGGTTTATGTTAAACAGAGGACCTGAAGCACAGATTTTGGACTACCAGACCCAGCAGTACAAGTTATTTCCCATGGTAGCCACAGCGTACGCCTACCACTTCGCAGGGCAGGCCGTGCAGTCCAACTTCCTAAGCATATCTAAGGAGATCGAGGCCGGGAATCTGCAACAGATGCCTGTGGTTAGTGCTTAGTTATAAAATCACCAATTCTTAGACATGTAGGTGTGAATGCTAACCAAAACTTATTTCTCCACATGGAACCAATTGAAATATGAGAATTTAATCACACGCTGTGTGGAATGTTTAAAGTCAACTTTCATGAGTCTTACAAATACTGAATCACATGAAATGTTTGTTGGTGTTACACTTATCTTGTTTTTGGCAGTTTCTATTGAACAATGAACAAAAATTAAACAAAAATTGTACAATACTAAAGAATCTGAACAATGAAAACTTGAAAAAATGTGCACACAAAAGTATGTAGGCTTAAAGATATAGTGTACTTGTTTAACTATAATTACAATGTTAGCACATATTCAAATCTATTGTAGTCTCATGCCAGAAGTCAGCTACATAATGCAATTGAACCTCGTTATCTCGAAGTCGAAGGGACCGTGGTAAAACTTAGTTAACAGAGTATTCAAGTTATACAAGTTTGATTGGTATTGTAAAGCTTGGCCTGGACCAACAAAATACTTTGAATTAAGCAGGGTCTTTGAGTTATACAAGTTTGAGATAACGAGGTTCTACTGTACATATAATATGCAAAGCAACAGTTTTAAGTTCAGTTCATCCTGCCATGTTAACTGTGAATCAAATGATACGTACAGTAAAATAGGGAGTCCAACACAGAGGCTCTTCCAACCTCTGATGACGGCTACTTTTGAAGCCGAAACATGTTAACAACACTCAAATAAAAAACATCGAACAATTGAAAGAACCTCCCTTTTGGACTCTCTATTTTACTGTACATTACCTGGATTCTGTGGTGAGACCTCGTATATATATACCTGTATTCAAGGCAGGTTCGACAGGATATCTACAGTACGTTTTACTACCTCCCGGGACGTTGAGTCTCCACCCTCCCATATTGTGAACCAAACTGTTACTTTCTCATATTTTAGGAAGATGGTCGCAGATCATCAAGACTCTCACTAGCATGGATTGGCTTCACCACCCAAGTCCTCACATCTTTAATTTTTTCAATGTCTGATTATTTTACATGACTTTAAAGCTTTCAATGATGTTGCTCGAGTACCAAGTCTGGAACTCTTTTTCTGAGACCGCTTTTTCAGTGATTTGTTTATCTGCTGATCCATTGGCTGGAGGTTATTGATATAATTTTCTGGTAAGAAAATGACATGTATTTCAAGATCATCGATGGTATTATTAGTGTTGTAGGCTTGTACACATCTGTTATGACAAAGAGTGATCATCGTTTCAATTCTCCGTCTCTACTTCAGCCAGGGAAGAAGCAGCTTTGCAATGTTTTTCTTCAATTTATGATTGTAGTTGCATGCGTTGTCTGCTGGCTTGAAAGCATTCACTTCGTGGGGTGCGTCAGCGGGGATTGAGGTGTGTCGTATGTCATGTGGGGGTCACGGTTACTCACTGGCCAGTGGGCTTCCAAAGATCTACATCAATTTCACTCCAGCGTGTACATATGAGGGAGAGAACACTGTCATGATGCTTCAGACAGCCAGGTATAGCATACTTGCCAAATTAAGTGTGCTCAGAATTGAAAACATAAATAATATGTATACATGTACATTTAGGGGGGAAATAACACTTTTAAAAGGCTTCTTTTGAGCTCTTCTTTCAGATGAAATCATCAGATCTTTAAAAACAGGAACAATTAAGCAAATTCCAAAGTTGAAAAATGCAACATTTAAGGGTCCAAAATCGGGAGTCTCACTCCTAAATAGGGAGGGTTTGCAAGTATGGTATAGAACATTTGTTCTTAATTATAAACAGACTCAAAAATGTTCATGGCCATGAATTATTCCTTATTCTTTACATAAAAAGAGGCTAAATGATTTAGTATTAAAGTGGATTCCACTTAATATAACCCCTGAAAATATTACATTCCTCTTTTTATCATGTTTTCCCCAAACACCATTTTCCCATTTTATTTGGTTAATAGCATGTATTTAGAGGTGATTTCCTCTTAATATCATGTTGTTTTTAACCAGTCACATAAACTATCCAGGAAATGATGTCATTTCCTTTGATTTCAGATACAACTTGTACAAAATACTGCAGAGAAAAAAATAACAAATAAAAAAAGATTTTTTAATGAAGTAATGTTATCTATAGATTGAAAAATCTTCCTATGTAATAGCTTACTTTTAGTTTTTGAGATTGAAAATGCATTAGATTTAGTGGAAAAACATGTTTCTCTCATACCTGTTAATATCATGTTTTTGTCAGACTAATGTAACATGATATAAAGAGGAATGCACTGTAAAAGGAATGGTATTCTAGAATCATATTAAGATGTTTGTGTGCTTCCCGCTTAGGTACCTGTTGAAGTGTGCGATGATGGTGCAGAAGGGAAAAAAACTACCCGACCTTGTGTCTTACCTGAGTACCGACCTGTCTGCCAAGTCATGTATGACATCTGATGTTGCACTTGAATGCCTGGTCAAGGCATATCAACACAGGGCTGCCAGACTCACCAATGCCGCCACAGCAGCCGTTCAAAGGTACCTGAATGCCGGTCAGAGTTCAACAGACGCTTTCAATATGGCGTCCACTCAACTGACTTGGGCAGCAAGGGCACACTGTCACCAGTACGTTGTCAAGGTGTTTGTAACCACGGTAACTGAAGCTAAAATTGATGGCAGAACTAAAGCTGCTCTTGTCACTCTGTGTAAAATGTATGCAGTCAATGGGATCATGGAAAACCTTGGAGAGTTCTTACAGGTATATATACAATGTACTTTTGCTTCTATTTTTATGCCCCCGCCATGAAATGCATCTGTATTTCTCAGTGAAATAACTTGGATATTACCGATGCCCAAGCATTATAAGGTTTCTTCATTAAGTCATATACAGTGAAAGACAGAGATGAAATAAAAGGTCACTAGGTCAAATTTAAAAAAAAAAAATGTTTTGCTGTTGCTTCGATTTTGATAAGATGTCTTAGCCTAATCCTTTAAATCTGAAGACTTAGAAATCTGACTGAACTTTTAACTTCCAAGAGAATTCATGTCTTTAAGAAAACTGTACATTATATGATAATAGTTGTTTTTTCCTTGTGAACACAGGACCAGTTTTTCAACTCCGACCAGGTTGATATCCTCACCAAGAAGATGATGACACTTCTAGCTGACGTGCGACCTGACGCGGTCGCTTTGGTTGATGGCTTTGACTACCACGACAAAGTGTTGGACTCCTGTCTGGGACGATATGACGGCAATGTATATTACGCACTATACGAGTATGCCAAGTCATCACCACTGAATGAAAAAGATGTAAGCAAAGGTTGAACTATTAGCTCTCCTGGTTCAAAGGACCAAGAGGAGCAATGCAGTACTATGCTATCAGTCGCCCATCCGTTGTCCCTCAGCAATTTCTTAAAATACCTTCTTGTCCATATGCTTTGATTCAAATAAACAGCATTTTGCTGGAATCATCCCTATGCGCTGGAAATTCAATCTTGTACAAATAGAAGGACTAATAACTACTGATCCGAATGTCATCAAACTTCGCATACATAATAAGCATGAAGAACTAATTTCATATGGGGGGTGGGGCATTTATGTCTCACATTTCTAGTCATTATTAAAGGTCATAGATAGATGGAAAAATATTGCTTATTGTTATACAACATATCAAAATACTACCTTCTGTTTTTACAGGTGCTTGACTCTTTCAACAAATATATAAAGCCAATGAGAGAGGGACAGTCCACTTCCCCCCTTCCAGCACGATTATAAGGACTCCTTGTGTAATTAACCAAGTGTGAACAGGGGAGGTAATAATTCTCTGTATGATAAAAGACAGCAAAAAGGTCTATGTATCAGCAAAGTTTGCAGAAGCTGCATGAGCTGGCAATTGTTCAAAATATTCAAGTGAATTTTTCAAACCAATTATGACAAAATGTGTTCAAATTCTAGCTGTAGATTCACTGCTGTGATGACCTGTAAAATGTGGTCATGAGGTGAAGATTTACTGTGAATTTGATGACTGTGTTTAATAAGCAGATAGAAGTTACTAAGGCAGTACTTTCCTGATTACCATAATTTCCTGTGTATTGCCCACGGGCTATGCATTTTTTTTACATCAGAACATGCGGACTATCTGTGGATTTTTTTTACCAAATTATAAAATAAATGTGGGCTATACGTTAATAAATGTTTCCAATTGTATCAACATATAGATCTACGGTATTTGTAAACAAAATATATCATTGATAAGTTTATATAGGACTTTAATTATACACCTAAACATATATTTAAGAAATAAACACAAAATTTCCATCATAATATTATGTTCCTGATTTTTTAAACATTCAAAACATTAAATACAAAGTCACATAAATACGTCAAAGTTATTTTACAAAAGCATCAAAAATGCCTCAATTTACTTCCCGCTGGCTGTACCCTGGTGGGGGTAATACACAGGAAATTACGGTACTCCTTGGATGTGTAACTTTGAGGACATCATAGGCAAATGATACGGATTCAATTGTTGTTGATTCAGGATATATTACTGTAACTCCCTTTGCGAGGTTGTGTTTTCATGAACTGTTAATTTTATTGGATCAAACTACAGCTGAACAATGAACCTTCAAAGTTTATGAATGTGAAAATACTGCAGCAGTATTCAATTTTATGTTGCTATAGGAAAAAATTTAATTGTCAATGACAAGAAGAAAATCATCTATGTTTTGATAATTATGTACCATTTCTAATATAAAAACCTTAATTAGAAAAATATATATGAACAAATAGCGCTAAACCAATATAGTAAACACTCATTATCTGTTACTCCTATAATTGAAGACTTGAAGGATTTGAAATATTTCATCAGTCATGGATAAACTTCACACTACAAGTTTGAACTCACTTAACTAGAATACCATGGCTAATTTTTGCCTCAGTCACACTGACTTCAAGTTAGATAGGATTTGCTTTGAAATAAGTGCCTCATGTAGCATTATTTTTGAAACTTTGTATTTCTGTTACCCATTAAACATTTTACATAAAATATCAAACCCACCGAACCATTAATACTCCTGTAACATGCAGGCGGTCACCCATCCAACTACTCACGACGCCCTCAACCTACTATTGACTTAACAAAGAGAATTAAACTCAGGCTGAGTGCTCTCCAATAAACTTAATTGAAGTCTTTGTTTCAAACCTATTAGGATATACCATGGGGACTTGATCTCAAATTCAGCTTTAAATTGACTCAAGTGTTGGTGATTTAGACTATAGAGTTAAACATGTGTAAATTGCTTAGAAATTGGAGTTTTATGAAGCAATTCTTCAATGGCTTCATAGTCATGGTATAACTGCAATATAAATATGTCTTGTTCATTGCGACAAATTTATATTTATTTTATTTGTAATTGTGATGTTAGGGGTGTATTGATGATATGTTAAAAATGTTCTCAATATATTAATCTTTACATGCCAGTGGTTTCTGTAGAATCACAAATATTTTTTGTAATGTCAAAATATTTATTAAAATAATTTTGAAAATTTAAAAACCTCAAAAGTATATGATGATGTATGTATATAAATTATAATTTTGTGTGTATTTCAAGATTTTGTATTTTCAATACTGAAGTAATGACTGTGATATGCTAGCAAATAGCTTTGATATACAAGATAGTGTTTAAATGAAGAAAATGTGGAATGTAATTTGTGTTTTTAATCTCAACTTGTAAATCAGGAATATTGAGATTCAATTAAGATTGTCTAATCTGCCAGCATGTTGGCACAGAACACTGGTCAGACTGCCCAGGATATTACAAAAAAAATCATCATCATGTCATATATGGTTATTTGTATAATAAATCTGACATCATGCTTGCAGAGAACACTGGTCAGACTGCCCATGATTTTACTAAAAGAATCATCATGTCATATATGGAAATTTGTATAATAATTTGGTTTACAGTATTACAAAAATGCATGTCAGATTACTATGGGTTCAGATTGGACAGGTTTCACTCTATTAAGTCTTTTTGTTTTACTTTATTGTTGATACGGTGCTGATATTACAGGTGTTCCATATTTATATTGTTATTACAAAATGATATATGTTACATATATGTTTACAATACTTCTTCATTCCTACGCCTCAAATTAGGATTAAGAAAGGAATTTGATTGATGATGGATTTGAAATATTAATAGAATATACCAGAATTAATAACATAATTTTGAGTTACAGTTTTCATTTTTCAGGGCGACAACTCTGATAATAAACCAGACATATTCGTCAGTAGCACAAGGTAATTTTTGTGAGTACCATAATAATGAAATCACGTTGAAGTTCTTGGAACAAAAAGATCTGTAATTTCAGGGCTAAAGCAATTTGATATGATTTTTGAAAGGCTGCCATTAATTTTGTTATTGATCAATAAAACTATATAAACCGAACACTTATTTGTTTTATCTTGTTATATTTCACTTGACTACATTTTGCACAGTAAGAATTAATTGATACTGTGCGTTATCTTTCTGTTTTATCTTTGATATCTAGTCTAATCTAATCTCAATGGTTGGTTGTTCATGCTATGTCCTATCAACAGCTACATGTAAGGTCATTCAAAGGTGCAACGCATTGTGTGTGTTTTGTAAGAGTGAATGTGTAAAGGAGACATTGTAAACTGGCCTCCATGTGATAATAACAGTCGAAACTTCAAATATAAAGGCATCATATTAAAGGCCAAACTGATATTTATGCCCCCCCCCCCCCTTCGAAGAAGAAGGGATATATTGGTTGGCGCACGTTGGTCGCCCCCCCCCCCCCCCTTTGAAAGAAGAAGGGATATATTGGTTGGCGCAGGTTGGTCGTTGCTTCTGGTGTTAAGTGTGTCCTTAACTTCAACAGTAAGATGTCACTTGAAATCAAGCTAGACACTGTAATAATTATATCTGACTTCTCCATAGTTTAACATGGTTAAAGCAAATTACAAGAAACCCTACAGGAGGAGGTAGATCAACCTCAGTCATATCAAGGTTTGTTCAATTCCCATTTATCCAAATGTTTCACGTCATAATCACAACTGTTTTGATGTTCTTTAACCAATATATAGAATTATACAATATATGTGTGTAGACAGTATTTGCACAACTGCTTATCCGAATCAATCATATAGTCCATAACTCAATCAGACAACCAGTTTATCTCCAGTTCATAAAATATCATTAAATTTCACGTTTTTCTGAAAATTAATTCAGCTTTGTTATTTTAAAAGCAACAATTCTCAAGTTCAAAGTTTTTGTGGCTACTTTTATTATGCCAAAATATACTGAATGTGCTATAAATAAGTTCTTGGACAATACCAAGGTCTATTCAAATAGATCAACATTGAACATATACATCAAATTATAATCTCTTATTATCAGGTCGATATATATACAATGTATCCTTATACCAACAGCGGGATGCAGGGGATAATGCCACGCTTTGCAGCTCCTTGTTTTCATTTTCAGCGGAAAATTGTTAAACATGCTACAATTAAATTGAATCCCGGAAGGCAAAGTCATTTCCCTTGACGATGAAAACAGTTTTGTTCCAAACGTACATACTAACACACAATACACATTAGATAATATAAATATCACAAATGAAAATGTTTTAGATGCAGCACCAATAAATGTTCTTGATCCATCAAAATGATCTAGTCCAGATCTTATTAATGGCAGGTTAATTTAAAGTTCTTAAAGGCCCAATATACGTAACTTTTTTCGGGATTCTCAAAAATTATGAAAAAAAATCCTGTTGATAACCATGCAAAAATAAGTCTAAAACGAAGTAAACCTGAGCGGTAACTAACAAGAAACTTTTGACAAAAAATTCCAAAGAATTGAAAAATATTCAGGTGGGGCCCACTTCAACAACAAACCAAAATTAGAAGACAGCTCAGAATGGACGCGTGTTTACAAATACCGAGCTTCAACTGCTGCTGTACCGGTAACCGCGTCAGAATTCATCTTGTATATTGCTGATATCAGTTAATCTTAGCTCAATCTATAAATATAATAAGTTATTAAAGGCCCAATATATGTAACTTCAGGAAAATTTTCATCATCCTGAAAAATTCTGAAAAAAATCCAGTTGATAACCATGCATAAATAAGCCTAAAACGAAGTAAACCTGAGCGGTAACTAACAAGAAACTCTTGACAAATAAATCCAAAGAATTGAAAATTATTCAGGTGGTCCCACTTCAACAACAAACCGAAGGTAGAAGACGGTTTGAAATGGACGCGTGTTTACAAATAGCGTGTTTCAACTGCTGCTGTACCGGTAACCGCGAAAGAATTCATCTTGAATATTGCTGATATCAGTTAATCTTAACTAAATCTTTAAATATAATAAGTTTATTAGACTTAATTTTCGCTTCAAGTTTTACCGAAAGTTACGTATATTGGGCCTTTAAGCTTAATTTCGCTTCAAGTTTTGTGGACAGTTACGTATATTGGGCCTTTAATAAATGCTTCTTATATAAAGATATCTGTAATGCGAAACACTGAGGGACCAATGGCATCACCTTGACTTACACATTTGTTGCACAGAAACTTAATTGTTTTAAGTTATTGTATTTCATCTATTGACCTATTTGGGCATTTGATCTGAAAATGAATAGGGGTCGTCTAATACCAATGACTAACCCACATCATAATCATGAAAAGGGTTCTTAAGATATTGTTCGGAAAAGACCCTCGGACAGAGCCCAATTTAATTTCCCCCACGAATGTGTTTCACGGCGAATGAAAATATACATTTTCCACAAAAAGTATGTGTTATTTTCCTATATAAATTATAATAAAAATAATCCCCTACTATCGTTTTTTCATGGTTTTAAACGTCTTCCCCAGTCCAAAATACTTTTTCTTAAAAACAATTGCCATAATCTCTCAAGAAATGGCCGAGATATGACCAGTATGAATTCCCGCCCTACGGAGAACTTTTGGGGCATGCAAGGAAAAATATATATGGACCCAAAATTGTTTTGAACTCTATAGAACCTACACTGCCATTTAAGCATTGATGACAATTTGTTTTAGTTTCATTGGGGGGGGGGGTTGCAAACTGTATGAATCCGTGTAGCAAGCAACACTTTTTTCATACCCCTATGCAACTAAACAATAATTGACATCAACGCTTATACTTAATTTTTGAAACTTGTTTTCAAATTTAAAACATGTTTATGTACAAATTGACTGATCTAACAACGGATTCTTTTTTACAAATTAATACACAACGTCAATTGCCGTATTGTGACGTCGCATTTTTCGCGCCATTTTCGGATGATTTTTTTTTTTCATAGAGTTATGAAAAGAAAATTTCAACCAATCAGAAAGCCGCATTCTGCATACAATCGATAGAACATTAATCATACAAAAATGGGCTTTCCCCTTTACATATAAATAGCTCAGGTCCAGCCCAAGAAGTAGTATACGATGTGGATGCGTGTGTTGACTATGCGTGCTTGTGTATTTTGGAAGGCTGCGGTATATATTCGTGAAAGCCTTCTTGCGATAGTCCGGATCTTCTGTCATCTTCTCTAGAATAAAACAGCCTAGGACCATTACCGTTTGGCCGGTATATATATAACTAGGAATGAACTCTCTCCAACTTGTTCAAGGCAATGACCTTGACCGTCTTTGAAAGTCACATTTGTTAGTTGACAATTGATATTGTCGATATCTTTCAAGAAGCATGAGTGATTCCGTTCATACTTGGTACTTAGGTGTATATTATTAGGTACTGCAATGGCAATTGCAGCTTACCTTATTTGATTGGGCAGGATATATATTATCTGATTTCTCTCAATTTTAGATTTTGTTTGCAAGTGTATTACGGCACTGCGAACTCGACCACAGTTTCCCATTACTGATTGGACAAGATGCATATGACCACCATTATGATACCTTAGCTGACGTAAACCAAAACAAAACAAAATTGTCATAGCAACGCTGATTTCTCAGCATGCTTGGGACTTCGACTTTTACCACTTAAACCTATCCCTACTAATGTTCGATTATACTTATTGGTCTTTCGTTAAATTTAACACCCTTTTAACATCCCTTTATATATCATTTAAGGATTTGCCTCTATGTGTGGCATTCATGCCTCCTTGTGAAAGGGCGGATATGTTGCCGACTTAAGAATGCTACATCTTACACCACAGAAATATAAGACAATTCACCAAGTACAGCATTCTGCTAGTTCGCATCATACTGACAACGAGTGGACCAGTTGTTGTTACAACTATAAATGCTGAATTTCAAGCACGGAATGACAATACACTAGGACTTTGGTATATAATGGCATGTTGACAGAACCCATTGTCGTCCTCACTTGAAGGAGGAAGTAGAGAGGAAACAAATCCAGCAGGGGGGTCACCACACGAGTCGACTCGAACGATATTATTTTCTCGATCTACGGAGTGAACCAAGTTTGGAACCCTGCTCATATGACATTGAGATGGAGAATTGATGTTAGGGCCCCGGTTTGGCTTGGTTTGATTGTTTTACGTCCTGTTAAAACAGGCAGGGTCATTTAAGCAGGGTCCCCAGTGTATGGTATGTGGATGCGTGTGTTGAGTGCGTGTGTGTTTGGTAGACTGACTGCGGTAGGTTTGTGTAAGCCTCCTTGCGATAGTCTACACCTTTGTTGATTTAAAGTGCTGCCACACTGAAATATACTGCCGAAGGCCCCAAGCAAAACACGCAACCCGGTTACATTATACCGAAAACGGCGTTGAAACACAGATTGAATATTTAAAGAATGCATTGGATTACAAGATTATCATTGAGTCTACACCAGGGTAGACTGTTATAAACAAAAGGCGAGTTCAATAGAATAACAAGAATATATAACCCTGAACATTCTGAGGCCACAGCTTTCCTCATGTTATGAATTAACAGAGTCTCCATGTAAATCTTTCCTTTGTTCCTATTATGCCCCTAGTTTAATCGATTTTGAGTTCGGATTATTGTTTTGTTGATGCTTTGGTATTCTCTGATTTTTTGTAGGTAAAATTGTTTGCATACAATGCTTAAGCAAATTTATAGTAATGACATGTAAGGACGGGTCCACTATGTTATTAGAAGTTGACTTTTGACGCGATGATCTTGCCGTTTGCATTGGTCAATTGGCATCTTGTTTTATTACTACCAACTTTGCTTCATAATGTTGTAAAATGACGCAACGCACACATATGCTGTACCTTTTAAATTTAGCAATAAATACAGTATGCCGAAAAAATGAATTAAACTGCATCATCTGTTTCGTCCTGCTAGGACTCTTCAGTGAAACTAGGGACAAAAAGTGGGAAACCAAAATTTAAAAGTATATTATGTACCGTGCCACTACTCAAATGAGATTAACTGTGGCTATGGAGGCTCCAGAAAACTTCGGGGGCTAAAAATTCCACCAGCAGAGTCTGCCACTACATGTCATGAAAGATGACGTGATGTCATTTTAAGCACTTAAGAGATATAATATGAGCTTGAGCTTTGATAATCATGTTTAAGGTTTCGTCAGTTATATGCATTTAGATACAGTAAAGGACCGTTGGTATCACCTTAGCTCACGCCTTTAAAAGTTTGAAGCAATCAGATAAGTTTGACTTTGGCTCTTTGGGCATGGTCACAGTGACATAATGATACCGCACTGCACACCATCTGATAGAAGTGAACAATCATGCAAAGTTTCATCGCTCTACATTTAACAAAAATATGGAACGGAAACGAATGTGCTCCTACTAATGTTCGATATACTCATCGGCCTTTCGTTAAATTTAACACCCTTTTAACAGCCCTAGATCATTTAAGGATTTGTGTGGCATTTATACCTCCTTGTGAAAGGGCGGATATGTTGCCATGCTTCATCTTACATCACAGAAATATAAGACAAATCACCAAGTACAGCATTCTGCTAGTTCACATCATACTGACAATGGGTGGACCAGTTGTTGTTACAGACATAAATGCTGAACCTCAAGCATGGAATGACAATACACTAGGTTTGTGTATGTTAACGGAACCCATTGTCTTCCTCACTTGAGGGAGTAGCGAGGAAACAAATCCAATAGATTTCTAGGAGGACGAAACATCTGTATGATGCAGTTTAATTCATTTGTTCGGCATACTGTATCTATTACTAAATTTAAAAGGTGCAGTTACGTCACGTCATCTTTCGTGTAATTGTTGCGCACTTAGTTTATATTTTACTGATAAGATACCCATTTCTGTGTACAATTCATCAATCTTGTTACATTCTAATCTTTTTAGATCTCTATGGTTTTATCATTTCCTGGTACAATTTAGAATAATCCGCTTTTTATGTGTATTATTACACATTCTCTGTATCTGTGTTCAACATATCATAATAATTATAATATGTATCATCACATATTCTGCGTATCTCTATTTATGTTTTAATGACTTTAATCTTAAACCGGTGCAGTATTAGAGTAGGGTGGTCGGGTGAAGCATTGGAGATAGCGCACTTGCATTTCACCAAGGCTGCAAAGGTTCACTTCACCGACCGGACGTGAAAAAATATGGGGTCACCTGCCCGATCCCGTGGATTTTTCTCCGGGTACTCCGGTTTCCTCACACAATAAGACCCCTCGCGCGCTAACATCCGGGCTAACAAGTATGATTAATATAAGTTGGATAACTTGTTCCATAATTGTTGGAAAATAAACAAAGTTTACATTATATATATTATAAAGCAAAGCTTTTGTGTGTATATTTTAATTAAGACACTGTTTTACGTTTAACGTATTATATTAAGATTTTGTATTCAGTATTTCGTTCAATTTTATCTTATATCAAACTATAGATGTGCTATTCTCGAGTTTGTCTTTTGTACAGACTTCAGATAAATACAAAATGGGGTTTTCTTTGTGTCTCGTGACACACACGATATTTCACTAGTGTATATCCTGTTGCTCTATAGCTTACAATATAGCTCCCACCCATATGTGAACGGTGTGACCTAATTGTGTAAGAGGTTGTGCTTGACAATCGCCTACGAATGTTATTTGGTCATATATATACACATGTAATCCGACATTTTATCAATTTAGCACTCCTCTATTATGACTTGTCAGCTTGTTAATAACGCAAAATATTTTAACATGCATATTTAATATTATCTAGGTATGTTGACTAAAACATTAAGGCAAATAGATGTGATCATGGTTACCGATTCGACTTTATACATATACAAATTTGTATTTAAACACATGTATAATGTAAACAACACTTTGTAGTAACATAGTCTCCATAGCAATTTCTGATGTCATCAGTAAAGAAAGTATGTACAGTCTACATTTGTAATTTCCATCCTTATTGCGGGCGGTGGAAAATTACTCAATATGCGTTGGTGTGTTAGCTACGTAACGACTGTAGCAAAATTTATTACATCGAAACAACACAATTTGTATTTTCAGAAATCTGAACAGAAATAGACTTTGTTCACGTGTGCCGTTCTTCACTTTGAGACGACCTTACTACAAGTATGCTAAATGTTTAACTACTGTTTCAGACACCGTCGTTTGAAATATCATCAGGATGTATACCTTCTATAATAACGCCCGGTGCTTTGCTTTAGTCGACGGTTTTACTGACATGGAGTTGCCAGCAACAAATCGATATTCTTAAAATAGCAGCCATGGGAATTCCAATTTTAAAATACAATAGAGAATGACGTTTGGGTTTCCTGTAAGCAGCATACCAGAACACAACTTGAAGATATCACACGAATAGCAATGTATCTAAGGACTATGTGGTTTACTAAGGTAAGTTTCAGTCTTAGTGTTAAATGATTTTGTTTTAAAAATACACTTGCATTGGTATGTGGATAAACTTGCTTTAGGCGATATGAGTCATAGATAGCTTACTTTATCAAGGGACAAGACTTGATTGTGGTGATAATGGTAAAAATTCACCTGGAAAAGTGTCGTTGAAACCTAAAGGCTTAAAAAAGGAATATTGTACATAGTCTGATATGACAGAATCTAAACAAGACCTAGATACCAAAATGGTTATAACCCACCACGAATAGTGTCGTTGAAACCTAAAGGCTTAATAAAGGAATAATGTACATAATCTGATATGACAGAATCTAAACAAGAATTAGATACTAAAATGCTAATAACTCACCTGGAATAGTGTCGTTGAAACCTATAGTCTTAATAAAGGATTAATGTACATAATCTGACATGACAGAATCTAAATAAGAACTAGATACCAAAATATCAAAGAATTGATGCATAGATAAATCAAGCTTATCATTTATTAGAACTGCTTTGCTTAAAGGCCCAATATACGTAACTTTCAGCCAAACTTGAAGCGAAAATCAAGCCTAATAACTTTTTATATTTATAGATTTAGTTAAGATTAACTGATATCATCAATATTCAATATGAATTCTTACGCGGTTACCAGTACAGCAGCAGTTGAAACTCGGTATTGGTAAACACACGTCCATTTTATACGGTCGTCTAACTTCGGCTTGTTGTTAAAGTGAGCCCCATCTGAATTATTTTCAATTCTTTGGATTTTTTTGCCAAAAGTTTCTTGTTAGTTACCGCTCATGTTTACTTCGTTTTAGGCTTATTTTTTCATGGTTATCAACTGGATTTTTTCCCGTGTTTTAGAATCACGCAAAATATCCTGAAGTTACGTATATTGGACCTTTAAAGGTGTAATGTTGAGTTCCCTAGAGGCATGTCCATTTTAAATGATATTACCTTTCATGTAATTAATATCAAATGTCATGTTTTAATATACTTAAACTAGAAATGTCTGTGAGACATAAATGTCCCTGCTCCCATATGAAATTAGTTCTTTATGCTTATTATGTATGCGAAGATTGATGACAATCGGATCAATAGTTATTTAAATAAGCTGTTCACATTACCATGGGACGAGACGGGACGGGACGGGACGGGACGGACATCGGTAACAATATATGCCTCCTCCCCCATTTCATGGCGGGTGCATAAAAATGAATAATGCTAACCTAAATTGAGGAAAGCAATTGGTTCAGTACCCCGTCCGCGATATACCAAAACTGGTAGTGGCAACATGCGGGCAGCCCCTCGTTAGTATTCATATGATGTGGAAAGACTTAGTACATGCTGTATCGGTTGCCTCCAGTGTTACTTCAAAGAGGTAATACTGTAACAGATTCACCGTATCACAAGGAGGCAGATATTTGTTTGTTTGAGATTTAACAACCTCGAAATACCCAGGGAGGGAGATACGGTCGGAAAGAAGATAACATAACACACACACATGCTGCACCTTTTCAATTTAGTAACTAGGACTCTTCAGTGATGCTAGGGACCAATAGGCGGGAACTCAAACTGTCTAAACTAATGTAGAAGCAGAAGGGTCAGGTGCGGAATACACCTTTAATTTCTTAATTTAGAAGTAAACTTAAACTAGTTCTGTATAATTTCAAATCATGTACTACGTAAATGTGTATAAGAAAGAAGAAAGGATAGAATAGCAGAAAATGAGAAAAAGATCACAGTTGATTTAAACAGGGAGAGGGTGGATAGGATAATTAGTCATGTCCCTAGGAGGAGTGGATATTAAGGTTCAGGTCCCTCTGTGATGGTGTAGAATTGGTCTCATGGCCCCTGGAGATGGTGGATAATTAGTCTCATGTCCCTGGGAAGTGGTTGATAATTCGTCTCATGTCCCTAGGAGATGGTGGATATTTAGTCTCATGTCGCTTGGAGGGGGTGTATAATTTGTCTCATGTCCCTGGGGAGTGGGTGGATAATTCGTCTCATGTCCCTGGGAGAGGGGTTGATAATTCGTCTCATGTCCCTGGGAGAGGGGTTGATAATTCGTCTCATGTCCTTGGGAGAGGGTGGAGAATTTGTCTCATGTCCCTGGGAGGGATGGATAATTCGTCTCATGTCCCTGGGTGGGGGGTGGATAATTCATCTCATGTCCCTTGAAAGGGGAGGATAATTCGTCTCATGTCCCTGGGGGGATGGACAATTCGTCTCATGTCCCTGGGTGGGAGTGGATAATTCGTCTAATATCCCTGGAAGTGGGTGGATAATTCGTCTCATGTCCATGGGTGGGGGTGGATAATTCGTCACATGTCCCTGGGTTGGGGTGGATAATTCGTCTCATGTCCCTGGAAGAGGGTGGATAATTTGTCACATGTCCCTAGGTGGGGGTGGATAATTCGTCACATGTCCCTGGGAGAGGGTGGAGAATTAGTCTCATGTCTCTGGGAGGGAGGGATAATTTGTCTCATGTCCATGTGAGCGGTAGAGAATTCTTCTCATGTCGATGGGGGGTGGATTATTTGTCTCATGTCCCTGGGATGGGGTGGATAATTCTTTTCATGTCCCGGAGAAATTGTAAATAGTTATGCTATCTTTGTATGCATATTTTAATTGTTGTACACGAGTACGAACGTCATTCTTAAGAATCAAATACATAAATGATGCAATATATTGATAGAAATTTCCAATGACTCAAACGTACTTTTTCCGAAAGCGAAAGTGTGGTAAAGCTGGAGCAATACATTTGATTTCTTTTAACAATATTCAGAGCAAACAAATCGTTATGCTAACAAATCGTAGCTTTGAATCCGGTAAGATTAGATATTTTAGCATCATTAACATCTTACTTAAATGGTATAGTATTGTGGCAATGTCAAAAAGTCATTGTTCTTGAACTGAAACAAACGGGTACGTTAGTTGATTGCTTTTACAGTGAATACATGTAATACACCTTTTTACTTGCAAGGTTTTTCAGATTGTTTACGGGAAGACTTAATTACCAATATTTTTCACAGAAACGTCTATTTAAACCCTTGATATTCGAGGAAATACCTATGATAACATATGCTATTTTAACAGCTGATGCATATGCAATAGAATACCTGTTTTCATAACGGAAACTTTGCATTAGTGGGTATATCTATGTACTACATTGCGGTTAACTTAAGGATCACTCAACCATGATATCCGACAGCCGTCTGCATTAGTGGTTATATCTATGTATCACATTACGGTATGCTAGGGTGTTTAAATCTGAACAATGTATAACGAATCTAACGATATTGACTGAATACTGCCTCTGGTTCGTTAAATATAGTACGTCGTAGTATTTTGATTTATAAAGAATCACTTGGTCCTCCATTATAATAATACCTAACAACACACCTATATATCATTTCTAGGTACACACGTGGCTTCTCAGAATCCATTTATTTTAATATGGTTACTCTCAGGAGAAATTCTAAATATTTGCTTTTCATCACTTTCAAGGAGCGAGATATTTCAACTTGTGGAAAATTTAGACGAGTCGTTCATTCTAAAAGGATGTTATATAAGTAGACATATGATAATCAATGGTATATTACAATAGAATGAAATACGACACATATATGCATATTAATGATTACTAATACTTAAAGCATATAATAATAATTAAAACACTCAGTAAGGTAGATATTATGATATAACTAAAATTAAGTTTGTGCTGAATTGCTTAAAGTATTGATACACAATCCTTGTTTTACTTATTGCAGATTAGAGCTGTCATGGATTACTAGCTACAAGTGTAATGTCCATAAGCAAGTTTTCATGACAGAAGAGCTCCATCAACTCAGGAATGGATAACGACGAAATAGCATTGCTACAAGATTACAAATCATATTTCCAAAAGAATGTTGACCCCATTACAGTCACAAATGGATTACGTTTTCAAGGCTACATTGATGCTTCACTTGTCAAGAGTGTATATGAAGTCGACAGAAAGAGTTTGGGTGATCGGGCGGAAGTGTGGAAAGAGGTTATTCAAATCATTATAAACCGATGTCCTTTTCCTTCGTTTTTGAGCGTTCTAGATACCACAGGATATACAGACTTGTCATTAGATCTATCTGTTCATATTAGAAGCATCAAAGGACATTTGAATGACGTTGTCAGGCTCCAACGGGGAAACTGTCGAGGATCAAATCACAAGTTTGCACAAGAACTATTTGTGTCTTTAAAAATAAATACTCATAACAACACATTTAAGAATCCTCGGGAAAACTTACATGAATTATCACAACGGTTTCGAGCCAAATTTTTACAGGAACTGGACTCCGATAAAAAAATGCTGATGGCTGATAAGTATGCAGCCTGTCTCTGTGCGGAAATAGACTCACACACGATGTTGTACGTAAGGAAATTTCCTACACACGGTCTTTTTAAAGAACTAGAAGACCTGATTTCAGAAACGTCAAACACTCATGTAACCGAAGTTGCCTTCAAATCCAGATTGGCGATAGCGTGTGCCATAGCGGAAGATACAGAGAGAGGAGAGGAGTTCCTTACGGACGCCCGGGTTGCCTCTTACCACATCGGCCCATGCGTACAACTCGACAACATGTTGTACATTCAGATTTTCAACTATCTATGCAAGTTCGAGAACAACCCCACCGACGATCTACGTGATACAATAATAAAGTTGGCAGGAATGAGTCTCCAAGCCCTGGAGGATGAAGACGATGTCACCCGGATATTCTGGAAGCGCATGTTTCTGTTGCGGATGGTGTATTGTCTGCTTGGTATAAGTAACAGGTGTGATCTTATACCACGTTGTGTAACCAGACAGAAATACGTTAACAAAGCAAGACAACTGATGGCAGAGATTGATAAAATATGGGACGGAATAGAGTCGAGGAGAAGAATGTTTTACTACGTTGCAAGGGCGCGTCTCCATGACCTTGACAGCCGTCGTGTTAAACAAGAAATATCTGAGGTGAGAAGAAATTCACAAACTGAAGGAGCAATGAGCAATATAGAGGCAGCAATATTTCAGATTGAAAAGGCGTTAGCTCTCGGTGAGGAGGGCAATTTTGGTGAAACTTGCTATGTTAAACTTTACGCTTCTGAACTAAAGGAAAAGAAATTGCATTTAATTCTACAGCAGACAGGTGGTTCTGCACGTGCAGGCCATCAACATTCCGATGTCAGTGACAAGTTGGCGTTTGGAGAGAGTTCCTGCGAGGACAAAACCACAGCAAATGCTTCTGAGAACACCGACATGACCTCCTACCAACCGTACCGCTCTGGGTCATGGATTAGTCAATCTTCGGATAAAGATGCTGCCGGTACAGATATAAGTAAGGTCCTAGATCATGATTCAATAGCGGACAGAGATGAATCCGTGAGCCTTCAGAACGCCCCTAAGAATATACCTACCACGCGCGATAATGACTTGCTAACTAGTGCAGATCTTCAACCAAACTATTTATTAGGTATCAAACAGGAACGAAACTATTCTGATAATGGCCGACATCAAGTACTAGTATCGCAACATGACATTTATCGTCCCCTTTGTGCCAAACCTGAAAAATACCACCAACAACTGGAGGCGTGTAAGGTACACAAACAAGACAATGCCCGTCGTCAACCGAGACACGCTCAAGTACAATCTCATCCAGAAAACCTCGGTCAGGAATCAGGAAATGGAAATTACAAGCCTGGATCTTATTTCGGAAACTTGTCTCATAAATCAGGTATCATCCCCGGCCAATCAGGAAACCCAGACAATGAAAGAGTAAACGTCCTACATGGACCGGTAGGCGCCCAAAACCGATCACAAAATACTCATCATCAGCTTCGAAACACTTATCATCCTCATCATCAACCTGGAATTTTTCAAAGAGGTGTTTGTCAACATGGATGTGTCACTCAAGAAATGAACAATCCACGTCTACTTATGGAACAAATCTGTCAATCTCAACAAATATTTCAGCCCGAAAGTGCAACTTTTCAGCAGCATATCGAAAGACAGGTCAATCAAAGAGATCTCCGCCAGCCAGAGAGCACCACATACCAATCGGGCGATGTGTTCGCAGAAACGTTAACAGGCGGACCAGAAAAGGACATCGGCGAATGACACTTATAAGTGAAAGTATTTTGTAATCATGATGGAAAATGTACAGCTGTTTGTTGAACAATTTAATTAAAGCAAGTATGATTGTCGCGTTTTATATACATGCCTACTTGTGGTTTTTAACATAATTATATCATTGTTGTTTATTTTCTAACGAAAACAGCATGTTATAGCATACACATTTGAACATGCATGTGACAGTTAGGGCTTGCAGCTTACTGCTAGTCAGGATCTTTCTGTCCCCGATGATTTAACCAAATATTGTGCCATTCGAAAACTGCAATCCACAATACAAAGACATCGAAGGCAATTTGTGTCAGCTGGATATGTTTGAAAAGTAAAAGAAAAAAACTACATTAGTTTAAAAGTATCCACTCGCAAAGACTTAATCAAATTGGCAAACCAATACTTGGAACTGTGGTTGTCGATGCGTCTGTGGTACATGGATGCAAAACCAGGTGCTTCTGATATTCCTGGCAAAACGTTGGTATTACACACAAATATCTTGTTAAGGTAAGGATTAAACTAGTCGTTTGACTTCCCCGAATCAACATTTTATGTAAAGGTAGGTAGGTAGAAAATATATTTTATTTTATTGATTGAAATATTTGTTTACATCATTTACAAAAATAAATTGAAATAAAATGCGTCTGTGTTGAAGTGAATGTACCATGTGCCAGGCTTTTAGGAACCTCTGTACTAGTATGCGAGTACATGTATTTATACCCCCGCAACGAAGTCAGGGGGTAACCTGGAATCACCCTGTCTGTCTGTCGTCGCAGTAACATGTCTCGATATCTATTCCTTACCTAACAGGCAGATTTTGATGAAACTTCACAGGAATGATCAATATGTTATGTAGTTGTGCACTGGCACTGGCATTTCGACCCCTTTTAATGGAGTTAAGGCCCTTCATGTGAAACTACTTTTTGCAGATCTTCATCTTAACTTTTGAGCAGATTCTCATGAAACTTGCATGATCGGTAAATTACATAGCTCTGCATTGTAATTTTAGTTTCATATGTTGACTCTTTCGAAGTTAGTTATGGTCCTTACTGTGTAATTAAAGAGGAAGAGTTTCTAACGAAATTCCAATTTCTTTAACTTAAGAAAACTTGAGAAAGGATGATAATCTACCAGCATCTTGGGGGATATGAGTTATCATACGGATGACAGTTTAGTAGAGTAAGTTTATATATCTAATGGAGTACATATGTCACCAGCCACCTGTCCCTCTTTTAAACAATCTGATTAAAATACAGATCCTTGTTCTCACTCCGTTTTACAAGGATCTGACAACATCCCATAAGAGGTCACGTCCAGATGACCTTTGTCGCCTCTTTACTTAACACTAAAATAATTTTCCAACGACCTGTCATCTTGCAGCAACCCATTTCGTCACATTATTCCGCACGAACTTTTTGGTGACGAAATGACTAAACGGGAAAATGTGTTTATGCAAGCTTTGTCGCCTCAAAATTTCACTGTCAAGATTCTGCCAGTAGTAATTTGATTGGCTAATACGAAAGTTCATCGGGACATGACCCTTTATTGGATTATCTCAGATCTTAACGTAGCAGAGAGAAGTTTACGAAACGGCGCGGAGATCAAGATATGATTTTAATCAGATTGCACCGACTGTTGACTATTTTCTCTCCACTTGAATATTTTCAAGTAAACTACTTCATAAATGCATTTAAGTATACTTTACTTGAAAATACACTTCCATATTTTAGTGCTGGTAGATATTTCATTTAAATTAAATTCTAAATCACGGGCATTAGTCCATCAAACAAAACAAGTTTTAATAAGATGAAACTGAAAAGGAGCATATTGTATTTAAGAACAATGTTGTTTGGGTCTGTCGCAGAAAACAAAGAATTTGAAATCAACGCCAAGCTCTAGAGAAGTACATCTGGTCTTTAAATACTTTCCTATGCCAGGCATGTCTGACAGAACGAGTCAAAAGCGCCACAATAAAGCTGTAGCAATAAGTTCAAGTGACGAAGAAAGCATCAAAATCGCCAAAACGAAAAACGAGGTCCCTTAGCGCAATTGAAATGGAAATAAAATCAGATAATACCGAAACGTCAACAAAGCCATAATCCGAACTCAAAATCGATTAACTAGGGGAGAAATATAAAAGAAAATATTAACATAGAAACCCTTACAAAAGTACAATAAGATCAGGAGTTCCGTAAGAGTAAGAATCTTCTGCTTCGTAGTCGACATCTGCCGTGTACATCTTGTTAAATCCAAGAAAACATCAAGTCCCCAAATTCTCAATTACATCTAGTAGGCACATTAATGAACGCCCATCATCATATCACACCAGGATTAAAAATGTTTCTCAATGTGACCATGGTGGTGACCATAGTTCTCATCAACCTGTATCTCTCGATTACCTGTTCCGTAAGTTTGGTTGTTAGCCATTATCTATCATGAAAATATCGATATTTAAACATATATAACTTAAACCCAGGTAATCTTTCAAACCTGTTTTAGGCATCCAAACAGGGGACACGGTTTTAGAAATAATTTATGAGATTAGTCTGCAAATCGAGTGAAAATACAAAAACGTCTGCCCGCGTGTATGATGCTTAGAACAATTTAAGATTGTTTTTTTTATGACAAAATGGACCTCCTTGACTAACTCCTTGTTAAATGCACAGTTACAATTTGAAGGCACATTGGACCTCATTGACTACCGCTTTTTAATCATCTTATAAATATGGCGTTCAACGTCCCAGGGGGATCGGCATGTGCTGTGCAACACTAAACCGCATATTACTTCGCCAAATATTCCGTTATCATTTAATTTTTTCAAGAAACGTTGGGAAATATGGTTTTGCAACTGTTGTCAGAAACAAAGTACCGAAAAAGTGTGTTGACTAAATTGTATAGGTGCATTCTTTGGTTATACTTTCGAAAACACTTTATGACTAGGGAATAAAAAAAATCGAAGAATGCTGTATAAAACGCCCTATAAACAGCAAGGGTCATTTAAGGACGGCCTCCCGATGTACGTGATTTGGATGTTTTTATTGAATGTATGAGTATTTGGGAGGATGCGGTATGCTCGTGAAAGCCCCCATACGATCGTTTTCCGATTCAAAGTGCTACAACATTGGGGTATACTGCCGAAGGCCCCAAGCAGAACGCCTAACCTAGTCACATTATACTGACAACGGTGAACCAGTCGTTGTTAGAGCCACTTGGATGTCTCGGCCACGGGGCAGCACATAACCTCCCTCACAGGGACTAACAAGCTATGAAAGGTAACCATTGTTTGTCATACATATCCTGAAATAATTGGTTTCGATAAGTAGCCAAAATGTTTGCGAAGTGTGCATGCATGCTAAAACTGGTACATATAATGAGTAGCTTAGGGGGGATACTTTTTATGTGAAATGACACATCAGGTATGGTCCAAGTTTTCGTTCCCTTTGACAAGCATTACATAAACGTTTCTGGTGATTAATAGTAAATTTCTTTAGCCAAGTTGAGTTTGGTCTCGACTACTTTTGCCTAAATGTAGATAGTATTGCTGTATACGTTCTGGGTAATCGAAGGAGACTTGCACTAACACACCACACCTCACAAATAGCATAATAATACTTCGGATACATTAGGACGCCATGCTTCAATGACCTGACCTATTATAAGTTCCAAAGTCTAATCAACAAAAGTAATCATCGGAAATTTAATGTTTCAATTGTGCTCTAAGTACATGTACAAATGAACCTCACGGATGGCGATTATAGAGTGACAAAAAGCAGTCAGAAGATTTAGCAGGCGCAAGCACAGTAAAGTAAGAGAAAGCAATGCCGCTCGTCGAGTGTTGTGTCCGCGCTTTATCTGTCGGATTAAGCGTGCATGTCCGAGGGCAAAGTTAACGCCACAATAAAATACATGCGAACAATTCATTACAGGTAGCGATAGATGTATGTATGGATGGATGGATGGATTTTCTGTTCTTAAATGAACACAACAAGTCAATGCTGCCAATACAATCTAATGGAATCCAATGGAAACATTGTTGAAACTTTGTGGTACCGTGATCAGGTACGTTTCCATGATGGTAGAACGCTATATCGATGTTGACGCTCTACGGAGATCGGTCAGGCTACATGTTTCCGGACTAAGAAGGAACTCTGTCACCCGGTTTGAAGTTGTCAAAACGTTACTAGAGAGTGGAGTTCCGGGAGATGACATTACTTCCGTTTTCAGCTGTGAAGCGCCGAACACCTGGTTCACCACACTTACCAGTCGGGATATGGTTGACCGCATCGTCAGAGATGGTGTCATCCGGATGGGACAGTTCGCACTCCACCCAGAGCCCTGTGATAAACGCCGTCTCACCGTCCGAGTCCAGTGACTTCCAATATGGATTGAGGATGATGGTATTGGCGGCCAATCGTGGCCAGCCCAGCAGCAATCGGATAGAGACAGTACCTTGACCGTGAGCCCCTCGGCCGGAGGGAGCGGAGATCCCGTAATCGCGAGGCCCTCGGCCGGAGATCCCGTAACCACGAGCCCCTCACCCGGAGGGAGTGGCGAGACTGGGGAGCTGGTAGCAGGGACCATTAAGCGGGTGTCGGTGCACGACGAGGGTTTCATAACTACAAAGAAAGGGAAGCATTTTCATCAGTCCCCTTTAGTCCAAACTGACGGGAACATAGTGCCGGGACAACAAACTCCACCTCCCAACATGGAAGTTTCTGACCAGTTCAACCTGTCAGAAGGGGACCTGGTCATTGACGAGGAATGCTTCTTAGTTGCGGAAGTATATGTGGTAATGAACACTTATATTCATAATTGACTATTATGGCGGCGATACGATCCCTGTTTGACCTGTGCTCGTCCCTGGACTTTAACTGAATTTATTTCACCTGTAATGTGTTCTCGGTACGTAATTCGTATCGTGTTTCAGTGATTATATTCATTTATGTGTTTGTCTTGCATTGTCAGCTTTTTCATATTTTTAATCTTTACCTGTAATTTATAATTACTAGTTACCAACTTTGCGTGTTTTACCTTTATCATGCCTTGTTAGCTTGTCACTATACTTTTATGCTATGTATTGGAGACCCTATACGTGTTCGTATTTGTGAGGTATTGTCATCTTTAAATATGCTTATCTGTAAATATGTGTTGTTGGGTTTTTTTTCCTGTGTCTTGTTTTCAGTTCTGTAAAATAAAACATATTTATAATGATTAGTACAATAGATTTAATAAATATAATTACATGGAATTGTAACGGGTTTTTATCTAGATCGAAACAGTATGAACTTAGTGATTTTGTCTATAATAATAATATACACGTTGTTCTATTACAAGAAACCCATGTGTCTAGCTTATCAGTTGGTGTTGTTGCTTTTCCCATATCATTATTACTTGGAATTCATTTTGTACGACTTTCCAAACCCAAATGCCGCCATTTTTCATGTAGGGTTATGTTTGTAGATTTTAAATACTTTGATAGTGAGTTTAGAATTATTAATGTGTATGCCCCAAATACTGATGAAGAACGGAAGTTATTTTTTGATAGTATTATACGTCATTTTGTGTGTAGAAGGTCAACTATTTTTGCCCGAGATTTTAATTGTATAGACAGTATCTTACTTGATAAGTTAGGTGGTTACCCTAATCGCAGTATCTCTGATAGTAAATTATTGCGCGGTATTTGTCACGATTTTAAACTTTTTGAAACTTTCCGTTCACTTTTCTCTGATATTGTGTCTACGTCTTGGCATGGTAATGGGGTGTCATGCAGATTGGATCGATTTTATATTTCTTTATCCTTAAAAGACAATCTCTTGGAGAATAGGACTTTTCCCTCTGGTGGTTCGGACCACGACTTTGTTTTCTGAAAAATTAGATTATTTTCAGAGCCAATGTTTGGGCCTTATTACTGGAAATAAAATAATAGTATTTTGAAAGACAGGGCCTTTCAGATAGCGTTAAAAGACTTCTGGCAAGACTTAGTTAATGGACAACTTGTTTCTTTAGAAGAGTGGGACCAATGTAAATTTTTTATTGTTGGATATTGTAAGCGTAAGGCTAAAGTTAGGCGTTCTGTTTTAAAGTGCTTTCAAGATAAATATAATCATTCAGAGAGGCATTCGCCAGGAGATTTTATTGATCAGGTGAGGAGTATTCAAAAACAGATTTCTGATTTTCATTCAGACAGTTTTAGGGGGTCAATGGTTAGGTCTAGGGCAATTTTTTTGGACTTGTCAGAAAAACCCTCACGTTATTTTTTTTAAAAAGGAAATTGATAAAGGTAAGAAGAACTTCATTGATAAAATCGACTTACCCGATTCTTCATCTGTGACCGATTTCATATCAGTGGTGCGAAAAGGAACTCGGTTACTAGATTTGAAGTTATAAAGGCTTTGAAGGATGGAGATTTGCCTGGGTCCGCCATAGAGTCTGTGTTCCGGTGTGAGGTACCGAACACGTGGTTGGCCACCTTAGCGTCAGAGGGTTTTGTGGATAGCGTGGTCCAACATGGGTATTTCCATTATGAACACCTTGTTTTACATCCTGAGTGCTGTGACCGGAGACGCCTGACTATCCGCGCCCAATGGCTACCGACCTGGATAGCTGATGATGGCATCGCAAGCTACTTCCATGGGTGTTATGGAACGGTCACTAACATTTCCAGAGAAACCACGACATTGGGTGACGTCACTTTGGAAACGGGAACGAGGGTTCTTACCATGGTGATCAGGGAGGCTGACCAAGGTGTTATTCCCCACAGGGCCAGAATGTTTGGGAAGACGGCCCTCATCATTGTACCAGGTCGACCGCCGATATGTCTGAGGTGCCAGGCCATAGGGCATGTCCCTTCGCAGTGCCCGGGGAAACAGAATCCTACGACGAGGGTGTCCTATGCTTCGAAGGTCCTTCCTCGCATCCATCATCATCGTCGCCGGGTACAGCCAGTATCATGACCGTGAGCCCCTCGGCCGGAGGGAGCGGCGATCCCGAAACCGCGAGCCCCTTGGCCGGAGGGAGCGGCGACCCCGTAACCGCGAACCCCTAAGCCGGAGGGAGCGGAGACCAAATGACTGCGAGCCCCTCGGCCGGAGGGAGCCGTGTGCCAGTGTTACCCCAACCCCAAAAACGACCAGTGGATAACGAAGGCTTCCAAAAGGCGAAGAAGGGAAAGCACAATAGCCACTCCCTTATCGTGATGGACGACGGTAACTTAGCCCCCATGAAGCCTACCCCTGACAAGATGGATGAGGAGGACCTGTCGATGGAGGAGGATGAGGACTCACGATCGGAGGACATGTTAGTAATTGACGAGGGTACCGGTACCCACGATTAGGTCTGACTGTTAACTCGGTAACGGTCATGGACTATATATTACGGACATGTTTAAACTATTCGTAGTGTGTTCCTTATATTTTCTTTTTAGGGAGCTGACTATGCTGTGGTGTGGTGCGCGTTTCATCGGTTGTTGAGCTGTAGGAGTGCGCTCTGTTGGGACAGCATGGTTAGCTTTACGCGTCGATTTTTTTTTGTCTAGAAGGTTCGTCTTTTCGAGTCTTTTTGTGGAGGTTATTTTTGCATGTGTATATGGGTCCGATGGGTCCTGTCCATGTGCACTAAGTGGCTTTTTCACATTGACCTTGATGTGTTGCGACGAACCGTCCGATTCCATATTACTGGTTCCAGACGAAACTCGGTCACCCGGTTCGAAGTGGTGAAGGCTTTGACGGAGTTGAAGGGAAAGATATCCAGTCGATATTCAGGTGTGAGGCTCCAAATACATGGTTCACTACCTTGGGAACCCAGGACGTTGCTGATTCCATTGTGGAGAGCGGGGAAATTGAGCGGCAGTACTTTGTTCTGCATCCAGAGTGTTGTGACCGGCGTCGCCTAACAATACGAATTCAGTGGCTACCGTCTTGGATATCGGACGATTCCATTGCCAACCATTTTCATAGTTTTTATGGGACTGTCGTAGAAGTTGGCCGTGAGACAACTTCTGTTGGTGGCGTGACGTTAGAAACAGGTACGAGAGTCATCACTCTTATTATAAGAGAAGGAGACCAGGACATGATCCCGCACAGAGCAACCCTTTTCGGTAAAGCTGCTTTGATTATGGTGCCGGGTCGCCCCCCTGTTTGCCTACGATGCCAACGTATTGGACACGTAAGGTCTCAGTGCCCGGAGAAGCCAGAGCCGACCTCCAGGGTTTCATACGCGGCCAAGGTGACGGGGAAGGCGGCCCCTGTGGTGCCGGACCCGAAGCCTCAGCAGACCGCGGTTCCATCAACGCCGCCGCCGCCGCCGCCGCCGCCGCCGCCGCCGCCGCCGCATACAACCGAGACGGAGGAGCCAGATGACACCCAGTCATCGGAAGCCATGTGCCCCTCAACCGGAGGGAGTGGCTCGATGTCTTCAAAACGTCCGGGTGAAGAAGATGATGACGGTTTCCAGCTTGCGAAGAAGGGCAGACATTCTCCTTATCTGTTGTCCAATGGGGACATTGTTCCGGGACAGGAGGTTACTGACGACCCCATGGAGTATACCGAGCGTGAACATTCCGATGGGGAGCTCGTTATTGACGAGGAGGGAAACCAGACCGCGTAAGTACCTGCATGGCAACGATACATTATATACACCAATGGACTATGATGGCGGCACAGCGTAACATATTTGATCAATGTACGTCCCTGGACAATGTTAATTTAATAACCTATAAGGTATTCACGTTTAGTACTGTAATAGTTTTTTCGTTTTGTATACCTATACAATATTTAAGTTGTCTTTACCCTATCTTGTACAACATGTACCATATAAGTAAAGGTGTTCACGCGCTAGGCACAGTGAGTAGTGCGTGCTTTTTAGTTTCTGTGTCGGGTATTATCGTACGACGATGGCCAGTACGCTTGGTTTCATGTGCTAAGTATTGTCACCTTTCCTTATCCTCCAATTATTACATGTGCTATACCAGCTCTACGTTTCAACTTCACCTGTTTTGTAGCTGGTTTGCATTGTCAGCATACTGTCATCAATCTAAACCATTTTTATATATCTACCCCTTGTTAGCTTTATGCAATTTAACAATTTTTTTAGGATACATCTCTCAACCCTGCGATAATCCCAAATGCGGATTACTCGGGTACGCTATTTTTTAGTGTAGGGGTCTGCGTTCGCGCTAACCCCTGCTTATAAATCAAATAAAATGTCAAGCCCAATGCCTACATGTCTTAGTATTTTTTTCCATTCTTAAATGAACACAACAAGTCAATGCTCCCAATACAATCTATACAAAACCTCTCCACACATAAACGAAAAATTAGCAGACAAGCATCAGCGTTGAAAGGTGGAAACATTGTTACGTTACGCAGCAAGGCGATATACAGTGCGAGTTCTTCAGTTGTCTCCCTTGCACACTAAATGTTGATATTTCACACAAAATGCAGCAATTTTTAATGAGCAATGTACATTTGGCGAAGTTGAAATGCACAACAATATTTATTGCAACTGTCGTCGCTATAATTTTCTGTTCTTTCGTTAGATAATTATGCCAATTAGGTATTCCGTTTGCACACAAATTCCCATATGCAAATTTCTTGGTATTTTAGTCATTGAATCGCAACTTTAGTATATAGCAAGATGCTGTTGCAAAGTCTAGCATACTTACCTGGTACAGGGGCTACCGTGATCAGGAACGGCGGTGCCCCCAGGTCGAGGCCTAACCATTGCACTGAGGTCCGGCTGAACCCTGCGATAATCCCAAATGCGGATTACTCGGGTACGCTATTTTTCAGTGTGGGGGTCTGCGTTCGCGCTAACCCCTGCTTATAAATCAAATAAAATGTCAAGCCCAATGCCTACATGTCTTAGTATTTATTTCCATTCTTAAATGAACACAACAAGTCAATGCTGCCAATACAATCTATACAAAACCTCTCCACACATAAACGAAAAACTAGCAGACAAGCATCAGCGTTGAAAGGTGGAAACATTGTTACGTTACGCAGCATGGCGATATACAGTGCGAGTTCTTCAGTTGTCTCCCTTGCACACTAAATGTTGATATTTCACACAAAATGCAGCAATTTTTAATGAGCAATGTACATTTGGCGAAGTTGAAATGCACAACAATATTTATTGCAACTGTCGTCGCTTTTCTGTTCTTTCGTTAGATAATTATGCCAATTAGGTATTCCGTTTGCACAAAAATTCCCATATGCAAATTTCCTGGTATTTTAGTCATTGAATCGCAACTTTAGTATATAGCAAGATGCTGTTGCAAAGTCTAGCATACTTACCTGGTACAGGGGCTACCGTGATCAGGAACGGCGGTGCCCCCAGGTGGAGGCCTAACCATTGCACTGAGGTCCGGCTGAACCCTGCGATAATCCCAAATGCGGATTACTCGGGTACGCTATTTTTTAGTGTGGGGGTCTGCGTTCGCGCTAACCCCTGCTTATAAATCAAATAAAATGTCAAGCCCAATGCCTACATGTCTTAGTATTTATTTCCATTCTTAAATGAACACAACAAGTCAATGCTGCCAATACAATCTATACAAAACCTCTCCACACATAAACGAAAAACTAGCAGACAAGCATCAGCGTTGAAAGGTGGAAACATTGTTACGTTACGCAGCAAGGCGATATACAGTGCGAGTTCTTCAGTTGTCTCCCTTGCACACTAAATGTTGATATTTCACACAAAATGCAGCAATTTTTAATGAGCAATGTACATTTGGCGAAGTTGAAATGCACAACAATATTTATTGCAACTGTCGTCGCTATAATTTTCTGTTCTTTCGTTAGATAATTATGCCAATTAGGTATTCCGTTTGCACACAAATTCCCATATGCAAATTTCCTGGTATTTTAGTCATTGAATCGCAACTTTAGTATATAGCAAGATGCTGTTGCAAAGTCTAGCATACTTACCTGGTACAGGGGCTACCGTGATCAGGAACGGCGGTGCCCCCAGGTGGAGGCCTAACCATTGCACTGAGGTCCGGCTGAACCCTGCGATAATCCCAAATGCGGATTACTCGGGTACGCTATTTTTTAGTGTGGGGGTCTGCGTTCGCGCTAACCCCTGCTTATAAATCAAATAAAATGTCAAGCCCAATGCCTACATGTCTTAGTATTTATTTCCATTCTTAAATGAACACAACAAGTCAATGCTGCCAATACAATCTATACAAAACCTCTCCACACATAAACGAAAAACTAGCAGACAAGCATCAGCGTTGAAAGGTGGAAACATTGTTACGTTACGCAGCAAGGCGATATACAGTGCGAGTTCTTCAGTTGTCTCCCTTGCACACTAAATGTTGATATTTCACACAAAATGCAGCAATTTTTAATGAGCAATGTACATTTGGCGAAGTTGAAATGCACAACAATATTTATTGCAACTGTCGTCGCTATAATTTTCTGTTCTTTCGTTAGATAATTATGCCAATTAGGTATTCCGTTTGCACACAAATTCCCATATGCAAATTTCCTGGTATTTTAGTCATTGAATCGCAACTTTAGTATATAGCAAGATGCTGTTGCAAAGTCTAGCATACTTACCTGGTACAGGGGCTACCGTGATCAGGTACGTTTCCATGATGGCGGAACGCTATATCGATGTTGACGCTCTTCGGAGATCGGTCAGGCTACATGTTTCCGGACCAAGAAGGAACTCTGTCACCCGGTTTGAAGTGGTCAAGACACTACTAGAGAATGGAGTTCCGGGAGATGACATCACTTCCGTTTTCCGATGTGAAGCACCGAACACCTGGTTCACCACACTTGCCAGTCGGGATGTCGTTGACCGCATCGTTAGAGATGGTGTCATCCGGATGGAGCAGTTTGCTTTACACCCAGAGCCCTGTGATAGACGTCGCCTCACCGTCCGAGTCCAGTGGCTTCCTATATGGATTGAGGATGATGGCATTGGCGAGTTTTTTGAGTCCTTTGGAAAAGTTGTGAACATTTCCCGGGAGACAACGGATGTTGGTGGTGTTTTCCTCGAAACAGGCACACGGGAGATAACTTTAGTGATTCGGGAGGGGGACCAGGATGCCATTCCCCACAAGGCACGGATGTTTGGAAAGACAGCTCTGATTATGGTGCCCGGTCGTCCTCCTATCTGTTTGAGGTGCCACCAGGTTGGCCATGTCAGGTCGCAGTGTCCTGGTAGGCCGATACACACATCGTACGCATCGAAGGTCGCCCAATCGGGGCCAGCCGCCCCTTTGCTGTCTGTGCCAGCTTCGGATGAGGTGTCCACACCGACGGGAGAGGGGTCTACCGAACAATAGGAGCAACCAGGGACTCCTGCAGTGACGGAACCGACCGGTTCGGAGGCCACGAGCCCCTCACCCGGAGGGAGTGGCGAGACTGGGGAGCTCGTAGCAGGGGCCATTAAGCGGGTGTCGGTGGACGACGAGGGTTTTATAACCACGAAGAAAGGGAAGCATTTTCACCAGTCCCCTTTAGTCCAAACTGACGGGAACATAGTGCCGGGACAGCAAACTCCACCTCCCAACATGGAAGTTTCTGACGGTTTCGACCTGTCAGAAGGAGACCTGGTCATTGACGAGGAGGGCTCTCAGGTTGCGTAAGTAATCTCTGGTAATGAAAACTTATATCCATAATTGACTATGATGGCGGTGATACGATCCCTGTTTGACCTGTGCGCGTCCCTGGACTTGAGCTGTTTTTATTTCACCTGTAAGGTGTCCTCAGTGAGTAATTCGTATCGTGTTTCAGTTTTTATATTCATTTATGTGTTTGTGTTGCATTGTCAGCTTTTTCACCGTTTCAATTTTTACCTGTACTATATAATTACTAGTTACCAACTTTGCGTGTTTTACCTTTGCCATGCCTTGTTAGCTTGTCGCTATACTTTTACGCTATGTATTGGAGACCCTGTAAGTGTTCGTTTTTGTGAAGTATTGTCATCTTTAAATATGCTTACCTGTAAATATCTGTTGTTGCTTTTTCCATATCATTATTGCTTGGAAGTCATTTTGTACGATTTGCCAAACCTTAGGACGACTGTTTTTATCCTAATATTGATTAAATTAATTTATAAACATGTTCTATTAATAATAAGCTTCAATATTATGTATTTAATCAAGTTGACAACTGGCGGACATTTGCTGAGCCGCTGGACTCGGGGCGCGTGTACTGTGAATTATACACGTGCACAACATACATTACCTGTGTTCCGCCTCAGTGATCGTCGTTGTTACCGAGCTCTCGATACCCGCGGCGGTTTTTCTGTCTTTTATATTCCGGTTTGTAGACGGACTTTGTATCTCGCTCCGTCATTGTACATATATTTCGTTTTCTATTACACGTGTCGGCCGCGTGTCTCGTTTTATTTCCGGTGCGCGGTCGGTCGTTTTGCTTACCTGTCCGGTGTTATATCATGTCTTGGTTTTTTTTCCTGTGTCTTGTTTTCATTTCTGTAAAATAAAACATATTAATAATGATTAGTACAATAGATTCAATAAATATAATTACATGGAATTGTAACGGGTTTTTATCTAGATCGAAACAGTATGAACTTAGTGATTTTGTCTTTAATAATAATATACACGTTGTTCTATTACAAGAAACCCATGTGTCTAGCTTATCAGTTGGCAAGAAAATTGAGAAGTTTTTAAAGTGTAAGGCTATTTGGAATTTCGGTACTAATAATAGTAGAGGTACGGCCGTATTATTTTTTATAGATATTGATATACAAAAATTTGACTTGGATAGGGAAGGTAGGGTTATGTTTGTAGATTTTAAATACTTTGATAGTGAATTTAGAATTATTAATGTATACGCCCCAAATATTGATGAAGAACGGAAGTTATTTTTTGATAGTATTATACGTCACTTTTCGTGTAGAAGGTCAATTATTTTTGCCGGAGATTTTAATTGTATTAATAGTACCTTACTTGATAAGGGTGGTGGTAACCCCAATCGCGGTATCTCCGGTAGTAAATTATTGCGTGATATTTGTCATGATTTTAAACTTTTTGAAACTTTCCGTTCACTTTTTCCTGATATTGTTTCTACGTCTTGGCATGGTAATGGGGTGTCATGCAGATTGGATCGATTTTATATTTCTTTATCCTTAAAGGACAATCTCTTGGAGAATAGGATTTTTCCCTCTGGTGGTTCGGACCACGATTTTGTTTTCTTAAAAATTAAATTATTTTCAGAGCCAATGTTTGGGCCTTATTATTGGAAATTAAATAATAGTATTTTGAAAGACAGGGCTTTTCAGATAGCGTTTAAAGACTTTTGGCAAGACTTAATTAATGGACAACTTGTTTCTTTAGAAGAGTGGGACCAATGTAAATCTGTTATAAAATTTTTTATTGTCGGATATTGTAAGCGTAAGGCTAAAGTTAGGCGTTCTGTTTTAAAGTGTTTACAAGATAAATATAATCATTTATGCAATTTAGAGAGGCATTCGCCAGGAGTTTTTATTGATCAGGTTAGGAGTATTAAAAAACAGATTTCTGAATTTCATTCAGACAGTTTTAGGGGATCTATGGTTAGGTCTAGGGCAAATTTTTTAGACTTGTCAGAAAAACCCTCACGTTATTTTTTAAAAATGGAAAGTGATAAAGGTAAGAAGAAATTCATTGAGAAAATCGACTTACCTGATTCTTCATCTGTGACCGATTCCAAGGGCATTTTAGATGCATTTCGGGATTTTTACTCCAAACTCTTCACAGAGGAAGATATCAACTTGGATTTAGCAGACAGTTTTTGTGAGGGCCTACCTAAGTTATCACAATTTGATCTTTTTATGTGTGAAGGTCCTATAACGAAGGACGAAATTCTTTTTGCCATTAAGCATATGTCTAATAACAAGTCACCTGGTTGTGATGGTCTAACTAAGGAGTTTTATTTTACATTTTTTAATTTGATTAGTGATCAGTTAGTTTCATTGTATAATTCTATTTTTGAAAAGGGTGAACTTTCTGAATCCCAGAAGTTATCCTATATTTCTTTATTGTGTAAAGATATAAATAATTCTTCTAATATGAAAAACTGGCGGCCTATCTCCCTCCTCAATATCGATTATAAAATTTTATCTAAGGTTATAACTAATAGGTTAAGTAAGGTTATAGACAAGCTGGTTGGTATTGATCAGACTTGTGCTGTTAAAGAAAGGTCAATTTTTGAAAACTGTCATTTACTTCGTAATATTGTAGATTATGTAAACCAGAAAGACTTAAAGTGCTCTTTTATATCCCTAGACCAGGAGAAAGCATTTGATAGAGTTAACTATAAGTTTCTATTTAAGGTTCTAAGTGCGTTCAATTTTGGCCCTGATTTTATCAAATGGGTAAGTATTTTATACAACGATGTGTTTTCCTCTGTCATTGTTAATGGGTTTATATCTGACCCCTTCCCCATCACTCGTGGTGTAAGGCAAGGCTGCGGTTTATCTCCCCTTTTGTATGTTTTGGTTTTGGAACCCTTTGCAAAAAAAGTTCGAGATGACCCTGAAATTGTTGGTGTTAAATTACCGGGTTCCTCTAAAACGGCGAAAATTTCCCTTTACGCGGACGATAGTACTGGTATTTGTTGCACTGATCATTCCATGCAAAAACTTTTTTATTGGTGTGATTTTTATGGCAAAGCGTCAGGTTCCAAACTTAATATGAAGAAAACCAAAGGGTTATTTTTAGGAAAATGGAAATCTCGTTCAGATCACCCCTTTGGTATTAGTTGGGTAGAAAAAATGAAAATTTGTGGCATTTGGGTGGGAAATAATATTACACCTGACGATATTTGGCAGCCAATCTTTCAGAAATTCTCAAGGACCTTAAATTTATGGAAAATTCGAAAATTATCTTTAACACAAAAATCTATTGTTATAAAGGTCCTGGCGTGCAGCAAGATTTGGTATACTGGTACTATTGTTACAATGCCTCGGCATTATTTGGACCTCTTTCAGAGAACTTTGTTTCGGTTTCTTTGGAATTCTAAGTCAGAGCCACTTGCGCGCTCTACAGCCTATGCGGAACGTACCAGTGGTGGGATTTCTATTGTTAATATTAAAGCTAAGTTACACTGTATCTATATGAAGCATTGCCAACAACTTTTATACTGTCCTTCTGAAGCCAAATGGAAAATGTTTACCATGTATTGGCTTTCACTGCAACTTCGGAAATATCTTTCGTTTGTAGATAATTCTGTTCCTCATAGTGATTTTTGTCCTACTTTTTATACATATGTGTACAAGATTTTCAAGTTTTTTACGAAGGAGTTTCCTGATTTCAAACTAGAGACTTCAACTACCAAAGAATTTTACTTAGCATTGTTATCAAAGATTATTAAGGTACCTCGTATTGTAAAGGTGTTTCCGACTATTGACTTTAAATATGTTTTCTTAAATGTTTCCAATACTTTCTTGGATGCTTATTCGCGTGATATTGTGTTTAAAATTGTACATGAAATTTTACCAGTGAATTTTCGTATGTATAAGTTTGGTGTTGAGTCTTCAAAACATTGTACATTTTGTGACGGGTTTGAAACTATATCACATTTATTTTTTGATTGTTCGTTTGTCAAACCTTTAATAAGTTTAGTAAGCTCCTGGATACACCAGATTTCAGATAACAAAATCCCCACTGATTTGGCACTTTGGCGTTTCCATTCCCAGGTAGGTATCACGTTCAAAATTCAGTCCCTTGTCCTGTATTTGGTGGCAGAGTCCTTATCCTCTATTTGGTTTGTCCGTTGTTCAAAAAAATATGATCGAAAACCCCTTACTTCCGATTCGCTTGTCTGTCACCTTATAAGTAACATTATTCTTCGCATTCAAGTTGATTTTTCCCGTTTCCCCATTGAGCGTTTTTCTGAATACTGGTGTACGACGGACATATTTTGTTCTATAGACAATGGTGAGCTTGTTATAAAGTTACCTCTGTGATTTTTTTCTGTAGTGATGAAATATGCATATTGTTACCGTCGTATTATTTTGATTATTGATGTACTAGCTATTCATTATTATATCTAGTTAAAAAGTTTAAAATATTGTCCATCCAGTCATAGGGATAATTGCACCTTACCAGGGATACTGGTTGTACATATATTACACTAACGTCAATTGGGTATGTCCACTGATGTTTTTAATCTGTACATTATGAATAAACTTTTATCAAACAAAAAAAAGGTGCCCCCAGGTCGAGGCCTAACCATTGCACTGAGGTCCGGCTGAACCCTGCGATAATCCCAAATGCGGATTACTCGGGTACGCTATTTTTTAGTGTGGGGGTCTGCGTTCGCGCTAACCCCTGCTTATAAATCAATAAAATGTCAAGCCCAATGCCTACATGTCTTAGTATTTATTTCCATTCTTAAATGAACACAACAAGTCAATGCTGCCAATACAATCTATACAAAACCTCTCCACACATAAACGAAAAACTAGCAGACAAGCATCAGCGTTGAAGGTGGAAACATTGTTACGTTACGCAGCAAGGCGATATACAGTGCGAGTTCTTCAGTTGTCTCCCTTGCACACTAAATGTTGATATTTCACACAAAATGCAGCAATTTTTAATGAGCAATGTACATTTGGCGAAGTTGAAATGCACAACAATATTTATTGCAACTGTCGTCGCTATAATTTTCTGTTCTTTCGTTAGATAATTATGCCAATTAGGTATTCCGTTTGCACACAAATTCCCATATGCAAATTTCCTGGTATTTTAGTCATTGAATCGCAACTTTAGTATATAGCAAGATGCTGTTGCAAAGTCTAGCATACTTACCTGGTACAGGGGCTACCGTGATCAGGAACGGCGGTGCCCCCAGGTCGAGGCCTAACCATTGCACTGAGGTCCGGCTGAACCCTGCGATAATCCCAAATGCGAATTACTCGGGTACGCTATTTTTTAGTGTGGGGGTCTGCGTTCGCGCTAACCCCTGCTTATAAATCAAATAAAATGTCAAGCCCAATGCCTACATGTCTTAGTATTTATTTCCATTCTTAAATGAACACAACAAGTCAATGCTGCCAATACAATCTATACAAAACCTCTCCACACATAAACGAAAAACTAGCAGAAAAGCATCAGCGTTGAAAGGTGGAAACATTGTTACGTTACGCAGCAAGGCGATATACAGTGCGAGTTCTTCAGTTGTCTCCCTTGCACACTAAATGTTGATATTTCACACAAAATGCAGCAATTTTTAATGAGCAATGTACATTTGGCGAAGTTGAAATGCACAACAATATTTATTGCAACTGTCGTCGCTATAATTTTCTGTTCTTTAGTTAGATAATTATGCCAATTAGGTATTCCGTTTGCACACAAATTCCCATATGCAAATTTCCTGGTATTTTAGTCATTGAATCGCAACTTTAGTATATAGCAAGATGCTGTTGCAAAGTCTAGCATACTTACCTGGTACAGGGGCTACCGTGATCAGGAACGGCGGTGCCCCCAGGTCGAGGCCTAACCATTGCACTGAGGTCCGGCTGAACCCTGCGATAATCCCAAATGCGGATTACTCGGGTACGCTATTTTTTAGTGTGGGGGTCTGCGTTCGCGCTAACCCCTGCTTATAAATCAAATAAAATGTCAAGCCCAATGCCTACATGTCTTAGTATTTATTTCCATTCTTAAATGAACACAACAAGTCAATGCTGCCAATACAATCTATACAAAACCTCTGCACACATAAACGAAAAACTAGCAGACAAGCATCAGCGTTGAAAGGTGGAAACATTGTTACGTTACGCAGCAAGGCGATATACAGTGCGAGTTCTTCAGTTGTCTCCCTTGCACACTAAATGTTGATATTTCACACAAAATGCAGCAATTTTTAATGAGCAATGTACAATTGGCGAAGTTGAAATGCACAACAATATTTATTGCAACTGTCGTCGCTATAATTTTCTGTTCTTTCCTTAGATAATTATGCCAATTAGGTATTCCGTTTGCACAAAAATTCCCATATGCAAATTTCCTGGTATTTTAGTCATTGAATCGCAACTTTAGTATATAGCAAGATGCTGTTGCAAAGTCTAGCATACTTACCTGGTACAGGGGCTACCGTGATCAGGAACGGCGGTGCCCCCAGGTCGAGGCCTAACCATTGCACTGAGGTCCGGCTGAACCCTGCGATAATCCCAAATGCGGATTACTCGGGTACGCTATTTTTTAGTGTGGGGGTCTGCGTTCGCGCTAACCCCTGCTCATAAATCAAATAAAATGTCAAGCCCAATGCCTACATGTCTTAGTATGTTTTTTCCATTCTTAAATGAACACAACAAGTCAATGCTGCCAATACAATCTATACAAAACCTCTGCACACATAAACGAAAAACTAGCAGACAAGCATCAGCGTTGAAAGGTGGAAACATTGTTACGTTACGCAGCAAGGCGATATACAGTGCGAGTTCTTCAGTTGTCTCCCTTGCACACTAAATGTTGATATTTCACACAAAATGCAGCAATTTTTAATGAGCAATGTACATTTGGCGAAGTTGAAATGCACAACAATATTTATTGCAACTGTCGTCGCTATAATTTTCTGTTCTTTCGTTAGATAACTATGCCAATTAGGTATTCCGTTTGCACAAAAATTCCCATATGCAAATTTCCTGGTATTTTAGTCATTGAATCGCAACTTTAGTATATAGCAAGATGCTGTTGCAAAGTCTAGCATACTTACCTGGTACAGGGGCTACCGTGATCAGGAACGGCGGTGCCCCCAGGTCGAGGCCTAACCATTGCACTGAGGTCCGGCTGAACCCTGCGATAATACCAAATGCGGATTACTCGGGTACGCTATTTTTTAGTGTGGGGGTCTGCGTTCGCGCTAACCCCTGCTCATAAATCAAATAAAATGTCAAGCCCAATGCCTACATGTCTTAGTATTTATTTCCATTCTTAAATGAACACAACAAGTCAATGCTGCCAATACAATCTATACAAAACCTCTGCACACATAAACGAAAAACTAGCAGACAAGCATCAGCGTTGAAAGGTGGAAACATTGTTACGTTACGCAGCAAGGCGATATACAGTGCGAGTTCTTCAGTTGTCTCCCATGCACACTAAATGTTGATATTTCAAACAAAATGCAGCAATTTTTAATGAGCAATGTACATTTGGCGAAGTTGAAATGCACAACAATATTTATTGCAACTGTCGTCGCTATAATTTTCTGTTCTTTTGTTAGATAACTATGCCAATTAGGTATTCCGTTTGCACAAAAATTCCCATATGCAAATTTCCTGGTATTTTAGTCATTGAATCGCAACTTTAGTATATAGCAAGATGCTGTTGCAAAGTCTAGCATACTTACCTGGTACAGGGGCTACCGTGATCAGGAACGGCGGTGCCCCCAGGTCGAGGCCTAACCATTGCACTGAGGTCCGGCTGAACCCTGCGATAATCCCAAATGCGGATTACTCGGGTACGCTATTTTTTAGTGTGGGGGTCTGCGTTCGCGCTAACCCCTGCTCATAAATCAAATAAAATGTCAAGCCAAATGCCTACATGTCTTAGTATGTTTTTTCCATTCTTAAATGAACACAACAAGTCAATGCTGCCAATACAATCTATACAAAACCTCTGCACACATAAACGAAAAACTAGCAGACAAGCATCAGCGTTGAAAGGTGGAAACATTGTTACGTTACGCAGCAAGGCGATATACAGTGCGAGTTCTTCAGTTGTCTCCCTTGCACACTAAATGTTGATATTTCACACAAAATGCAGCAATTTTTAATGAGCAATGTACATTTGGCGAAGTTGAAATGCACAACAATATTTATTGCAACTGTCGTCGCTATAATTTTCTGTTCTTTCCTTAGATAATTATGCCAATTAGGTATTCCGTTTGCACAAAAATTCCCATATGCAAATTTCCTGGTATTTTAGTCATTGAATCGCAACTTTAGTATATAGCAAGATGCTGTTGCAAAGTCTAGCATACTTACCTGGTACAGGGGCTACCGTGATCAGGAACGGCGGTGCCCCCAGGTCGAGGCCTAACCATTGCACTGAGGTCCGGCTGAACCCTGCGATAATTCCAAATGCGGATTACTCGGGTACGCTATTTTTTAGTGTGGGGGTCTGCGTTCGCGCTAACCCCTGCTCATAAATCAAATAAAATGTCAAGCCCAATGCCTACATGTCTTAGTATGTTTTTTCCATTCTTAAATGAACACAACAAGTCAATGCTGCCAATACAATCTATACAAAACCTCTGCACACATAAACGAAAAACTAGCAGACAAGCATCAGCGTTGAAAGGTGGAAACATTGTTACGTTACGCAGCAAGGCGATATACAGTGCGAGTTCTTCAGTTGTCTCCCTTGCACACTAAATGTTGATATTTCACACAAAATGCAGCAATTTTTAATGAGCAATGTACATTTGGTGAAGTTGAAATGCACAACAATATTTATTGCAACTGTCGTCGCTATTATTTTCTGTTCTTTCGTTAGATAATTATGCCAATTAGGTATTCCGTTTGCACAAAAATTCCCATATGCAAATTACCTGGTATTTTAGTCATTCAATCGCAACTTTAGTATATAGCAAGATGCTGTTGCAAAGTCTAGCATACTTACCTGGTACAGGGGCTACCGTGATCAGGAACGGCGGTGCCCCCAGGTCGAGGCCTAACCATTGCACTAAGTTGCGATTCAATGACTAAAATACCAGGAAATTTGCATATGGGAATTTTTGTGCAAACGGAATACCTAATTGGCATAATTATCTAACGAAAGAACAGAAAATTATAGCGACGACAGTTGCAATAAATATTGTTGTGCATTTCAACTTCGCCAATTGTACATTGCTCATTAAAAATTGCTGCATTTTGTGTGAAATATCAACATTTAGTGTGCAAGGGAGACAACTGAAGAACTCGCACTGTATATCGCCTTGCTGCGTAACGTAACAATGTTTCCACCTTTCAACGCTGATGCTTGTCTGCTAGTTTTTCGTTTATGTGTGCAGAGGTTTTGTATAGATTGTATTGGCAGCATTGACTTGTTGTGTTCATTTAAGAATGGAAAAAACATACTAAGACATGTAGGCATTTGGCTTGACATTTTATTTGATTTATGAGCAGGGGTTAGCGCGAACGCAGACCCCCACACTAAAAAATAGCGTACCCGAGTAATCCGCATTTGGGATTATCGCAGGGTTCAGCCGGACCTCAGTGCAATGGTTAGGCCTCGACCTGGGGGCACCTTTTTTTTTTTTTGTTTGATAAAAGTTTATTCATAATGTACAGATTAAAAACATCAGTGGACATACCCAATTGACGTTAGTGTAATATATGTACAACCAGTATCCCTGGTAAGGTGCAATTATCCCTATGACTGGATGGACAATATTTTAAACTTTTTAACTAGATATAATAATGAATAGATAGTACATCAATAATCAAAATAATACGACGGTAACAATATGCATATTTCATCACTACAGAAAAAAATCACAGAGGTAACTTTATAACAAGCTCACCATTGTCTATAGAACAAAATATGTCCGTCGTACACCAGTATTCAGAAAAACGCTCAATGGGGAAACGGGAAAAATCAACTTGAATGCGAAGAATAATGTTACTTATAAGGTGACAGACAAGCGAATCGGAAGTAAGGGGTTTTCGATCATATTTTTTTGAACAACGGACAAACCAAATAGAGGATAAGGACTCTGCCACCAAATACAGGACAAGGGACTGAATTTTGAACGTGATACCTACCTGGGAATGGAAACGCCAAAGTGCCAAATCAGTGGGGATTTTGTTATCTGAAATCTGGTGTATCCAGGAGCTTACTAAACTTATTAAAGGTTTGACAAACGAACAATCAAAAAATAAATGTGATATAGTTTCAAACCCGTCACAAAATGTACAATGTTTTGAAGACTCAACACCAAACTTATACATACGAAAATTCACTGGTAAAATTTCATGTACAATTTTAAACACAATATCACGCGAATAAGCATCCAAGAAAGTATTGGAAACATTTAAGAAAACATATTTAAAGTCAATAGTCGGAAACACCTTTACAATACGAGGTACCTTAATAATCTTTGATAACAATGCTAAGTAAAAATCTTTGGTAGTTGAAGTCTCTAATTTGAAATCAGGAAACTCCTTCGTAAAAAACTTGAAAATCTTGTACACATATGTATAAAAAGTAGGACAAAAATCACTATGAGGAACAGAATTATCTACAAACGAAAGATATTTCCGAAGTTGCAGTGAAAGCCAATACATGGTAAACATTTTCCATTTGGCTTCAGAAGGACAGTATAAAAGTTGTTGGCAATGCTTCATATAGATACAGTGTAACTTAGCTTTAATATTAACAATAGAAATCCCACCACTGGTACGTTCCGCATAAGCTGTAGAGCGCGCAAGTGGCTCTGACTTAGAATTCCAAAGAAACCGAAACAAAGTTCTCTGAAAGAGGTCCAAATAATGCCGAGGCATTGTAACAATAGTACCAGTATACCAAATCTTGCTGCACGCCAGGACCTTTATAACAATAGATTTTTGTGTTAAAGATAATTTTCGAATTTTCCATAAATTTAAGGTCCTTGAGAATTTCTGAAAGATTGGCTGCCAAATATCGTCAGGTGTAATATTATTTCCCACCCAAATGCCACAAATTTTCATTTTCTCTACCCAACTAATACCAAAGGGGTGATCTGAACGAGATTTCCATTTTCCTAAAAATAACCCTTTGGTTTTCTTCATATTAAGTTTGGAACCTGACGCTTTGCCATAAAAATCACACCAATAAAAAAGTTTTTGCATGGAATGATCAGTGCAACAAATACCAGTACTATCGTCCGCGTAAAGGGAAATTTTCGCCGTTTTAGAGGAACCCGGTAATTTAACACCAACAATTTCAGGGTCATCTCGAACTTTTTTTGCAAAGGGTTCCAAAACCAAAACATACAAAAGGGGAGATAAACCGCAGCCTTGCCTTACACCACGAGTGATGGGGAAGGGGTCAGATATAAACCCATTAACAATGACAGAGGAAAACACATCGTTGTATAAAATACTTACCCATTTGATAAAATCAGGGCCAAAATTGAACGCACTTAGAACCTTAAATAGAAACTTATAGTTAACTCTATCAAATGCTTTCTCCTGGTCTAGGGATATAAAAGAGCACTTTAAGTCTTTCTGGTTTACATAATCTACAATATTACGAAGTAAATGACAGTTTTCAAAAATTGACCTTTCTTTAACAGCACAAGTCTGATCAATACCAACCAGCTTGTCTATAACCTTACTTAACCTATTAGTTATAACCTTAGATAAAATTTTATAATCGATATTGAGGAGGGAGATAGGCCGCCAGTTTTTCATATTAGAAGAATTATTTATATCTTTACACAATAAAGAAATATAGGATAACTTCTGGGATTCAGAAAGTTCACCCTTTTCAAAAATAGAATTATACAATGAAACTAACTGATCACTAATCAAATTAAAAAATGTAAAATAAAACTCCTTAGTTAGACCATCACAACCAGGTGACTTGTTATTAGACATATGCTTAATGGCAAAAAGAATTTCGTCCTTCGTTATAGGACCTTCACACATAAAAAGATCAAATTGTGATAACTTAGGTAGGCCCTCACAAAAACTGTCTGCTAAATCCAAGTTGATATCTTCCTCTGTGAAGAGTTTGGAGTAAAAATCCCGAAATGCATCTAAAATGCCCTTGGAATCGGTCACAGATGAAGAATCAGGTAAGTCGATTTTCTCAATGAATTTCTTCTTACCTTTATCACTTTCCATTTTTAAAAAATAACGTGAGGGTTTTTCTGACAAGTCTAAAAAAATTGCCCTAGACCTAACCATAGATCCCCTAAAACTGTCTGAATGAAATTCAGAAATCTGTTTTTTAATACTCCTAACCTGATAAATAAAAACTCCTGGCGAATGCCTCTCTAAATTGCATAAATGATTATATCTATCTTGTAAACACTTTAAAACAGAACGCCTAACTTTAGCCTTACGCTTACAATATCCGACAATAAAAATTTTTATAACAGATTTACATTGGTCCCACTCTTCTAAAGAAACAAGTTGTCCATTAATTAAGTCTTGCCAAAAGTCTTTAAACGCTATCTGAAAAGCCCTGTCTTTCAAAATACTATTATTTAATTTCCAATAATAAGGCCCAAACATTGGCTCTGAAAATAATTTAATTTTTAAGAAAACAAAATCGTGGTCCGAACCACCAGAGGGAAAAATCCTATTCTCCAAGAGATTGTCCTTTAAGGATAAAGAAATATAAAATCGATCCAATCTGCATGACACCCCATTACCATGCCAAGACGTAGAAACAATATCAGGAAAAAGTGAACGGAAAGTTTCAAAAAGTTTAAAATCATGACAAATATCACGCAATAATTTACTACCGGAGATACCGCGATTGGGGTTACCACCAACCTTATCAAGTAAGGTACTATCAATACAATTAAAATCTCCGGCAAAAATAATTGACCTTCTACACGAAAAGTGACGTATAATAAATCAAAAAATAACTTCCGTTCTTCATCAATATTTGGGGCGTATACATTAATAATTCTAAATTCACTATCAAAGTATTTAAAATCTACAAACATAACCCTACCTTCCCTATCCAAGTCAAATTTTTGTATATCAATATCTATAAAAAATAATACGGCCGTACCTCTACTATTATTAGTACCGAAATTCCAAATAGCCTTACACTTTAAAAACTTCTCAATTTTCTTGCCAACTGATAAGCTAGACACATGGGTTTCTTGTAATAGAACAACGTGTATATTATTATTAAAGACAAAATCACTAAGTTCATACTGTTTCGATCTAGATAAAAACCCGTTACAATTCCATGTAATTATATTTATTGAATCTATTGTACTAATCATTATTAATATGTTTTATTTTACAGAAATGAAAACAAGACACAGGAAAAAAAACCAAGACATGATATAACACCGGACAGGTAAGCAAAACGACCGACCGCGCACCGGAAATAAAACGAGACACGCGGCCGACACGTGTAATAGAAAACGAAATATATGTACAATGACGGAGCGAGATACAAAGTCCGTCTACAAACCGGAATATAAAAGATAGAAAAACCGCCGCGGGTATCGAGAGCTCGGTAACAACGACGATCACTGAGGCGGAACACAGGTAATGTATGTTGTGCACGTGTATAATTCACAGTACACGCGCCCCGAGTCCAGCGGATCAGCAAATGTCCGCCAGTTGTCAACTTGATTAAATACATAATATTGAAGCTTATTATTAATAGAACATGTTTATAAATTAATTTAATCAATATTAGGATAAAAACAGTCGTCCTAAGGTTTGGCAAATCGTACAAAATGACTTCCAAGCAATAATGATATGGAAAAAGCAACAACAGATATTTACAGGTAAGCATATTTAAAGATGACAATACTTCACAAAAACGAACACTTACAGGGTCTCCAATACATAGCGTAAAAGTATAGCGACAAGCTAACAAGGCATGGCAAAGGTAAAACACGCAAAGTTGGTAACTAGTAATTATATAGTACAGGTAAAAATTGAAACGGTGAAAAAGCTGACAATGCAACACAAACACATAAATGAATATAAAAACTGAAACACGATACGAATTACTCACTGAGGACACCTTACAGGTGAAATAAAAACAGCTCAAGTCCAGGGACGCGCACAGGTCAAACAGGGATCGTATCGCCGCCATCATAGTCTGTAATATATAGTCCATGTTCGTTACCGAGTTAACTGTCAGACCTAAACGTGGGTACCGGTACCCTCGTCGATTACTAACCTGTCCTCTGATCGAGAGTCCTCATCCTCCTCCATCGACAGGTCCTCCTCGTCCACTTTGTCAGGTGTAGGCTGCCCGGGGGCTAAATTCCCGTCTTCCAACACGATAGGCGAGTGGCTATTATGCTTCCCCTTCTTTGCCTTTTGGAAGCCTTCGTTGTCCACGGGGCGTTTCTGGGGCTGGGGTAACACTGGCACACCGCTCCCTCCGGCCGAGGGGCTCGCGGTTACAGGGTCACCGCTCCCTCCGGCCGAGGGGCTCGCGGTTACAGGGTCACCGCTCCCTCCGGCCGAGGGGCTCGCGGTTTCGGGATCACCGCTCCCTCCGGCCGAGGGGCTCGCGGTCGTGATACCGGCTGTTCCCTGCGCCGATGATGCTGGATGCGAGGAAAGCCCCGACTGGGCGACCTTCGACGCATAGGACACCCTGGTCGTGGGTTCCTGTTTCCCGGGGCACTGTGAACGGACATGCCCTATGGCCTGGCACCTCAGACATATCGGCGGTCGACCTGGCACAATGATGAGGGCCGTCTTCCCAAACATTCTGGCCCTGTGGGGAATAACGTCTTGGTCACCCTCCCTAATGACCATGGTAAGAACTCTCGTGCCCGTTTCAAGAGTGACGTCACCCACTGTCGTTGTTTCCCTGGAAACGTTAATGACCGTTCCATAACACCCGTTGAAGTAACTGGCGATTCCATCATCCGCTATCCAGGTCGGTAGCCATTGGACGCGGATGGTCAGGCGTCTCCGATCACAGCACTCTGGATGTAAAACAAAGTGTTCATATTTTAGATCTCCATGTTGGACCATGCTATCGACAAAGTCCTCTGAGGCTAGGGTGGCGAACCACGTGTTCGGTGCCTCACACCGGAACACAGACTCTATGGCTGACCCAGGCAAATCTCCATCCTTCAAAGCCTTGACAACTTCAAATCTAGTCACCGAGTTCCTTCTCGCACCACTGACATGAAACCGCACGGTTCGTCGTAAAACATCAATGTCGATGTGCTTTTCAACCATGATGATGCAGATACCAACTGATTAAGGTAGCCCCTGTACCAGGTAAGTATGCTAGACTTTGCAACAGCATCTTGCTATATACTAAAGTTGCGATTCAATGACTAAAATACCAGGAAATTTGCATATGGGAATTTTTGTGCAAACGGAATACCTAATTGGCATAATTATCTAACGAAAGAACAGAAAATTATAGCGACGACAGTTGCAATAAATATTGTTGTGCATTTCAACTTCGCCAAATGTACATTGCTCATTAAAAATTGCTGCATTTTGTGTGAAATATCAACATTTAGTGTGCAAGGGAGACAACTGAAGAACTCGCACTGTATATCGCCTTGCTGCGTAACGTAACAATGTTTCCACCTTTCAACGCTGATGCTTGTCTGCTAGTTTTTCGTTTATGTGTGGAGAGGTTTTGTATAGATTGTATTGGCAGCATTGACTTGTTGTGTTCATTTAAGAATGGAAATAAATACTAAGACATGTAGGCATTGGGCTTGACATTTTATTTGATTTATAAGCAGGGGTTAGCGCGAACGCAGACCCCCACACTAAAAAATAGCGTACCCGAGTAATCCGCATTTGGGATTATCGCAGGGTTCAGCCGGACCTCAGTGCAATTGTTAGGCCTCCACCTGGGGGCACCGCCGTTCCTGATCACGGTAGCCCCTGTACCAGGTAAGTATGCTAGACTTTGCAACAGCATCTTGCTATATACTAAAGTTGCGATTCAATGACTAAAATACCAGGAAATTTGCATATGGGAATTTGTGTGCAAACGGAATACCTAATTGGCATAATTATCTAACGAAAGAACAGAAAATTATAGCGACGACAGTTGCAATAAATATTGTTGTGCATTTCAACTTCGCCAAATGTACATTGCTCATTAAAAATTGCTGCATTTTGTGTGAAATATCAACATTTAGTGTGCAAGGGAGACAACTGAAGAACTCGCACTGTATATCGCCTTGCTGCGTAACGTAACAATGTTTCCACCTTTCAACGCTGATGCTTGTCTGCTAGTTTTTCGTTTATGTGTGGAGAGGTTTTGTATAGATTGTATTGGCAGCATTGACTTGTTGTGTTCATTTAAGAATGGAAATAAATACTAAGACATGTAGGCATTGGGCTTGACATTTTATTTGATTTATAAGCAGGGGTTAGCGCGAACGCAGACCCCCACACTAAAAAATAGCGTACCCGAGTAATCCGCATTTGGGATTATCGCAGGGTTCAGCCGGACCTCAGTGCAATGGTTAGGCCTCGACCTGGGGGCACCGCCGTTCCTGATCACGGTAGCCCCTGTACCAGGTAAGTATGCTAGACTTTACAACAGCATCTTGCTATATACTAAAGTTGCGATTCAATGACTAAAATACCAGGAAATTTGCATATGGGAATTTTTGTGCAAACGGAATACCTAATTGGCATAATTATCTAACGAAAGAACAGAAAATTATAGCGACGACAGTTGCAATAAATATTGTTGTGCATTTCAACTTCGCCAAATGTACATTGCTCATTAAAAATTGCTGCATTTTGTGTGAAATATCAACATTTAGTGTGCAAGGGAGACAACTGAAGAACTCGCACTGTATATCGCCTTGCTGCGTAACGTAACAATGTTTCCACCTTTCAACGCTGATGCTTGTCTGCTAGTTTTTCGTTTATGTGTGGAAAGTTTTTTTTAGATTGTATTGGCAGCATTGACTTGTTGTGTTCATTTAAGAATGGAAATAAATACTAAGACATGTAGGCATTGGGCTTGACATTTTATTTGATTTATAAGCAGGGGTTAGCGCGAACGCAGACCCCCACACTAAAAAATAGCGTACCCGAGTAATCCGCATTTGGGATTATCGCAGGATTCAGCCGGACCTCAGTGCAATGGTTAGGCCTCGACCTGGGGGCACCGCCGTTCCTAATCACGGTAGCCCCTGTACCAGGTAAGTATGCTAGACTTTGCAACAGCATCTTGCTATATACTAAAGTTGCGATTCAATGACTAAAATACCAGGAAATTTGCATATGGGAATTTTTGTGCAAACGGAATACCTAATTGGCATAATTATCTAACGAAAGAACAGAAAATTATAGCGACGACAGTTGCAATAAATATTGTTGTGCATTTCAACTTCGCCAAATGTACATTGCTCATTAAAAATTGCTGCATTTTGTGTGAAATATCAACATTTAGTGTGCAAGGGAGACAACTGAAGAACTCGCACTGTATATCGCCTTGCTGCGTAACGTAACAATGTTTCCACCTTTCAACGCTGATGCTTGTCTGCTAGTTTTTCGTTTATGTGTGGAGAGATTTTGTATAGATTGTATTGGCAGCATTGACTTGTTGTGTTCATTTAAGAATGGAAATAAATACTAAGACATGTAGGCATTGGGCTTGACATTTTATTTGATTTATAAGCAGGGGTTAGCGCGAACGCAGACCCCCACACTAAAAAATAGCGTACCCGAGTAATCCGCATTTGGGATTATCGCAGGGTTCAGCCGGACCTCAGTGCAATGGTTAGGCCTCGACCTGGGGGCACCGCCGTTCCTGATCACGGTAGCCCCTGTACCAGGTAAGTATGCTAGACTTTGCAACAGCATCTTGCTATATACTAAAGTTGCGATTCAATGACTAAAATACCAGGAAATTTGCATATGGGAATTTTTGTGCAAACGGAATACCTAATTGGCATAATTATCTAACGAAAGAACAGAAAAGCGACGACAGTTGCAATAAATATTGTTGTGCATTTCAACTTCGCCAAATGTACATTGCTCATTAAAAATTGCTGCATTTTGTGTGAAATATCAACATTTAGTGTGCAAGGGAGACAACTGAAGAACTCGCACTGTATATCGCCTTGCTGCGTAACGTAACAATGTTTCCACCTTTCAACGCTGATGCTTGTCTGCTAGTTTTTCGTTTATGTGTGGAGAGGTTTTGTATAGATTGTATTGGCAGCATTGACTTGTTGTTTTCATTTAAGAATGGAAATAAATACTAAGACATGTAGGCATTGGGCTTGACATTTTATTTGATTTATAAGCAGGGGTTAGCGCGAACGCAGACCCCCACACTAAAAAATAGCGTACCCGAGTAATCCGCATTTGGGATTATCGCAGGGTTCAGCCGGACCTCAGTGCAATGGTTAGGCCTCGACCTGGGGGCACCGCCGTTCCTGATCACGGTAGCCCCTGTACCAGGTAAGTATGCTAGACTTTGCAACAGCATCTTGCTATATACTAAAGTTGCGATTCAATGACTAAAATACCAGGAAATTTGCATATGGGAATTTTTGTGCAAACGGAATACCTAATTGGCATAATTATCTAACGAAAGAACAGAAAATTATAGCGACGACAGTTGCAATAAATATTGTTGTGCATTTCAACTTCGCCAAATGTACATTGCTCATTAAAAATTGCTGCATTTTGTGTGAAATATCAACATTTAGTGTGCAAGGGAGACAACTGAAGAACTCGCACTGTATATCGCCTTGCTGCGTAACGTAACAATGTTTCCACCTTTCAACGCTGATGCTTGTCTGCTAGTTTTTCGTTTATGTGTGGAGAGGTTTTGTATAGATTGTATTGGCAGCATTGACTTGTTGTGTTCATTTAAGAATGGAAATAAATACTAAGACATGTAGGCATTGGGCTTGACATTTTATTTGATTTATAAGCAGGGGTTAGCGCGAACGCAGACCCCCACACTAAAAAATAGCGTACCCGAGTAATCCGCATTTGGGATTATCGCAGGGTTCAGCCGGACCTCAGTGCAATGGTTAGGCCTCGACCTGGGGGCACCGCCGTTCCTGATCACGGTAGCCCCTGTACCAGGTAAGTATGCTAGACTTTGCAACAGCATCTTGCTATATACTAAAGTTGCGATTCAATGACTAAAATACCAGGAAATTTGCATATGGGAATTTTTGTGCAAACGGAATACCTAATTGGCATAATTATCTAACGAAAGAACAGAAAATTATAGCGACGACAGTTGCAATAAATATTGTTGTCCATTTCAACTTCGCCAAATGTACATTGCTCATTAAAAATTGCTGCATTTTGTGTGAAATATCAACATTTAGTGTGCAAGGGAGACAACTGAAGAACTCGCACTGTATATCGCCTTGCTGCGTAACGTAACAATGTTTCCACCTTTCAACGCTGATGCTTGTCTGCTAGTTTTTCGTTTATGTGTGGAGAGGTTTTGTATAGATTGTATTGGCAGCATTGACTTGTTGTGTTCATTTAAGAATGGAAATAAATACTAAGACATGTAGGCATTGGGCTTGACATTTTATTTGATTTATAAGCAGGGGTTAGCGCGAACGCAGACCCCCACACTAAAAAATAGCGTACCCGAGTAATCCGCATTTGGGATTATCGCAGGGTTCAGCCGGACCTCAGTGCAATGGTTAGGCCTCGACCTGGGGGCACCGCCGTTCCTGATCACGGTAGCCCCTGTACCAGGTAAGTATGCTAGACTTTGCAACAGCATCTTGCTATATACTAAAGTTGCGATTCAATGACTAAAATACCAGGAAATTTGCATATGGGAATTTTTGTGCAAACGGAATACCTAATTGGCATAATTATCTAACGAAAGAACAGAAAATTATAGCGACGACAGTTGCAATAAATATTGTTGTCCATTTCAACTTCGCCAATTGTACATTGCTCATTAAAAATTGCTGCATTTTGTGTGAAATATCAACATTTAGTGTGCAAGGGAGACAACTGAAGAACTCGCACTGTATATCGCCTTGCTGCGTAACGTAACAATGTTTCCACCTTTCAACGCTGATGCTTGTCTGCTAGTTTTTCGTTTATGTGTGCAGAGGTTTTGTATAGATTGTATTGGCAGCATTGACTTGTTGTGTTCATTTAAGAATGGAAATAAATACTAAGACATGTTGGCATTGGGCTTGACATTTTATTTGATTTATAAGCAGGGGTTAGCGCGAACGCAGACCCCCACACTAAAAAATAGCGTACCCGAGTAATCCGCATTTGGGATTATCGCAGGGTTCAGCCGGACCTCAGTGCAATGGTTAGGCCTCGACCTGGGGGCACCGCCGTTCCTGATCACGGTAGCCCCTGTACCAGGTAAGTATGCTAGACTTTGCAACAGCATCTTGCTATATACTAAAGTTGCGATTCAATGACTAAAATACTAGGAAATTTGCATATGGGAATTTTTGTGCAAACGGAATACCTAATTGGCATAATTATCTAACGAAAGAACAGAAAAGCGACGACAGTTGCAATAAATATTGTTGTGCATTTCAACTTCGCCAAATGTACATTGCTCATTAAAAATTGCTGCATTTTGTGTGAAATATCAACATTTAGTGTGCAAGGGAGACAACTGAAGAACTCGCACTGTATATCGCCTTGCTGCGTAACGTAACAATGTTTCCACCTTTCAACGCTGATGCTTGTCTGCTAGTTTTTCGTTTATGTGTGGAGAGGTTTTGTATAGATTGTATTGGCAGCATTGACTTGTTGTGTTCATTTAAGAATGGAAATAAATACTAAGACATGTAGGCATTGGGCTTGACATTTTATTTGATTTATAAGCAGGGGTTAGCGCGAACGCAGACCCCCACACTAAAAAATAGCGTACCCGAGTAATCCGCATTTGGGATTATCGCAGGGTTCAGCCGGACCTCAGTGCAATGGTTAGGCCTCGACCTGGGGGCACCGCCGTTCCTGATCACGGTAGCCCCTGTACCAGGTAAGTATGCTAGACTTTGCAACAGCATCTTGCTATATACTATAGTTGCGATTCAATGACTAAAATACCAGGAAATTTGCATATGGGAATTTTTGTGCAAACGGAATACCTAATTGGCATAATTATCTAACGAAAGAACAGAAAATTATAGCGACGACAGTTGCAATAAATATTGTTGTGCATTTCAACTTCGCCAAATGTACATTGCTCATTAAAAATTGCTGCATTTTGTGTGAAATATCAACATTTAGTGTGCAAGGGAGACAACTGAAGAACTCGCACTGTATATCGCCTTGCTGCGTAACGTAACAATGTTTCCACCTTTCAACGCTGATGCTTGTCTGCTAGTTTTTCGTTTATGTGTGCAGAGGTTTTGTATAGATTGTATTGGCAGCATTGACTTGTTGTGTTCATTTAAGAATGGAAAAAACATACTAAGACATGTAGGCATTGGGCTTGACATTTTATTTGATTTATAAGCAGGGGTTAGCGAGAACGCAGACCCCCACACTAAAAAATAGCGTACCCGAGTAATCCGCATTTGGGATTATCGCAGGATTCAGCCGGACCTCAGTGCAATGGTTAGGCCTCGACCTGGGGGCACCGCCGTTCCTGATCACGGTAGCCCCTGTACCAGGTAAGTATGCTAGACTTTGCAACAGCATCTTGCTATATACTAAAGTTGCGATTCAATGACTAAAATACCAGGAAATTTGCATATGGGAATTTTTGTGCAAACGGAATACCTAATTGGCATAATTATCTAACGAAAGAACAGAAAATTATAGCGACGACAGTTGCAATAAATATTGTTGTGCATTTCAACTTCGCCAATTGTACATTGCTCATTAAAAATTGCTGCATTTTGTGTGAAATATCAACATTTAGTGTGCAAGGGAGACAACTGAAGAACTCGCACTGTATATCGCCTTGCTGCGTAACGTAACAATGTTTCCACCTTTCAACGCTGATGCTTGTCTGCTAGTTTTTCGTTTATGTGTGCAGAGGTTTTGTATAGATTGTATTGGCAGCATTGACTTGTTGTGTTCATTTAAGAATGGAAAAAACATACTAAGACATATAGGCATTGGACTTGACATTTTATTTGATTTATGAGCAGGGGTTAGCGCGAACGCAGACCCCCACACTAAAAAATAGCGTACCCGAGTAATCCGCATTTGGGATTATCGCAGGGTTCAGCCGGACCTCAGTGCAATGGTTAGGCCTCGACCTGGGGGCACCGCCGTTCCTGATCACGGTAGCCCCTGTACCAGGTAAGTATGCTAGACTTTGCAACAGCATCTTGCTATATACTAAAGTTGCGATTCAATGACTAAAATACCAGGAAATTTGCATATGGGAATTTTTGTGCAAACGGAATACCTAATTGGCATAATTATCTAACGAAAGAACAGAAAATTATAGCGACGACAGTTGCAATAAATATTGTTGTGCATTTCAACTTCGCCAATTGTACATTGCTCATTAAAAATTGCTGCATTTTGTGTGAAATATCAACATTTAGTGTGCAAGGGAGACAACTGAAGAACTCGCACTGTATATCGCCTTGCTGCGTAACGTAACAATGTTTCCACCTTTCAACGCTGATGCTTGTCTGCTAGTTTTTCGTTTATGTGTGCAGAGGTTTTGTATAGATTGTATTGGCAGCATTGACTTGTTGTGTTCATTTAAGAATGGAAAAAACATACTAAGACATGTAGGCATTGGGCTTGACATTTTATTTGATTTATGAGCAGGGGTTAGCGCGAACGCAGACCCCCACACTAAAAAATAGCGTACCCGAGTAATCCGCATTTGGGATTATCGCAGGGTTCAGCCGGACCTCAGTGCAATGGTTAGGCCTCGACCTGGGGGCACCGCCGTTCCTGATCACGGTAGCCCCTGTACCAGGTAAGTATGCTAGACTTTGCAACAGCATCTTGCTATATACTAAAGTTGCGATTCAATGACTAAAATACCAGGAAATTTGCATATGGGAATTTTTGTGCAAACGGAATACCTAATTGGCATAATTATCTAAGGAAAGAACAGAAAATTATAGCGACGACAGTTGCAATAAATATTGTTGTGCATTTCAACTTCGCCAAATGTACATTGCTCATTAAAAATTGCTGCATTTTGTGTGAAATATCAACATTTAGTGTGCAAGGGAGACAACTGAAGAACTCGCACTGTATATCGCCTTGCTGCGTAACGTAACAATGTTTCCACCTTTCAACGCTGATGCTTGTCTGCTAGTTTTTCGTTTATGTGTGCAGAGGTTTTGTATAGATTGTATTGGCAGCATTGACTTGTTGTGTTCATTTAAGAATGGAAAAAACATACTAAGACATGTAGGCATTTGGCTTGACATTTTATTTGATTTATGAGCAGGGGTTAGCGCGAACGCAGACCCCCACACTAAAAAATAGCGTACCCGAGTAATCCGCATTTGGGATTATCGCAGGGTTCAGCCGGACCTCAGTGCAATGGTTAGGCCTCGACCTGGGGGCACCGCCGTTCCTGATCACGGTAGCCCCTGTACCAGGTAAGTATGCTAGACTTTGCAACAGCATCTTGCTATATACTAAAGTTGCGATTCAATGACTAAAATACCAGGAAATTTGCATATGGGAATTTTTGTGCAAACGGAATACCTAATTGGCATAGTTATCTAACGAAAGAACAGAAAATTATAGCGACGACAGTTGCAATAAATATTGTTGTGCATTTCAACTTCGCCAAATGTACATTGCTCATTAAAAATTGCTGCATTTTGTGTGAAATATCAACATTTAGTGTGCAAGGGAGACAACTGAAGAACTCGCACTGTATATCGCCTTGCTGCGTAACGTAACAATGTTTCCACCTTTCAACGCTGATGCTTGTCTGCTAGTTTTTCGTTTATGTGTGCAGAGGTTTTGTATAGATTGTATTGGCAGCATTGACTTGTTGTGTTAATTTAAGAATGGAAAAAACATACTAAGACATGTAGGCATTGGGCTTGACATTTTATTTGATTTATAAGCAGGGGTTAGCGCGAACGCAGACCCCCACACTAAAAAATAGCGTACCCGAGTAATCCGCATTTGGTATTATCGCAGGGTTCAGCCGGACCTCAGTGCAATGGTTAGGCCTCGACCTGGGGGCACCGCCGTTCCTGATCACGGTAGCCCCTGTACCAGGTAAGTATGCTAGACTTTGCAACAGCATCTTGCTATATACTAAAGTTGCGATTCAATGACTAAAATACCAGGAAATTTGCATATGGGAATTTTTGTGCAAACGGAATACCTAATTGGCATAATTATCTAACGAAAGAACAGAAAATAATAGCGACGACAGTTGCAATAAATATTGTTGTGCATTTCAACTTCACCAAATGTACATTGCTCATTAAAAATTGCTGCATTTTGTGTGAAATATCAACATTTAGTGTGCAAGGGAGACAACTGAAGAACTCGCACTGTATATCGCCTTGCTGCGTAACGTAACAATGTTTCCACCTTTCAACGCTGATGCTTTTCTGCTAGTTTTTCGTTTATGTGTGGAGAGGTTTTGTATAGATTGTATTGGCAGCATTGACTTGTGTTCATTTAAGAATGGAAAAAAATACTAAGACATGTAGGCATTGGGCTTGACATTTTATTTGATTTATGAGCAGGGGTTAGCGCGAACGCAGACCCCCACACTAAAAAATAGCGTACCCGAGTAATCCGCATTTGGGATTATCGCAGGGTTCAGCCGGACCTCAGTGCAATGGTTAGGCCTCGACCTGGGGGCACCGCCGTTCCTGATCACGGTAGCCCCTGTACCAGGTAAGTATGCTAGACTTTGCAACAGCATCTTGCTATATACTAAAGTTGCGATTCAATGACTAAAATACCAGGAAATTTGCATATGGGAATTTTTGTGCAAACGGAATACCTAATTGGCATAATTATCTAAGGAAAGAACAGAAAATTATAGCGACGACAGTTGCAATAAATATTGTTGTGCATTTCAACTTCGCCAAATGTACATTGCTCATTAAAAATTGCTGCATTTTGTGTGAAATATCAACATTTAGTGTGCAAGGGAGACAACTGAAGAACTCGCACTGTATATCGCCTTGCTGCGTAACGTAACAATGTTTCCACCTTTCAACGCTGATGCTTGTCTGCTAATTTTTCGTTTATGTGTGGAGAGGTTTTGTATAGATTGTATTGGCAGCATTGACTTGTTGTGTTCATTTAAGAATGGAAAAAACATACTAAGACATGTAGGCATTGGGCTTGACATTTTATTTGATTTATGAGCAGGGGTTAGCGCGAACGCAGACCCCCACACTAACAATAGCGTACCCGAGTAATCCGCATTTGGGATTATCGCAGGGTTCAGCCGGACCTCAGTGCAATGGTTAGGCCTCGACCTGGGGGCACCGCCGTTCCTGATCACGGTAGCCCCTGTACCAGGTAAGTATGCTAGACTTTGCAACAGCATCTTGCTATATACTAAAGTTGCGATTCAATGACTAAAATACCAGGAAATTTGCATATGGGAATTTTTGTGCAAACGGAATACCTAATTGGCATAGTTATCTAACGAAAGAACAGAAAATTATAGCGACGACAGTTGCAATAAATATTGTTGTGCATTTCAACTTCGCCAAATGTACATTGCTCATTAAAAATTGCTGCATTTTGTGTGAAATATCAACATTTAGTGTGCAAGGGAGACAACTGAAGAACTCGCACTGTATATCGCCTTGCTGCGTAACGTAACAATGTTTCCACCTTTCAACGCTGATGCTTGTCTGCTAGTTTTTCGTTTATGTGTGCAGAGGTTTTGTATAGATTGTATTGGCAGCATTGACTTGTTGTGTTCTTTTAAGAATGGAAAAAACATACTAAGACATGTAGGCATTGGACTTGACATTTTATTTGATTTATGAGCAGGGGTTAGCGCGAACGCAGACCCCCACACTAAAAAATAGCGTACCCGAGTAATCCGCATTTGGGATTATCGCAGGGTTCAGCCGGACCTCAGTGCAATGGTTAGGCCTCGACCTGGGGGCACCGCCGTTCCTGATCACGGTAGCCCCTGTACCAGGTAAGTATGCTAGACTTTGCAACAGCATCTTGCTATATACTAAAGTTGCGATTCAATGACTAAAATACCAGGAAATTTGCATATGGGAATTTTTGTGCAAACGGAATACCTAATTGGCATAGTTATCTAACGAAAGAACAGAAAATTATAGCGACGACAGTTGCAATAAATATTGTTGTGCATTTCAACTTCGCCAAATGTACATTGCTCATTAAAAATTGCTGCATTTTGTGTGAAATATCAACATTTAGTGTGCAAGGGAGACAACTGAAGAACTCGCACTGTATATCGCCTTGCTGCGTAACGTAACAATGTTTCCACCTTTCAACGCTGATGCTTGTCTGCTAGTTTTTCGTTTATGTGTGGAGAGGTTTTGTATAGATTGTATTGGCAGCATTGACTTGTTGTGTTCATTTAAGAATGGAAAAAACATACTAAGACATGTAGGCATTGGGCTTGACATTTTATTTGATTTATGAGCAGGGGTTAGCGCGAACGCAGACCCCCACACTAACAATAGCGTACCCGAGTAATCCGCATTTGGGATTATCGCAGGGTTCAGCCGGACCTCAGTGCAAGGGTTAGGCCTCGACCTGGGGGCACCGCCGTTCCTGATCACGGTAGCCCCTGTACCAGGTAAGTATGCTAGACTTTGCAACAGCATCTTGCTATATACTAAAGTTGCGATTCAATGACTAAAATACCAGGAAATTTGCATATGGGAATTTTTGTGCAAACGGAATACCTAATTGGCATAATTATCTAACGAAAGAACAGAAAATTATAGCGACGACAGTTGCAATAAATATTGTTGTGCATTTCAACTTCGCCAAATGTACATTGCTCATTAAAAATTGCTGCATTTTGTGTGAAATATCAACATTTAGTGTGCAAGGGAGACAACTGAAGAACTCGCACTGTATATCGCCTTGCTGCGTAACGTAACAATGTTTCCACCTTTCAACGCTGATGCTTGTCTGCTAATTTTTCGTTTATGTGTGCAGAGGTTTTGTATAGATTTTTTTGGCAGCATTGACTTGTTGTGTTAATTTAAGAATGGAAAATCATACTAAGATATGTAGGCATTGGGCTTGACATTTTATTTGATTTATGAGCAGGGGTTAGCGCGAACGCAGACCCCCACACTAAAAAATAGCGTACCCGAGTAATCCGCATTTGGGATTATCGCAGGGTTCAGCCGGACCTCAGTGCAATGGTTAGGCCTCGACCTGGGGGCACCGCCGTTCCTGATCACGGTAGCCCCTGTACCAGGTAAGTATGCTAGACTTTGCAACAGCATCTTGCTATATACTAAAGTTGCGATTCAATGACTAAAATACCAGGAAATTTGCATATGGGAATTTTTGTGCAAACGGAATACCTAATTGGCATAATTATCTAACGAAAGAACAGAAAATTATAGCGACGACAGTTGCAATAAATATTGTTGTGCATTTCAATTCGCCAAATGTACATTGCTCATTAAAAATTGCTGCATTTTGTGTGAAATATCAACATTTAGTGTGCAAGGGAGACAACTGAAGAACTCGCACTGTATATCGCCTTGCTGCGTAACGTAACAATGTTTCCACCTTTCAACGCTGATACTTGTCTGCTAGTTTTTCGTTTATGTGTGCAGAGGTTTTGTATAGATTGTATTGGCAGCATTGACTTGTTGTGTTCATTTAAGAATGGAAAAAACATACTAAGACATGTAGGCATTGGACTTGACATTTTATTTGATTTATGAGCAGGGGTTAGCGCGAACGCAGACCCCCACACTAAAAAATAGCGTACCCGAGTAATCCGCATTTGGGATTATCGCAGGGTTCAGCCGGACCTCAGTGCAATGGTTAGGCCTCGACCTGGGGGCACCGCCGTTCCTGATCACGGTAGCCCCTGTACCAGGTAAGTATGCTAGACTTTGCAACAGCATCTTGCTATATACTAAAGTTGCGATTCAATGACTAAAATACCAGGAAATTTGCATATGGGAATTTTTGTGCAAACGGAATACCTAATTGGCATAATTATCTAACGAAAGAACAGAAAATTATAGCGACGACAGTTGCAATAAATATTGTTGTGCATTTCAACTTCGCCAATTGTACATTGCTCATTAAAAATTGCTGCATTTTGTGTGAAATATCAACATTTAGTGTGCAAGGGAGACAACTGAAGAACTCGCACTGTATATCGCCTTGCTGCGTAACGTAACAATGTTTCCACCTTTCAACGCTGATGCTTGTCTGCTAGTTTTTCGTTTATGTGTGGAGAGGTTTTGTATAGATTGTATTGGCAGCATTGACTTGTTGTGTTCATTTAAGAATGGAAAAAACATACTAAGACATGTAGGCATTGGACTTGACATTTTATTTGATTTATGAGCAGGGGTTAGCGCGAACGCAGACCCCCACACTAAAAAATAGCGTACCCGAGTAATCCGCATTTGGGATTATCGCAGGGTTCAGCCGGACCTCAGTGCAATGGTTAGGCCTCGACCTGGGGGCACCGCCGTTCCTGATCACGGTAGCCCCTGTACCAGGTAAGTATGCTAGACTTTGCAACAGCATCTTGCTATATACTAAAGTTGCGATTCAATGACTAAAATACCAGGAAATTTGCATATGGGAATTTTTGTGCAAACGGAATACCTAATTGGCATAATTATCTAACGAAAGAACAGAAAATTATAGCGACGACAGTTGCAATAAATATTGTTGTGCATTTCAACTTCGCCAAATCTACATTGCTCATTAAAAATTGCTGCATTTTGTGTGAAATATCAACATTTAGTGTGCAAGGGAGACAACTGAAGAACTCGCACTGTATATCGCCTTGCTGCGTAACGTAACAATGTTTCCACCTTTCAACGCTGATGCTTGTCTGCTAGTTTTTCGTTTATGTGTGCAGAGGTTTTGTATAGATTGTATTGGCAGCATTGACTTGTTGTGTTCATTTAAGAATGGAAAAAACATACTAAGACATGTAGGCATTGGGCTTGACATTTTATTTGATTTATAAGCAGGGGTTAGCGCGAACGCAGACCCCCACACTAAAAAATAGCGTACCCGAGTAATCCGCATTTGGGATTATCGCAGGGTTCAGCCGGACCTCAGTGCAATGGTTAGGCCTCGACCTGGGGGCACCGCCGTTCCTGATCACGGTAGCCCCTGTACCAGGTAAGTATGCTAGACTTTGCAACAGCATCTTGCTATATACTAAAGTTGCGATTCAATGACTAAAATACCAGGAAATTTGCATATGGGAATTTTTGTGCAAACGGAATACCTAATTGGCATAATTATCTAACGAAAGAACAGAAAAGCGACGACAGTTGCAATAAATATTGTTGTGCATTTCAACTTCGCCAAATGTACATTGCTCATTAAAAATTGCTGCATTTTGTGTGAAATATCAACATTTAGTGTGCAAGGGAGACAACTGAAGAACTCGCACTGTATATCGCCTTGCTGCGTAACGTAACAATGTTTCCACCTTTCAACGCTGATGCTTGTCTGCTAGTTTTTCGTTTATGTGTGGAGAGGTTTTGTATAGATTGTATTGGCAGCATTGACTTGTTGTGTTCATTTAAGAATGGAAATAAATACTAAGACATGTAGGCATTGGGCTTGACATTTTATTTGATTTATAAGCAGGGGTTAGCGCGAACGCAGATCCCCACACTAAAAAATAGCGTACCCGAGTAATCCGCATTTGGGATTATCGCAGGGTTCAGCCGGACCTCAGTGCAATGGTTAGGCCTCGACCTGGGGGCACCACCGTTCCTGATCACGGTAGCCCCTGTACCAGGTAAGTATGCTAGACTTTGCAACAGCATCTTGCTATATACTAAAGTTGCGATTCAATGACTAAAATACCAGGAAATTTGCATATGGGAATTTTTGTGCAAACGGAATACCTAATTGGCATAATTATCTAACGAAAGAACAGAAAATTATAGCGACGACAGTTGCAATGAATATTGTTGTGCATTTCAACTTCACCAAATGTACATTGCTCATTAAAAATTGCTGCATTTTGTGTGAAATATCAACATTTAGTGTGCAAGGGAGACAACTGAAGAACTCGCACTGTATATCGCCTTGCTGCGTCACGTAACAATGTTTCCACCTTTCAACGCTGATGCTTGTCTGCTAGTTTTTCGTTTATGTGTGGAGAGGTTTTGTATAGATTGTATTGGCAGCATTGATTGTTGTGTTCATTTAAGAATGGAAAAAACATACTAAGATATGTAGGCATTGGGCTTGACATTTTATTTGATTTATGAGCAGGGGTTAGCGCGAACGCAGACCCCCACACTAAAAAATAGCGTACCCGAGTAATCCGCATTTGGGATTATCGCAGGGTTCAGCCGGACCTCAGTGCAATGGTTAGGCCTCGACCTGGGGGCACCGCCGTTCCTGATCACGGTAGCCCCTGTACCAGGTAAGTATGCTAGACTTTGCAACAGCATCTTGCTATATACTAAAGTTGCGATTCAATGACTAAAATACCAGGAAATTTGCATATGGGAATTTTTGTGCAAACGGAATACCTAATTGGCATAGTTATCTAACGAAAGAACAGAAAATTATAGCGACGACAGTTGCAATAAATATTGTTGTGCATTTCAACTTCGCCAAATGTACATTGCTCATTAAAAATTGCTGCATTTTGTGTGAAATATCAACATTTAGTGTGCAAGGGAGACAACTGAAGAACTCGCACTGTATATCGCCTTGCTGCGTAACGTAACAATGTTTCCACCTTTCAACGCTGATGCTTGTCTGCTAGTTTTTCGTTTATGTGTGCAGAGGTTTTGTATAGATTGTATTGGCAGCATTGACTTGTTGTGTTCATTTAAGAATGGAAAAAACATACTAAGACATGTAGGCATTGGACTTGACATTTTATTTGATTTATGAGCAGGGGTTAGCGCGAACGCAGACCCCCACACTAAAAAATAGCGTACCCGAGTAATCCGCATTTGGGATTATCGCAGGGTTCAGCCGGACCTCAGTGCAATGGTTAGGCCTCGACCTGGGGGCACCGCCGTTCCTGATCACGGTAGCCCCTGTACCAGGTAAGTATGCTAGACTTTGCAACAGCATCTTGCTATATACTAAAGTTGCGATTCAATGACTAAAATACCAGGAAATTTGCATATGGGAATTTTTGTGCAAACGGAATACCTAATTGGCATAGTTATCTAACGAAAGAACAGAAAATTATAGCGACGACAGTTGCAATAAATATTGTTGTGCATTTCAACTTCGCCAAATGTACATTGCTCATTAAAAATTGCTGCATTTTGTGTGAAATATCAACATTTAGTGTGCAAGGGAGACAACTGAAGAACTCGCACTGTATATCGCCTTGCTGCGTAACGTAACAATGTTTCCACCTTTCAACGCTGATGCTTGTCTGCTAGTTTTTCGTTTATGTGTGCAGAGGTTTTGTATAGATTGTATTGGCAGCATTGACTTGTTGTGTTCATTTAAGAATGGAAAAAACATACTAAGACATGTAGGCATTGGGCTTGACATTTTATTTGATTTATGAGCAGGGGTTAGCGCGAACGCAGACCCCCACACTAAAACATAGCGTACCCGAGTAATCCGCATTTGGGATTATCGCAGGGTTCAGCCGGACCTCAGTGCAATGGTTAGGCCTCGACCTGGGGGCACCGCCGTTCGTGATCACGGTAGCCCCTGTACCAGGTAAGTATGCTAGACTTTGCAACAGCATCTTGCTATATACTAAAGTTGCGATTCAATGACTAAAATACCAGGAAATTTGCATATGGGAATTTTTGTGCAAACGGAATACCTAATTGGCATAGTTATCTAACAAAAGAACAGAAAATTATAGCGACGACAGTTGCAATAAATATTGTTGTGCATTTCAACTTCGCCAAATGTACATTGCTCATTAAAAATTGCTGCATTTTGTTTGAAATATCAACATTTAGTGTGCATGGGAGACAACTGAAGAACTCGCACTCTATATCGCCTTGCTGCGTAACGTAACAATGTTTCCACCTTTCAACGCTGATGCTTGTCTGCTAGTTTTTCGTTTATGTGTGCAGAGGTTTTGTATAGATTGTATTGGCAGCATTGACTTGTTGTGTTCATTTAAGAATGGAAAAAACATACTAAGACATGTAGGCATTGGACTTGACATTTTATTTGATTTATGAGCAGGGGTTAGCGCGAACGCAGACCCCCACACTAAAAAATAGCGTACCCGAGTAATCCGCATTTGGGATTATCGCAGGGTTCAGCCGGACCTCAGTGCAATGGTTAGGCCTCGACCTGGGGGCACCGCCGTTCCTGATCACGGTAGCCCCTGTACCAGGTAAGTATGCTAGACTTTGCAACAGCATCTTGCTATATACTAAAGTTGCGATTCAATGACTAAAATACCAGGAAATTTGCATATGGGAATTTTTGTGCAAACGGAATACCTAATTGGCATAGTTATCTAACGAAAGAACAGAAAATTATAGCGACGACAGTTGCAATAAATATTGTTGTGCATTTCAACTTCGCCAAATGTACATTGCTCATTAAAAATTGCTGCATTTTGTGTGAAATATCAACATTTAGTGTGCAAGGGAGACAACTGAAGAACTCGCACTGTATATCGCCTTGCTGCGTAACGTAACAATGTTTCCACCTTTCAACGCTGATGCTTGTCTGCTAGTTTTTCGTTTATGTGTGCAGAGGTTTTGTATAGATTGTATTGGCAGCATTGACTTGTTGTGTTCATTTAAGAATGGAAAAAACATACTAAGACATGTAGGCATTGGACTTGACATTTTATTTGATTTATGAGCAGGGGTTAGCGCGAACGCAGACCCCCACACTAAAAAATAGCGTACCCGAGTAATCCGCATTTGGGATTATCGCAGGGTTCAGCCGGACCTCAGTGCAATGGTTAGGCCTCGACCTGGGGGCACCGCCGTTCCTGATCACGGTAGCCCCTGTACCAGGTAAGTATGCTAGACTTTGCAACAGCATCTTGCTATATACTAAAGTTGCGATTCAATGACTAAAATACCAGGAAATTTGCATATGGGAATTTTTGTGCAAACGGAATACCTAATTGGCATAGTTATCTAACGAAAGAACAGAAAATTATAGCGACGACAGTTGCAATAAATATTGTTGTGCATTTCAACTTCGCCAAATGTACATTGCTCATTAAAAATTGCTGCATTTTGTGTGAAATATCAACATTTAGTGTGCAAGGGAGACAACTGAAGAACTCGCACTGTATATCGCCTTGCTGCGTAACGTAACAATGTTTCCACCTTTCAACGCTGATGCTTGTCTGCTAGTTTTTCGTTTATGTGTGCAGAGGTTTTGTATAGATTGTATTGGCAGCATTGACTTGTTGTGTTAATTTAAGAATGGAAAAAACATACTAAGACATGTAGGCATTGGGCTTGACATTTTATTTGATTTATAAGCAGGGGTTAGCGCGAACGCAGACCCCCACACTAAAAAATAGCGTACCCGAGTAATCCGCATTTGGTATTATCGCAGGGTTCAGCCGGACCTCAGTGCAATGGTTAGGCCTCGACCTGGGGGCACCGCCGTTCCTGATCACGGTAGCCCCTGTACCAGGTAAGTATGCTAGACTTTGCAACAGCATCTTGCTATATACTAAAGTTGCGATTCAATGACTAAAATACCAGGAAATTTGCATATGGGAATTTTTGTGCAAACGGAATACCTAATTGGCATAATTATCTAACGAAAGAACAGAAAATAATAGCGACGACAGTTGCAATAAATATTGTTGTGCATTTCAACTTCGCCAAATGTACATTGCTCATTAAAAATTGCTGCATTTTGTGTGAAATATCAACATTTAGTGTGCAAGGGAGACAACTGAAGAACTCGCACTGTATATCGCCTTGCTGCGTAACGTAACAATGTTTCCACCTTTCAACGCTGATGCTTTTCTGCTAGTTTTTCGTTTATGTGTGCAGAGGTTTTGTATAGATTGTATTGGCAGCATTGACTTGTTGTGTTCATTTAAGAATGGAAAAAAATACTAAGACATGTAGGCATTGGGCTTGACATTTTATTTGATTTATGAGCAGGGGTTAGCGCGAACGCAGACCCCCACACTAAAAAATAGCGTACCCGAGTAATCCGCATTTGGGATTATCGCAGGGTTCAGCCGGACCTCAGTGCAATGGTTAGGCCTCGACCTGGGGGCACCGCCGTTCCTGATCACGGTAGCCCCTGTACCAGGTAAGTATGCTAGACTTTGCAACAGCATCTTGCTATATACTAAAGTTGCGATTCAATGACTAAAATACCAGGAAATTTGCATATGGGAATTTTTGTGCAAACGGAATACCTAATTGGCATAATTATCTAACGAAAGAACAGAAAATTATAGCGACGACAGTTGCAATAAATATTGTTGTGCATTTCAACTTCGCCAAATGTACATTGCTCATTAAAAATTGCTGCATTTTGTGTGAAATATCAACATTTAGTGTGCAAGGGAGACAACTGAAGAACTCGCACTGTATATCGCCTTGCTGCGTAACGTAACAATGTTTCCACCTTTCAACGCTGATGCTTGTCTGCTAATTTTTCGTTTATGTGTGGAGAGGTTTTGTATAGATTGTATTGGCAGCATTGACTTGTTGTGTTCATTTAAGAATGGAAAAAACATACTAAGACATGTAGGCATTGGGCTTGACATTTTATTTGATTTATGAGCAGGGGTTAGCGCGAACGCAGACCCCCACACTAACAATAGCGTACCCGAGTAATCCGCATTTGGGATTATCGCAGGGTTCAGCCGGACCTCAGTGCAATGGTTAGGCCTCGACCTGGGGGCACCGCCGTTCCTGATCACGGTAGCCCCTGTACCAGGTAAGTATGCTAGACTTTGCAACAGCATCTTGCTATATACTAAAGTTGCGATTCAATGACTAAAATACCAGGAAATTTGCATATGGGAATTTTTGTGCAAACGGAATACCTAATTGGCATAGTTATCTAACGAAAGAACAGAAAATTATAGCGACGACAGTTGCAATAAATATTGTTGTGCATTTCAACTTCGCCAAATGTACATTGCTCATTAAAAATTGCTGCATTTTGTGTGAAATATCAACATTTAGTGTGCAAGGGAGACAACTGAAGAACTCGCACTGTATATCGCCTTGCTGCGTAACGTAACAATGTTTCCACCTTTCAACGCTGATGCTTGTCTGCTAGTTTTTCGTTTATGTGTGCAGAGGTTTTGTATAGATTGTATTGGCAGCATTGACTTGTTGTGTTCTTTTAAGAATGGAAAAAACATACTAAGACATGTAGGCATTGGACTTGACATTTTATTTGATTTATGAGCAGGGGTTAGCGCGAACGCAGACCCCCACACTAAAAAATAGCGTACCCGAGTAATCCGCATTTGGGATTATCGCAGGGTTCAGCCGGACCTCAGTGCAATGGTTAGGCCTCGACCTGGGGGCACCGCCGTTCCTGATCACGGTAGCCCCTGTACCAGGTAAGTATGCTAGACTTTGCAACAGCATCTTGCTATATACTAAAGTTGCGATTCAATGACTAAAATACCAGGAAATTTGCATATGGGAATTTTTGTGCAAACGGAATACCTAATTGGCATAGTTATCTAACGAAAGAACAGAAAATTATAGCGACGACAGTTGCAATAAATATTGTTGTGCATTTCAACTTCGCCAAATGTACATTGCTCATTAAAAATTGCTGCATTTTGTGTGAAATATCAACATTTAGTGTGCAAGGGAGACAACTGAAGAACTCGCACTGTATATCGCCTTGCTGCGTAACGTAACAATGTTTCCACCTTTCAACACTGATGCTTGTCTGCTAGTTTTTCGTTTATGTGTGGAGAGGTTTTGTATAGATTGTATTGGCAGCATTGACTTGTTGTGTTCATTTAAGAATGGAAAAAACATACTAAGACATGTAGGCATTGGGCTTGACATTTTATTTGATTTATGAGCAGGGGTTAGCGCGAACGCAGACCCCCACACTAACAATAGCGTACCCGAGTAATCCGCATTTGGGATTATCGCAGGGTTCAGCCGGACCTCAGTGCAAGGGTTAGGCCTCGACCTGGGGGCACCGCCGTTCCTGATCACGGTAGCCCCTGTACCAGGTAAGTATGCTAGACTTTACAACAGCATCTTGCTATATACTAAAGTTGCGATTCAATGACTAAAATACCAGGAAATTTGCATATGGGAATTTTTGTGCAAACGGAATACCTAATTGGCATAGTTATCTAACGAAAGAACAGAAAATTATAGCGACGACAGTTGCAATAAATATTGTTGTGCATTTCAACTTCGCCAAATGTACATTGCTCATTAAAAATTGCTGCATTTTGTGTGAAATATCAACATTTAGTGTGCAAGGGAGACAACTGAAGAACTCGCACTGTATATCGCCTTGCTGCGTAACGTAACAATGTTTCCACCTTTCAACGCTGATGCTTGTCTGCTAATTTTTCGTTTATGTGTGCAGAGGTTTTGTATAGATTTTTTTGGCAGCATTGACTTGTTGTGTTAATTTAAGAATGGAAAATCATACTAAGATATGTAGGCATTGGGCTTGACATTTTATTTGATTTATGAGCAGGGGTTAGCGCGAACGCAGACCCCCACACTAAAAAATAGCGTACCCGAGTAATCCGCATTTGGGATTATCGCAGGGTTCAGCCGGACCTCAGTGCAATGGTTAGGCCTCGACCTGGGGGCACCGCCGTTCCTGATCACGGTAGCCCCTGTACCAGGTAAGTATGCTAGACTTTGCAACAGCATCTTGCTATATACTAAAGTTGCGATTCAATGACTAAAATACCAGGAAATTTGCATATGGGAATTTTTGTGCAAACGGAATACCTAATTGGCATAATTATCTAACGAAAGAACAGAAAATTATAGCGACGACAGTTGCAATAAATATTGTTGTGCATTTCAACTTCGCCAAATGTACATTGCTCATTAAAAATTGCTGCATTTTGTGTGAAATATCAACATTTAGTGTGCAAGGGAGACAACTGAAGAACTCGCACTGTATATCGCCTTGCTGCGTAACGTAACAATGTTTCCACCTTTCAACGCTGATGCTTGTCTGCTAGTTTTTCGTTTATGTGTGCAGAGGTTTTGTATAGATTGTATTGGCAGCATTGACTTGTTGTGTTCATTTAAGAATGGAAAAAACATACTAAGACATGTAGGCATTGGACTTGACATTTTATTTGATTTATGAGCAGGGGTTAGCGCGAACGCAGACCCCCACACTAAAAAATAGCGTACCCGAGTAATCCGCATTTGGGATTATCGCAGGGTTCAGCCGGACCTCAGTGCAATGGTTAGGCCTCGACCTGGGGGCACCGCCGTTCCTGATCACGGTAGCCCCTGTACCAGGTAAGTATGCTAGACTTTGCAACAGCATCTTGCTATATACTAAAGTTGCGATTCAATGACTAAAATACCAGGAAATTTGCATATGGGAATTTTTGTGCAAACGGAATACCTAATTGGCATAGTTATCTAACGAAAGAACAGAAAATTATAGCGACGACAGTTGCAATAAATATTGTTGTGCATTTCAACTTCGCCAAATGTACATTGCTCATTAAAAATTGCTGCATTTTGTGTGAAATATCAACATTTAGTGTGCAAGGGAGACAACTGAAGAACTCGCACTGTATATCGCCTTGCTGCGTAACGTAACAATGTTTCCACCTTTCAACGCTGATGCTTGTCTGCTAGTTTTTCGTTTATGTGTGCAGAGGTTTTGTATAGATTGTATTGGCAGCATTGACTTGTTGTGTTCATTTAAGAATGGAAAAAACATACTAAGACATGTAGGCATTGGGCTTGACATTTTATTTGATTTATGAGCAGGGGTTAGCGCGAACGCAGACCCCCACACTAAAACATAGCGTACCCGAGTAATCCGCATTTGGGATTATCGCAGGGTTCAGCCGGACCTCAGTGCAATGGTTAGGCCTCGACCTGGGGGCACCGCCGTTCCTGATCACGGTAGCCCCTGTACCAGGTAAGTATGCTAGACTTTGCAACAGCATCTTGCTATATACTAAAGTTGCGATTCAATGACTAAAATACCAGGAAATTTGCATATGGGAATTTTTGTGCAAACGGAATACCTAATTGGCATAATTATCTAACGAAAGAACAGAAAATTATAGCGACGACAGTTGCAATAAATATTGTTGTGCATTTCAACTTCGCCAAATCTACATTGCTCATTAAAAATTGCTGCATTTTGTGTGAAATATCAACATTTAGTGTGCAAGGGAGACAACTGAAGAACTCGCACTGTATATCGCCTTGCTGCGTAACGTAACAATGTTTCCACCTTTCAACGCTGATGCTTGTCTGCTAGTTTTTCGTTTATGTGTGCAGAGGTTTTGTATAGATTGTATTGGCAGCATTGACTTGTTGTGTTCATTTAAGAATGGAAAAAACATACTAAGACATGTAGGCATTGGGCTTGACATTTTATTTGATTTATAAGCAGGGGTTAGCGCGAACGCAGACCCCCACACTAAAAAATAGCGTACCCGAGTAATCCGCATTTGGGATTATCGCAGGGTTCAGCCGGACCTCAGTGCAATGGTTAGGCCTCGACCTGGGGGCACCGCCGTTCCTGATCACGGTAGCCCCTGTACCAGGTAAGTATGCTAGACTTTGCAACAGCATCTTGCTATATACTAAAGTTGCGATTCAATGACTAAAATACCAGGAAATTTGCATATGGGAATTTTTGTGCAAACGGAATACCTAATTGGCATAATTATCTAACGAAAGAACAGAAAATTATAGCGACGACAGTTGCAATGAATATTGTTGTGCATTTCAACTTCACCAAATGTACATTGCTCATTAAAAATTGCTGCATTTTGTGTGAAATATCAACATTTAGTGTGCAAGGGAGACAACTGAAGAACTCGCACTGTATATCGCCTTGCTGCGTAACGTAACAATGTTTCCACCTTTCAACGCTGATGCTTGTCTGCTAGTTTTTCGTTTATGTGTGGAGAGGTTTTGTATAGATTGTATTGGCAGCATTGATTGTTGTGTTCATTTAAGAATGGAAAAAACATACTAAGATATGTAGGCATTGGGCTTGACATTTTATTTGATTTATGAGCAGGGGTTAGCGCGAACGCAGACCCCCACACTAAAAAATAGCGTACCCGAGTAATCCGCATTTGGGATTATCGCAGGGTTCAGCCGGACCTCAGTGCAATGGTTAGGCCTCGACCTGGGGGCACCGCCGTTCCTGATCACGGTAGCCCCTGTACCAGGTAAGTATGCTAGACTTTGCAACAGCATCTTGCTATATACTAAAGTTGCGATTCAATGACTAAAATACCAGGAAATTTGCATATGGGAATTTTTGTGCAAACGGAATACCTAATTGGCATAATTATCTAACGAAAGAACAGAAAATTATAGCGACGACAGTTGCAATAAATATTGTTGTGCATTTCAACTTCGCCAAATCTACATTGCTCATTAAAAATTGCTGCATTTTGTGTGAAATATCAACATTTAGTGTGCAAGGGAGACAACTGAAGAACTCGCACTGTATATCGCCTTGCTGCGTAACGTAACAATGTTTCCACCTTTCAACGCTGATGCTTGTCTGCTAGTTTTTCGTTTATGTGTGCAGAGGTTTTGTATAGATTGTATTGGCAGCATTGACTTGTTGTGTTCATTTAAGAATGGAAAAAACATACTAAGACATGTAGGCATTGGGCTTGACATTTAATTTGATTTATAAGCAGGGGTTAGCGCGAACGCAGACCCCCACACTAAAAAATAGCGTACCCGAGTAATCCGCATTTGGGATTATCGCAGGGTTCAGCCGGACCTCAGTGCAATGGTTAGGCCTCGACCTGGGGGCACCGCCGTTCCTGATCACGGTAGCCCCTGTACCAGGTAAGTATGCTAGACTTTGCAACAGCATCTTGCTATATACTAAAGTTGCGATTCAATGACTAAAATACCAGGAAATTTGCATATGGGAATTTTTGTGCAAACGGAATACCTAATTGGCATAATTATCTAACGAAAGAACAGAAAAGCGACGACAGTTGCAATAAATATTGTTGTGCATTTCAACTTCGCCAAATGTACATTGCTCATTAAAAATTGCTGCATTTTGTGTGAAATATCAACATTTAGTGTGCAAGGGAGACAACTGAAGAACTCGCACTGTATATCGCCTTGCTGCGTAACGTAACAATGTTTCCACCTTTCAACGCTGATGCTTGTCTGCTAGTTTTTCGTTTATGTGTGGAGAGGTTTTGTATAGATTGTATTGGCAGCATTGACTTGTTGTGTTCATTTAAGAATGGAAATAAATACTAAGACATGTAGGCATTGGGCTTGACATTTTATTTGATTTATAAGCAGGGGTTAGCGCGAACGCAGACCCCCACACTAAAAAATAGCGTACCCGAGTAATCCGCATTTGGGATTATCGCAGGGTTCAGCCGGACCTCAGTGCAATGGTTAGGCCTCGACCTGGGGGCACCGCCGTTCCTGATCACGGTAGCCCCTGTACCAGGTAAGTATGCTAGACTTTGCAACAGCATCTTGCTATATACTAAAGTTGCGATTCAATGACTAAAATACCAGGAAATTTGCATATGGGAATTTTTGTGCAAACGGAATACCTAATTGGCATAATTATCTAACGAAAGAACAGAAAATTATAGCGACGACAGTTGCAATGAATATTGTTGTGCATTTCAACTTCACCAAATGTACATTGCTCATTAAAAATTGCTGCATTTTGTGTGAAATATCAACATTTAGTGTGCAAGGGAGACAACTGAAGAACTCGCACTGTATATCGCCTTGCTGCGTAACGTAACAATGTTTCCACCTTTCAACGCTGATGCTTGTCTGCTAGTTTTTCGTTTATGTGTGCAGAGGTTTTGTATAGATTGTATTGGCAGCATTGATTGTTGTGTTCATTTAAGAATGGAAAAAACATACTAAGATATGTAGGCATTGGGCTTGACATTTTATTTGATTTATGAGCAGGGGTTAGCGCGAACGCAGACCCCCACACTAAAAAATAGCGTACCCGAGTAATCCGCATTTGGGATTATCGCAGGGTTCAGCCGGACCTCAGTGCAATGGTTAGGCCTCGACCTGGGGGCACCGCCGTTCCTGATCACGGTAGCCCCTGTACCAGGTAAGTATGCTAGACTTTGCAACAGCATCTTGCTATATACTAAAGTTGCGATTCAATGACTAAAATACCAGGAAATTTGCATATGGGAATTTTTGTGCAAACGGAATACCTAATTGGCATAGTTATCTAACGAAAGAACAGAAAATTATAGCGACGACAGTTGCAATAAATATTGTTGTGCATTTCAACTTCGCCAAATGTACATTTGCTCATTAAAAATTGCTGCATTTTGTGTGAAATATCAACATTTAGTGTGCAAGGGAGACAACTGAAGAACTCGCACTGTATATCGCCTTGCTGCGTAACGTAACAATGTTTCCACCTTTCAACGCTGATGCTTGTCTGCTAGTTTTTCGTTTATGTGTGCAGAGGTTTTGTATAGATTGTATTGGCAGCATTGACTTGTTGTGTTCATTTAAGAATGGAAAAAACATACTAAGACATGTAGGCATTGGGCTTGACATTTTATTTGATTTATGAGCAGGGGTTAGCGCGAACGCAGACCCCCACACTAAAACATAGCGTACCCGAGTAATCCGCATTTGGGATTATCGCAGGGTTCAGCCGGACCTCAGTGCAATGGTTAGGCCTCGACCTGGGGGCACCGCCGTTCGTGATCACGGTAGCCCCTGTACCAGGTAAGTATGCTAGACTTTGCAACAGCATCTTGCTATATACTAAAGTTGCGATTCAATGACTAAAATACCAGGAAATTTGCATATGGGAATTTTTGTGCAAACGGAATACCTAATTGGCATAGTTATCTAACGAAAGAACAGAAAATTATAGCGACGACAGTTGCAATAAATATTGTTGTGCATTTCAACTTCGCCAAATGTACATTGCTCATTAAAAATTGCTGCATTTTGTGTGAAATATCAACATTTAGTGTGCAAGGGAGACAACTGAAGAACTCGCACTCTATATCGCCTTGCTGCGTAACGTAACAATGTTTCCACCTTTCAACGCTGATGCTTGTCTGCTAGTTTTTCGTTTATGTGTGCAGAGGTTTTGTATAGATTGTATTGGCAGCATTGACTTGTTGTGTTAATTTAAGAATGGAAAAAACATACTAAGACATGTAGGCATTGGGCTTGACATTTTATTTGATTTATAAGCAGGGGTTAGCGCGAACGCAGACCCCCACACTAAAAAATAGCGTACCCGAGTAATCCGCATTTGGTATTATCGCAGGGTTCAGCCGGACCTCAGTGCAATGGTTAGGCCTCGACCTGGGGGCACCGCCGTTCCTGATCACGGTAGCCCCTGTACCAGGTAAGTATGCTAGACTTTGCAACAGCATCTTGCTATATACTAAAGTTGCGATTCAATGACTAAAATACCAGGTAATTTGCAAATGGGAATTTTTGTGCAAACGGAATACCTAATTGGCATAATTATCTAACGAAAGAACAGAAAATAATAGCGACGACAGTTGCAATAAATATTGTTGTGCATTTCAACTTCACCAAATGTACATTGCTCATTAAAAATTGCTGCATTTTGTGTGAAATATCAACATTTAGTGTGCAAGGGAGACAACTGAAGAACTCGCACTGTATATCGCCTTGCTGCGTAACGTAACAATGTTTCCACCTTTCAACGCTGATGCTTTTCTGCTAGTTTTTCGTTTATGTGTGGAGAGGTTTTGTATAGATTGTATTGGCAGCATTGACTTGTTGTGTTCATTTAAGAATGGAAAAAAATACTAAGACATGTAGGCATTGGGCTTGACATTTTATTTGATTTATGAGCAGGGGTTAGCGCGAACGCAGACCCCCACACTAAAAAATAGCGTACCCGAGTAATCCGCATTTGGGATTATCGCAGGGTTCAGCCGGACCTCAGTGCAATGGTTAGGCCTCGACCTGGGGGCACCGCCGTTCGTGATCACGGTAGCCCCTGTACCAGGTAAGTATGCTAGACTTTGCAACAGCATCTTGCTATATACTAAAGTTGCGATTCAATGACTAAAATACCAGGAAATTTGCATATGGGAATTTTTGTGCAAACGGAATACCTAATTGGCATAATTATCTAACGAAAGAACAGAAAATTATAGCGACGACAGTTGCAATAAATATTGTTGTGCATTTCAACTTCGCCAAATGTACATTGCTCATTAAAAATTGCTGCATTTTGTGTGAAATATCAACATTTAGTGTGCAAGGGAGACAACTGAAGAACTCGCACTGTATATCGCCTTGCTGCGTAACGTAACAATGTTTCCACCTTTCAACGCTGATGCTTGTCTGCTAGTTTTTCGTTTATGTGTGCAGAGGTTTTGTATAGATTGTATTGGCAGCATTGACTTGTTGTGTTCATTTAAGAATGGAAAAAACATACTAAGACATGTAGGCATTGGGCTTGACATTTTATTTGATTTATGAGCAGGGGTTAGCGCGAACGCAGACCCCCACACTAAAACATAGCGTACCCGAGTAATCCGCATTTGGGATTATCGCAGGGTTCAGCCGGACCTCAGTGCAATGGTTAGGCCTCGACCTGGGGGCACCGCCGTTCGTGATCACGGTAGCCCCTGTACCAGGTAAGTATGCTAGACTTTGCAACAGCATCTTGCTATATACTAAAGTTGCGATTCAATGACTAAAATACCAGGAAATTTGCATATGGGAATTTTTGTGCAAACGGAATACCTAATTGGCATAGTTATCTAACAAAAGAACAGAAAATTATAGCGACGACAGTTGCAATAAATATTGTTGTGCATTTCAACTTCGCCAAATGTACATTGCTCATTAAAAATTGCTGCATTTTGTTTGAAATATCAACATTTAGTGTGCATGGGAGACAACTGAAGAACTCGCACTCTATATCGCCTTGCTGCGTAACGTAACAATGTTTCCACCTTTCAACGCTGATGCTTGTCTGCTAGTTTTTCGTTTATGTGTGCAGAGGTTTTGTATAGATTGTATTGGCAGCATTGACTTGTTGTGTTCATTTAAGAATGGAAAAAACATACTAAGACATGTAGGCATTGGACTTGACATTTTATTTGATTTATGAGCAGGGGTTAGCGCGAACGCAGACCCCCACACTAAAAAATAGCGTACCCGAGTAATCCGCATTTGGGATTATCGCAGGGTTCAGCCGGACCTCAGTGCAATGGTTAGGCCTCGACCTGGGGGCACCGCCGTTCCTGATCACGGTAGCCCCTGTACCAGGTAAGTATGCTAGACTTTGCAACAGCATCTTGCTATATACTAAAGTTGCGATTCAATGACTAAAATACCAGGAAATTTGCATATGGGAATTTTTGTGCAAACGGAATACCTAATTGGCATAGTTATCTAACGAAAGAACAGAAAATTATAGCGACGACAGTTGCAATAAATATTGTTGTGCATTTCAACTTCGCCAAATGTACATTGCTCATTAAAAATTGCTGCATTTTGTGTGAAATATCAACATTTAGTGTGCAAGGGAGACAACTGAAGAACTCGCACTGTATATCGCCTTGCTGCGTAACGTAACAATGTTTCCACCTTTCAACGCTGATGCTTGTCTGCTAGTTTTTCGTTTATGTGTGCAGAGGTTTTGTATAGATTGTATTGGCAGCATTGACTTGTTGTGTTCATTTAAGAATGGAAAAAACATACTAAGACATGTAGGCATTGGACTTGACATTTTATTTGATTTATGAGCAGGGGTTAGCGCGAACGCAGACCCCCACACTAAAAAATAGCGTACCCGAGTAATCCGCATTTGGGATTATCGCAGGGTTCAGCCGGACCTCAGTGCAATGGTTAGGCCTCGACCTGGGGGCACCGCCGTTCCTGATCACGGTAGCCCCTGTACCAGGTAAGTATGCTAGACTTTGCAACAGCATCTTGCTATATACTAAAGTTGCGATTCAATGACTAAAATACCAGGAAATTTGCATATGGGAATTTTTGTGCAAACGGAATACCTAATTGGCATAGTTATCTAACGAAAGAACAGAAAATTATAGCGACGACAGTTGCAATAAATATTGTTGTGCATTTCAACTTCGCCAAATGTACATTGCTCATTAAAAATTGCTGCATTTTGTGTGAAATATCAACATTTAGTGTGCAAGGGAGACAACTGAAGAACTCGCACTGTATATCGCCTTGCTGCGTAACGTAACAATGTTTCCACCTTTCAACGCTGATGCTTGTCTGCTAGTTTTTCGTTTATGTGTGCAGAGGTTTTGTATAGATTGTATTGGCAGCATTGACTTGTTGTGTTAATTTAAGAATGGAAAAAACATACTAAGACATGTAGGCATTGGGCTTGACATTTTATTTGATTTATAAGCAGGGGTTAGCGCGAACGCAGACCCCCACACTAAAAAATAGCGTACCCGAGTAATCCGCATTTGGTATTATCGCAGGGTTCAGCCGGACCTCAGTGCAATGGTTAGGCCTCGACCTGGGGGCACCGCCGTTCCTGATCACGGTAGCCCCTGTACCAGGTAAGTATGCTAGACTTTGCAACAGCATCTTGCTATATACTAAAGTTGCGATTCAATGACTAAAATACCAGGAAATTTGCATATGGGAATTTTTGTGCAAACGGAATACCTAATTGGCATAATTATCTAACGAAAGAACAGAAAATAATAGCGACGACAGTTGCAATAAATATTGTTGTGCATTTCAACTTCGCCAAATGTACATTGCTCATTAAAAATTGCTGCATTTTGTGTGAAATATCAACATTTAGTGTGCAAGGGAGACAACTGAAGAACTCGCACTGTATATCGCCTTGCTGCGTAACGTAACAATGTTTCCACCTTTCAACGCTGATGCTTTTCTGCTAGTTTTTCGTTTATGTGTGCAGAGGTTTTGTATAGATTGTATTGGCAGCATTGACTTGTTGTGTTCATTTAAGAATGGAAAAAAATACTAAGACATGTAGGCATTGGGCTTGACATTTTATTTGATTTATGAGCAGGGGTTAGCGCGAACGCAGACCCCCACACTAAAAAATAGCGTACCCGAGTAATCCGCATTTGGGATTATCGCAGGGTTCAGCCGGACCTCAGTGCAATGGTTAGGCCTCGACCTGGGGGCACCGCCGTTCCTGATCACGGTAGCCCCTGTACCAGGTAAGTATGCTAGACTTTGCAACAGCATCTTGCTATATACTAAAGTTGCGATTCAATGACTAAAATACCAGGAAATTTGCATATGGGAATTTTTGTGCAAACGGAATACCTAATTGGCATAATTATCTAACGAAAGAACAGAAAATTATAGCGACGACAGTTGCAATAAATATTGTTGTGCATTTCAACTTCGCCAAATGTACATTGCTCATTAAAAATTGCTGCATTTTGTGTGAAATATCAACATTTAGTGTGCAAGGGAGACAACTGAAGAACTCGCACTGTATATCGCCTTGCTGCGTAACGTAACAATGTTTCCACCTTTCAACGCTGATGCTTGTCTGCTAATTTTTCGTTTATGTGTGGAGAGGTTTTGTATAGATTGTATTGGCAGCATTGACTTGTTGTGTTCATTTAAGAATGGAAAAAACATACTAAGACATGTAGGCATTGGGCTTGACATTTTATTTGATTTATGAGCAGGGGTTAGCGCGAACGCAGACCCCCACACTAACAATAGCGTACCCGAGTAATCCGCATTTGGGATTATCGCAGGGTTCAGCCGGACCTCAGTGCAATGGTTAGGCCTCGACCTGGGGGCACCGCCGTTCCTGATCACGGTAGCCCCTGTACCAGGTAAGTATGCTAGACTTTGCAACAGCATCTTGCTATATACTAAAGTTGCGATTCAATGACTAAAATACCAGGAAATTTGCATATGGGAATTTTTGTGCAAACGGAATACCTAATTGGCATAGTTATCTAACGAAAGAACAGAAAATTATAGCGACGACAGTTGCAATAAATATTGTTGTGCATTTCAACTTCGCCAAATGTACATTGCTCATTAAAAATTGCTGCATTTTGTGTGAAATATCAACATTTAGTGTGCAAGGGAGACAACTGAAGAACTCGCACTGTATATCGCCTTGCTGCGTAACGTAACAATGTTTCCACCTTTCAACGCTGATGCTTGTCTGCTAGTTTTTCGTTTATGTGTGCAGAGGTTTTGTATAGATTGTATTGGCAGCATTGACTTGTTGTGTTCTTTTAAGAATGGAAAAAACATACTAAGACATGTAGGCATTGGACTTGACATTTTATTTGATTTATGAGCAGGGGTTAGCGCGAACGCAGACCCCCACACTAAAAAATAGCGTACCCGAGTAATCCGCATTTGGGATTATCGCAGGGTTCAGCCGGACCTCAGTGCAATGGTTAGGCCTCGACCTGGGGGCACCGCCGTTCCTGATCACGGTAGCCCCTGTACCAGGTAAGTATGCTAGACTTTGCAACAGCATCTTGCTATATACTAAAGTTGCGATTCAATGACTAAAATACCAGGAAATTTGCATATGGGAATTTTTGTGCAAACGGAATACCTAATTGGCATAGTTATCTAACGAAAGAACAGAAAATTATAGCGACGACAGTTGCAATAAATATTGTTGTGCATTTCAACTTCGCCAAATGTACATTGCTCATTAAAAATTGCTGCATTTTGTGTGAAATATCAACATTTAGTGTGCAAGGGAGACAACTGAAGAACTCGCACTGTATATCGCCTTGCTGCGTAACGTAACAATGTTTCCACCTTTCAACACTGATGCTTGTCTGCTAGTTTTTCGTTTATGTGTGGAGAGGTTTTGTATAGATTGTATTGGCAGCATTGACTTGTTGTGTTCATTTAAGAATGGAAAAAACATACTAAGACATGTAGGCATTGGGCTTGACATTTTATTTGATTTATGAGCAGGGGTTAGCGCGAACGCAGACCCCCACACTAACAATAGCGTACCCGAGTAATCCGCATTTGGGATTATCGCAGGGTTCAGCCGGACCTCAGTGCAAGGGTTAGGCCTCGACCTGGGGGCACCGCCGTTCCTGATCACGGTAGCCCCTGTACCAGGTAAGTATGCTAGACTTTGCAACAGCATCTTGCTATATACTAAAGTTGCGATTCAATGACTAAAATACCAGGAAATTTGCATATGGGAATTTTTGTGCAAACGGAATACCTAATTGGCATAATTATCTAACGAAAGAACAGAAAATTATAGCGACGACAGTTGCAATAAATATTGTTGTGCATTTCAACTTCGCCAAATGTACATTGCTCATTAAAAATTGCTGCATTTTGTGTGAAATATCAACATTTAGTGTGCAAGGGAGACAACTGAAGAACTCGCACTGTATATCGCCTTGCTGCGTAACGTAACAATGTTTCCACCTTTCAACGCTGATGCTTGTCTGCTAATTTTTCGTTTATGTGTGCAGAGGTTTTGTATAGATTTTTTTGGCAGCATTGACTTGTTGTGTTAATTTAAGAATGGAAAATCATACTAAGATATGTAGGCATTGGGCTTGACATTTTATTTGATTTATGAGCAGGGGTTAGCGCGAACGCAGACCCCCACACTAAAAAATAGCGTACCCGAGTAATCCGCATTTGGGATTATCGCAGGGTTCAGCCGGACCTCAGTGCAATGGTTAGGCCTCGACCTGGGGGCACCGCCGTTCCTGATCACGGTAGCCCCTGTACCAGGTAAGTATGCTAGACTTTGCAACAGCATCTTGCTATATACTAAAGTTGCGATTCAATGACTAAAATACCAGGAAATTTGCATATGGGAATTTTTGTGCAAACGGAATACCTAATTGGCATAATTATCTAACGAAAGAACAGAAAATTATAGCGACGACAGTTGCAATAAATATTGTTGTGCATTTCAACTTCGCCAAATGTACATTGCTCATTAAAAATTGCTGCATTTTGTGTGAAATATCAACATTTAGTGTGCAAGGGAGACAACTGAAGAACTCGCACTGTATATCGCCTTGCTGCGTAACGTAACAATGTTTCCACCTTTCAACGCTGATGCTTGTCTGCTAGTTTTTCGTTTATGTGTGCAGAGGTTTTGTATAGATTGTATTGGCAGCATTGACTTGTTGTGTTCATTTAAGAATGGAAAAAACATACTAAGACATGTAGGCATTGGACTTGACATTTTATTTGATTTATGAGCAGGGGTTAGCGCGAACGCAGACCCCCACACTAAAAAATAGCGTACCCGAGTAATCCGCATTTGGGATTATCGCAGGGTTCAGCCGGACCTCAGTGCAATGGTTAGGCCTCGACCTGGGGGCACCGCCGTTCCTGATCACGGTAGCCCCTGTACCAGGTAAGTATGCTAGACTTTGCAACAGCATCTTGCTATATACTAAAGTTGCGATTCAATGACTAAAATACCAGGAAATTTGCATATGGGAATTTTTGTGCAAACGGAATACCTAATTGGCATAGTTATCTAACGAAAGAACAGAAAATTATAGCGACGACAGTTGCAATAAATATTGTTGTGCATTTCAACTTCGCCAAATGTACATTGCTCATTAAAAATTGCTGCATTTTGTGTGAAATATCAACATTTAGTGTGCAAGGGAGACAACTGAAGAACTCGCACTGTATATCGCCTTGCTGCGTAACGTAACAATGTTTCCACCTTTCAACGCTGATGCTTGTCTGCTAGTTTTTCGTTTATGTGTGCAGAGGTTTTGTATAGATTGTATTGGCAGCATTGACTTGTTGTGTTCATTTAAGAATGGAAAAAACATACTAAGACATGTAGGCATTGGGCTTGACATTTTATTTGATTTATGAGCAGGGGTTAGCGCGAACGCAGACCCCCACACTAAAACATAGCGTACCCGAGTAATCCGCATTTGGGATTATCGCAGGGTTCAGCCGGACCTCAGTGCAATGGTTAGGCCTCGACCTGGGGGCACCGCCGTTCCTGATCACGGTAGCCCCTGTACCAGGTAAGTATGCTAGACTTTGCAACAGCATCTTGCTATATACTAAAGTTGCGATTCAATGACTAAAATACCAGGAAATTTGCATATGGGAATTTTTGTGCAAACGGAATACCTAATTGGCATAATTATCTAACGAAAGAACAGAAAATTATAGCGACGACAGTTGCAATAAATATTGTTGTGCATTTCAACTTCGCCAAATCTACATTGCTCATTAAAAATTGCTGCATTTTGTGTGAAATATCAACATTTAGTGTGCAAGGGAGACAACTGAAGAACTCGCACTGTATATCGCCTTGCTGCGTAACGTAACAATGTTTCCACCTTTCAACGCTGATGCTTGTCTGCTAGTTTTTCGTTTATGTGTGCAGAGGTTTTGTATAGATTGTATTGGCAGCATTGACTTGTTGTGTTCATTTAAGAATGGAAAAAACATACTAAGACATGTAGGCATTGGGCTTGACATTTTATTTGATTTATAAGCAGGGGTTAGCGCGAACGCAGACCCCCACACTAAAAAATAGCGTACCCGAGTAATCCGCATTTGGGATTATCGCAGGGTTCAGCCGGACCTCAGTGCAATGGTTAGGCCTCGACCTGGGGGCACCGCCGTTCCTGATCACGGTAGCCCCTGTACCAGGTAAGTATGCTAGACTTTGCAACAGCATCTTGCTATATACTAAAGTTGCGATTCAATGACTAAAATACCAGGAAATTTGCATATGGGAATTTTTGTGCAAACGGAATACCTAATTGGCATAATTATCTAACGAAAGAACAGAAAATTATAGCGACGACAGTTGCAATGAATATTGTTGTGCATTTCAACTTCACCAAATGTACATTGCTCATTAAAAATTGCTGCATTTTGTGTGAAATATCAACATTTAGTGTGCAAGGGAGACAACTGAAGAACTCGCACTGTATATCGCCTTGCTGCGTAACGTAACAATGTTTCCACCTTTCAACGCTGATGCTTGTCTGCTAGTTTTTCGTTTATGTGTGGAGAGGTTTTGTATAGATTGTATTGGCAGCATTGATTGTTGTGTTCATTTAAGAATGGAAAAAACATACTAAGATATGTAGGCATTGGGCTTGACATTTTATTTGATTTATGAGCAGGGGTTAGCGCGAACGCAGACCCCCACACTAAAAAATAGCGTACCCGAGTAATCCGCATTTGGGATTATCGCAGGGTTCAGCCGGACCTCAGTGCAATGGTTAGGCCTCGACCTGGGGGCACCGCCGTTCCTGATCACGGTAGCCCCTGTACCAGGTAAGTATGCTAGACTTTGCAACAGCATCTTGCTATATACTAAAGTTGCGATTCAATGACTAAAATACCAGGAAATTTGCATATGGGAATTTTTGTGCAAACGGAATACCTAATTGGCATAATTATCTAACGAAAGAACAGAAAATTATAGCGACGACAGTTGCAATAAATATTGTTGTGCATTTCAACTTCGCCAAATCTACATTGCTCATTAAAAATTGCTGCATTTTGTGTGAAATATCAACATTTAGTGTGCAAGGGAGACAACTGAAGAACTCGCACTGTATATCGCCTTGCTGCGTAACGTAACAATGTTTCCACCTTTCAACGCTGATGCTTGTCTGCTAGTTTTTCGTTTATGTGTGCAGAGGTTTTGTATAGATTGTATTGGCAGCATTGACTTGTTGTGTTCATTTAAGAATGGAAAAAACATACTAAGACATGTAGGCATTGGGCTTGACATTTAATTTGATTTATAAGCAGGGGTTAGCGCGAACGCAGACCCCCACACTAAAAAATAGCGTACCCGAGTAATCCGCATTTGGGATTATCGCAGGGTTCAGCCGGACCTCAGTGCAATGGTTAGGCCTCGACCTGGGGGCACCGCCGTTCCTGATCACGGTAGCCCCTGTACCAGGTAAGTATGCTAGACTTTGCAACAGCATCTTGCTATATACTAAAGTTGCGATTCAATGACTAAAATACCAGGAAATTTGCATATGGGAATTTTTGTGCAAACGGAATACCTAATTGGCATAATTATCTAACGAAAGAACAGAAAAGCGACGACAGTTGCAATAAATATTGTTGTGCATTTCAACTTCGCCAAATGTACATTGCTCATTAAAAATTGCTGCATTTTGTGTGAAATATCAACATTTAGTGTGCAAGGGAGACAACTGAAGAACTCGCACTGTATATCGCCTTGCTGCGTAACGTAACAATGTTTCCACCTTTCAACGCTGATGCTTGTCTGCTAGTTTTTCGTTTATGTGTGGAGAGGTTTTGTATAGATTGTATTGGCAGCATTGACTTGTTGTGTTCATTTAAGAATGGAAATAAATACTAAGACATGTAGGCATTGGGCTTGACATTTTATTTGATTTATAAGCAGGGGTTAGCGCGAACGCAGACCCCCACACTAAAAAATAGCGTACCCGAGTAATCCGCATTTGGGATTATCGCAGGGTTCAGCCGGACCTCAGTGCAATGGTTAGGCCTCGACCTGGGGGCACCGCCGTTCCTGATCACGGTAGCCCCTGTACCAGGTAAGTATGCTAGACTTTGCAACAGCATCTTGCTATATACTAAAGTTGCGATTCAATGACTAAAATACCAGGAAATTTGCATATGGGAATTTTTGTGCAAACGGAATACCTAATTGGCATAATTATCTAACGAAAGAACAGAAAATTATAGCGACGACAGTTGCAATGAATATTGTTGTGCATTTCAACTTCACCAAATGTACATTGCTCATTAAAAATTGCTGCATTTTGTGTGAAATATCAACATTTAGTGTGCAAGGGAGACAACTGAAGAACTCGCACTGTATATCGCCTTGCTGCGTAACGTAACAATGTTTCCACCTTTCAACGCTGATGCTTGTCTGCTAGTTTTTCGTTTATGTGTGGAGAGGTTTTGTATAGATTGTATTGGCAGCATTGATTGTTGTGTTCATTTAAGAATGGAAAAAACATACTAAGATATGTAGGCATTGGGCTTGACATTTTATTTGATTTATGAGCAGGGGTTAGCGCGAACGCAGACCCCCACACTAAAAAATAGCGTACCCGAGTAATCCGCATTTGGGATTATCGCAGGGTTCAGCCGGACCTCAGTGCAATGGTTAGGCCTCGACCTGGGGGCACCGCCGTTCCTGATCACGGTAGCCCCTGTACCAGGTAAGTATGCTAGACTTTGCAACAGCATCTTGCTATATACTAAAGTTGCGATTCAATGACTAAAATACCAGGAAATTTGCATATGGGAATTTTTGTGCAAACGGAATACCTAATTGGCATAGTTATCTAACGAAAGAACAGAAAATTATAGCGACGACAGTTGCAATAAATATTGTTGTGCATTTCAACTTCGCCAAATGTACATTGCTCATTAAAAATTGCTGCATTTTGTGTGAAATATCAACATTTAGTGTGCAAGGGAGACAACTGAAGAACTCGCACTGTATATCGCCTTGCTGCGTAACGTAACAATGTTTCCACCTTTCAACGCTGATGCTTGTCTGCTAGTTTTTCGTTTATGTGTGCAGAGGTTTTGTATAGATTGTATTGGCAGCATTGACTTGTTGTGTTCATTTAAGAATGGAAAAAACATACTAAGACATGTAGGCATTGGACTTGACATTTTATTTGATTTATGAGCAGGGGTTAGCGCGAACGCAGACCCCCACACTAAAAAATAGCGTACCCGAGTAATCCGCATTTGGGATTATCGCAGGGTTCAGCCGGACCTCAGTGCAATGGTTAGGCCTCGACCTGGGGGCACCGCCGTTCCTGATCACGGTAGCCCCTGTACCAGGTAAGTATGCTAGACTTTGCAACAGCATCTTGCTATATACTAAAGTTGCGATTCAATGACTAAAATACCAGGAAATTTGCATATGGGAATTTTTGTGCAAACGGAATACCTAATTGGCATAGTTATCTAACGAAAGAACAGAAAATTATAGCGACGACAGTTGCAATAAATATTGTTGTGCATTTCAACTTCGCCAAATGTACATTGCTCATTAAAAATTGCTGCATTTTGTGTGAAATATCAACATTTAGTGTGCAAGGGAGACAACTGAAGAACTCGCACTGTATATCGCCTTGCTGCGTAACGTAACAATGTTTCCACCTTTCAACGCTGATGCTTGTCTGCTAGTTTTTCGTTTATGTGTGCAGAGGTTTTGTATAGATTGTATTGGCAGCATTGACTTGTTGTGTTCATTTAAGAATGGAAAAAACATACTAAGACATGTAGGCATTGGGCTTGACATTTTATTTGATTTATGAGCAGGGGTTAGCGCGAACGCAGACCCCCACACTAAAACATAGCGTACCCGAGTAATCCGCATTTGGGATTATCGCAGGGTTCAGCCGGACCTCAGTGCAATGGTTAGGCCTCGACCTGGGGGCACCGCCGTTCGTGATCACGGTAGCCCCTGTACCAGGTAAGTATGCTAGACTTTGCAACAGCATCTTGCTATATACTAAAGTTGCGATTCAATGACTAAAATACCAGGAAATTTGCATATGGGAATTTTTGTGCAAACGGAATACCTAATTGGCATAGTTATCTAACGAAAGAACAGAAAATTATAGCGACGACAGTTGCAATAAATATTGTTGTGCATTTCAACTTCGCCAAATGTACATTGCTCATTAAAAATTGCTGCATTTTGTGTGAAATATCAACATTTAGTGTGCAAGGGAGACAACTGAAGAACTCGCACTCTATATCGCCTTGCTGCGTAACGTAACAATGTTTCCACCTTTCAACGCTGATGCTTGTCTGCTAGTTTTTCGTTTATGTGTGCAGAGGTTTTGTATAGATTGTATTGGCAGCATTGACTTGTTGTGTTAATTTAAGAATGGAAAAAACATACTAAGACATGTAGGCATTGGGCTTGACATTTTATTTGATTTATAAGCAGGGGTTAGCGCGAACGCAGACCCCCACACTAAAAAATAGCGTACCCGAGTAATCCGCATTTGGTATTATCGCAGGGTTCAGCCGGACCTCAGTGCAATGGTTAGGCCTCGACCTGGGGGCACCGCCGTTCCTGATCACGGTAGCCCCTGTACCAGGTAAGTATGCTAGACTTTGCAACAGCATCTTGCTATATACTAAAGTTGCGATTCAATGACTAAAATACCAGGTAATTTGCAAATGGGAATTTTTGTGCAAACGGAATACCTAATTGGCATAATTATCTAACGAAAGAACAGAAAATAATAGCGACGACAGTTGCAATAAATATTGTTGTGCATTTCAACTTCACCAAATGTACATTGCTCATTAAAAATTGCTGCATTTTGTGTGAAATATCAACATTTAGTGTGCAAGGGAGACAACTGAAGAACTCGCACTGTATATCGCCTTGCTGCGTAACGTAACAATGTTTCCACCTTTCAACGCTGATGCTTTTCTGCTAGTTTTTCGTTTATGTGTGGAGAGGTTTTGTATAGATTGTATTGGCAGCATTGACTTGTTGTGTTCATTTAAGAATGGAAAAAAATACTAAGACATGTAGGCATTGGGCTTGACATTTTATTTGATTTATGAGCAGGGGTTAGCGCGAACGCAGACCCCCACACTAAAAAATAGCGTACCCGAGTAATCCGCATTTGGGATTATCGCAGGGTTCAGCCGGACCTCAGTGCAATGGTTAGGCCTCGACCTGGGGGCACCGCCGTTCCTGATCACGGTAGCCCCTGTACCAGGTAAGTATGCTAGACTTTGCAACAGCATCTTGCTATATACTAAAGTTGCGATTCAATGACTAAAATACCAGGAAATTTGCATATGGGAATTTTTGTGCAAACGGAATACCTAATTGGCATAATTATCTAACGAAAGAACAGAAAATTATAGCGACGACAGTTGCAATAAATATTGTTGTGCATTTCAACTTCGCCAAATGTACATTGCTCATTAAAAATTGCTGCATTTTGTGTGAAATATCAACATTTAGTGTGCAAGGGAGACAACTGAAGAACTCGCACTGTATATCGCCTTGCTGCGTAACGTAACAATGTTTCCACCTTTCAACGCTGATGCTTGTCTGCTAATTTTTCGTTTATGTGTGGAGAGGTTTTGTATAGATTGTATTGGCAGCATTGACTTGTTGTGTTCATTTAAGAATGGAAAAAACATACTAAGACATGTAGGCATTGGGCTTGACATTTTATTTGATTTATGAGCAGGGGTTAGCGCGAACGCAGACCCCCACACTAACAATAGCGTACCCGAGTAATCCGCATTTGGGATTATCGCAGGGTTCAGCCTGACCTCAGTGCAAGGGTTAGGCCTCGACCTGGGGGCACCGCCGTTCCTGATCACGGTAGCCCCTGTACCAGGTAAGTATGCTAGACTTTGCAACAGCATCTTGCTATATACTAAAGTTGCGATTCAATGACTAAAATACCAGGAAATTTGCATATGGGAATTTTTGTGCAAACGGAATACCTAATTGGCATAATTATCTAAGGAAAGAACAGAAAATTATAGCGACGACAGTTGCAATAAATATTGTTGTGCATTTCAACTTCGCCAAATGTACATTGCTCATTAAAAATTGCTGCATTTTGTGTGAAATATCAACATTTAGTGTGCAAGGGAGACAACTGAAGAACTCGCACTGTATATCGCCTTGCTGCGTAACGTAACAATGTTTCCACCTTTCAACGCTGATGCTTGTCTGCTAATTTTTCGTTTATGTGTGCAGAGGTTTTGTATAGATTGTATTGGCAGCATTGACTTGTTGTGTTCATTTAAGAATGGAAAAAACATACTAAGACATGTAGGCATTGGACTTGACATTTTATTTGATTTATGAGCAGGGGTTAGCGCGAACGCAGACCCCCACACTAAAAAATAGCGTACCCGAGTAATCCGCATTTGGGATTATCGCAGGGTTCAGCCGGACCTCAGTGCAATGGTTAGGCCTCGACCTGGGGGCACCGCCGTTCCTGATCACGGTAGCCCCTGTACCAGGTAAGTATGCTAGACTTTGCAACAGCATCTTGCTATATACTAAAGTTGCGATTCAATGACTAAAATACCAGGAAATTTGCATATGGGAATTTTTGTGCAAACGGAATACCTAATTGGCATAGTTATCTAACGAAAGAACAGAAAATTATAGCGACGACAGTTGCAATAAATATTGTTGTGCATTTCAACTTCGCCAAATGTACATTGCTCATTAAAAATTGCTGCATTTTGTGTGAAATATCAACATTTAGTGTGCAAGGGAGACAACTGAAGAACTCGCACTGTATATCGCCTTGCTGCGTAACGTAACAATGTTTCCACCTTTCAACGCTGATGCTTGTCTGCTAGTTTTTCGTTTATGTGTGCAGAGGTTTTGTATAGATTGTATTGGCAGCATTGACTTGTTGTGTTCATTTAAGAATGGAAAAAACATACTAAGACATGTAGGCATTGGGCTTGACATTTTATTTGATTTATGAGCAGGGGTTAGCGCGAACGCAGACCCCCACACTAAAACATAGCGTACCCGAGTAATCCGCATTTGGGATTATCGCAGGGTTCAGCCGGACCTCAGTGCAATGGTTAGGCCTCGACCTGGGGGCACCGCCGTTCGTGATCACGGTAGCCCCTGTACCAGGTAAGTATGCTAGACTTTGCAACAGCATCTTGCTATATACTAAAGTTGCGATTCAATGACTAAAATACCAGGAAATTTGCATATGGGAATTTTTGTGCAAATGGAATACCTAATTGGCATAGTTATCTAACGAAAGAACAGAAAATTATAGCGACGACAGTTGCAATAAATATTGTTGTGCATTTCAACTTCGCCAAATCTACATTGCTCATTAAAAATTGCTGCATTTTGTGTGAAATATCAACATTTAGTGTGCAAGGGAGACAACTGAAGAACTCGCACTGTATATCGCCTTGCTGCGTAACGTAACAATGTTTCCACCTTTCAACGCTGATGCTTGTCTGCTAGTTTTTCGTTTATGTGTGCAGAGGTTTTGTATAGATTGTATTGGCAGCATTGACTTGTTGTGTTCATTTAAGAATGGAAAAAACATACTAAGACATGTAGGCATTGGGCTTGACATTTTATTTGATTTATAAGCAGGGGTTAGCGCGAACGCAGACCCCCACACTAAAAAATAGCGTACCCGAGTAATCCGCATTTGGTATTATCGCAGGGTTCAGCCGGACCTCAGTGCAATGGTTAGGCCTCGACCTGGGGGCACCGCCGTTCCTGATCACGGTAGCCCCTGTACCAGGTAAGTATGCTAGACTTTGCAACAGCATCTTGCTATATACTAAAGTTGCGATTCAATGACTAAAATACCAGGTAATTTGCATATGGGAATTTTTGTGCAAACGGAATACCTAATTGGCATAATTATCTAACGAAAGAACAGAAAATAATAGCGACGACAGTTGCAATAAATATTGTTGTGCATTTCAACTTCACCAAATGTACATTGCTCATTAAAAATTGCTGCATTTTGTGTGAAATATCAACATTTAGTGTGCAAGGGAGACAACTGAAGAACTCGCACTGTATATCGCCTTGCTGCGTAACGTAACAATGTTTCCACCTTTCAACGCTGATGCTTTTCTGCTAGTTTTTCGTTTATGTGTGGAGAGGTTTTGTATAGATTGTATTGGCAGCATTGACTTGTGTTCATTTAAGAATGGAAAAAAATACTAAGACATGTAGGCATTGGGCTTGACATTTTATTTGATTTATGAGCAGGGGTTAGCGCGAACGCAGACCCCCACACTAAAAAATAGCGTACCCGAGTAATCCGCATTTGGGATTATCGCAGGGTTCAGCCGGACCTCAGTGCAATGGTTAGGCCTCGACCTGGGGGCACCGCCGTTCGTGATCACGGTAGCCCCTGTACCAGGTAAGTATGCTAGACTTTGCAACAGCATCTTGCTATATACTAAAGTTGCGATTCAATGACTAAAATACCAGGAAATTTGCATATGGGAATTTTTGTGCAAATGGAATACCTAATTGGCATAGTTATCTAACGAAAGAACAGAAAATTATAGCGACGACAGTTGCAATAAATATTGTTGTGCATTTCAACTTCGCCAAATGTACATTGCTCATTAAAAATTGCTGCATTTTGTGTGAAATATCAACATTTAGTGTGCAAGGGAGACAACTGAAGAACTCGCACTGTATATCGCCTTGCTGCGTAACGTAACAATGTTTCCACCTTTCAACGCTGATGCTTGTCTGCTAGTTTTTCGTTTATGTGTGCAGAGGTTTTGTATAGATTGTATTGGCAGCATTGACTTGTTGTGTTCATTTAAGAATGGAAAAAACATACTAAGACATGTAGGCATTGGGCTTGACATTTTATTTGATTTATAAGCAGGGGTTAGCGCGAACGCAGACCCCCACACTAAAAAATAGCGTACCCGAGTAATCCGCATTTGGTATTATCGCAGGGTTCAGCCGGACCTCAGTGCAATGGTTAGGCCTCGACCTGGGGGCACCGCCGTTCCTGATCACGGTAGCCCCTGTACCAGGTAAGTATGCTAGACTTTGCAACAGCATCTTGCTATATACTAAAGTTGCGATTCAATGACTAAAATACCAGGTAATTTGCATATGGGAATTTTTGTGCAAACGGAATACCTAATTGGCATAATTATCTAACGAAAGAACAGAAAATAATAGCGACGACAGTTGCAATAAATATTGTTGTGCATTTCAACTTCACCAAATGTACATTGCTCATTAAAAATTGCTGCATTTTGTGTGAAATATCAACATTTAGTGTGCAAGGGAGACAACTGAAGAACTCGCACTGTATATCGCCTTGCTGCGTAACGTAACAATGTTTCCACCTTTCAACGCTGATGCTTTTCTGCTAGTTTTTCGTTTATGTGTGGAGAGGTTTTGTATAGATTGTATTGGCAGCATTGACTTGTGTTCATTTAAGAATGGAAAAAAATACTAAGACATGTAGGCATTGGGCTTGACATTTTATTTGATTTATGAGCAGGGGTTAGCGCGAACGCAGACCCCCACACTAAAAAATAGCGTACCCGAGTAATCCGCATTTGGGATTATCGCAGGGTTCAGCCGGACCTCAGTGCAATGGTTAGGCCTCGACCTGGGGGCACCGCCGTTCCTGATCACGGTAGCCCCTGTACCAGGTAAGTATGCTAGACTTTGCAACAGCATCTTGCTATATACTAAAGTTGCGATTCAATGACTAAAATACCAGGAAATTTGCATATGGGAATTTTTGTGCAAACGGAATACCTAATTGGCATAATTATCTAACGAAAGAACAGAAAATTATAGCGACGACAGTTGCAATAAATATTGTTGTGCATTTCAACTTCGCCAAATATACATTGCTCATTAAAAATTGCTGCATTTTGTGTGAAATATCAACATTTAGTGTGCAAGGGAGACAACTGAAGAACTCGCACTGTATATCGCCTTGCTGCGTAACGTAACAATGTTTCCACCTTTCAACGCTGATGCTTGTCTGCTAATTTTTCGTTTATGTGTGGAGAGGTTTTGTATAGATTGTATTGGCAGCATTGACTTGTTGTGTTCATTTAAGAATGGAAAAAACATACTAAGACATGTAGGCATTGGGCTTGACATTTTATTTGATTTATGAGCAGGGGTTAGCGCGAACGCAGACCCCCACACTAACAATAGCGTACCCGAGTAATCCGCATTTGGGATTATCGCAGGGTTCAGCCGGACCTCAGTGCAAGGGTTAGGCCTCGACCTGGGGGCACCGCCGTTCCTGATCACGGTAGCCCCTGTACCAGGTAAGTATGCTAGACTTTGCAACAGCATCTTGCTATATACTAAAGTTGCGATTCAATGACTAAAATACCAGGAAATTTGCATATGGGAATTTTTGTGCAAACGGAATACCTAATTGGCATAATTATCTAAGGAAAGAACAGAAAATTATAGCGACGACAGTTGCAATAAATATTGTTGTGCATTTCAACTTCGCCAAATGTACATTGCTCATTAAAAATTGCTGCATTTTGTGTGAAATATCAACATTTAGTGTGCAAGGGAGACAACTGAAGAACTCGCACTGTATATCGCCTTGCTGCGTAACGTAACAATGTTTCCACCTTTCAACGCTGATGCTTGTCTGCTAATTTTTCGTTTATGTGTGCAGAGGTTTTGTATAGATTGTATTGGCAGCATTGACTTGTTGTGTTAATTTAAGAATGGAAAATCATACTAAGATATGTAGGCATTGGGCTTGACATTTTATTTGATTTATGAGCAGGGGTTAGCGCGAACGCAGACCCCCACACTAAAAAATAGCGTACCCGAGTAATCCGCATTTGGGATTATCGCAGGGTTCAGCCGGACCTCAGTGCAATGGTTAGGCCTCGACCTGGGGGCACCGCCGTTCCTGATCACGGTAGCCCCTGTACCAGGTAAGTATGCTAGACTTTGCAACAGCATCTTGCTATATACTAAAGTTGCGATTCAATGACTAAAATACCAGGAAATTTGCATATGGGAATTTTTGTGCAAACGGAATACCTAATTGGCATAGTTATCTAACGAAAGAACAGAAAATTATAGCGACGACAGTTGCAATAAATATTGTTGTGCATTTCAACTTCGCCAAATGTACATTGCTCATTAAAAATTGCTGCATTTTGTGTGAAATATCAACATTTAGTGTGCAAGGGAGACAACTGAAGAACTCGCACTGTATATCGCCTTGCTGCGTAACGTAACAATGTTTCCACCTTTCAACGCTGATGCTTGTCTGCTAGTTTTTCGTTTATGTGTGGAGAGGTTTTGTATAGATTGTATTGGCAGCAATTTCCTGGTATTTTAGTCATTGAATCGCAACTTTAGTATATAGCAAGATGCTGTTGCAAAGTCTAGCATACTTACCTGGTACAGGGGCTACCGTGATCAGGAACGGCGGTGCCCCCAGGTCGAGGCCTAACCATTGCACTGAGGTCCGGCTGAACCCTGCGATAATCCCAAATGCGGATTACTCGGGTACGCTTTTTTTTAGTGTGGGGGTCTGCGTTCGCGCTAATCCCTGCTCATAAATCAAATAAAATGTCAAGCCCAATGCCTACATGTCTTAGTATGTTTTTTCCATTCTTAAATGAACACAACAAGTCAATGCTGCCAATACAATCTATACAAAACCTCTGCACACATAAACGAAAAACTAGCAGACAAGCATCAGCGTTGAAAGGTGGAAACATTGTTACGTTACGCAGCAAGGCGATATACAGTGCGAGTTCTTCAGTTGTCTCCCTTGCACACTAAATGTTGATATTTCACACAAAATGCAGCAATTTTTAATGAGCAATGTACATTTGGCGAAGTTGAAATGCACAACAATATTTATTGCAACTGTCGTCGCTATAATTTTCTGTTCTTTCGTTAGATAACTATGCCAATTAGGTATTCCGTTTGCACAAAAATTCCCATATGCAAATTTCCTGGTATTTTAGTCATTGAATCGCAACTTTAGTATATAGCAAGATGCTGTTGCAAAGTCTAGCATACTTACCTGGTACAGGGGCTACCGTGATCAGGAACGGCGGTGCCCCCAGGTCGAGGCCTAACCATTGCACTGAGGTCCGGCTGAACCCTGCGATAATCCCAAATGCGGATTACTCGGGTACGCTATTTTTTAGTGTGGGGGTCTGCGTTCGCGCTAACCCCTGCTCATAAATTAAATAAAATGTCAAGCCCAATGCCTACATGTCTTAGTATTTTTTTCCATTCTTAAATGAACACAACAAGTCAATGCTGCCAATACAATCTATACAAAACCTCTGCACACATAAACGAAAAACTAGCAGACAAGCATCAGCGTTGAAAGGTGGAAACATTGTTACGTTACGCAGCAAGGCGATATACAGTGCGAGTTCTTCAGTTGTCTCCCTTGCACACTAAATGTTGATATTTCACACAAAATGCAGCAATTTTTAATGAGCAATGTACATTTGGCGAAGTTGAAATGCACAACAATATTTATTGCAACTGTCGTCGCTATAATTTTCTGTTCTTTCGTTGGATAATTATGCCAATTAGGTATTCCGTTTGCACAAAAATTCCCATATGCAAATTTCCTGGTATTTTAGTCATTGAATCGCAACTTTAGTATATAGCAAGATGCTGTTGCAAAGTCTAGCATACTTACCTGGTACAGGGGCTACCGTGATCAGGAACGGCGGTGCCCCCAGGTCGAGGCCTAACCATTGCACTGAGGTCCGGCTGAACCCTGCGATAATCCCAAATGCGGATTACTCGGGTACGCTATTTTTTAGTGTGGGGGTCTGCGTTCGCGCTAACCCCTGCTCATAAATCAAATAAAATGTCAAGCCCAATGCCTACATATCTTAGTATGTTTTTTCCATTCTTAAATTAACACAACAAGTCAATGCTGCCAATACAATCTATACAAAACCTCTCCACACATAAACGAAAAACTAGCAGACAAGCATCAGCGTTGAAAGGTGGAAACATTGTTACGTTACGCAGCAAGGCGATATACAGTGCGAGTTCTTCAGTTGTCTCCCTTGCACACTAAATGTTGATATTTCACACAAAATGCAGTAATTTTTAATGAGCAATGTACATTTGGCGAAGTTGAAATGCACAACAATATTTATTGCAACTGTCGTCGCTATAATTTTCTGTTCTTTCGTTGGATTATTATGCCAATTAGGTATTCCGTTTGCACAAAAATTCCCATATGCAAATTTCCTGGTATTTTAGTCATTGAATCGCAACTTTAGTATATAGCAAGATGCTGTTGCAAAGTCTAGTGTGGGGGTCTGCGTTCGCGCTAACCCCTGCTCATAAATCAAATAAAATGTCAAGCCCAATGCCTACATATCTTAGTATGTTTTTTCCATTCTTAAATTAACACAACAAGTCAATGCTGCCAATACAATCTATACAAAACCTCTCCACACATAAACGAAAAACTAGCAGACAAGCATCAGCGTTGAAAGGTGGAAACATTGTTACGTTACGCAGCAAGGCGATATACAGTGCGAGTTCTTCAGTTGTCTCCCTTGCACACTAAATGTTGATATTTCACACAAAATGCAGCAATTTTTAATGAGCAATGTACATTTGGTGAAGTTGAAATGCACAACAATATTCATTGCAACTGTCGTCGCTATAATTTTCTGTTCTTTCGTTAGATAATTATGCCAATTAGGTATTCCGTTTGCACAAAAATTACCATATGCAAATTTCCTGGTATTTTAGTCATTGAATCGCAACTTTAGTATATAGCAAGATGCTGTTGCAAAGTCTAGCATACTTACCTGGTACAGGGGCTACCGTGATCAGGAACGGCGGTGCCCCCAGGTCGAGGCCTAACCATTGCACTGAGGTCCGGCTGAACCCTGCGATAATCCCAAATGCGGATTACTCGGGTACGCTATTTTTTAGTGTGGGGGTCTGCGTTCGCGCTAACCCCTGCTCATAAATCAAATAAAATGTCAAGCCCAATGCCTACATGTCTTAGTATTTTTTTCCATTCTTAAATGAACACAACAAGTCAATGCTGCCAATACAATCTATACAAAACCTCTCCACACATAAACGAAAAACTAGCAGAAAAGCATCAGCGTTGAAAGGTGGAAACATTGTTACGTTACGCAGCAAGGCGATAAACAGTGTGAGTTCTTCAGTTGTCTCCCTTGCACACTAAATGTTGATATTTCACACAAAATGCAGCAATTTTTAATGAGCAATGTACATTTGGCGAAGTTGAAATGCACAACAATATTTATTGCAACTGTCGTCGCTATAATTTTCTGTTCTTTCGTTAGATAATTATGCCAATTAGGTATTCCGTTTGCACAAAAATTCCCATATGCAAATTTCCTGGTATTTTAGTCATTGAATCGCAACTTAAGTATATAGCAAGATGCTGTTGCAAAGTCTAGCATACTTACCTGGTACAGGGGCTACCGTGATCAGGAACGGCGGTGCCCCCAGGTCGAGGCCTAACCATTGCACTGAGGTCCGGCTGAACCCTGCGATAATCCCAAATGCGGATGACTCGGGTACGCTATTTTTTAGTGTGGGGGTCTGCGTTCGCGCTAACCCCTGCTCATAAATCAAATAAAATGTCAAGCCCAATGCCTACATGTCTTAGTATGTTTTTTCCATTCTTAAATGAACACAACAAGTCAATGCTGCCAATACAATCTATACAAAACCTCTGCGCACACATAAACGAAAAACTAGCAGACAAGCATCAGCGTTGAAAGGTGGAAACATTGTTACGTTACGCAGCAAGGCGATATACAGTGCGAGTTCTTCAGTTGTCTCCCTTGCACACTAAATGTTGATATTTCACACAAAATGCAGCAATTTTTAATGAGCAATGTACATTTGGCGAAGTTGAAATGCACAACAATATTTATTGCAACTGTCGTCGCTATAATTTTCTGTTCTTTCGTTAGATAATTATGCCAATTAGGTATTCCGTTTGCACAAAAATTCCCATATGCAAATTTCCTGGTATTTTAGTCATTGAATCGCAACTTAAGTATATAGCAAGATGCTGTTGCAAAGTCTAGCATACAGATCTCGTCTTAGCCAGTGTAACTCTTTCACTCAGCCTTGATGACAAGCATTCAATTTAAGCGGGCAATCACCGTGTCCCGTCACCCAAAATTCCTATCAGGGACTTTGATGATTGAATCATCAAGATCCCCCGCGTCTGATGTCACGTGATCTTGTCACGAAAACCCACGAGGATCGACCGCTGTTCGTCATCGCGACCCTCGATGATCCAGACCCCGATAAGGTCCGCTTACCGTACCTGTGCTGAAGTATCGTAGATGAAAATTTACACTAATACCGGATATAATTCAAGATGGAAAATTATATCTATATTTGTTTTAATATTCGTCTATTTGTCAGTATCATATTTTAATGTTATCGCGTGATTTTTTGTGAACTAATACCTTATGTATCCATCATGGAGAGGGATTAATGAGTTGATAGAATTGGTAACTTGTTTAGCCTTTCGTTCAAACAATCAAATTTCGTTAATCCACACATTGTACATTTGATCTCCGTTGACGTCGTAGACTGCTTCAACTGTCATTTAGCCATTTTGTTTATCACGCCGTTTACACAGTATCGAGACGGCTACATACGCTGCGTATTACACGTACATTATCAATCCTAATATGTATTTGAATATCGTGTGTTTATTTGCATTCCTGACTATACATTATATCTTATTAAAGTTTAATTTATTGTTTATAATGGGTCAAATATCCACTGTATGTTTTTCACTTTGCAGTCGGACCCGATTTACGAGAACTCTACATTATGTTAGTAATTCATATACCGTATTTTTCTATGTTAAGATTGTTAATGTCTGTGGAAAACGGATGTGTTATATAATTTACAGTCATAAACGGAAAAAGAGCACATGTACCATGTAAGTATATCATATATATATTATGGGGGGGGGGGGGAAACATAGCAATAATAATATAACAGAAAGATTATTAAAATAAGGCGCAATCAATCTTGAAAATATTAAATTATACTCAAAAAGGAGGTTGGTCAAGATGACCGAACGTATGCGATATTGCACGAGTTATCTCCACGGGTTTGTAGTGACAAGGTTTCCAAATTACAGATCAGAAAGTAACAGTCTAGTATATTATTTTCAAAAATAGTCATATAAAAAAAAAACTTAAAAAAACACACACAAATATCAGCTTCACTTTAAGCTAATATACCGTATACATAACATATAGTTTACTTGAACAAGTCATTTCTTGCAAGAGAAGAGAAAATCATGAGAACTTCGTGTTTGTCTTAACAAAATGTCTCTTTCATGTTTGATTAAGAGATATGAAGATTACCAGAAAAATGCCTTTCATAAAAGTAAAATGACGACACACATACAAACGCAGGTAATGAACTATTAATTGGAAAAAATGCAAATGAAGTTAAGCAGTTGTTCTATAGTAAAAATGTAAATATATGGATTGAAAGTCATTTTTTTAAACTTTCATAGTGCTATGAAAGGTCAGCCGTTACATCCATATTGAATGAAGCCCGCAAGTACATTTTCACTTGGTCCCTAAGATTGAAACATTTCCTGTAGTTTCATTGAAATTTGTTCAGTGTTGAGATTTCCGGACAAAATGTTACACAAAAAAACATACAGTGAAACCTCGCTTAAAGACCACCTCAGAATTAAGACCACCTCGCTATTAAGACCACTTCATTTCAGTCCCAAAAAATTATTTTATATATCTTTGTATTTTAAGCTTCAACATTGAGACCACCTCACTATTAAGACCACCTTGCTATTAAGACCAGTTTTGAAAAGTCCCAAATACCACCTTTGCACGAAGTTTCACCTCACTACTCAGACCACCGACCAAACACAAAGTCACTTGGTGTGTATTCCACTGTGTACACCTGTCAAGTACGTGTACGATCAGTAAGCTGTATTTTGGTGTCCGATTGGCTAATTATAACAGTTATAACTACTGTGTGTTTAACGATATTAAGCTTATATCTTAGTTAATTGGTCACGAAAACATGTCAAAATGTGGATTAAAGAGAAATCTGTCTGCATGGTCTCCTCGGTATTAAGACTATTAAGACCACTAAGAGAGGTTTCACTGTGTTGTTTAGTGACCGGGTAACCATGGCAACCGAAACTTCTGAAGAAAAACCTGCATGGACATCTACACCTGGTGCCTACCATTCCTGTGTAATATTATTGAAATAGGTTCACAAGTTTAGGAGATCTTCGCACAAGTTACTGTTGACGACATCTAACAGACCCCTAAAATGTCCTTTATGGGCCCAGATTTGCTGTAGTATCACTGCACAGTACAAAGACAACATGATAAAGGTGTATGAATCTCTAAGCTGAAACAATAACACGGACAGGTCAGCAAGGGCCCCGTCTTGTGACGAATTATCTCCCGTAATCATCAAGCCTCGAGCTTTGGACCCATGCAGTGATCAAACCCAGCGATGTCGATCTATGGTCAATTAACATCTTGTGAAATTCTTACCAACTTTGCTTCATGGTGTCATAAGGAAATATTCATCACTGAAAATTAACAAAATGTGACATTGTCTTATTGATTACAATGTGAACATGATGTTTTGCCATTTGACTTATTAAATTCTGACAAAGTTGGCTTCATTATGTCATAAGAAAATTGTGTTTCCGGTTTTTCGACCGATCCTAGTTTTTAAGACAAAATATTTCGTTTTATTCGCCCCCGCATTCAAGGCACGTTTCAGTTTTTATTCGTCCTTAAATGACCCTGGCTTTAAATAGAACGTAAAAAACAATCAACCAACCAACTATTCGTCTCACTGGGCATTATCATCCATTTAAACAGCATGGCGATCATCGTCAGGTAATCGAAATGAAGCTGAAAAAAATTCACTTGTTGCTGAAAGGTCAATAATGACGGTGGTTGCGAACGACACATTGATCGAAGATTTATTCCGTCTTTATCACGATGATACGACGAAGACAACCACACGTGTGGCACAGGGGCTAGGCACGGACCTATATCACTATGAAATGATTGTCAGATATTTTGTTTTTACCTTTTTCGAATTTAGCCCCTCACACTACTATATATCTTTGACAGATATATAGCAGCGTGAGGGGCTATATTCGTAATTCCATTTCGCTTGCGCAGACAGATGGACAGAGTAATTACTATAGGGCACATGTATCTACGTACGAGACCCTATTAAGTGACGAAATCGAAAATGCCACTCAAATTTAACCGTAGAAAATGGCCCCACGGCCCACACACCCTCAAAATGTCCACCACAGGTCCAAATTCCCAATTATAACATGTCTAGCATTAATATACAATAGAAAAATGAAATGAAATAATAATAAACTGTGAGCAGAAATCAGCAACAAAATAGAAACTTGCACCAAAACTTGCACCTGTGACGCCGCCGATACCGGGTGACAACTTAGTTCCTCTCTCCGAAGGAGAGCCGAGCTTAAAATGAATTCATCACACAATGGAAATTATTTTTAAAGCATCAGGTTTACTTTCAAAATAAATGGGCATGTGTATTTCTGCTACATCCATTCCAGGTCATTGCTGCATCAGATGGATCTGTAGATCTATGCGGACATCACGGATGAACAGCTTTCCTAAAATATGAAAAAAACAATACTTATCCGGAAGCATGATACATTATTCGTACAATAACATAGTGAAAGTCTATCATAATTGGCGATAACACTTTCTAGAGCAAATATCACAGGTACATTTCCAGCTCCTGACATCGCCGTGTATTATGCCTATAATGGAACAGATGAGTGAATTCACGATGAACGGCCAGGTAAGGTATCGTATTGGAACTTGTTTGTGTCTTTACAAAATGTCCACCTGTCAACACAACATCGACTTCTATCGAAATAGCCCATTATCAAAATAATAGGTTTCTTGTCTAGTTCAGAGGTGTATTAAATGGGGTCACCGTTGAGATAGGGTCAGAAAAGGGTTCTAGTTGCGATACATCGTGCTTCATATAAAAGACGAAACAGTCGATACAGACTCCCTTTATTTTACGTCACATAACTCAAGAGAGGGTGAAAAAATACAAAGAAAACATACAAAAAAATCAATTGAGGAAACTCGCAGAAAAGTAACATTGTCTCGGACTGATAAAAAAATGTTCTACCTTAACAATATTACAAATGTATCCGAATTTACCACAACATTTTATGCATTCGGATGGAATTCACTTTATAAATTAAATGTCACCATTATATTATAACGTACAACATCAAACTTTCATAAAATAACAACTTGTGCCGTAGCTCGGGATCATAAATTAGACAATACCCAGAGCTTAACAGATTCTACAAAACACGATGATATGTTCCTACCGGATAAAATTATGAGAAATTGCACGCCATCATTCATGTTCATAATAAAGCATTTAATAGCTAAATTGAAGTTTTACAAATGTCATTTGACCCTTTATTAAGCGTATTCGTTGAGTAAAGCAAACCAGCAGACGACAACCGATTGAAGTATGGCGAAAACTAGGCTAGGCCTACATGGGTCAAGCCTAATACGATTTACCAAACTAACAAAATGAAAATATATGAATTAACAAGAAAACAAGCATCATATATATATTATGCAATAAACCACACAGTAATTATCAATACTTACTCTTTAGGGAGGCCCGTATAGCCGAAAACAATAGTAGTCCGCTTCCACATGGTAGACATAAGGAACTTGCAACTAATATACTAATATGCGGATAGAGACGGGCTCAAATATCCGGACAGCATATTCCAAACTTGGACCGCGCGGCCGTAACAGCACGGACTAAGTAATACGTAAATTAATTAGGTCCCATAAAATGATATCTGTCTGACAATGTGTGTGTACATTAGATGCGTTTGGGATATCTTAATGGCTTTCTCTTATGTTTGATAAGCAGTCATAACATATATGTACAAAAGCACTAAATAGTAAGTATTCGCCGATTTACGTTTAATTTGTTCTTACTTGTGAAGAAATTGGTATTTCTGTTGACTTATTTTCTAACTGAGTATTAAATGGCTGGAAATCAATTATAATCATTAAAACTGGTAAAGGAACGATGTTCTAAATTTAAAATAAACCTTTTGTTTTGACTTCAATAGGTGAATTTCTCGTTATGGCTCTCTGGCAGCCAGTTTTGGCACACGCATATGGGAGGCCTGGTATTTGATTGCACATTTTTTTTACAAAACTATCATTCTTTGCAATTACTAATTTCCGGGTAAGGATACGTTTGATACATGTAATTAGTTTCACAGGGGCCTGAGAATTTGTTACAGGTAATTGCATACCTTACCTGAGCTTAAATGGCCAGTGAAGGGGACATTTTTATCGAAAATTAAAATCGATCTAACCGCATATAAGTCCCTGATCTGACCCAGATCATATACGTCCCTGATCTGACCCAGATCATATACGTTCCTGATCTTACCAAGGACATATACGTCCCTGATCTAACCAACGACATATATGTCCCTGATCTAACCAATGACATATATGTCCCTAATCTAACCAAGGACATATACGTCGCTGGTCTAACCAAGGACATTTACGTCCCTGATCTGACCAAGGACATATACGTCCCTGATCTAGCCAAGAACATATACGTCCCTGGTCTTACCAAGGACATATACGTCCCTGATCTAACCAATGACATATATGTCCCTAATCTAACCAAGGACATATACGTCGCTGGTCTAACCAAGGACATTTACGTCCCTGATCTGACCAAGGACATATACGTCCCTGATCTGACCCAGATCATATACGTTCCTGATCTTACCAAGGACATATACGTCCCTGATCTAACCAACGACATATATGTCCCTGATCTAACCAATGACATATATGTCCCTAATCTAACCAAGGACATATACGTCGCTGGTCTAACCAAGGACATTTACGTCCCTGATCTGACCAAGGACATATACGTCCCTGATCTAGCCAAGGACATATACGTCCCTGATCTAACCAAGGACATATACGTCCCTGTTTTAGCCAAGGACATATACGTCCATGATCCAACCAAGGACATATTCGTCCCTAATCTAACCAAGGACATATACGTCCCTGATCTAACCAACGACATATACGTCCCTGATCTAGTCAAGGACATATACGTCACTGATCTGTCCAAGGATATATACGTCCCTGATCTAGCCAAGGACATATACGTCCCTGTTTTAGCCAAGGACATATACGTCCCTGATCTAACCAAGGATATATACGTCCATGATCTAACCAAGGACATATACGTCCCTGATCTAACCAAGGACATATACGTCCCTGATCTAGCTAAGGACATAAACGTCGCTGATCTGACCAAGGACATATACGTCCCTGATCTAACCAAGGACATATACGTCCCTGATCTGTCCAAGGACATATACGTCCCTGATCTAACCAAGGACATATACGTCCCTGATCTGACCAAGAACATATACGTCCCTGATCTAACCAAGGACATATACGTCCATGATCTAAACAAGGACATATACATCCCTGATCTGACCAAGAGCATATACGTCCCTGATCTGTCCGAGGATATATACGTCCCTGATCTAACCAATGACTAATATATGTCAGTTCATGTGTAAAACTAGCTTAACAAATTATCAGGCCCTGTCCCTGTGTTCAGGCGCCATAAAGTATATGAATATGTGTGTATTTTCGCATAGCATACTACAGGCACTGCGTGTTTGCCGTGTTTGCAGGGAGTCCGCGTAATGATGAAAATCTGAAAGTATGACTTTGACCACAGCATTACACTGTAAAGTTTTATAGGTGCTTTGACATTCATGTTATTTTATAGCTATACATGTATCATGCATTCAGAATAATATCAGATACACTTATATATCTGTAACGTAACTTTATTTATCTCCAAGTACAATATGTACCATCACAAACTTAGATAGCAGCTCTAATGTAATTCTGTGGTACCATATATATCTGTACCTTTAATTCTCTCAAGATTTAGTAATTGTATGCTCCCGTGTTCCATATCTTTCTGCCATTATTTTGTTTCTGTAACATAATTAACTCCTCCATGGATAGATATATTGAACCATTACTTTGGTAATATATGTAGTTGTATGAAGACGCAAATCAGGTTCTGGCTATTAGTCTACTTCAAACTAAAGTTACATCGCTGACATTGGAGAGCCTTTTCTCAGACCAGTGTATATTGTATTCGCTGGTATGCCATTTGAGCACCAACAGCTTTTCACTGTAAAACTGACTTATAAAACTAACTAAGCACTATCATAGTGTCACACATTACATCACATGTTACAAATACAAGTATGAGTAAAATGTACAATGGTAATCAAGACCACTTTTAAATTGATGAAAAGCCTTAATTGTCATATTAGGATCAAACTTATGTGTCAATATCTGTCAGCAGCCTGTACCTGCAATTATAAGTAAAGGTCATACATGTATACGGTGTGATGACCTGTTCCCAACTAACAATCAGGGGCCCCGGGGTTATTATCGTGCCTTTTAACCTGATACAGGTTGACCAGGAGGAGTTGAGGCCTGGGGGGGGGGGGTCTTTATCTAATTAGACGGCCAAGTGTAAGCCTGTCTAAATCTTCACATCTGATCTGACCTGATACAGACACAACATTGAATAGGGAGGGGACGGACAACACCCAATTATCAAAAGCCATTCATTGTTTATTGTGTTTTGAGGTTGTTGTAGTTTGAAAACTTTCAAATGTGAAGCAGTAATTCTTCTTCACGTTATACTTGAATGTCTAATGTTTTAATTAAAATATAACAGTCTTATAACATTATATATCCATTCTGATCAACTAATTTTATAACACATTTCATACAAAGATTAAACAGCAGGCATAGTCTATATTGCTAGTTAAACAACTAAGTAATGACACTTTATATAAACATATACAGCAACAAATATATTGATTGATTGATTTAAAAAGATACATATACATGTATATATATTTTGTACTATCTACAATTTAAAATGTAATATGAATGTGGCCCTATATGTAGAGTATCAATGCCTGATAGGACTTCAGGTAGACTTGGCGTGGACCAGGAGTGCACTCTTAGTTCATCTGGAGTCCAAACGGAGTGCACTCCAAGTTTACCTGGAGTCCAAAAGAGTGCACTCCAAGTCCAAACAGAGTGCACTCGGAGTGCACTTTGTGTAACATTTAGTCTACACTCAAATGTAGTTCGTCAACATGTACGAAAACAAGCGATAGAGAGCAATATTACATCCAGATCGTCAATCAAATATCTCTCGTTATATTAGCAGGGAGATATCCGGATTATCGAGGGTCCATTTTACATATTTCGGACGTATTGTCAAAAATAAGAAAAGCAAATTTATTCTTTAATCGGACAATGCAGATGTTTGTTTTCTTTGTATCTTTCTTTTCTGAGATTATCAGCATCACTGGAATGTGTCGTCAGGTACGTACAAATAAACAGGAAACTATGTAATGGATGCTTTGATTAAAGCCTATTGAACAATGTGTCGAGAAAAGAATTTATTTTATAGACAATGTTTCTTAATAAACGTATAAATAACTAAAAATGTCACTCACATTAAAAAGTTAAAATATTGACAAACAGTTACATCTTCTGTATCATTGAACAAGCATATAAATGGTACATAAATGTTGGGGTTTTTTCACGTGAATACCATGAATCTTACTTGATTATAGTCATCTTGAATGATTAAAAATGTGATTCTATTACGTCAGTTTAAAAGTTCATTGTCCGTTCACCGGGTACAGCTGATTACAGGTAAAACCCTAAAGGTAAGATGCGTTGGTTGTCCCGTGGTCAGGGAAATAACAGCCCCGAGCACAATTCCATACATTCCCCCGTAATCAGGAGGTGTCAAAAATCAGTCAAGCGTTTCTGGTCGAGTGTGCCATTGAACACGTTATCTCCCAGTCCCCGATACGGTCGTTAGTGTTAATTGGTCAGCTGTGAATTGGACTTACGGATGCCAGAGACACTCAATTTGTAAAAGCCAGTAGGTAATGACTTCATGTCATATTCTAATGAAGGGAAGCTAATCTTTATTCTATCTTATGAAGAAAGTTATAGATCAAATAAATAAAAAGATAAATAAATGTAGTGCCAGAGCCCTTGCATAAATCCTAAGCAGACAAAGAAACTTGATTAATCATTAACACATAATCATAACTGTTCGATTATTTCAGCATATTTTGTGTTTTAAATAGGTCTAATGTGTATTTGAACTTTTAACAATGTATTGCGAGTTTTGTTAATATATATGTATCTGTACGTGCATCAGAGGTTTTACATATTATTGCATGTGTCGGTGTACATTTAAAATTTCATATATGAAGTTGTAGCAAATTACATCAACATGTATTGAGCACAAAGGAACAAAATGTCTTGTAGTTTTGCTACTCAATCTAATTTTGAGGTGTTGTCTGTAAATCGTCAGCGGTGCAATATCTTGACCAGCTCGGGTAATACGTTTTACCAGAGACTGCTTGTTTGTTTGAGTAGGGACGCTATATCTTACCAGTGACGTATTATCACTATAGATATATGACTGTGGTCTTGACTTTTATTATAGAATACAGCATATAGTTTTATACATGATAAAACATTTAACATTCACATGTAATGTACAAGACGGCGGGGACGATTCTATACAAATACATATATACGTGTCTGTTCATACGTGTGTTCAGTAGTACTTACAACGTGACCAGCATAGTGTGGTATGTTTCTGTACCGATGTTATCTGACATTGGCCCGGGCATTAGACACCTGTATCTTCGGTACTGTATACTCAGCAGCACATACCCCTCGGGGCATGCTATAATGTTTCTTTAGTACCAGGGATCCGACAGATAAGATTTCCATATATATGATCGCTAAAGAAATTGCATATAAAGACTTAAAAATTACATTAGTAAGTATACACATGTATTATCTTTTTACAGGGACGTATATGTCCCTGCTTTTTAATTGATAATAGTTACCGACATGCACTAGTTTGTCTTTCAAATTGAAAAGGGGAACGCAGTTATATGCTCAATGATACATGTATAACTTTCCTGTCGCTATAGACTTAAACAAGAACAAAAATAATTTATATAGATGAAATGTACAAACAAAACTGTTTTCTCAAAAAGAAATTTCTCACATATACGTCCCTGATCGGTAGCACCACGGAATCTAAGTCCGTGGTAGCACAGATTTTCTTTCAGTCGGCCTTTTTGATTAAAAGACCGGTAGCCACTATAGGGTTCGATTTGGTAAGCAGGTAGAAATGCTTCTAACCGTAATAATTTATTACCTGTGTGTCGTCGCTTTAATCTGTTAGCATACCCATGACTAGTGTTTTTTTATGACAGATACGTTTAGTTAGTTACGTGTTTAACGCCACTATTTACACAGATATATATCCGTGTTACGACCGGCTTTGTCTTTATGATTCAGGAGACATTTATTTTCATACACTCATACATTCTTCCTATGTACATGTATCGTGGATATATTCATTCCTTATATGCTTCCGCTTTTGTATAACCGTCATCCGTAACATTTGCTTAGGATTTCCTCAGCACTTCCGTACCGTTTGCGTCTTATTTGGAACAGCGAAGGTGTATGCCTCTGTACTTGTCTAGCCACGTATATATCATATAGCCATAGGGCATAACGATACCTACATGTACCTGTGAATTAACAGGTAAAGTATTTACCAATATGTGTTACCTCTTACCTGAATATGTCATAGCCAAAGTGCATTTATAACAGGTACTCCAGTGTAGTATGAATTAGATATTTAAAATGTTTTACCAGAGACGCATAACCTTACATCAGAGACGTATAAAGGCTTAATACGTCTCTACTTACATGCAACCGGTCCGGATTTTCCTTTTAATTTGGGGTAATGGGACAATATTTCAGATTTGAGGAGCTACGTCTCGCATCAATAATGATAGGAGCTAAACAGGAAATTGATTGATCAAATAGTACGATGAGGAATCGAAACGGTACTGTTGCTGCCTATATACCAGAAGTAGTGTTACCTATATGCGGGTACTGACAAAACACACGTGTACTGCACAGGGACCTGCGAATTTGTTACTGCACGGAGCTATATTATTGCTAACGACCATTAAGACATATAATAAAAAATATAACATAAACAATATTTAACAGGCCGTAAAGATGAACTATTACATGTAATTAAAACCAGAAAAATATTGATTGTGTTTCATATAGATACGCCCCTCTCATTTTGCTACACTCTTCATTGTACAAAATGTATTATACATCAATGTACTTAGGAGTTAAATGAGGTTATCATTGCTATCCCCATGCCCTAACTAGTAAGCCATTCACATCTTAAGAAATACATAGTACAATACAGATAACTTGTCTCAGATTCAATTCATTTCAATTTATTTTCGTAAGTTTAACAACTTCTAGGATAAACATTTTTTACATATATGGAACAAACAACAGCATCATCTTCATCACTGACTAATCGTCATTATTGTATACGTCCGATACAATCAATCAATAATGTTTAATCTAAGTATCGCAAGAATATCACTCATTGGATTGGAGAATTCTCTGTCACACCCTCATCATCATTATCAGCAGCAGCAACATCATCATCATACTGATATATATGGGTTTCAAAGGAGAGGCTATATGCCATCTTCAGATATATACATATTAAGTTCAGGTTCTGTTTATATATATATACGTCCTGTCCGTTATATTGTAATTTACATCAATGCTCACATGTAATTTCATCTCGTATAACGTTATAATTTTATACTTATTGCTATAGTGTATGTTCTTACATTTACATTCCGACAGAGGCGGAATGTAACAATTGCCTCCACCTCATACAGCCGTCGGTTTAAAATAAACCGAACATATCTGCCAAAAACCTTGGTGGTTTTAACTGTAAGCAACATGTGTTTGACACTATTACTTTCTCACGGGCCGCGCGCGGTGGCTGAGAGGTTAAGGTGTTCCGACATTCTTCCACTAGCCCTCCACCTCTGGGTTGCGAATTCGAATCCCACATGGGGCAATTGCCAGGTTCTGACTGTAGGTCGGTGGTTTTTCTCCGGGTACTCCGGCTTTCCTTCACCTCAAAAAACCTGACACGTCCTTAAATGACTTTGGCTGTCATTAGGATATAAAACTAAATAAACCAAACTTTCTCATACAAAGATCAATCCATAGCATGCCGAAAGTGTTCCGATGTATAGTAGCCACCTAAAAATGAAAATACTGAGTTGCCGGAGTTGTAGGTCTGACTATCTGCCTTAGTCTGACAAACTCCAACATATTAAGAAACGACATCTTACATTATTTAGCTTGTATATCAGCGCACAACGAACAATTATAATCTGATTACTGTCTTGAATACATCGTCATTGGTCACCACTTGAATAGACGCTATCGTTTTTGTTGTTCGATGTTGTCGCTTTGCTACTCCGGATATAGACAGGATCGGTAGCTTAGCTCACAGTTGCTTGAGTTTCTGTCAGTAAATAAAATAAAAAATATATATAGGCATAGGCCTATATATAAGGACCCCCCCCCCCCCCCCATTATAGTAATGGGCGGTTCCTTATATATAAAAAAAATATATATATTATTTACTGACAGAAACTCAAGTAACTGTGCTTAGCTACATACCGGTATATCGTGTCGATTCCCCAATGTGAAGAGCGGCAATACCGGCATATTGGTATACTCATTTATGATTGGTAACTGAACAGTTTGTTGAATGAATATGTGTAAAGCTTATAATTTTATATGAAATGTGCAGGATTACGTGAGTTACGTCTCGGCATATATGTGTAAGATAGCGGACAGTGTTCTCCGTGTAAGAGTTCGTGTTTAGATTGTTTTGTGTAGGACGGTGTATAAAAATAGTACATGTATATATGTATATGAAGCACGTTTTGTACCATACATGGTACATCATATTCTTCTTATGAATTAAAACTGGTTCAGCGTTAATGTCTTAGCTGTAGCACTAGAAGACCAACTCTCTGTAGCTTTGTTATTATATGTACGGATACCTATTATCAGAACGATTTCATGACTTTTCAGTGACGAGCTATACAGCTAAACTATACGGTCGCTTTGTGGTCGGACTCCAACCTAGGCACGGCTAATTACATGTACACTGTTACGTGGAGACACGACCTTGCATAGCAATATCAGGAAATTACAAACCATGCGAACCAGTCGGAACCTGTTGGTCTGATGGTAACGTCCTGGTTTTATGACATAGAGACCCCGGGTTCGCGCCCCGTTCGTCTCATTAGATTCACTTCTTCTCGTTCTTGTAAAATATTGGTTATTTCCCAGGTCGGGATGTGTTTTTTCATTACAATATGTACTAATTATAACAAATGATATTTTCTTAAATATCATATCATTTCAGCTCCTGGTAATAGATTCAATGTTACGTCGTGACGGATCTGTTTGATTTGAATGCCTTCGTTAGGTTCTTTACAGTTGACTTCACGTTTCGTAACAATGCTAAAACCCGGGGCCAACTCGTTATCCACCCGAACATTGTGACCGCCGTTCAATGGAGTTTAAAACAATCAAGTCATAATATCAGTTCTCACGACTCTCGGTTAAATGGAACATGGTGATTATAGTAGTCAACTTTTACTATAATAGAATATACTTTTCTGATCAACATATTGGTTTTTCATTTCGTCACGAGTACAAATACAGTAGTATCTCAAACTTGCAATGGAATTGAATTATTCTGTACGTAGTTATGATACTCCGTACATTGTCGATCAACTGACGCCATCAAACACTTTTTATTTTCCAAATTTGTAATGTGCAAATTTGTCTACTTAATAATCAGATCTGTAAGTATTAGCAGAACATAATTTATTTGATTCGTGAACTTAACAGCAATTACAACTTCTTCCTTGATTAAAATATTATTAATTTGTAACCATCTATATTAATATAAGCTATGATTTTAATGACGTTTTGTATATGTATCAGATATTATTAAACAAAGAATTTGAATCTATCTCGAGCCAAATAATAATCCACTCCTACCATTTCCCAGGTAATTCAACTGTTATCTAAGCGTTTGTCATTATGAAACAAATAAAGTTGTGTATTACAGTCTAAAAGTTTTAGTTGATAATTTGCAAATTATAAATTAAAAATCAAATCCTGTGGTAAAAATTGTGAAGTGCATAATTGTTCTATCAAATTCAGAACGAATAATTATTCATTGTTTCTATATTGGTAACCATCATATTTTGCATTCGTGATTTGTGCATTTTAATACGGACTTAATCTAACTCTGTGGTTTAATGTAAAAACAAAGACATAGATGAGTTATACGTCTCTGGTAAAAACAATGGTTGCAGAATTATGATTTGGTTGAAATTGTTTAAGGAGTTTTCTTTCATTTTGTTTTTCAATTACAAAGTATCTTCTTTTGTAGTTGGCGTAGTTTAACTTGGAAATAAAAAAAATAACATGTGAATTATATTTGTAAATATTGAAATAGTCTATACTCAGGTAAATACATGTAATGTTGTTTTAAGATCTTGGCTGAATGGGAATATAACACCTGTTGGGCAGTTTAGGTGTCAAGATGTATTGTCACGCCCTGTCAAATTCATACCCGATCTGTCACAGTTAACAATTACATGTAGGACTATTAGTGAAGTTAAGCTTAGATAATTAACGTCGAACGAACGAACATCTACAGTAAAGTATATTTGTAGGCAAAACCAGCCAGTGGGCATCAAAACTGTAAGAATAGAACAATGGTTGTTTACAATCCGAGTTTGAAATACAAACTGTATTTGATATAAGTATGCGGACTGTACATGGTTTTTGCCCGTATATATTTACTGTAAGTAAATAGTAAAAACAATAACAAACACAAAATATGTGCCATATATATAAGCATCGAGACAATAAATAGGATTTCTGGCATAAAAGCAATGATGTTTTCTGACAAATTTAGACTGATCAGAGACGTATATATGCCATACGTCTCTGGACTGACAGATATCTCAATTTTAAAATAGCGTTAAAAAAACGTTTTTGTGTGGAATCAATCAGATTGGATTACATGAATATGTTTAACAGATGAAGATATGCACAATTGATCATATATGTACGTTTCTCGTGTCAAGATGTGGTAGCAATTGAAACGGAAGTACTGAAGTGTGACGAGAATAGCGGTCCCGTGCGAGGCTTGTCAATCAACGTTTGGGAGGAGCATCGACCAATAGAAATCACGAAGAGCTCGCGATACCGTGTAATTGACAAGAAATCCAACTTATCAAAATGTTAGGTATGCAGATGATCCGATTCAGATACTAATTCTTCATTTGTATTTTATTGGACATCAGTACAGAATATACCGGATGCATGTCCACGAAAGATGTAACCGTAAATAGTTAAAAGCTGATTGCTTTGGTTCTGAACCCTTTGAAGGTGTACTTTTTACGATCGCTTGTGTTAACGCAAAGTCAGCCTCGGAGCTTGTTGGCTAATAGATTGAAATCGCTCTGTGATTGGCTAGCCATTTGAAGAGGTAACTTTGGAAAGAGGCGGGGCTTGGTGATACACCAAGTTATAGATACATGATAAAGACAAAAAATCAGTAGGTTTTTTTATCGTCATCACTTGCTAGTTACACTTTCTTTATTCTGGGATAACGACTCGGAGAAAGAAAATTTAACAGTTTCACTCCCAAAAATGAAATTGGTTAGTTGAAACAGAGACGTATAAAGCCAGAGTGGCTTTATACGTCTCTGGTTGAAACATGAATATTTCCCGACATTATTCTCCGTGTCGTGTTATTCACCTGTAAACAAGAAGAAAACGAAAGCAGAGATATATAGATACGTCTCTGACGAAATAAAGCGTGCCTTTAAATCAGATTGAACATTTAAACATTAAGGTCGCAGATATTTCTTATCAAAGCTTCCGATATCAGCTGAAGTGTTTACAAATCTCTCTTGTTTAATGACACTTTTAAATTTTCCAAAAACGTTCTCGGCCGGATTAAAATCTGGACTGTTTGTATTTTCTAATCTAATGGGATGCTCTGTACTGTTTTATAAAAAAAATTCGTTTGATTAAATGACTTGCATTTGAGTTTATACTCAACAGAGACGTATAAAGTGAAAATCGTCCGTTTTGTTCCAAGTTGTATATAAGAAAGAAAATTAGAGTGATCTTGTATTTTGATTCCTGTAACTTCGTTAACATATGTTACATGAAATACCGGGTAGCTATCTTACGAACGTACCTTAAGGCCCAGTCCCATATAGGTGCCGGATCACATTCGGCACGATCCGGCGTGTGAACCGTGTAGTTCCCGGACCATCAAGGGTCATAACGGCAGAGGTACAGGTGTCCTCGGACCATCCATGGTGTTTACAAGGAACGAACACGGAATTACTACCGACCAAGACGGCGCAAACATTCACGACGTCATGATTTTACCCACACCACACAACATTTATTAGTTGCTGCCATTACTTAGACTTGCAGATGATACATAAATATGTTTTGGGCTTGTCAGAATGATATAGGTATCGGATAAGTTGTGCCTCAATGATGTCACTCATAACGTGACCTATACAAGAATTCGATAAAAACATGCATAATCACTAGGCTGATATAAATTGGGCGCCACCTGACTTTTTTTGAAGGTCGTCTGTGTCTGTATCGGCGTTAATCCAGTAACTACAACCATCCTGTCCATTATTCGACAATGAGGGAGACGGGGTATCGGTCATATGCAATAATGAAATGTCGTTGCTAAAAACCTAATTCTTCCTTCAACACAGGACAACTCCGAAGTTGGAAGTTAAATTTACGATGAAACTTACGAACGCTTTAGTAAAACACACAGATCGTAACTTAGCTTGTAAAAGAAACTTATTGAAATATTCGTAACTTTTAACCTAAACCTATAATATACAAGAAACTAAGTTTAAAATCATTACCGCAAAACTCAATTCAAAATGACCAATTGATCATTATTCATCGGCAATGCCTACAATTCATTTTTTTTTTTCATTTTTTTTTCAATTTTATTTCATTCCGTATGCAACAGCATATAGGATTACAATACACATACATATTAAATCATATATAATTTTGCAAGATGTCGGAGACCGCAGCCAACATGAACAAAATAATATTTATAATACAGCTCACTACGACAATAAGTAATGGCTTTATCGTGAAAAAAGTCGTACATGCATACAAATGAATACCAAGCACAGAATGTAACATGTATACATCTTATTTTTTATTTTTTTTTATAATGGTAACCGTTATGGAACGATGTCTTGTGGGAACAATATATATTGCATTATATCGGAAAATCAAGATAGCTTTCGAAAGATTTACTTAACGCTGAATCTTATTTATCTATTTCATTACAAATGTGATAGGGTAAAATACATATACTGTACATGTTGAGAAAAAAAACCGTGAAAAGCAATTGACAATGTAATAAGTTGTAAACCAATCTACTGACAATACAGTGTTTTTTATTAGAAAAAAGTAAATAATATGATTTTCAAAATAATTCAACAGGTATATTGATACATGAGAATTAGTCAGGCGTATATGTTATTAGTAGCTTTTTTTCAACCTGTAACATGTGCTTTGGCACAGACTAAAATAGGACACCGTGCTGATGGATCACTGCAGACTTATAGCTATTGTCACAAAAAACGCATTTCTGTAACGCTGTATGATGGACTTGTTTTCCGTTGTGTGACCCATATTTCATTACAATAAGCTTCTTCATGGAGTAATCCTCTACCTTTTCTGAATTGATATAAAAATAGTGACACGTGATTTGTGGCTAATTGTAGCGTACTATACAAAACTAAAACAGTTTGTAAAACTCATGCTAATTAAGACAAGTAATGCGATATTCTGTAAAAGCTGAAATAAACACGTAAAATTATCTAGGATTTTTTTAATCCGTATGCTATTTGGGAATAAGTAAGTTCTATAAAGAGTATTTTAATGCAAGTATTTTTTCACGGACTAGCTAATAGCTAGTATAACTCTGTGACATAACTCAGGATGAGGATGCGATATGTTTCTACTTATGAATAATGTACAAAAAGCATCGTAAGATATAAATGTTGAATGAAATTTGCAAGCTATCGTATCATCTTATCACAGACATATAATATATGGCTTCGTACATAATATTGTATGCCTATGATCTGACTGATCTGATCGGTGAACCATCTGGTCGTCTCCTGGTCTCGATTTTACAGGTAAATATGGAGGCGACAGCTCGCGCCTCAGTGAGCACGGTGGGTCACCGTGAGTCTTGCTGACGCTTGATGATCGATCTCGTAACAGTCGCGGTGAAACGCGATGGTCTCTCACGTCATCACAATCTTTCGTGACTTAATTTTGATGATCCTTCAACATCATTTCCGATCATCAAGGGTTATGGCGGTTTATCAAACGCGGTGAAAAAGTTACACTGGCTAATGTGTGATCTGTACTTACCTGGTACAGGGGCTACCGTGATCAGGAACGGCGGTGCCCCCAGGTCGAGGCCTAACCATTGCACTGAGGTACGGCTGAACCCTGCGATAATCCCAAATGCGGATTACTCGGGTACGCTATTTTTTAGTGTGGGGGTCTGCGTTCGCGCTAACCCCTGCTCATAAATCAAATAAAATGTCAAGCCCAATGCCTACATGTCTTAGTATGTTTTTTCCATTCTTAAATGAACACATCAAGTCAATGCTGCCAATACAATCTATACAAAACCTCTCCACACATAAACGAAAAACTAGCAGAAAAGCATCAGCGTTGAAAGGTGGAAACATTGTTACGTTACGCAGCAAGGCGATATACAGTGCGAGTTCTTCAGTTGTCTCCCTTGCACACTAAATGTTGATATTTCACACAAAATGCAGCAATTTTTAATGAGCAATGTACATTTGGCGAAGTTGAAATGCACAACAATATTTATTGCAACTGTCGTCGCTATAATTTTCTGTTCTTTCGTTAGATAATTATGCCAATTAGGTATTCCGTTTGCACAAAAATTCCCATATGCAAATTTCCTGGTATTTTAGTCATTGAATCGCAACTTAAGTATATAGCAAGATGCTGTTGCAAAGTCTATCATACTTACCTGGTACAGGGGCTACCGTGATCAGGAACGGCGGTGCCCCCAGGTCGAGGCCTAACCATTGCACTGAGGTCCGGCTGAACCCTGCGATAATCCCAAATGCGGATTACTCGGGTACGCTATTTTTTAGTGTGGGGGTCTGCGTTCGCGCTAACCCCTGCTCATAAATCAAATAAAATGTCAAGCCCAATGCCTACATGTCTTAGTATTTTTTTCCATTCTTAAATGAACACAACAAGTCAATGCTGCCAATACAATCTATACAAAACCTCTCCACACATAAACGAAAAACTAGCAGAAAAGCATCAGCGTTGAAAGGTGGAAACATTGTTACGTTACGCAGCAAGGCGATATACAGTGCGAGTTCTTCAGTTGTCTCCCTTGCACACTAAATGTTGATATTTCACACAAAATGCAGCAATTTTTAATGAGCAATGTACATTTGGCGAAGTTGAAATGCACAACAATATTTATTGCAACTGTCGTCGCTATAATTTTCTGTTCTTTCGTTAGATAATTATGCCAATTAGGTATTCCGTTTGCACACAAATTCCCATATGCAAATTTCCTGGTATTTTAGTCATTGAATCGCAACTTTAGTATATAGCAAGATGCTGTTGCAAAGTCTAGCATACTTACCTGGTACAGGGGCTACCTTAATCAGTTGGTATCTTCACATAGCGATGGCTGAAAAACACATTGACCTTGATGTGTTGCGACGAACCGTCCGATTCCATGTTACTGGTTCCAGACGAAACTCGGTCACCCGGTTCGAAGTGGTAAGGCTTTGATTGAGAGCGGAGTTGAAGGGAAAAATATCCAGTCGATATTCAGGTGTGATGCTCCAAATACATGGTTCACGACCTTGGTAACCCAGGACGTAGCTGATTCCATTGTGGAGAGCGGGGAGATTGAGCGGCAGTACTTTGTTCTGCATCCAGAGTGTTGTGACCGGCGTCGCCTAACAATACGAATTCAGTGGCTACCGACTTGGATATCGGACGATTCCATTGCCAACCATTTTCACAGTTTTTATGGGACTGTTGTAGAAGTTGGCCGTGAGACAACTTCTGTTGGTGGCGTGACGTTAGAAACAGGTACGAGAGTTATTACTCTTATTATAAGAGAAGGAGAAGCCAGAGCCGACCTCCAGGGTTTCATACGCGGCCAAGGTGACGGGGAAGAAGGCCCCTGTGGTGCCGGACCCGAAGCCTCAGCAGTCCGCGGTTCCATCAACGCCGCCGCCGCAGACAACCGAGACGGAGGAGCCAGATGACACCCAGTCATCGGAAGCCATGTGCCCCTCAACCGGAGGGAGTGGCTCGATGTCTTCAAAACGGCCGGGTGAAGAAGATGATGACGGTTTCCAGCTTGCGAAAAAGGGCAGACATTCTCCTTATCTGTTGTCCAATGGGGACATTGTTCCGGGACAGGAGGTTACTGACGACACCATGGAGTATACCGAGCGTGAACATTCCGATGGGGAGCTCGTTATTGACGAGGAGGGAAACCAGTCCGCGTAAGTACCTGCATGGCAACGATACATTATATACACCAATGGACTATGATGGCGGCACAGCGTAACATATTTGACTAATGTACGTCCCTGGACAATGTTAATTTAATAACCTATAAGGTGTTCACGTTTAGTACTGTAATAGTTTTTTCGTTTTGTATACCTATACAATATTTAAGTTGTATTTACCCTATCTTGTATAACATGTACCATATAAGTAAAGGTGTTCACGCGCTAGGCACAGTGAGTAGTGCGTGCTTTTTAGTTTCTGTGTCGGGTATTATCGTACGACGATGGCCAGTAAGCTTGGTTTCATGTGCTAAGTATTGTCACCTTTCCTTATCCTCCAATTATTATATGTGCTATACCAGCTCTACGTTTCAACTTCACCTGTTTTGTAGCTGGTTTGCATTGTCAGCATACTGTCATCAATCTAAACCATTTTTATATATCTACCCCTTCTTAGCTTTATGCAATTTAACAATTTTGTTAGGAGGATACATCTGTCCGTTTAATTTAATTTTTGGTAATATATATTGTTCTACTTTATGTCATATAATTTTTCAGCCTGTCAAATCGGTTTTTACACGAACACTGGCCGTGCAAAGTGCAACACACCTGCGGCACAACAGGTGGCTCTGGAGTTACAAAACTGGAATGACAAACACACACTTACCTTGAAGTTGAAGTAACATGAAGATGGTCACTCTCTCAGACACCATCATAAATCGTGTGCCAAAGCAAAATGAAAAAAAAATTGAACTGAAAACACCCTGACTGTCCCTTCACCTATGTATACGTAATGGACATGTTGATTTTACATTCGGAAGTAGAGCAAAACATTCCGAACAGAATATGTACTCGCTCCTAATACTACCTATAATATTACGCCTTGCCACTTGATTATGTAAAACACGTGCACGAACACTTGCGAGTGAGGGAACTTATTTTGCTGGAAATAAATGGATGTTATAGCAATGTTTATCACACAGGAACTGTTTACTCGTAGCGACATGATGTTCCAATTGAATACAAAGGTAGGTTTATCAGTTGTCATTCATGTACTTGTTTTTTTATTCGCACGAATTTTCGTGTAATCTAATGGTTGTTTTTTATTTTGCTCATATTGTATAATATCGTTATAATAACACCTTCAATATCCATGTCAATGTTCTTCAGATACTGATCGAAAATATCGTAAAATGAAAGTACTGAAACGCTAAAACTTCTAACAAAAGTATGTATTTTTTAACAGCTACTGAAGTGATTTTGTTGTGCGGGTTACAAAGTTTCGATATCAGAAGGTTTCAGAATAGGGATTAGGTTAGTAAGTATTTAGAGTAAACATAATTTACACGCAAATTGTTTAGATTGACGAGTTGTTTTCAATGTACATGTACAATTTAGTGCAGTGCTTTTACAATTTGACTAAAATATCTTTTTTTTTTATTTTGAGATGAATATTGATCAATTTACAGGGAAGCGAATGTGTTTCGTTTAATATATGCATTGAAATAAACGGTATTAGTTTGTTAGACACAAAATGAAGCTTTATTTCATAAACCTTCCCTGCAGCACTTAAAACAATTTAAGCAAAAAATCACACCTGAGATCCAGTTGGAAATGCAAGATGAGGATTAATTACGGGAGCAATGGCAGATCAAAGTTGAAACGACATATACTGGTTTGTTTTGATAATAAAATGTTTGTTTGTAAGGTAATAACAGTTTGTATTATGAAGTAGACATATCATACCAACCTCCTAAAAGTACGATTAATGAAAACGGATGTAATGAAGCAATTGAAACATTTCGTTTCATTTCATTCTATATCATACATATGTACATGTATATCTCATAAAAGATTTAAGATATGATGTCGTTTGTAGAAAACCAAATGCGACATTAACTTTAGAACATATATATAAACTATTAAGTCTTATAAACATTTAAGACATCGGGTAAAGAATACCCCGTGCATCAGAGACACTAACGTATGCACATACATAGTAAGTCAAACATATCTGTATGAACTTTAAAGGCCCAATATACGTAACTTTCGGCAAAACTTGAAGCGAAAATCAGGACTAATAACTTATTATATTTATAGATTTAGTTAAGATTAACTGATATCAGCAATATTCAAGACGAAATCTTGCGCGGTCACCGGTACAGCAGCAGTTGAAACATGTTATTTGTAAACACGCGTCCAATTCGAGCTGTCTTCTACCTTCGGCTTTGTTGTTGAAGTGGGCCCCATCTGAACTATTTTCAATTCTTTGGATTTTTTTTGTCAACAGCTTCTTGTTAGTTACCGCTCAGTTTTACTTCGTTTTAGGCTTATTTTTGCATGGTTATCAACTGTATTTTTTTTCATAATTTTACAGAATCCCGAAAAAATTCCCGAAGTTACGTATATTGGGCCTTTAAACGATAGGTCCCAGAAGGACCTTGGTACCCACCATAGACTATCTTCATTTGTTTTCAAAAAAAGTTGGATTTTTTCCTTTCTTTTTTCTTCTTAAAAAAAGGCATTATCAACTGAAAGATGGTATTCTGTGAGCTAAATGTCCAAGATGGCCGTCGGTCAGAAATCAAATCAAAACCAGGACTGTTGGCTATGAAGCGATTATATAATCAAAGTTTAATACAAATTGCATGGCAGTACACACGCGGCTGTTAGCGGTGGGTCTGGGACATACCACGATCCGTACATACGAGTGTATATATAGCACCGATCGCGAGGTTATACGCTATACACCGAGAGGTTATATATATATACACAGATCTAGAGGGGTCAAACTAAGAGCAGAGACGTAATATTTAAATGAGCTGTGGGAGTGAAAAATTGATTTCTTTGTTACAAATTGCATATAGATTATTAAAGTCATCATAATTATCAACAATACCATGGGAACATCATTTCCTTTAATGTTCAGGCTTTCAAATAGTTCATATATCATGCGATTGGTAGTTATTCAAGATTTTCCGGAGCGGGAGGGGAAAAAATGACATGGGTCAAAAGGTCACAGAATAGTGGCAGCAATAGACGCCAAAACTAGTTTTAGCGCTTAAAACCAGAAAGTATGTGTTGGCTAGCTATATAGGTCTATAGAAGTGTCGCCGTGCGGTTTCATCACAAAAATGAGAACCGGTTTGACGGCCTGGGTGCCTTTTATACCCAAGGAAGCCGACTATCGTTTCCAAGCAAGGTAAAAACTAAAAAGTCTGCCATTCCTTAGTAACCTGTAAGGGGGCATCTCAGAAGATTCCTAAAATTTTTCCTTCGCCGTTTTTTTTTATTTCAACAAGCAAGCTTTTTAACTTGCATTGTCAGCTTTAAGTAAAGAGGCGACAAAGGTCATCTGGACGTGACCTCTTATGGGATGTTGTCAGATCCTTGTAAAACGGAGTGAGGACAAGGATCTGTATTTTACATCAATCTGATTAAAATACAGATCCTTGTTCTCACTCCGTTTACAAGGATCTGACAACATCCCATAAGAGGTCACGTCCAGATGACCTTTGTCGCCTCTTTACTTGACACTAAAATAATTTTCCAACGACCTTTCATCTTGCAGCAATCCATTTCGTCACATTATTCCGCACGGACTTTTTGGTGACGAAATGACTAAACGAAAAATGTGATCATGCAAGCTTTGTCGCCTCAAAATGTCACTGTCAAGTTTTAGCGCTTAAAACCAGAAAGTATGTGTTGGCTAGCTATATAGGTCTATAGAAGTGTCGCCGTGCGGTTTCATCACAAAAATGAGAACCGGTTTGACGGCCTGGGTGCCTTTTATACCCAAGGAAGCCGACTATCGTTTCCAAGCAAGGTAAAAACTAAAAAGTCTGCCATTCCTTAGTAACCTGTAAGGGGGCATCTCAGAAGATTCCTAAAATTTTTCCTTCGCCGTTTTTTTTTATTTCAACAAGCAAGCTTTTTAACTTGCATTGTCAGCTTTAAGTAAAGAGGCGACAAAGGTCATCTGGACGTGACCTCTTATGGGATGTTGTCAGATCCTTGTAAAACGGAGTGAGGACAAGGATCTGTATTTTACATCAATCTGATTAAAATACAGATCCTTGTTCTCACTCCGTTTACAAGGATCTGACAACATCCCATAAGAGGTCACGTCCAGATGACCTTTGTCGCCTCTTTACTTGACACTAAAATAATTTTCCAACGACCTTTCATCTTGCAGCAATCCATTTCGTCACATTATTCCGCACGGACTTTTTGGTGACGAAATGACTAAACGAAAAATGTGATCATGCAAGCTTTGTCGCCTCAAAATGTCACTGTCAAGATTCTGCCAGTAGTAATTTGATTGGCTAATGCGAAAGGTCATCGGGACATGACCCCCTATGGGATTATCTCAGATCTTAACGCGGCAGAGAGAATTTACGGAACGGCGCGGAGATTAAGATATGATTTTAATCAGATTGTGCATTACATCAGATTCAAATAATTAGGATTATTGTATCACAAATAATCCATTTTAAATAAGCATGAGATATATTTTTGGTCATATGATGGGAGATAACTCCATCATCCCTCATCGGGTCACGATCATGTAGCCACTAGTTGTACTTGTAGTTAAAACGTAAAGAGGACCATGACTATCATTAGGCTGTTAAGCGCTTGCATGACGTAGAGCGGGCCTTTTAAGTTATCGCCGCCATTGATTGCATGCCACAGGTTTGTTTGAAGATTTAGAATCCACAATCATCAGAGATATGGGAAAGAGAAAACCGACTGGTACACCGGCAAGAGCTCCGTTTCGAGGATGGGGTGACCGAGAGGCAGCCATCTAGGTCTGAGACTCGTACCATTCCAGCAGAGGCACATGGCGAGGAACAAGTTCCTGAAATAATAAGCCCTCGACCCGCTGTCGACCTCAGACTGTTTCCTACATGTACGACCGGATCCCACCAGACAGGTATCCAAAACGAAAGTGATATTGAGACAGAGTGGGTGATGGGGCAAGACTTGAGTTCGGGCCCCACCCCAATTGTAAGCACGTTCGATGGGATTGGGGACCATGTGCCACAAAAGCTTAAAGAAAAAATATGGGCGGGTGATTCCTTTTTCGGTCTAGGGCTACTATTGAAGTCGGCAAGGGGTTTGTCTGACGAAATGGAGCACACTAGCGAGGAGGTTATAATGAAAAAGGGGAAGCTGGTTATCCAAAAACATCTATCGGTGAAACCCATTTATAACGTGCATCTGTGGACCAGCGCTTTCATGATATACATGAGCGTTGTGTTGGAGAAATTCCCTGGTAGAGCACAGGAAATGCTCAAGTACATGAGGGACATCATACTTGCCGCAAGTAGGTCTGGTTCCTCGTGGGTAAAGTATGATGAGCAGTATCGTTTAAAGAAGGTTAAGTACCCAAATTCATCCTGGGGAAGCATAGATAACGAGTTATGGCTGTTGTATGTTAGCTCTCCGAGGGGCGACAACATGCCTTCCCAACCCCCTCAGTATAGTCATAATGATGTATCTCGGGGTTTGGCTCATACAGCTGGGTATGACAAGCAGTCTGCTACCGGTACAATAACTCATTCAGGGGCCGGAGCTGACAAGCTTGACCGAGGTAAGAAAAGAAGTAACAGCTCCCTGGGAAGTTTTGCTGGAAGTACAACCAAGGTTACTGTTCCTTCGGTGTACAATGCAGGTTCACACATGCCTGTTGCCAGTGCGGAGGTCAGGACATCCGTACCCAGTGTAAAGGCCTTTCCTAATAAACTTCAGTTGGACCCACTATATTCACTAGGGAATTCTCCAATAAAGGTACCTGCTCTAGCTCATATGTTACAACATTATCCAAAACTTAGTGATGCAGAGGAATTATTTACATGGTTTCAATTTTGGTTTTTCTCTCAGCTATCATGGACCCCGTCTACCAACACGGGCAGAAAACCTCAAAAGTGTGCTGTTGGCTCCCAGAGTAATAGATGAAAAAATAAACAAGGAATTGATAGCTGGCCCCTTTTTAGAACCCCCATTGCCCACACTCCGTATTTCGCCCCTGGGACTTGTACCAAAAAGGATGGTGACTTCCGGGTTATACATCACCCATCTTACCCAGAAAACTCATCGGTAAATGATTTTATTGACTAGAAACTGTGTTCTGTGAAATACGCCAGTGTAGATGATGCTGTTGAAATGGTCCAAATCCTAGGTCGAGGGGCGCTGTTAGGACAAACGGATATTAAATCAGCTTTCCGATTGTTGCCAGTATCACCAGGTGATTTCGACTTGTTAGGCTTTCAGGTTGATGGCCTGATTTACTTTGATAAGTGTTTACCTATGGGGGTGAGTATTAGCTGTTCCTTATTTGAAAAAGTTTCCACTTTCATTGAATGGATAGCTAGAGAGGTTGACCCTACCCCTACCCCATCACTATTACAATATCTAGATGATTTTTGTTTTGGGGGAAAGGCAGGTACACATCAATGTGCTAGGTCAATGGAATCTTTTGAGAACGTCTGTAGTGATTTAGGGGTTCCTCTCGCGCCAGATAAGACAGTTGGGCCATGTACAACATTAGTTTTTCTGGGGGTAGAGATTGATACAGCCAATATGGTTCTTCGACTCCCCTCAGACAAAGTATCTGATCTTCGATCAAAACTTTGTGAGATCAAGGCTATGACAAAGGTTACGTTGGAACAATTACAATCATTGCTAGGGTCCCTTAACTTCGCATGCCGAGTAGTAAGGCCAGGTAGGGCTTTCTGCAGGCGGTTGATTGATGCGACTAGAAATGTTACAAAGCCATATCATAGAATACGAGTAACATTAGACATGAAAGCAGACATTCAAATTTGGTTAGAATTTTTGACGGATTACAATGGGGTCACAGTAATGCCAGACAGATTCTGGGTAGATAATGAGGCTTTGGAGCTATATACTGATAGTGCAGGGGGTAGTGACAAGGGGTTCGGAATATATTTAAGAAATCGATGGGCATTTGGCCCCTGGCCAGATGAGTGGGCAGACGCCCCAATTCTTAGAAACATAACATTTCTGGAATTGTTCCCTGTTGTAACAGCACTGGTTATGTGGAGCGAAGAGTTGAGCAATAAACGCGTTTTGTTTCACATTGATAACGAGGCTGTAGTGACAATCATTTACAAACAAACTTCAAGAGACTCGCTTGTAATGGTGTTAGTCAGGCGTCTTTTTGTGATTTGTTTAAAGAATAATATCCTGTTTAAGGCTCAGCACATAGCTGGGTCATCTAATACAATAGCTGATGCTATTTCTCGTTGCCAGTGGGACAGGTTCAGACAACTCGCCTCGGATGCAGATCTACAGCCAACCAAAATTCCTCTCCACGTCTGGCAGATCTGAAACTTGAAGCTAACAGACTGCTGACGAATTCTATGGCAAAAAATAGTTGGGTCACTTATCTCAATATCTAAATTATCAACGTAGGTATAACCCTTCTGAGGATTGGCCCATACCAGTGGAACAGGTGGTTGATGATATAGCTTACCTGTCATTACACAAGCGTGCGGCTTCAACAATTAGAGTTCACACTAGTGTTATTGGTTACATGCATAAAATTAGGGACATATCAGACCCCACAAAAAACTTTATTGTTTCAAAAATGCTAGAGGGAGTAAGGAGGGGGGATAATAGGCGCGATATTCGTTCCCCTATATCAATCCCCCTTTTGAAAAGATTAGTTTTGGCCCTTTCTTCAGTATGCTCTTCTAATTATGAGACCTCTCTCTTCACGGTAGCATTTAACTTGACATTTTTTGGGTTCCTTCGTGTTGGGGAGTTTACATCATCCAACAATTCTGAGAGTTCAGCTGGAGTCTTACGAGTTACTGATGTTGAACTTTCCAAGTCTGAAGATAAGCTTAAAGTAACTATTCGGATGTCTAAAAATGACCAATTAGGACGATCATACAGTATTGTTATTAACAAATCCATTGTTTCTGCTATTTGTCCTGTTGAGTCAATTCATCGCTATTTGCGCCTGAGGCCAGTGTCTTCAGAAGCTCAACTGTTTGTACATTTGAATGGTAAAGTACTGATTCGTTATCAGTTTTCATCAATTCTTTCAAAAACCTTGTCATTTTGCGGAGTAACCACTGGACACTACCGTTCACATTCTTTCCGTATTGGAGCTGAATCTGAAGCAGCTAGGAGAGGTGTTTGTGTTGTGATGAGACTATTAAGTATTGGGGAAGATGGAAATCACAGGCCTTCACACTGTACATACGCATGTCGATAATAACCATCAGAAAAGTATTTGCAAAATTCCACATTACCTTTTATCACTTTGCCGCCATCTTTTGTACATGTTCTCCGATATTGTTCATGTTGTTAGGGCGACAGAAATTATGTCCTTGTTCCGAGAACACGAGAGAACGTTGTTCTCGGTCTCGCCCAAAGACAGACTTGGTTCACCACACTTGCCATTCGGGATGTGGTTGACCGCATCGTCAGAGATGGTGTCATCCGGATGAAGCAGTTCACTCTACTCCCAGAGCCCTGTGATAGACGTCGTCTCACCGTCCGAGTCCAGTGGCTTCCGATATGGATTGAGGATGATGGCATTGGCGAGTTTTTTGAGTCATATGGTAAAGTTGTGAACATTTCTCGAGAAACAACGGATGTCGGTGGGGTTTTTCTCGAAACAGGCACACGGGAGATAACATTGGTGATTCGGGAGGGGGACCAGGATGCTATTCCCCACAAGGCACGGATGTTCGGAAAGACAGCTCTGATAATGGTGCCCGGCCGTCCTCCTATCTGCTTGAGGTGCCACCAGGTTGGTCATGTCAGGTCACAGTGTCCTGGTAGGCCGGTGCACATATCCTACGCATCAAAGGTGGCCCAATCGGGGCCAGCCGGCCCCTTGCTGTCTGTGCCAGCTTCGGATGAGGTGTCCACACCGACGGGAGAGGGGACTACCGACCAGCAGGAGCAACCAGGGACCCCTGTTGTGACGGAACCGACCGGTTCGGAGGCCATGAGCCTCAAACTCAAACCTCAAAATTCAAACTGACGGGAACATCGTGCCGGGACAACAGACTCCACCTCCCAACATGGAAGTTTCTGGCGGTTTCGACCTGTCAGAAGGAGACCTGGTAATTGACGAGGAAGGCTCTCGGGTTGCGTAAGTATTCTCTGGTAATAAAAACTTATATCCATAATTGACTATGATGGCGGCGATACGATCCCTGTTTGACCTGTGCGCGTCCCTGGACTTGAGCTGTATTTATTTCACCTGTAAGGTGTCCTCAGCAAGTAATTCGTATCGTGTTTCAGTTTTTTTTCATTTATTCATTTATGTGTTTGTGTTGCATTGTGTTTTTTCATCTTTTCAATTTTTACCTGTACTATATTATTACTAGATACCAACTTTGCGTGTTTTACCTTTGTCATGCCTTGTTACCTTGTCGCTATAGTTTTACGCTATGTATTGGAGACCCTGTACGTGTTCGTATTTGTGAAGTATTATCATCTTTAAATATGCCTTACTGTAAATATTTGTTGTTGCTTTTCCCATATCATTATTGCTTGGAAGTCATTGTGTACGATTTGCCAAACCTTAAGACAACGCCCCGTGGACAACGAAGGTTTCCAAAAGGCGAAGAAGGGGAAGCATAATAGTCACTCCCCTATCGTGATGGAAGACGGTAATTTAGCCCCCGGGCAGCCTACACCTGACAAGATGGACGAGGAGGACTCTCGATCAGAGGACAAGTTGGTAATCGACGAGGGTACCGGTACCCACGATAAGGTCTGACTGTTAACTCGGTAACGGATATGGACTATATATTACGGACTATGATGGCGGCTATTCGATTCATGTTTGACCTGTGCGCGTCCCTGGACTTGAGTAATTTGTTTTTCACCTGTAAGGTGTTCTCAGTAAGTCCTGTGTATCGTGTTTCAGTTTTTATATCCATTCATGTGTCTGTCTCGCATTGTCAGCTTTATCATCTTTTCAATTTTTACCTGTGCTATATAATTCCTAGTTATCAACTTTGCGTGCTTTACCTTTGTCATGCCTTGTTAGCTTGTCGCTATAGTTTTACGCTATGTATTGGAGAGACCCTGTACGTGTTCGTATTTGTGAGGTATTGTCATCTTTAAATATTATTACTGGAATTTAAATAAAAGTATTTTGAAAGGCACAAATTTCAGATAGCGTTTAAAAACTTCTGGAAAGACTTGGTTAATGACCAACCTGTTTCTTTAGAAGAGTGGGACCAATGTAAATCTGTTATAAAAATGTTTACTGTTTGACATTGTAAGCATTTTGTTTTAAAGTGCTTACAGGATAATATAATCATTTATGTAATTTAGAGAGGCTTTCGCCAGGAGATTTTATTGATCAGGTTAGGAGTATAAAATAACAAATTTCTGATTTTCATTCAGATAGTTTTGAGGGTCGATGGTTAGGTCTAGGGCAAAGGAGTAGGTGCGTTAAGGATCATTTTTGGCCCAACTTTAGATTTTCAAAATTTTTCTACTGTGCATACATGAACATATGGGATTTATAAAAATGCAGTGTCAAAGAATTCCAACATCACGTTGCCTAGCAACAGACATTGAAACCAACCTAGTATTTTCTGTTTATTTGCACATTTTAATTGTGTATTATAACATTTTATATTAGTTGTTCGTTCGAAAAGTTTTATACTTGTTGCATAAATAATGGTTAGTCTTGAAGAATCTTTGAGCATTCGTAAACTTAAATATGACCAAATATGTTTTTGGTTTTTCCTCGCAACGCATTAATAACCAAAGTTTCTCCAAAGCAAAGGTATACAATTTCTATCATAACGGATACAGAAAGTGCATGTTTGATGTTACTAGATTAAATTATAAAATTACAGTAAATGTAGTAGAATGCAATTTCAATGTATTTGAAATTGACATTCCATGGCAACCATGTCTTGTCTTAGCAACCAAATGCCCCCATAGCAACGGTACAAGAAATACTTCACAAAGGATATACTTGTGTTGGATATTACAACGTATGTGTTTCAATATTCATATAGTTTGATTTTTTTCTCATTTTATTGGCTTTTATTTCTCATCTAACATGATGAAAAACAATAAAGATGTAGTTTCAATTTTACAATTTAATCAATAATCCCGTAATTGATAACCTTACGATCCAGGTAAATCGTTAAGAATATAAAACAATATTATGATATATCGTTTCGCAATATTTTTTTGAAATATTGAGCTATATAATCAGTACCATTATAATTTAATTCAAGTATATATGTTTCTTCATTTTCTTTATTATCATAGTCTGCCATCGAGAACAAGCCCACGGCTGTTATTACTGAGGACCAACCCCAGTCCCAGGCTGTTATTACTGAGGACCAACCCCGGTCCTTATCAGGGAGGACCAGCCCCATTTAATAGACCAGGAAGTCTCAGGGAGCAGCCAGTCTGTCGACAAAAAAAGTGAATAAATCATTTCATACTTCACAGGTTCATTTCTATGAATATCTTTTGTAGTTAATTTTACAGAATATGCTAGAAAGTTTTCGTTTTATAATTCTGAGCTAAAATACACTTTATTCAGATTGAAACTTTATGGAAATATAACAATTTGAACATTGCAATATTACAGTTATAACCCAGGGCAGTTTATAAGAATTGCCCATGGTTCACGAATGTTGCCTGTAGTTGTAAGTATATCTGGTTCAGTTTGTTTACAAAATATACAATTCAATGGTTGTGTTTCTCCAAATTTGCAGTGTTCGCAGTCTTGAAACCGGTGAAATGAATATGAATATTCACAAGATGTAATGTGGACCTAATGGTGTATCAAAATAATGGAAGCACTGAATTGGCTTTGGAATTAGGAATTTAAAATCTCCCCAATACAACCGATTTACCTATTTACCTAAGTTGTTTTATCTGTTTGGAGTTGGTTTTCTTTTTGTATGTGTTTGGCAAACTAGCTTCATTGTTTTGGTTCAGAAAATTGGTTTTGTATGCTACATTTATGTCCACACCATTGTTTAGGGGTAAAGATATATTATGTCTGTGTCCTGTCCCGTCATGTCCCATTTCCTTCTGTCGAGATATATTAGTTCTCACAGATATTTATCATTATAGCCAAATCCCCTTTATTATCCATTAATTTCACAAATTGTAAGGTACATTTCCTAAACGGACTACTCCAAATGACTATTGTAACTGCATTGACATGTTTGATGAATGCAAGACACATGGTAATAAACCAGAAGTACAATGATGCTTCATTCTTGCAGATTGTTGAGTGGCCTTGGGTAAATTTCTTACGAGAAACAAAATCAGGATGGATACCAATCTCCACTAAACACATCGTTCTACGGGAGGATATAGTGAGAAAACTAGAGCCACCAGATGTCACTGCAGTAGGGTGTCGAATATACTACATACTAATATATTACATATTGAAAAAAATCAGAGAAAACCAAAGCGTCAACAAAACCATAATCCGAACTCAAAGTCGATTAAACTAGGGGCAAAATAGGAACAAAGGAAAGATTTACATGGAGACTCTCGTAAAAGCACAAGAGAATAAGACCAGGTGTTCCGGAAGAGTAAGCGTTTTCTGCTTCATCGACGACACCCGCCATGTAAAAATTATTGTAATATAGCAACATGAAAAATTGATCAGTGAAATCTAACCACAAGAAAAATTAAATGTGACATTTGTTTATTTATTTAGATACTTAAAGTGCTCATTTATATCCCTAGACCAGGAGAAAGCATTTGATAGAGTTAACTATAAGTTTCTATTTAAGGTTCTAAGTGCGTTTAATTTTGGCCCTGATTTTGTCAAATGTGTAAGTATTCTATACAACGATGTGTTTTCCTCTGTTATTGTTAATGGGTTTATATCTGACCCCTTTTCCATCACTCGTGGGGTAAGGCAAGGTTGTAGTTTGTCTCCCATTTTGTACGTTTTGGATTTGGTAATCAGATTGTGGATTTGGAGCCTTTTGGTAAAATGGTTCGTGATGACCCACCCCGAAATTATTGGTATTAAACTTCCGGGTTCCGATAAGTCAGCAAATATATTTCCCTTTATGCTGATGATTGTACTGGCATTTGCTGCACCGATTCATCTATCCAAAAACTTTTCTTCTGGTGTGATTTGTACGGCAACGCGTCAGGGGCTAAATTGAATGGGTTAAAACCTAAGGGTATTTGTCTGAGGAAGTGGAAACTCGTTCTGATCATCCTTTTGGCATTAGCTGGGTAGAAAAGCATAAAATTTGTGGGGTTTTGGAAGGTAATAATATTACCCCTGACGACATTTGGCAGCCAGTGTTTAGGAAATTTACAAGGACCTGAGATTTAAGGAAAATGCGAAATTTCTCTTTGACGCAGAAATCAGTTATAATTAAGGTCCTTGCGAGCAGCAAGATATGGTATGTTGGCACTATTGTCACAATGCCTAGGAATTATTTGGCACTTTTTCAGAGAACACAGTTTAGATTTTTCTGAGGAAGTTTTTGGATACCCGATCTAGGAATGTAGTTTTTAAAATTGTCCATGAAATATTACCTTATGAAATATTAATTTTCTCATGTATAGGTTTGGTGTCGATGCGTCTAAAAAATATACATTTTGTGATGGTTAATGACACTATTTTACACTTGTTTTACGAATGTCCTTTTATTCAACCTTTGGTCTTATTAGTTAATTCATGGGTACACCAGATCTCAGACGGAAAGGTCCCCACTGATTCGGCACTTTGGCGTTTTCATTCTCTTGTAGGTATCGCATTTAAACTTCAGTCCCTTGTCCTGTATTTGGTGGCAGAGTCCCTATCCTCCATTTGGTATGTCCTTTGTTCTAAAAAATATGATCGAAAACCCCTTACTTCCGATTCACTTGTCTGTTACCTTATTAGTAACATTATTCTTTGTATTCAAGCAGATTTTTCCCGTTTCCCCATTGAGCGTTTCTCTGAGTACTGGTGCACGACAGACATATTCTGTTCTATAGCCAATGGTGAACTTGCTAAAAAGCTACCTCTATGATAATTCTTATTACAAAAAACTGTACAATAATTTGGTATTATCAATTTTAGTTATGAAATATGCATATTGTTACCCTCGTATTACTTTGTTTATTGATGTACTCTCTATTCATTATTATATCTAGTTAAATAGTTTAAAACATTGCCCATCAAGTCATAGGGATAATTGCACCTTACCAGGGATACTGGTTGTACATATATACCACTAACGTCATTTGGGTGTGTCCAGTGATGTTTTTAAATTGTACATTATGAATAAACTTTTATCAAACAAAAAAAGGTGCCCCCAGGTCGAGGCCTAACCATTGCACTGAGGTCCGGCTGAACCCTGCGATAATCCCAAATAAGGATTACTCGGGTACGCTATATTTTAGTGTTGGGGTCTGCGTTCGCGCTAACCCCTGCTCATGAATCCAATAAAATGTCAAGCCCAATATCTACATCTCATAGTATTTTTTTCCATTCTTTAATGAACACAACCAGTCAATACTGCCAATACAATCTATACAAAACCTCTCCACATATAAACGAAAAAGCTAGCAGACAAGCATCAGCGTGAAAAGGTGGAAACATTGTTACGTTAGAGGTTTTTGTGGATAGCGTGGTCCAACACGAAGATTTTAATTATGAACACTTTGTTTTACATCCTGAGTGCTGTTACCGGAGACGCCTGACTATCCGCGTCCAATGGCTACCGACCTGGATAGTTGATGATGGCATCGCAAGCTACTTCCATGGGTGTTATGGAACGGTCACTAAGATTTCCAGGAAAACCACGACATTAGGTGACGTCACTCTTGAAACGGGCACAACAGGAACCTACGACGAGGTTGTCCTATGCTTCGAAGGTCGCCCATTCAGGGCCTTCCTCACATCCATCATCATCGTCGCCGGGTAAAGCCAGTATCATGGACGCGAGCCCCTCGGCTGGAGGGAACGGCGACCCCGTAACCGCGAGCCCCTCGGCCGGAGGGAGCGACGACCCCGTAACCGAGAGCCCCTCGGCCGGAGGGAGCAGAGACCAAATGACTGCGAGGCCCTCGGCCAGAGGGAGCGGTGTGCCAGCATTATCCAAACCCCAGAAACGCCCCGTGGACAACGAAGGTTTCCAAAAGGCGAAGAAGGGGAAACATAATAGCCACTACTATATCGTGATGGAAGACGGTAATTTAGCCCCCGGGCAGCCTACCCCTGACATCTATATCATCAACAACACTTAAATAGTTTACAACACTTGCACATGTATGTGTGCAATATAATATATAACTTTATTTAGTTTACGACAGTTATGAAACAAGTTCCCCAACTTACATTAATCACTCTTGTTTACCCGGATGTTAGCGACAGAGGGGTCTTATTTTAAGAGGAAACCAGAGTACCCGGAAAAAACCTACGTGGTCGGGCACATGACCTCATACTGACCTTAGATTTATGGAAAATGCTAAATTTATCTTTGACACAAAAATCAATTATTATAAAGGTCCTCGTGTGCAGCAAGATATGGTATGTTGGCACTATTGTCACAATGCCCAAGCATTATTTGGCACTTTTTTTCAGAGAACATCGTTTCGATTTCTGTGGAATTCCAAGGCGGAGCCAGTTTCGAGCTCTGTAGCCTATAGTTTTCCTACTAGTGGTGGACTCTCAATTGTTAATATTGATGTTGAACTAAAATCTTTTCGTTTAAAACATTGTCAGAAATTTGTTTGTGAACCGTCTGAAGCCAAGTGGAGATATTTTATTGTATTGGCTTTCTATGAATTTTCGTGATTTTTACGTTTTTGACAATAACTTCCCTCATAGTGAGTGGTGTCCTCCTTTTTACTCTGCTATGTATTAAATGTTTAAACAGTATAAAACTGGTTTTCCGGATGGCAATTTCGAGTCATCGACAACTAGGAATTACTAACAGATACTGTCTGGAGTTAAAAAGGCACCTAGGATTGTTAGCGTTTTGGCAACGTTACAACATTTGGTTACTACTGTAACTATACTGCAGTTCATTATTATGGTTATTTTACAATTGTTAGTTATTACGATAACTCATTATAAGTATACAACAGCTAATTCTTAAGGTAACAATACAGTATGTGTAATTAATATATTATTATATTATATATATTGGTATTTACAAAACAATATATACGTAGTATTGTTATGTTGAACTTGAGTAATTTGCATTTCACCTGTAAGGTGTTCTCAGTAAGTACGGCGTATCAGCGTCAGTACTTTGTTTTACATCCAGAATGCCATGACCGGCGCCGCCTCACGATACGGATTCAGTGGCTACCGTCTTGGACTTCATACGATTCCATTGCGAGCCATTTTCATGGTTTTTATGGGACAGTCGAAGAAGTTGTTCGTGAGACTACTTATGTTGGTGGTGTGACTTTAGAAACTGGTACGAGGGTTATAACTTTGATTATAAGAGAAGACCAGGACATTATACCGCACAGGGCAACGCTATACGGGAAAGCAGCATTGATTGTGGTGCCAGGTCGCCCCCCCCCCCCTGCTTGTCTACGATGTCAATGTCGGACACGTTAGGTCTCAGTGCCCAGAGAAACCAGAGCCGACCTCCGGGGTATCGTACGCGGCCAAGGTGACGGGGAAGGTGGCCCCTGTGGTGCCGGACCCGAAGCCTCAGCAGACGGAGGTTCCATCAATGCCGCCGCAGACAACGGATACGGAGCAGACAGATGACACCCAGTCATCGGAGTCCATGTGCTCAACCGGAGGGAGTGTCTCGATGTCCTCAAAACGCCCGGGTGCGGTAGACGATGAAGGATTCCAACTAGCTAAGAAGGGCAGGCATTCTCCATATCTGGAGTATTGAGTATAGCGAGCGTAATCAATTTGATGTGGAGCTCGTTATTGATGAGGAGGGGAACCAGTCTGAATGGCAACGATATATCATATACGCCAATGGACTATGATGGCGGTACACCGTAACATGTTTGATCAATGCACGTCTCTTGACAATGTCATTCCAATAACCTTAAAAGTGTTCACAGTTAGGAGTGTGAATGTTTTTTTCGTTTTATATACCTATACATTATTTAATCTGTCTTTACTCTTACTTGTATAACCTGTACCATTTTCCAAGTAAAGGTTTTTACGCGCTATACACCGTGAGCAGTGCGTGCTTTTTAGTTTCTGTGTAGGGTATTATCGTACGACGATGGCCAGTACCCTTTCCTTATCCTCCAATTCTTACATGTGCTATACCAGCTGTACAGTTCAACTTCACCATTGTCAGCATACTGTCATCAATCTAAGCACTACCTTATGTCATATAATTTGTGAGTTTGCGTATTTACCTTTTGGGTTTGTTGTCTCAGCGATTGGTATTTATGTTATATTTAGGCGATGACATATGTCGGTCTACATGGAACTGATATCAAGGCAGTTTTTCCGGTGTGAAGCCCGAGATACCTGGTTCACAACGCTTGCGTCACATAATCTGGTAGACGATATGGTGTCTATAGAGAACGGGAATATAGAGAAAACTACATTATTCACCGATTCTGGAATGTTGTGACAGCAGACGATTGACAATTAAGAGTAAAGTGGCTTCCGTCGTGAATTTCAGATGATGGAATCGCTGCCCATTTCCATTGGACAGTTATGCATATTGAGCGTGAAACCATTACACTGTATGACGTTGTGCTTGAAACTGGGACACCTGTGATAACCATGGTAATTAAAGAAGTTGACCAGGATTCGATTCCTCATAGAACAACCATAAGACTATGGGCAAGTTTTAAAGTCGTTATCTTGATATCATCGAGAAATATTCTGTATCTCGGTTCTCATTTTGAGGATTGATGCTTACTTTGATGTGACCAAGATTTACATAGCGGGTGTCGCCGATGAAGCAGAAGACGCTTACTCTTCCGGAACACCTGGTCTTATTCTCTTGTTCTTTTTTTCAAGACTCTCCATGTAAATCTTTCTTTAGTTCATATTTTGCCCCTGGTTAAACGATTTTGAGTTTGGATTATGATTTTGTTAATGCTTCTGTATTCTCTTTATTTATTTCCACATAGAGTGACCATTTTTGGAATGGCATGCCAGCACTTATTATGGTACCGGGTCGGCCACCTATTTGTTTACGGTGTCAACGCATCAACTTGAGCCTAAGCAGACGGAGGTTTCATCAACGCCGCCGCAGGACGGCAGAGCCCTGCCCTCCGAAGCCACATGCCCCTCAACTGGAGGAAGCAACTCGATGTCGAAAACGTCAAAGAGCCTGGGGGAAATGGACGATGACGGTTTCTAGATGGCTAGGAAGGGGAGGGATTCCCCTTACCAGATGTCTAATGGTGACATTGTCCCAGGACGGGAGATAATTGGCGACTCCATAAACAATAGTGAACATGAGCAGTTTGATGGTGCCCTCGTTATTGATGAAGGTGCAAACCAGGCCGCGTATGTTTATGGTAATGGACACTCAATATATGTTATTGACTATGATGGCAGTAAAGCGTAGCAATTCTGACACTAGCACGTACATGGACAATATTTTTATAAAGCCTATATGGTTTTTTTCAGTCAGTAGTGCGTTGCTATGTTTATCTTATTTACTTATAAAAGTTATTTTTGTAGAATCCCTTAAAAGAAGCCATTATTAAAATGCTGATGCACAACTATATAACATACTGATCATCCAAGTGAAGCTTCAATGAAATGATAATGGAGAAGTTATTTTGCATCAAGGGACATCCCTCTTAAAAAGTATCTAAATATGAACAGGATATATCAGTGTGAAATGAAATGATCCAAAATGAATTGGACTTTTTTTAGTTAATGTCCACTGGTGTTCGACAAGGGTCTGTAATGTCGGTAATACCATTTAAATGAAATTTTCAAATTGCACTGAAAGTGAAGGGAAAAAGTCCTAACTCCTTGTAGTTGGTCTTTCCACCCCAAACTCTATTCCACCCTGTAATACATCATAGGTTAACATTGTATCAAGTTTCAACCAATCCATCAATCCTTTTTCTAAGTTATCGTCTTGAAAGCAACATCCGGACAGACCGAGACAAGCACTATATTCCCTTCCGGTTTCACCGGCAGGGGACTAACAATGAGAATAATCTTAGTAATACAAATCCAAACGAATACTGGAATTTGTTAAATTCGTGTAATAAAAGCAATCATTCTGACAATGCTGGTATATCTATGAAAGTCTTGTGCAAGTTTTTTAAAAACTTGACACTCTGAAGATATTAATCAATTAAATGAAGATGTTGTTTATGTTAATGAAACAGAGGTAGATCAAGTAAATCATATGATAAATGTACCTATTACTAAATGGAAGTAGAATACTCAATGAAACATAAAAAAAAAGCATCTGGTAATGATGATATTATAAACGAGTACTTAGCTTCTCACGCAGTGCTTTTTCCTGGTAGTGTCTCCACAACCTTGCATGGTAATGGTGTTTCCTGCTGACTAGATAGGTTTTATATTTCTTGGGTTGGTTTCTAAAATATTATTTAATTCATAGCGGGGTTTTCCCGACAGGAAGCTCATATAATGATTTTTTATTGTTAAAATTAGATTATTCCCAGAGGCTAGATATGGTCCTTTCTATTTGAAATTAAATAGAATATTACAAGATAGGGCGTTTCAGATTTCTTTGAAAGAGCTTTGGCTTGATTTAGTTCAGACAAACCTGTTTTATTATATAATCAGGATGATTGCAAATCCATCTGTATTTTTTTAATTTTTATATTAATGTTATAAAAATAAGTGTGCATGCGTGTGTAATTGTCATGTCCACCTCACAAACAGATTGAAGCAATACTGCAACTAGTTATGTATAGAAAACTGCGTATTATAAAAAGAAAAATGCCTTTTTTGTGCACACATTTACCAAACACCAAGCATTTTGCAAGACCGTGTTGAAGTGTTTGAAAAAAAAACCGGTAATATTTAGGTACAAAACAACTATTGGTATTAAAAGTGCATATCTTACTGCAGTCCGTGCACATATCAACTGTTTTAAAAGCCTTCTGAATCCCTTAACCTTTTTAACTCCAAAACCGGCAATTTCACTATATAAATTGCCCCCCACCCTATGTCAACATTATTGCCCCCTTTCGGTTGGCTTTTACACCGTGAATTCGGAATCTTTTTCATTAGATTCATTGGGATTATCATACATCTGTTACTAGTTGTCTTTATTATTGAGAATTGTAAGAACTAGGTGTGTCCAGTGTGACACGAATGCCCAGGCCAAGCCGGCAACCACGGAGAATAGTTGAGATTTTAGCATTATTGCCATTTCATTATGTGTACTAATAACTTTTCACACTCTTGCGGAGTATTGGGTGATCAATCAACACAATTCTGTATATTTGTTTACGTTTATTATACTATGGAAAAACCCAGCCCAAAATGATACAAATTTGTTATATCCTTTTACTGACGAGTGAAGAAGCACAGATATTGGCCAAGACACAAGGGTGTCATATTATCAATACATATATGACAAATGTTTACCAAATTGACTGTCATAGAAGCCGAAGTGTTAACAATTGATTCCTCTTAGTGTTATTTTAAATTATAATTAGCATAATCAGAATTTTTCATCAGCACATATCTTATTTTAAACCACCATTAATAACATATATAATTCACATGACACCAGCACATGGCCCCGCTATACATAAAAATGTCAACTTACTCATACCACTGTAAATATAAATGGTTTGATGTAAATTTCCTCTAACACGTGTAAATTCCTCATGTAACTAAACAATACATTAACACATTTTTTTACGTAAAGCAATAATCCCTACATTCTGACAATAGTAGTCGTGACAAACTCGAACTGACCGCAGTAACTATATAGTTGTGTGTACATTGTCAAGCTCAAAAATTTCTGAAATAGAACAATACTTTTACTGGAGTTCGAAAAGGTTCCGTCATGGGTCATATCCTTATTGATAACCATCTCTCAACCTCAAAGGGCCATTAGTTCAGAATGCATCAGTGAATTACCATCAAATCAGAGCTTGACTTATTATTAATCTACACAAAAAATACATTTCGTTGCGTTTATTCGTTAATGATTATATGAGCGGAAACGAAAACAAAAACTATGACGGCCAAAGGTAACACTTTATGTCCCGGACATTTGATAGCGGGGGCATGAAAAGGTTAGTAGTCGTAGTGTTTTAAAATGGAAAATGATAAAGGTATTAAATTAAAGAGAAGTTTATAGAGAAAATGGATGTGTGGTTCTTCCTCAGTTTTTACTGTGTTCAGAGATTTTTATTCTGCGTTCAGAGATTTTTATTCCAAAATGGTTACCCAATCTGATTAAAATCATATCTTCCGTTAACTTCCCTCTGCTGCGTTAAGATATGAGAAAAATCCCCTTGGGGGCTCATGTTCCGATGACCTTTTGCATTAGTCAATCAAATTACTACTGTCAGAATCTTGACAGTGAAAGTTTGAGGTGACAAAGCTTGCACAATCGCATTTGTCAGTTTAGTCATTTCGTCACCAAATAGTTCATGTGGAAAAATGTGACGAAATGACTTGCTGCAAGATGACAGGTAATTGGAAAAATATTTTAGCGAGAAGTAAAGAGGCGACAAAGGTCATCTGAACGTGACCTCTTATGGCGTGTTGTAATCCGATTGAGATGTCACCGAGGAAAAAATCCATTGTGATTTTGCTAATATATGTTGTAAATATCTTCCGAAGTTAAATTAATTCGATATTTTTTGTATGTAGTGCCGAATCAGGAAAGACGAAGTTCTCCGTGCTATTAAGAATAATAGCACGGTGCCCAGGTTGCGATGGTCTCGACACAGAGATTTGTTTTACCTTTTTTTACTGGTAAATAAATGAACAGATGTTATTTATTTCGTTACTTTGTAAGTACGTTAGTAATATTCATACAGATCACGCTATAAAGGAGCGATCTGTTTTTGAAAATTGTCTTTTAATGTGTAACGTTGATAAAAACAGGGGGGCCTGTATCGTTCATTTGGATACAATAGTATCTAGGAAACCATGGTAAAATATTTTTCAAAAAGATCCCATAGACAGAGACAGAACCACTGACGCATATCGGTATAAATTAAAAATGCGTTTAATATCTCATCTGTTTTCGGGTTCAACTGAGAGACTATGGGTGTGTTAAACCCTAACTTCAATACTACTATCATGATTGTGTCTCTTTATTGCCAGCAATGGTATATAGTTTTGTGGTGGGGATTTAAATCGTTTAAACGATTTGACCCAGGAGTTAAGTTTGTAAGGGCAAACCTTGAGATACAATCTTAAAACATGTTTGTGATCGTCTTTTTATGCCCAGCATAAACAGTATATTTACATTTTCAGGGTGGGGATATCAACCGTTTTCACCCATGACTCGGGCCCGCCCCCTGTGCCTAGGGGGTCAGAGTCACAATTTATGCAAAATCCATTTGTTGTCCCGAAGGGATATTTCTAACAAAAATTGGTTCAAATCAATTAATGCTTTTAGACTAGAAGTGATTAGTTGCCCTGTTGAAAGAACATTTTAGCCCCAAACCACTAGTCATAGCAGAAAGATTCAGGTTTCACAAGCGAGAAAAGCGTGAAGGCGAGACAATACGTGAATATTTAGCTGCTATAAGGAAACTATCCGAACATTATGAATTAGGTGGAGCTTTGTCAGACTCGCTCCGCGATCGACTTGTATGTGGATTGAAAAACTAACATATACAATGAAAACTTTTCGTCTGAAGTCGATTTGACATATGATAAGGCGGTAGATTTGTCAGTTGCCATGGAAACAGCCGCCAGAGAGACTACTGAGCTGCGAGGGAGCATCAGTGTAAACAAGATACATAAACAGAATGGCGGTAAGCCAAAACTGAAGACTTTCTACAAAAGACATGCAACAAAAAGTACACAAAAACATGTTACAGATGTACAGGTAATCATAATCAGAAAGACTGCAAGTATAAAGTTGAGGCAAGCTACAAGTGTGGAAAAGGGGACACATCAAAAAGGCCTGTCGAGGGAAAGGTGGTGACAGAAAAGTGCATAGTATAGAGACTAAACATCAGTATGACTCCGATTATAGTTCGGAAATTGCACACATCGAAGTTGTTGGTGTAAACTCTACAAATAACAGTAAACATTTGGTTGACTCCAATGTTAAATGGGCACGAGTTGGACATGGAACTGGACACAGGAACCTAATTCATATAATCCATGTGTTCCGAGGACATGCATCTGCTATGGATTTAAAGGTCAAGGACATCGTAAGAGGGCCTGTCTGTGGACAGGTCAGGGCGATCTCATGTGCGAGTTACAATGTCAGCTTTGTGGGCAGTATGGCCATCCCTCAATACACTGTCAACGCTTTCCAAGCCCCCAACCTACTTTATCCCCTGCAATGCCCCGCGTTCAGAACTTTCAACATGGTTACTATCCACCATTTTCAAATTCTAACAACGTCAAGGGAAACGGGATATATCCGGGGCATATATCGCTGCCTCTCGGGAGAGTGACAATCTGATTAAAAAAAAAATCAGAGAATACCAAAGCGTCAACAAAACCATAATCCGAACTCAAAATCGATTAAACTAGGGGCAAAATAGGAACAAAGGAAAGATCTACATGGGGCCCGTTCGATTCATTGTCTGGAACGTCCAGGACAGTTTGATCAGCAATCGAACGCGACGGAACACCGGTAAACATTATCCGGAACAAGTTCTCGCTGTTCCCGCGACGAAGGTGGTGTGGCTGGTACAGTGACGTAATCCATCATGGCTGACATGTTCGAAGGAAGTACGGTCTACAAGTGCAAATGTGGCATATTCTTCGCCACAGATGCGACAGCCAGGCAACATAGCACCAACTGCATAAGTACTGGTAGGTTTATGTATTCGGTCAGATTATTCAACGATTGCCTGATATAAACAGCTACTAAACCCGAATACAGTTCCTACTTTGCCTTGTCCACAGGAACACCACAGCCACAGGCGTGTTATTGAAACACGCGCATGTGAGAGACACGTATATATACGTTGATGTCAATACACGTATGTGTATTGTGTTGTGTATTGACCGACGAGGCCAGTACCTGTGCGCTGAGTAAGCCCTCGCACGTGTGAATAATTTATGAAAGATAAACAATTCGTCTGTCGACCTATCATTAGGTTATATCAAAATGTTGTCGCATAGACGTGTCACTTTTCCTGTGATCTAGCTATGGTATAACCAACTAATTTTTCACAGTTTTACTAATACCATATGGTATTATATATTTTATTTTGTGCTGCCATGCTGGAAACTTGTCCAGTTTGTCGACAGGCGATTATTCAAAGAATTAAAGTGTTTTGCTGAATGGTGTCCGTGAAATGAGTAACACTGTAACTCACTAGCATTACCATAACACTGTGATAACAGTGTCCATTCTCCGATGACGTGATATTATTTTTACGGAGGGAGGTACCGTACCCTGAACATTATGTATTTCATAGAGCTTTTGTGAGATACAAAAGTAATTTTTATCTGTGATATTTTCAGTTTATATACACTGTGGTGCAGTGCCTGTCAGCTGTCCATCGTCCGTCCTGTATTGTTTTTTTTTTTTTTTGTTACAGATTCTTCTCAATAACTATATAAACATCATTATATACGTTATGTAATCATTATTAAATGTGAAGTATCAATTAAATTTTGTTTATTTTTGTAGTACTACATCGAGGATCTAGCACGAGTGTTCATGTAATTTTTATTTATTGAACAAGTTTATCAATTTCATATGCAATTAATAAGTAAGTTCGTGTTGTATTCTTTTTAACAGAATTGAACACTTGTGTTCATATCAGATTAAATTGATATTACTCGTTTGAGTCATTTATAACTTCCCAAAGAGTCATTTCATAGGAAATTAATAAACTTGTCTAATAAATCTAACATAACATGAACGCAAGTGTAACATCCTCTTAAGTAATAATTATGTAATGAACAGTTTTTCACACACTTCCATGGTAGAAAAAGAAAACAATATTAATCAATATTCAATAATCGATGTGCTTTATTGCTTTTAATATCAGCTTAAGTATTATTTATGGTTATAATACTCCATCATTTATCTTCCAGAAAAAGTTCAGACACAAAAGTGATGTTTTCTGAGGTCCAACCTCTATTGTGAAAATATATATATATCCATCACAGATCATTGGATTCATTGGGTTCATACGGTATTGAGAAATGTTCACCAACCTATCAGTATTTTCTATATGGAGTTCGAAAAGTCACATCCTGTGAAAAACTGATCATTTTTCTGAAATGTAGACACATTTTGCAATTGATTTTGCACTACATTCTGAAGGTGTAGTCCCATACTGAGCGGTTTACAACATTTAATATATTTAATGTCTAAACAATGTTCTTACAAGAAGATTTCTTTTCACAACTCCCTCAGCCTCATTCTCCTGCATCTGGAAATTTTGTTGTAAATCACCGTCCTCGTCATCGTCTGCTCCCATTTACTCTGCAACGTCATCCTTTTCCATCAGACAAATGGTATGCAGTCGCATGCTGCCATGATTATTTCAACTGCAGTTTGGACACTTTGAGTATCAACATGATGCAGACGTCTGAATCTTCCTTTGAGTAGGCCGAATGATCTTTCAATCACTACCCTATTCGACGAATGCACATAATTGAATTTCATTTTGTTCTCGAGAAAGATGACCATTATCACTGTATGGGGTTAGAAGCCAACGACGCAAAGGGTAAGCCCCATCCGCGAGTATGTGATTTCCATTGCACAAAGCTAATCCGTTTTCAAACAAAGGAGAATTGCGCAAGACCCTAGCATCATGACAGCTTCCTGGAAAACCAGCAAAACAGTCATTTCTCAATTACTTTTCAGGCATGTTTGTTTGTTTCACTCTCATACCATTATCTTAATGGCAAAGCAAACATTAAAAACAATCGTACGCATGTGTAGACGCTGGATCTCCACTTTCGGTTTCAGCACACGTTTCTCGATTGTGTTGATCCGTTTTTATAAAAATCCGTTTATGTGATTGACCGTTTGCAAGCGTCACCCGTAGCATTCCCGTACCGTTTGAGTAGCATTTCCGTAGCACTTCCGTACCGTTCGCGTAGCATTTCCGTACCGTTTGCGTAGCATTTCCGTAACATTTGAGTAGCATTTCCGAAGAAGTTCCGTACCGTTTGCGTCTAAGATGGAACAGCAAACGTGTACGGGTCTGTAATATGAGGATTGATGAACTAAAAGGTCCCAAAATATTTATTTCATATAACTTTGTTTTTATCTCAGTCCGTGCCTTTACGTAGTAAATTTTCTTTTTAATACTGTATAATAATTGCACCTAGAAAATCTAGTTTTTCCACCCATAAATGATATTTCATATAAATGTTTCTTTCAAAAGAACACAACTTCTTGAAACTTCAGCACGGTAAGATATTAAGAAATGATCGCTCATAATAAAACGTCGATATTCATAAAAAAAACGAGTTCGTTGTTGGAAATTGAGTTACGTTTAGCCAAGTGCAAGTTGCAGGTCGTTGGATTTGTTTTTCCATGACAGTACATTTATTAAAACATAATCTTACATAATAATAATAATTAGCTCGTGTTTGGACCAATTTCCAAATGAAATACATTTTCTGAAGGCAAATGTTATTCTAAGAACAAAAATCAAGGTCTCGGTTGTGTTAAATAACCAGAAAGTACCTTAAAACGGCATTTTCCGCTAAATTTGGCCCATTTCTGCTCAATTTCACGGCCGCCATTCGACTAATTATAGGAATATCAACATGGTACGAAATCAAACATTTTCTACATTTTTTAAAACCTTAATTGTTTGGACCATTGAGCAACAACCTATTTTATTCATATCAGGATTTATTCTTTAACATACTGATGCTTAAGTTATATTTTTATTATCGTTTTCAATATTGAAAAAGCATTTCTTATCTTTTTTTTGCGAATCGACATTGAACGCGGGAACAAGTAATGGTGACGTGTTTCGGAAAGTCATGTGATTGCTCGTATAAAAATAGAACCGGAAGCACATGTCATGATCAGCGGTAAACAAATATGGCAGCCAGACGAAACCAGAGTCGCATCAGGCTCCAAGGAAGACTAGCCAACAAAGAGACTATTAAAAAGATCGGAACAGGTGCATCTGATCAACAAAAAGAAACACGACATCTATCAAAGAAGACCAAGACCATTACTAGTGTGGTTGAGTTGACAGTACTGTATACATGTACTTTTCGGGAAAACAAACTGCAAAATGTAAATCTGAGGTTTTGTTGTCGAGATAATTTACGGACTATGGCAATGCAAGTTACCATTACGTACATAACATGTCCGAGCAGTGTGTGTCAGCAACTTGGACCCCACAGGAAAAAGAACTCCAAACTAAAGTTTTGACACCGATTCAACAGTTATCTACATGTACAATTTAGGTAGGTAACAAACTAACAATATTTAATAATTAAGATCTAATCTACATCTGTCACAACTTCTACATGCATAACAAGATAATTCACCCATGGTCGATTAATTCGATATTTTTGTCCATGCATACCCAGGTTCAATTTCCTTTTCAATCAAAAATGTGTTCAAATCTACAATACTACAGTCTACAGGCGTATAGGCATGCTTTTGCACCAAAGAAAAATAGCTGAATTTCTTAGAAAGAATTGGGAGCACCCAAAACGGGTATTAAATGATATTTCTGTGGTAAAATTAGGCAGCGTTAGGTCCTCGAGCCTAATGTTCAGACTTTTGGCTCAATGGTTAGAATGTTTGCCTTCCAATTGCAAGCAAGAGTCCTGGGTTCAATTCCCGGCCCGGCCACAACATTTCTTAATTTAAAGATGAAAATAGCTGAATTCAAATAATTAGCTTAAAAGAATTATGTCCGTCTCTATTCCATTTAAGCAGACCTACTTGAGGTTTTCCTTTTCAAACAATATAAGGTGACAGTACCCAAATCGGATCAGTACCCAAATCGGATCACTTTTTTTAAAAATACTTCTAAATCAACAACAGTGCCAACAGATTAATTATATAATTAATATAGTCGTAAAATAGATAGTCACACGTACACCATTTTATGTCCACATATCATTAGTTTTTTAGTTTAAATATGCCATAAAACATTATTGAATCTAAAAACTTTGCGTTTTGTTACGTTTCTGAAAAAAATGTCGCGTGCAACGACTATGCGTTCTGTTTTGAACTATAAAAATAAATCCACCTGATAGAAATACTTGTTTTCATATACATTCTAAAGGACATCATTAAATGTTGATATGCTACAACAAAAATATTAATTTGAAATGGAAAATACTGCAAAATTCAAGTCCTGATGCGATTTGGGTCCTCAAATATGCAAAATCTCGAACCGCTGATTGGTGACGTCAGAGCGTTCTATAAATATCCAACGTGAACCTAGAGTGCTAATTTTTTTTGTAAGAACGCCCATCGATGTTCTTCTTTTGATGCAACCATTAATGGATATAATTCCTCCTCATATTTTTTAAAGAATGAATAAAATGATGGTTTGGTGATCCGATTTGGGTACTGTCACCTTAATTGAACAAGAGAGGAAAAATGCACGGCCAGACTGGGGTTTGAACCCAGGATCTTCTGAACTCTAGACGGATGGCATGCTCAACCAATTGAGCTATCTGATCGATCCTTTCTAGACCCGCTACACAACATAATTTATGAAGCATTTATAGGTTTATTGAATATAGAGTCTGAATATGATTCTACACTGTATGTTGTGGCTTTGTCTGCCTAGGCTGATGTAGTGCGAAGGGTTCTGACTCTCTGACCCGCTAAATATTTGACGACAGGCGGGTGCGAGAGTCAGAATTCCCCCTTAGTTAAAAAGTGGAAATTTTACCGACCGTGCACAGGTCACTGTTTAACCTGTGTTTAACAATAAAAAACATTTTCGATCACATGTAAACTAGGTATCAATGGAAAGAACAGATATTTTTTTACTAACCTACACATTTAATCAAGTCACATGAGGTCGTAAACTAGCTGTTCAATGCCTCCCATTTCTAAAAAATAATAAGTTTCCTGACATCTGTTTAAAATGGCCGCGCGTCACGAGATCCCGCGAGAATTACTTTCTGCCTAACTATTTTTGATCACGTGACGTTAGGCGGCGGCCATTTTCAAACAGATGTCAGGAAACTGGTTATTTTTTAGAAATGGATGACGACAGTTGGTTTACTATCTCCTGTGACTTGATTAAATGTGTAGGTTAGAAGAAAAATATATGTTCTTTCCATTGATACTTAATTTACATGTGATGGAAAATGTTTCATATTATAAAACACGGCTTAAAAGGCGACCCGTGCACGGGTCGGTAAAATTTCCACTTTTTAACTAAGGAGGAATTTGGATTCTCACACCCGCCAGCTGTCGTCCAAATATTTAGCGGGTCAGAGAGTCAGAACCCTTCAGACTAAGGATGGTGCTGTTCTAATAAATGAATATATACATTTTGTTTTGTATATTAGAACAAGCTTAGTCTGACCCAACTCAGGTCTGCAGTTTTAAGTCTGAAGTGTTCTAATTAATATTTCTACCGCAATACCCTGTGTTATTCCACTCCCAGACCATTGTATAAACGGGCTGACTGTTGGATAAATATATGTTATATACCACTAAAGGAATATGACCTTCCGGTCTTTTGATTGGTTGAGAAGTCGAACTTTGACCGGAAATCATGTGGTTCAATGCAACGTGCTGATTGTTGACGTCGTCATCGATTGTTGACGTTGTCACAATTTCGCGGGAATATATACAAGATGATGTGTTTTCGCGCAAATATTACGCGGTTCACAAAAAACAACACTGCTCTTACGACTTAATATTATTGTTATTGGATATGAAATTTATTTCACTCTCGTTAATTATTTTTTTAAAGTTACAAAAGACACTCGCTAAAGCTCATGTCTTTTGTAATACTTCAAAAATAATTAACTCAAGTGAAATAAATTCCATATCCAACAACCAATCGTTGTGTAACCTCTATATATCTGATCTGCAATATAATGTACAAGCAGAGGGATGAGTTACAATGAAAGTTTATTCTAAAAAATATGTGAGATATTCAATTATTGGCTTCAATACAATAATTTCTTAAAGTTGAATTTTATTGCAGATATGCATAAAATGTTTACAAGTTTAAAATGGCGGGGCGTCTGTGTTTATATATACTCCTTAACATTTTATAAATACATTTTAATTGTAACATGTCCCTGTGACTGATAATTATAAGGGGCAGTTTTGTTGTAGTCCTGGAGTTAACAAAATAAAGGGAGATAACTTATATTGTTTAAATTTCAGGTCTTATTGGTGTCAACACTGGAAAGATTGTGGACTTTGACTTTAAAACAAGAAGCTGTAGTGTGTGCCAGTATCATCTGGGAAGGTCCGAGACAGTTTCAAAATATAGATGCAATGTTAATTGGACAGGTTTGTAGAGTTAGTCAAAATTGTATATAGATTATATCTATAAAACTGACTTGTACCAGTACATTCACTCTTAGTTTACTCTTATTACCATGAGACTGTGTGAAAAACATTTTATTTTAATTCAACTATATACAGTTAAACCAGCTGTCTAAATCCAAAGTCACTGGGACCAAAACTATTAATCTGTTGTTTAAACAATTGACGGTTTGTAGAGGTATAAAGTACTGTATAAGTTCTTGGAGTACTTGGCCATATTAGACAGGAATTCTTATTACACAGCGGCCGGTTTAGTCAATGTGAAGTGGTAGGGTAAGGGTATTTGATTATTTTGCCTACTTTTGATCAATACCACATATTTTTTCATATTTTATTGTGTATCAAAGTAGAGAAAATGGAAATTCATAAATTATTTGCAACTCTATATAACATTATCACTTTCTACAGGTTTTATGATTGGACCAAGGCTTTGGAAGCAAGAGCATCTTCTGCTTGGATGCAAAAGAATGAAGGACACAGTTGGCTGAACAAGGTAAGTGTTGACTTCATAGATATCCTCAGTTTAGTGCAATTTCTCAAAAAAGTTGTCTCTGTATAATGTATATCTTAAATTTGTTGTACGATTTGTATTTATTTTTATACTGACTGATCATGACCTGAGCCAAATTTCATTTATAATTTTCTGATAAAATTTGTCTGAATTTTACACGATAAACACTTCATATTTTGTAAAGAGAAATGTCAAGGTCAATACTTCTCTTTAGGTAAGGGTCAAGATCTATATGAAGATTAAAGTTTAGTATTTACAAACATATCTTGGGTCAATATACATTTCTTAAGTACTCGTATAGCTGTCTATTGTCAATTTTGGATATGTATATATGTGGAAATTTGGAAACTATATGTTGATAATGTTTTTTTTCTCAGGTGAATGAAAATGCCCTGCTTTCTCCTGGAAGTGTAACTAAATCACATGGGGTACAGAGGGACTGGATAAGGAATAACACCAGTGCTATGAAGTCTACATTTTCTTAAAAACAAAAATACATCTCAATAAAGGTAAACAATATGCAATTCAGATAAACTTGATCCAGGGATATTCTCCATGATATCCAAAGCAAAGCAACCTTAAAAGACTCTCATAGAAAAATGTTAATGCAATGATGTCATCAATAGCATAGGAGTTACGTCAGAAAAGATTTTGCTTTCACACTCAGATGAAAAGTATTTCTGCTGTTATTGTTCATATACCGGGTATTGAGTTTCAGTGCAAATATTACATAATTTTGAGAAAAAGAATACACTATATAACTGCATATTATAATTGAAAATGTTATAACGTAGGTCCGTGGCATTCGGTATCTCAAGGTTAAGGTATTACTAAAATTAATCATTTTTATTTGAAAGGAAGTCTTCTTGTATTATTTGCAGATTCCGAAAAATAAATACTTTACGACTGATAATTGGATTTTTTCTTTGTGAATATTGCATTTTGTGTGGAAAGGGAGATAATTAGATTGAATTACCTCCCTTGTATACAAAGAAATGGGTCACAATATGATATTATGTGACAGAGGACACTTAAATATATATATATATGTGCAAACTTTGGAAAAAAAAACATTGATAAGAATTGTTTTGCTTGAAACACCCAGCTTCTCCTTTGAAGGTATTTTTTTTTCAATGTTCTGCTTAAGACTCATAAATCAGGGGAAACATTGACATATTTCTGACAAATTCAATGTTTACATGATTTTTATGTCCCTGTCATTAAATGGGAAGGGGGGGGGCATATAGTATATCCATGTCCGTCCCGTCCTGTCCCATGGTAATGTAACCAGCTTATTGAAATAACCACTGATCCGATTGTCAAATTTACATAATAATTAAGCATGTAGAACTAATTTCATATGAGGTAAGGGGGCATTTATGTCTAGCAGTCATTTCTAGTTATGAGGTTTGGTTTATTTTGTTTGAAGTCCTATTAACAGCCAGGTAGTTTAAGGAGGTTTTGGAGGTGGAGGAAAGCCAGAGTACCCCTAGTAAAATCCACTGACCTATGGTCAGTACCTGGCAACTGCCTCTCGTTGGTTTCGAACTCACAAGTTCCCAGGGTTGGAGGGCTAGTGGTAGAATGTCGGAACACCTTAATCACTCGACCACTGCGAGGACTAGCTAAACCCATCGGTACACATATATAGCACCACTGTGTCATGATAAACCGGGAAGATTCAAGTGACGTCAAACTAGCAAAACTATCTCGAATGAAATCATCTATCAAAAAATAAATTTCATCCTTAATGTTTCAGGTTGGGGGGGGGGGGGTGTTGGTCGTGTAGAAACACTTTCCATAGCCATCTGTCTGCCCACTGAAATTTGTCAGCACTTCTTTCTTTCATTAATTTTCATCAAACTTGCCTGTGGAATTTTTCGCTTAGTCAGCCTCCAAACTGTTAGCAGTGTGGAAATGTTTGTGCTGTCAGTCTTCTGTCTAGCAATGTGACATATACTATCCACTATAGAAATTGAATGGTATCAAAAAAAAGTGCATACAATGTTCATCTGCGAAAAATTATGGGCAGTGAAATAAGCAAAAGCTTTCACACCACGAAGTATTTCACTTTTACACTACTTGCACAAAATCAAATATCTTAAGGGCCAAGTGAGCTTATGTGATGGTGCAGCGTCCATCGTCCGTCCGTCCTGCGTCCGTCAAATTTTTCCTTTAAAAGACTTCTTCTAAAATACTGACAGGCCTAGTGACATGAAATGTGGCTGGTAGCTTTCTTGGAAAGAGCTTAACAAAGTTTGCGAAAAAAAATCACTTTGACCTAATTTCAAAGTCACAGGGGTCAAAAATGTGGAAACCTTCAAACAACTTCTTCTAAAATACCGTCAGGCATAGAGACCTCATATTTGACTGGTAGCTTCCTTGGATGAAGCTGAATAAAGTTTGCGTAAAGAAACGACCTTGACCCATATTCAATGCCACAGGGGTCAAATCTATTATAACCTTTAAACGACTTCTTCTAATAAATCAAATTTCCTAGAAATATGATATTTGGCTGAAAGATTCTTTGGATGAAGCCCGACAAAGTTTGCGAAAAGAAATGACCTTGACCTATATTCAAGGTCACAAGGGTCAAATCTGTTAAAACATATAAATGACTTCTTCTGATTAACCAATAGACCTAGAGACATTATATATGGCTTGTAGCTTCCTTAGATGAAGCATGACAAAGTTTGCGAAAAGAAATGACCTCGACCTATATTCAAGGTCACAGGGGTCAAATCTGTTAAAACATTTAAACAACTTTTTTGATTAACCAAAAGCCCAAGAAGCATGATATTTGGCTGCCAGGTTCCTTGTATGAAGCTCGACAAAGTTTGGGAAAAGTGACCTTGACTCATATTCGAGGTCACAGGGGTCAAATCTGTTAAAACCTTCAAACGACTTCTTATGAAATACCAAAATCCCTAGAAGCATGATATTTGGCTGAAAGGTTCCTTGGATGAAGCCCGACAAATTTTGGGAAAAGAAATGACCTTGACTCATATTCGAGGTCACAGGGGTCAAATCTGTTAAAACCTTCAAACGACTTCTTCTGAAATACCAAAATCCCTAGAAGCATGATATTTGGCTGAAAGGTTCCTTGGATGAAGCCCGACAAATTTTAGGAAAAGAAATGACCTTGACTCATATTCGAGGTCACAGGGGTCAAATCTGTTAAAACCTTCAAACGACTTCTTCTGAAATACCAAAGCCCTAGAAGCATGATATTTGACTGACAGGTTCCTTGGATGAAGCCCAACAAAGTTTGCGAAAAGACATGACCTTGGCCTATATTCTAGGTCACAAGGGTCAAATCTGTTAAAACTTTCAAACGAGTTCTTCTGAAATACCAAAAGCCCTAGAAGCATATTTGGCTGACAGGTTCCTTGGATGAAGCTTGATAAAGTTTGCGAAAGAAAATGACCTTGACCAATATTGAAGGTCACAGGAGTCAAATCTGTTCAAAGCTTTGAGAAACTTGTTCTGATAAACCTAAATGCCTAGAGACATGATATTTGGCTGGTAGCGTCCTGGGATGAAGCCAAACAAAATTTGAAAATAAATGATGTTGTCTGACAAGGTCACAGGGGTAAAATATGTTTAAATTTTAACATGTTCTTCTAAATGTCTCACAGTAAAAGATTTTAGGGATCTTTAGGGTTACACTATAATATAAGCCAGAGATTGATACCAGTTGAGCGATGTAGGCCCATTTGGCCTCTTGTTAGAAATTCATTGTCAGCACTCTAGTGGCTTCGTTTCTTCATGGATTTTATCAAACTACACATAAGCATGTATAAATACAAAATCAAAATATCATTGATGAGTTCGAGTTTAGGGTTATCAGGTCAAGGTCAAGTTCACTGTGGCTATTTTTAGAAAATCATTGTCAGCACTCTAATGGTTTACTTTCCTAATGGATTTTCATCAAACCACACAAACTTATACCTACAGAGTTAAAATATCTTTGACAAGTTGCAAGTTCAAGTTTCAGGAGTGTCGGCTCAAGGTCACTGTTGCTATTGTTAGACAATAATTGTCAGCACAGTAGTGGCTTTGTTTCTTCATGGATTTTCACCAATTTCACACACATGTAAAGGATAATATGTCTTGGACAAGTTCGAGTTTCAATGTTGTTTGATCACGGTAAATCAAAATTGCCATACATATATTGTGTACATCGGCTTATTGTATATGTGGAATGTAGGTAATGTGAGGAACAAAAAGAGTCCAGTGACTCTGCGATTCTGTTGCCTCATTTTAATGCCAACTCATGAACTTGTCTTTCAAGTTTAAACTTATTCACCCAGATGTCTACTTACTACACACAAACTTCGAAGCTGTTTTGTGCAAGTGTATTTTAAGGCGATACTAATGTATGTAGCTGATTGAACTGAAATGAAAATTTGTAAATTTCGGAATATTCAAAAAGTGTTTGAAACAGATCTAGAGGGTTAAAATTGTTAACATTCCATTACAGACCCTGGACCGTTTTTCTTGTCCGTTTTAACGGAAACGCAACGGAAACGGAACGCAAACGCAACGGTAATGTAACGGAAACGTAACGCAAACGGAACGGAAACGTAACGGAAACTGAACGTAAACGGAACGAAAACGCAACGGAAACGCAACGGAAATGTAACGGAAACGCAACGGAAACGTAACGCAAACGCACACAAATTGTTTGGTTTTAGCGCAGATAATTCGCCCGATAACGGACTTAAATAGATGTACTTGCTCACGGAAGCGTGTCGGTCTCTGACCCTAACTCTGACCCGTGTTTACCTATACATCGGTCGCGTGTTATTTGCACAGCGGGGATGTACTTATAGGCAACACTGTCCCCGCCAGCAATAAAATGAAATTTTAAACAATGGTTTTCCAACGATATTTTGTGATTACTGGTTTTGGTTTTCATACAAAATTAGATTTCTAATTACGTATATTTACAACAGTACAATACATGTATGTACATTGTAACACCTAATTAGTAAATATATACGATAAAGATACGAAACACATTCCTTTATACGAATTGATTTATATTTGATGTCCTTCCTTAGGCTTCATTCCTAATTCCATTTTTTCCCAAATATCATTTTATTATAATGGTCTTGAAAAAACGTTCGTTAACATGAGCAGTTTTATTGTTTTTAGTCTTGAATTCAAATCTGAACTTAGTGTTGAAAAAATATATACAGCGTATGAACCAAATATTGTACGTTTATGGTTTTCAATATAAACAATAGAAAACGTCCAAAAGAAAAATCTGAAACTTGTGTTGTGGAAAAAATGTAACTACATATCAATACTTTAGGGGGGGAATGTTGGTTAAGAATGTTATTCCTTTATTAGTACATCAACTGAAATACTGCAGGTGAAATCTGAATAGATTTTATGTTTTCTTCAAAACATCATTTTCAAATTAAATCTCAAACGGGTATAATTCTTTAATATTCTCTTTGTTGATATTATTTCGTAATTGAAATCCGTATTTATATGAATGGTTTTGAAACCAGGAAAACATACTTACACAACATATCATGTCCGTTGTTCTAATTCATGAGACACGTTTACATTTATCTGAATGATAATTTCTAATTCAATAAACATGTAATTCCCCTCTGTGAATTAAAGATTGTATAGCTTTTTTGAAAAGGGTATAAGCGCGGACATCATTAATTTTACTAGGTTCAAGGTAATAAAGAACTGAACTGAACTATTCCAAAAACTAGTGGCTTAATCGCCACTAGCATCTGGCCTTTTTCTTTTATCTGGCTTTCTATATAATTACCTATTGTGTGGGCAACCTATTACCTACGACGATTGTTAGTTTGAAGGTAAAGTCTACGAAATTAATACCTGTGGTTTCAGTCACAGGGACCCACACTTGCCAGTAGTAAACATCGTCTCTTCAAAGAGATTAGATACAATTTTGAAAACTCTTATTTGGGTATGCTATATTTAGTTTAGTTTAACAATAGTTTTATTCAAGAATAATACAGTATAATATATCAGAGCCGTATACCAGTGTTCCTCAGTTAACTACGGGACGTATATACGTCCCTGGTTAACTGAATTAAAATGTTTCAAATTGAATAATGTATATTTAAATTACATATACTGTGTTCAGTATCTGTGTCATCAACTGCGTTAATGAGTGTATTGTTTATATGTAATCAACACGAATATTGTTCTGATTGTGTTCTCCGACATCTTGCACACAGGAATTGTATGAATCATGTTAATCCTGCATGCCGTACGTACTGCATTGAAATGTAAATAGCCCCCACCCACCCACATACAAACACTTATAGGTTTTGTCACGAAATCGGCGAATTCAAGAATATATATATCAGATGTTGGGGAGAATGATACTTTCGTTAATATTTGCGAGTCCGTAAATTTTATGCTACTCTATACGTCCCTGATTAAACTATGATTCAGATTTCAAACGGGGAAAGTATCCAGAATATATATGGCTTTAAACGTATACGTCTCTGGTGTGATGAATATTACACTAAAAATAACTGACATTCTCATTATGCGTCCGAATCCTATGGTTTTAGGTATATATAAAGGACATTATAGGTGCAGAGGTCATTTGTATATTTTATGTATAATACGCGTCTGATAAAGAAGGGATGGATTGGTGCTGACAGGAACGTATATAATATGTGAAATTACGCTTTAATTATGATTATAATATCTGTATATCTATGCTTATATATGTTCCATATCAATCGGATTAATGATCTTCAGATAATTTCTTCTTTAAAATCCAAATTGTCTTGTGTTTTCTACTTTTGTCTTTGTACCAGTATTGTAACTTTGTTTTATATTTTATGTACATTCCGTGAATGTGATATAACGTGTTTTTGTGTCTTGATAAAGGAACGGATAGTCTAAAAATGGACAATTCATTTATGCATACTGTTGATACCCAGGTTTTCACATCATCTATAACAGATGATTTGCCACAAAGATCATGTCAAAAATACCGGACCGTCTATCACTGCGACATCGAAACGTCTTTTTATTGGCGGTGGTAGCGGCCGCAAGTATTTCTGGCTAGGCGATTCGTTGCCGTATTTCGCGAGTTCGAAGCCCGGATAGGACAGGAGTCGACAATTTTTGACTCGTGCCCCGTCCGTGCCTCAAACTCTCGATCTACGACACCATATATACTCAGCTTCTTTTATTTCTCTTAGAATGATCTTCTTTTACTTTATAATCATAGTTCTATGTTTCTAGTAGACAAAACTTTCCAACTCTTTTATGCTAACGTAAACCTGAGACGTATATCTCACATATACGTCCCTGCTTAACCACATATTTAGATCTAAGCCCGTGCTTATAAACAAATACTAAACCTAACGTATCGAGACAGTCTGATATCCGATTTACCTGGATATGTAACGAGAATTGATGGGTATGTTAGTTACGATGACCATGACCGTCTAAGCTCAGCGGGGGGCGCCTCACCGGTCACCTCACTTGTCACCCTCTGGGCATTCTTAGCTCAGTAAAGACCTGCTCATCAGACACGTTGAAGTACGGTTTCTTTTATTTTTTTTGTTTTTGTTTGAAAAAATAAGCAGGCCTATACACTAATATTATAATAATTGTATACATTTTAACGGTACCGACTATTTTTCAGAAAATTAGGCGGGGTCCGATCTTTTACTGTACATGTATTATGACTATGGGTGGGAGGTGGGGGTGGGGGGATAATATCGAAAATTGATATACCCCCCTCCCCCCGGATATATTCAAAACTAGTCGTAACAAATGTCCATGCCCATGTGGTTTTAGATGTAATGTCGTCGAAATTTTATATTTCGTCATTATATTAATCGTCTACAAGTACATATTGACTTTGATTTACAATACAATAATTAAACCATCACTCACGGGGTGACAAATCGTGTTGCCTGCAATATTAGCTAGGGCATTATATACATCATCTATAAAAGTTTGACCAGCTGTTCAGTTTGCTTCTTATAAACCCTAAAAAACGTCTCTTTTTCTTAGTTCGTTGGTGTAGTCATTTTGATTCAAAATAAAATCCGTTGTCCATGTCATCATGATGAACAGAGCCTTACGAATGGAACCTAAATTCCGATCCAGTTAGAGAGATATAAAAATTTAATTTCTCTCTGATTTGCTATGTGTTTTTAGAATTAAGAGTTAAATATATAAAATCATATTTTTATCGTCAACCATCGGTTTTCAAAATGATGGAGCTGTTCTGAAACAACAACATAAAAACACTTTAAGGTATAAGATGCTTATAAATCATGCTACGGGCTAAGAGGATGATACATTCGTCCTTTTCTTCTATTAGTGGGATGTAGTGAATTAGTTAGCTTGCTGTTTACAATACAGATCTGAAGAACATGAAATTTTCTAAATTTCGACATGGATACTTCACGTATACATAAAGGTTGTTTTCAAACTGATTATTATGTTTAGATGTTGTTTGTTATTCATTTGTATACAAATTTTCTTACGATAAAACAGAGATGTACGCGTCTCTTGCTAAAGTCTTAACCTATGGACGTAGCAATGAGTATTATAAATATTATTTTAATCATGTTGGATGCGGTCTCCGCCATCTTGCAAAATGATATAAGATTTAATATGTATACATATGGTAATCTTGTCTGTTGCATACTGAATAAAATAAAATAAAATAAAATTGACTCAACTCGAACCTTGACTCCCCTTTCCCCCATGCTATTAAGATTCCCGATATACTATCTTCAAGTGTGAGTAAATGGTTTGAGTAGTGAAATTACGTTTGTTAAAAAAATACAATCAAATATTATATGTTTCAACAGAGGCATACATATATAAAGCCTTTATATATATATATATGGTTGCGTATAAACGGGAGATATACGTCCCTGGTATAACTAAATTTTGTAAATGGGTCTGTATTTTTTACACAATTTATCATATGACGGTTGTAGTTTTTATACTTCTATGATACTATAAAATGTGTGTTCTATGGTAAACTGTAGTAATAGGGAAAAATGACCGGAACGGCTAAAGTATCATAAAATAGGTCACATCCATACTTAATTGAGACTTGTGATGTGGACACGTGGAGTCATTTACAATGCATAATATGCATATCATATGCAACGAATTGTTGCCAGTCCTTTCCAGGACCTACAACACATAAACGAGCTGCTTGCTTACCATTCCAGATTTTTCTCTAAAAAAGTATATGAAATCAAAGAAAGTTTATGTGCTGTATCAATGTAATCTGTAAAAAAATCATATATTCTTTCTGCAACAGTGAAAGAATAGAACGACCTAAGTTAAATTTGTTTTTCTTTCAAGAATATTTGAGGCCTTCTAAAAACATTTCATGGACTAAAGTTGCCTCCTCACCTTGGACATTTATCTTCGGTATTGAAGGCGTCCATGTAATATACACCCATGTACATGTAGATACAGATGCTCGCGTCATTGGTGTGTTCTCCGAACGCCAACATTTTTTTTAACAATAGGTAGGTGTTGTTTTTGAGAACAAAAGGAAGTCAATTATATACTGTTTCATATAAGCTGCCCTTTTCACCTTACCTGTGATTTACCTGTGAACTCACCTTACCTGAGATTTAACTGTGGACAGTCAGCACCACAATTGCATTAAATCATACATTTTTTTCAAAAATACAAGGATACATATATAAAGAAATAAAAAGAAAATTATCAAATGAGTAATTAGCACTTAATTGTAAATAAAATACAACCCAGAGATAATCATATATTGAAGAAATAAAGAGAAATATAGAAAAGTATTCAATAAAGTTAGTTATCTAGGAATTCTGCTGATATATAATAGAAAATTCTTGACAACACAAGAGAAAATAGCTGAACAAAGTTAAAAAGCTTTATTTGGAATTATGAATGTTTTTAAAAAAATTATTTCAATTTCGAAACCTAACTTAGTTTTTGTTACAATTTTGTAAGTAGCATTTTGAGTTATGTATCTGAAGTGCGGGGGTTTCATTAAGCACCTAAAATTGAAAAAAACTACATCTAAAATGTTGTAAGAGAATTTAGGGGTTAAGACAAGTACGCCAAATATCATGATCAGTCATGAATTAGGAAGACTTTCATTTATTATGATTTGAAAGTTATCAAAGTTAAAAACTCGGATAATTGTATGTTATGATGAAATGGTTGAAAAGGGCACTGAGTGGACAGAAAGTATAAGAAACAATCTGTTAAGAATAGGTTTGGGGTATGTGTAGCAAACAGAAAATACAGAGAATGAAGGTAAGACATTAATCACTATTTAATATAGAATGACAGATATTTTTTCAATAATGTATTGACTATTTAAATGTGTCATCAAAATGTTCACTTCGAAAATTCATTAGTGGTAATTTTGTCTTTAAACCGAATTTAACAAAACCTATCTGTTTAAAGAAATAGCAAAAATCAGATTGTCGTCTCATAAACTGAATATTGAAATTGAACAGTTTAATCTTAAAAGATCAAATTAATAGGATTTGTACGTATTGCGACAGTTGATTGTACCGTTTTGTAATAAAACACAGTCATTATGAAAGATGTTTCATCAAACTGTATTACCATAGAAAACCTAATACGGCAAACATGTAAAATTTTTAAAACCAGGGTCTTTCAAATTTAGGTAACTTTATTGTCCTCTGTAACAGACGATTGAATACATTTTAATTGAGTGAAATACCTCTCTACACTATCGCTAATGTTGTGTCTTAAATTGTGGTCTGTGAGTGTCCGAACTATATTGGGTTGTACATATCTATTTGTATTTTGCATTGTATATATGCACCTGTATGTATATATCTTGTACGGATAAACCGTAAGGTTTAAGGTCATAAATGAATTGAATGGTTAATGAGCTGACCTAATGAAAACAATACCTTTGATTAAATAAACCTCACTTTCTATGGGTATTGAATTATTGAGTAAGTTGGAATTTAATAAGTCATACATATCCAAGCAAAAATGTACTAATTTAAATGAAGTAATTACATTTTAATTGGCATCAAAACCTTAAAAAAATCAATCATAAAAACCTATTAAATTAATCACCTATTATATACAAAAATATGTTTACAACAGTATCTTTTAAATGTAAGAATTACAGTCATAAAACAATTCAATGGTGAATTACAAAGTTTTATTTTGTTTTCTAGAAAATTATCTTAAGCATTGAATTTTAATCAATAATCACAAATCTTATAATAGTTACATTATTTATTACTTACACAATTTAATTTTCCGATTAAAAAAAGTATCATGAAGATAATTTTATGATATTTGTTTTAATACTTGTGCCTGAGCACCAACAGGTAACTTTTACAGGTAAATTTACCTGTTGGAACTGAGACTACTTTAAGGAAAAAGACTATAACCCCTATCACAACAAACTACCCTGTAGACAAATTAAAACAGTCCGTCGGATGGGACTATAAATAGTGGCCCGTGTGAGAATTGTCCAATCTTGCACGAAAAAGATCCCTTTGAGTCTTTCGAAGAAGAGTAGGTGTGATAACGCCGGCTCAGAGGATCGAGCAATTATTTTAAATTCATAGAAATAGATCTTTATTAGCTATTTTGGCGGACATCCAAAATGATTGATAATACCAAATTCGATAGTGAACCCTGGGCGGCCAGGTCGGTGCGGATCGACGGTTTTTTCGGGTTTTTTTTTTTTCTGGGAACAGACTCGTCTCACTCTCGGTCATCTTCCATTCGCGCTAAGTCATCTTGGTACGATCGGCAAACTTCCGAATTTTAGGTAGGAATTTTTAGGCAAAGGGGTCGTCTTCAAAATTATAGCGCCCCTATGTAGGTTGGTAGGCCAGACGACTCCTATATCTACCCTCTCAACCCATTCCCCTTGCCTTTCCTCCTACATACTTTATCCCTTCTACTCTCTTTCCTATCTTTTCTCGTCCACCGAAGGTCGCAAGGCCATGTGAGGACGTAAAACTCTCAAAACAAACAAACAAACAAACAAATTAAAAATGTTGGCGTTCAGAGATACACCCGCGTCATTACATGTACAGCTTGCCCTGCGGCTATTCCTCACGGGTGCAAAAAACCTCCGTCACGGTTCACTGACCAATTTAATTGGTGCTGGGTTGTCACTTAGTGGCGACTATTGGACACCCCGGGTCCGATACATGTTATGTATACAGCTTATACGTTATACATAGACTCAGTTTTCAATTTGATTAAACACAACTCCTCAGGAATTAAAGAACCAATACTCACTGCAATACTTGTCTCATACCTGCATCTCCATCTTAATGAAGGCTGGCCGTTACTAAACTTTAACCAAAATCTAACGTTCCATGATTTTTTTGTTCAAAGTTTCACTTCACAGCATTTGTATTGTTATATTTGTCATATATATCTATCCTGGTTATCAGCATCTTATATACCGCTATTAATGGATACTTCACCAACGACAGACGGACTGTCGGACTGACAGACGCAAACAAAACATATAATGCACCACCCCATCCCCGTCCACCAGTTTTACCAGTAGGGACCTATGAAGTTAATATAAGCCAAATACATATACAATAACTAACACTTCAGTACATTTTGTCGTTTTCTATTGGCAATTCTTAAAGGAACTATTGCCGTATACATGTATTTCATAGCTAGCAAGGAAACAGGATATTAGTGTAATAATTGCTTGAATCGAATTATGGATATTAATAAATCAATATATGGATATCGACAAATCAATATATGGATATCAATAAATCGATTTATGCATATCAATCAATAAATCGATTTATGGATTTCAATATGTGTTCAAGATGTGATATTATGGGCGCGGGTGGGGAGGTGGGGTTGGGGGGGGGGGGGGTTGAAAAAAAAAAACAACTCCAGTATGTTGGTCATTCAGATGAACATTTCTATTAACGCAATAGGCGCATATATCATTAATACTGAACTTAAATATAAGTCTTCCCCATACAGTTATATATTTGAGTACGGAGAAACGGAGAAGGATCCAGAGGTTTTTTTTCAAGAGTAACTGTAGGCCTAGTGCAAATAGAAACGGACATTATCAGATTCGTTGTGTCTGCATTAATACTTCGAAATCGGCCGACTGGTTACAATGTTACGACAGGTTGAACTTGGGTTTTTTACCTGTTTTGCCACAGGCTAATCAAGCGCACCGCTAACCGCTGGTAGTTGTGCACACGCATTGGTGACGTCATAACGGGAACACAAGAAATTGGGTCCTTCGCATACATCTATAATATACAGTGACGTGCCAAAAGTCTTTCATCTTTTTTGCTATATATTCTTGTATTTCCAACTTTTTTTCAATGACTTTGTTCATGGATCAATTTTAATGAAATTCTGTGTACACATTAAGAATGGTAGTAGTTCAGCACATTCTGTATATCCTTCTTCTCGATCATTCAACGTCCTATAGAATTCTGCTTTCGCCAATAACGCCATTTAATCCAGCCTTAACATCTAAACTAACTTCTCCATTAGGGACGGTCTACGATACCTACATCTTACCTCGATATTAGGGACACCCTATGATACCTACAACTTACCTCTACATGAGGGACACCCTACGATACCTACAACTTACCTCTACACCAGGGACACCCTACGATACCTACAACTAACCTCTACATTAGGGACACCCTACGATGCCTTCAACTAACGTCTACATTAGGGACACATTACGATACTTACAGATTACCTCTACATTAGGGACACCTTACGATACCTACAACTAACCTCTACATTAGCGACGCCTTACGACACCTACAAATTACCTCTACATGAGAGACACCCTACGACACCTGCAACTAACCTCTACATTAGGGACATCCTACGATACCTACAACTTACGTCCACATTAGGGACACCCTACAATACCTACAACTAACCTCTACATTAGCGACACCTTACGGTGCCTTCAACTAGCCTCTACATTAGGGACAACTTACGATTCCTACAACTTACCTCTACACCAGGGACACCCTACGATACCTGCAATTAACCTCTACATTAGGGACACTCTACGATACCTACAACTAACTTCTACATTAGGGACACCCTACGATACCTACAACTAACCTCGATATTAGGGACACCCTACGATACCTACAACTTACCTCTACATTAGGGACACCCTACGATACCTACAACTTACCTCTACATTAGGGACACCCTACGATACCTACAACTTACCTCTACATTAGGGACACCCTACGATACCTACAACTTACCTCTACATTAGGGACACCCTACGATACCTACAACTTACCTCTACACTAGGGACACTTTACGCTGCCCTCAACTAACGTTTACATTAGGGACACTCTACGATACCTACATCTTACCTCGATATTAGGGACACCCTACGATACCTACAACTTACCTCTACATTAGGGACACCCTACGATACCTACAACTTACCTCTTCACCAGGGACACCCTACGATACCTACAACTAACCTCTACATTAGGGACACCCTACGATACTTACATATTACCTCTACATTAGGGACACCTTACGATACCTACAGATTACCTCTACATTAGGGACACCTTACGATACCTACAGATTACCTCTACATTAGGGACACCCTACGATACCTTCAACTAACCTCTACATTAGGGACATCCTACGATACCTACAACTTACGTCCACATTAGGGACACCCTACAATACCTACAACTAACCTCTACATTAGCGACACCTCACGGTGCCTTCAACTAGCCTCTACATTAGGGAAACCCTAAGATACCTACAACTAACTTCTACATTAAGAACATCCTACGATACCTACAAATTACCTCTACATTAGGGACACCCTACGATACCTGCAACTAACCTCTACATTCGGGACACCCTACGATACTAACAGAATACCTCTACATTAGGGACACCCTACGATACCTACAACTAACCTCTACATTAGGGACACCCTACGATACCTACAACTTACCTCTACATTAGGGACACCCTACGATACCTACAACTTACCTCTACATTAGGGACACCCTACGATACCTACAACTTACCTCTACATTAGGGACACCCTACGATACCTACAACTTACCTCTACACTAGGGACACTTTACGCTGCCCTCAACTAACGTTTACATTAGGGACACTCTACGATACCTACATCTTACCTCGATATTAGGGACACCCTACGATACCTACAACTTACCTCTACATTAGGGACACCCTACGATACCTACAACTTACCTCTTCACCAGGGACACCCTACGATACCTACAACTAACCTCTACATTAGGGACACCCTACGATACTTACATATTACCTCTACATTAGGGACACCTTACGATACCTACAGATTACCTCTACATTAGGGACACCTTACGATACCTACAGATTACCTCTACATTAGGGACACCCTACGATACCTTCAACTAACCTCTACATTAGGGACATCCTACGATACCTACAACTTACGTCCACATTAGGGACACCCTACAATACCTACAACTAACCTCTACATTAGCGACACCTCACGGTGCCTTCAACTAGCCTCTACATTAGGGAAACCCTAAGATACCTACAACTAACTTCTACATTAAGAACATCCTACGATACCTACAAATTACCTCTACATTAGGGACACCCTACGATACCTGCAACTAACCTCTACATTCGGGACACCCTACGATACTAACAGAATACCTCTACATTAGGGACACCCTACGATACCTACAACTAACCTCTACATTAGGGACACCCTAAGATACTAACAGAAAACCTCTACATTAGGGACACCCTACGATACTAACAGAATACCTCTACATTAGGGACACCCTACGATACCTGCAACTAACCTCTACATTAGGGACACCCTACGATACCTACAACTTACCTCTACATTAGGGACACCCTACGATACCTACAACTTACCTCTACATTAGGGACACCCTACGATACCTACAACTTACCTCTACATTAGGGACACCCTACGATACCTACAACTTACCTCTACATTAGGGACACCCTACGATACCTACAACTTACCTCTACATTAGGGACACCCTACGATACCTACAACTTACCTCTACATTAGGGACACCCTACGATACCTACAACTTACCTCTACATTAGGGACACCCTACGATACCTACAACTAACCTCTACATTAGGGACACCTTACGATACTTACAACTTACCTCTACATTAGGGACACCCTACGATACCTACAACTTACCTCTACATTAGGGACACCTTACGATACCTACAACTTACCTCTACATTAGGGACACCCTACGATACCTACAACTTACCTCTACATTAGGGACACCCTACGATACCTACAACTTACCTCTATACCAGGGACACCCTACGATACCTGCACGTAACCTCTACATTAGGGACACTCAACGATACCTACAACTTACCTCTAGATTAGGGACACCCTACGATACTAAAAGAAAACCTCTACATTAGGGACACCCTACGATACCTACAACTAACCTCTACATTAGGGACACCTTACGATACCTGCAACTTACCTCTACATTAGGACAAACCTACGATACCTTCAACTAACCTCTACATTAGGGACACCCTACGATACCTACAGCTTACCTCTACATTAGGGACACCCTACGATACCTACAACTTACCTCTACATTAGGGACACCCTACGATACCTACAACTTACCTCTACATTAGGGACACCCTACGATACCTAAAACTTACCTCTACATTAGGGACACCCTACGATACCTACAACTTACCTCTACACCAGGGACACCCTACGATACCTGCACGTAACCTCTACATTAGGGACACCCTACGATACCTAAAACTTACCTCTACATTAGGGACACCCTACGATACCTACAACTTACCTCTACACCAGGGACACCCTACGATACCTGCACGTAACCTCTACATTAGGGACACCCTACGATACCTACAACTAACCTCTACATTAGGGACACCCTACGACACCTACAACTTACCTCTACATTAGGGACACCCTACGATACCTACAACTTACCTCTACATTAGGACAAACCTACGATACCTACAACTAACCTCTACATTAGGGACACCCTACGATACCTACAACTTAACTCTACATTAGGGACACCCTACGATACCTACAACTTACCTCTACATTAGGGACACCCTACGATACCTACAACTTACCTCTACATTAGGGACACCCTACGATACCTACAACTTACCTCTACATTAGGGACACCCTACGATACCTACAACTTACCTCTACACCAGGGTCACCCTACGATACCTGCACGTAACCTCTACATTAGGGACACCCTACGATACCTACAACTAACCTCTACATTAGGGACACTCTACGATACCTACAACTTACGTATTCCTCATCCATTAACCCAACCCCCCCCTCTCCATCACTCGTTCATACCCAACCTCATCCCAATATCTTATTTCTTTCATACTCAGTACAACCTCTTAATATGCAGTTAAATACTTTCCAAAATTATGCCATAATGTCAAATTAATGTTTAGTTAATCATCTACTTATTGAAACGGATTAATATAAGTTTTTATAAAACTTGTTTCTGATCCTATTCCTTCCGACTGAAACACGTGTGTGTGAATGTACATGTATGTGTTTTATTTTGGATGTAGGTAAACAAGACATGACTGCTTATTGGTGAAATCAACAAGTTTTCATTGTAAAGCTTACTGTCATTGGCCATAATATCGTTTCCATATAGTGTATCTATGTATCTCTTAGAAGAACTTCAGCCCTCGTCTCTTTCGTTCACTGGTACGTATATTATACCTTCCGCCATGTGCTCGGATCACGCGCTTGCGCAAGATGAGACGGGCGTGTTTATGAAAGATAATATGTGAATTATAACGGGTCGAATAATTATTTGATGATACTTTAAAGCAATTATTAGCAGCGTTTCCCGAGACCTTTAATTTGTGTAATTTAATGAAAGTGTAAGTTTTATGACATATTTTCAGGAAAGGTTGCGTTTAATAAGATTTGTTAACAGTGATATTTATCCATATAGTCCCTTTAAATATTCTGCCACATATGCTTTAAATGTATGCGTCAGATAAAGTAGAGATTGCTAAAGTACCCATGTAGCTTGTTCAGAGTGGACATTTTAAATCAAAACGCAATTAATATCCTAATTTAAAATCATTTTCTGTTTTCTATACTGCATCAACACCAAGCTTTTTACTTGACAATGGATAGAGCATCTAACACGAGTGTTCGTGTTATGTAATTCATCAAACGAGTTTCATAGTAATCCAATCGTGTTGGATTCTATTTATCATAAACATGAGCAACATACATACATTGTACTGCACTGAAAATACATTTTCAAAGATTCTCTTTTGCAGTGGAAGGGTTCATTTTTCACCACTGCGACAACAGCGTGGCGTCATGTACAATAATGTGACGTCTTTCATATGTGGCGTCACAAATATAATTCCACAGTCAATATACACATTTATAATTTGGAAATTTAGAGTTATGACACACACACCGTACTTTTGCGAGACGCTTTCATGTACTGTCAGCTCCAGCGAAAACAGATAGAAATACCAAATAGATGGAGCGTATCTTTTCTATTTTTTTTTGTTATATTTTCGGCCACCTTTGCAAAATCACTGGTGGTGTATATAGGGTCTGTTGGAAGAACTCTTATCCATTGTTCAACGCGAGTAATTATCAAGATTAATATCACGATTATAATGAACTCATAATGGTCAAAACGGAATCAGCGAAATACTTTACATTACGCATTAGACGGAATGAGACCCGGTACAATGAGGTCATAATCACTTTCTTGAAAAAAAAACATAAGATAAAATCAGTATCAGACTAGAAAAGAAAACTTATCATGAATGTATTCAGAATTCCAATCTCACATTTACATGTACGTCCCTGGTGCACGATACAAGTTTCTGGGTGTATATTCCTTTGTATATATTACTGTATTTTTAACATGTTTCTGGCTACACGTTGCTGGAAGCAAGATACAGTTTAAGGATTCATGTTACTGGGTACATTGTAACTTGGTAAATGTTACAGAATTCTTAATTCTGCATACGAGTTACTAGTATCAGGTACAGGTTATCGTGTACATGTTTCTGGCTTCAATTATGTTTGCAGCGAGATACAATTTAAATGATGCAGGTTACTGGGTACATTGATTCTGTGTACGAGTTACTAGTAGCAGAATACAGGTACAGGTTACCGTGTACATGTTACCGGGTGTTGGTTACAGACTTCATATATGTGTCTGGATACAAGGTACTGATCCTGGATACAGGTTTCTCGGGCCAGCATCACTAGGTAGGGTACATGTATGTGTTTCTTTGTACAGGTTTATAGCTAAAGAGTACGGGTTTCTTGTTCTGGGTACAGAGTACTAGGTACATGATTGATACAAGTTTCTGTGTAAAGATTCCTGGAAAGATGTTGCTGAGTAAAGGTTAAACCAGTTATACTTTATTACGCTACGGGTTACCTCTTACAGGTACAAGTTATGCAGTGTTCAGGTTTCTTTGTATATGTTACAGTTGTCATGGTACTGCATGATTTCAAGCTCCTTTGAAGGATTCAACAGTGAGGTATACCGGTAAATATATTATCAGCATAGGTTAGACTACAAAACTCAAATTAAGATAAACCAAAAATCTAAATAATCTAAAAAAAAGTCACTGAAAAGATATGTAACCGGGATTATATTTTGATATATGATGTATGTTATTTTAATTATTATTCAAGTATGCATAGGGTTGTGAGATTTGGTATTTGTCCTGTATTGTCAATATCATGTGTATGTCAGCGTATCTGAATTAGCAAAGCCCTGTGTATGTCAGCGTACCTGTATACGTACTGTCCGTGTCACGTGATGTATGTTACCTGTGTTATGTATGTACGGGTAGGTGTAAGGTGAGTGCAAGTGCCTCGTTTTGGTTTTATATGGTCAGTGTCTTTGTGTGAAATTGGCGCGTAATTCATTAGGAGCGGACATTTCACAGTGGACACATTGGAGTTTGATTAGACGTGACGTACGGGGAATTTTAGATAATTGGTATGTACTATATAATGTATTTTTATAATTTAAATATAAGCATTATTATTCTTGCTTTAATATCTATATATAAGTTAGAATAATATCGATTTGGATAAAATCTGTTCATTGCCATTTTTGATTAATATCTATCGTCAATCGTTTTGATGATTAAACTATTTGTAGATCGTTTTCTTTAGTATCTTTAGTATATAAATATTTTATTATATTTCAGTTATTACCATACTAGTCCACAAAATGAACATGTATTGAAGAAAGATAGACTACTTTGTCTTTAGACCCTTGACCCATTGTTGGGGTAGGTACATACGTACTTGATGTATTTCGTGTATAATTCTATATTGAACACGTATATAATTTATGATTCTATATGTATTGAATAAATGTAATGTATATTGGTATCTGTATAATGAAAATCTATATTTCATTATCAAGTAATTGAGTATTAAAGTAATAGTTAAGCGATATTTACAACTCTCGTGTAATTTGGATAAATGTAAAACATATGTATTGTCCATATATGTTGCAACACTTTTAACTAGGTTTTAAGTAGTTTGTATTGTCATTGTAGGGTCGTCATCGTGATCTTAAGTGATCGATTGACTGAATGTGATTTGATGACCATGATACAATAAATGATGAAGTATCGAAACCGTGTTTGTTACAATGGCGCCCAACGTGGATTGATCTAGAGGGAGACGAGGATTCCGGAAATTCTGACCCGGATCCGGACCGCCTCATCGTGGATTGACCACCCATTCCCCGTTTCCGGTTTCGTTTTCAACAGAGGAGCACACATGTGTGTTGTGATAAAACGTGTGTTTTACAGCTTATTTAGCTGTTGTGTTTCTTATTATTCCTAATGGAAGGATCCCGCTTAGACCAAATATCAAGGTAACTTTGTATTTATCGTTGACATTGCATAGCAGCCATGACATTCCAGTAACTATACGTTGTTCGGTCACTCGCACCTGTTCGTGACCTGGACTTGTTATCCCACTCATCGTTGCAGAGATCCTGTTCATTGACTTTGATAACTTCATAATATCGTATGATTTGAACATTTATAGTTTTCATTCTATTTCTCAATTTATAATCAGTAATTTCTGTGTTGTTTCTTCAAAATATTCAGGTTGATTGAAATGTATTGGTAGATATCACTTATTCCATTTCATTGATTTGTTGACTTTGTGGATATCATTGTTGTGGTGAACTTCCGGTTTAGCAGTGACTTTCCTGTTCCGGTATTATGTAGATTTCCGGTTCCTTGTAAACATCCTGATTTATTGAGCCTTTTTGCTATTTTTTTTTCTTCAGTATTTTGTTTATATTTGGTTCTAGATTTAACTTGTTTTTTTTTCCATAGTTTGCTATAGAGTTGTAATAGTAACATCACCTGTTGTGGACTATTGATTCAAAAGTATTGATTGAATTTTTTTTTTTATTCATATATTCTAAACCAGATTTAAACTTTGATTTTTTTTTGAACTTCTGCGCATTTCACTTTGTTTTGATTTTTTTTATAAATTCAATTTCAATTTTTTTTCCATTCTCAATCGAGTAATTTTTTTTTTTTTTGCTTTTGTTAATTTTTTTTCCCCCATTGAACTTAGACTTTGACTAAGAGACATCAAGACTTGGTTGACAGTATTAACTTATCGTTGCGTGTGGTTTATGAGTTTATGTTGATTGAAAGGATTGTGTGTTCAGTGTTAAATGTTTTTGTGTCATTTGTGATATATTTGTCTTGAATTTCAGCTTTAATTTGCCAAGATATTGTAGATGGAACAACTGTATGCCATGGGTTTATACATGCAATAGGTAAATTCTATTTTCAGGAGGTGAGTTCAATAACATTTGGTTATTTTGAATTTTCATACAGTGTGACTTCTTGTGTTATCTTATCGAATGTTTCCATGCAATTTTCTTTTTATTATTTGTGTGTTTATTGTTTGCCATATATCATTAATCATGGATAGCGATCAGGTAGGTCAGATGGTCCAAGTATTTAAGGATATGGGTGTTACTCCTAAGTGCGACACACCTGAGGATTTCAAGAAGTGGATGATGGATTACTTGGCACAGACAGGGAGTATACCTGCAACGATAAAGGAGGAAAAACCCCAGACAGAGCCTGCAGTAAGTAAGGAGCATCACATTCTAACACATCCGCCAAGACTTCCTACATTCAGTGGAGATCCATCCGCCAAGGGGGAGGTACCATATGAGTTATGGAGGTATGAGGTGGAGTGCTTGAGGAGAGATACTTCTATAAGTAATGAAGTGGTGGCACAGGCTGTGAGACGCTCACTTAGAGGTAATGCTGGAATGGTAGCCATGAGACTTGGAACAACTGCAACCATCTCGGAGTTGATGACACAACTGGAAAGTAATTATGGAGTTGTTGAGGACCAGGAAGCATTAATGGGAAAGTTCTACAATGCTCAGCAGCTAAAAGGTGAGACAGTGTCCAGTTGGGGTTGTAGGTTGGAGGATTTGCTTACCAAGGCTATACGATCTGATCCTATTCCAAGGAGCAAGATGAATCAGATGCTTCACAACAGAATCTGGCAGGGACTTGGGACTCCTTTGAAGGAAAGATCAGCTAGTAAATATGATATGGTCAAAGGATACGAAGATTTCAAAGTTGAACTGAGGAAGCTCGAATCTGAGATGTCTGTTAAAGGGGAGGAAAAGTCAACAAAATCAGCTACAGCAAAGATGGCCTGTATCAGCCCTTATGATGAGAAGTTTGAGAAGCTGGAAGGGATGATTTGCCAACTTACATCAGAGGTGAAGGCTATTAAATCTGGACAGAGTAAGCAGCAAACACAGCAACAGAACCAGTGGAAACCTCCGGTTAAGTCTTCTGCATCCAACTCTTATCAGGCCGAAGCTTCAGGGAATTATGAAGAGCCACAGTGTTGGAGATGTGGACAGCTTGGACACATGCGCATAGGATGCAAAGTGAGGCTAGATCATGTACGAAAACCAAATTATAGAGGTCAGCCACGCAGACAGTCTTTAAACGGACAAGGACCTATGGGGAGGGGACACCCATAGGTTTCCGAGGACAGAACCCCAGCTCGGAGTTGGACAGTTACAACAATGGTTTAGTTGGTTCAGCGAATGAAGTAAAGATTAGGATTGAAGGACAGGAAACCTTATCGTTGTTGGACACTGGATCAACAGTATCAACTGTGAGTAAGTCCTACTATGACTCTAAACTATCCCATTTGCCTATCAAACCATTGACTTGTGTGTTGAACGTAGAATGTGCTGATGGAAATGCACTTCCATATTTTGGATTTATTGAAACCAGTATCGAGGTTACAGGACTACCAGGAAGTGGATTACAGTACTGTGTACTACTTGTCGTTCCGGATAGTCAATACAACACCAGGATACCAGTACTGTTAGGAACCAATGTTCTTTCAGTATTGTTGGAGAGCTGTAAACAGGAACATGGAGTTAGATATTTACAGGAAGCAAACCTTTTCACACCATGGTATCTCGCATTCCGTTGTATGTCTTTGAGGGAAAAGGACTTGGTTAAAAACAACTTCCGGCTCGGTATTGTGAGATGTGGAGAGGATAAATGCATCACTGTTGCTCCCAACAGTCAGGTAACTGTTAAGGCCTATGTGGATAAGGATATGCCATACCATCCCACCTGTGCTATACTACAACCTGCCATGGATTGTATTACTTCTTCGGATATAGATCTTACACCTGGACTGATAAGTTACCATTACAAAGGTAATAGGACTCTCAACATCCAGTTATCGAACATGTCCTGTCGGAGTATGGTGATCGCGCCAAGAGCTTTACTTTGTGAGGTCAGTCCAGTTAGCATAGAGTGTAAGGATAGATTTGACGAGGAGGAGGTTCGAGGACAATTTGATGATATCCTGGATAAACTGGACATTGGAACATCATCCCTCCCTCAGAACCAAGTTGACCAAGTGAAAACCATGCTAGAGAAGTTTGAAGATATTTTCTCCCACAATGATGAGGATATTGGGTTTTCCTCAGCAGTGAAGCACAACATCGAGCTCATTGATACAGAACCATTCAAACAGCGACATCGACGAATCCCACCATCAATGTACGAAGAGGTCAGGAACCACTTACATCAGTTGTTGGAGATTGGGATTATTCGACCGTCACACAGTCCATGGGCATCACCCATAGTACTTGTGAGGAAGAAGGATGGACAGCTTCGAATGTGTATAGACTTTCGAGAACTCAACAAGAGGACAATAAAGGACTCTTATGCTCTCCCGCGCATTGAGGAAATTCTTGAATGCCTTGCTGGTTCGAAATATTTCACTGTGCTGGATATGAAATCCGGATACCACCAGGTTGAGATAGAGGAATCCCATAAGCAACGCACTGCCTTTACAGTTGGACCTCTTGGATTTTTCGAATTCAACAGAATGCCTTTTGGACTATCCAACGCCCCAGCCACTTATCAGAGATTGATGGAAGAATGTCTTGGGGACCTACATTTTAACATCTGCTTGATCTACTTGGATGATCTTATCATATACTCGGACACTTATGAGGAACATCTTCGTCGTTTGGAAAAGGTTCTTCAGCGTCTTAGAGAGAGCGGATTAAAGCTTTCCCCAAAGAAATGTAAATTCCTACAGGAACAAGTAATTTACCTTGGACATCTTGTATCAGCTGAAGGAATTTCACCAGACCCATCCAAGTTAGATAAAGTACAGAACTGGCCTATTCCTAATAGCCCAGAGGACGTCCGTTCCTTTTTAGGTTTTGCGGGGTATTACCGTAAGTTTATTCAGGACTTCTCGAAGATCGCCAAGCCCCTTAACGATTTACTTCCTGCATGTATCAAGAAGAGGAGAGGACGGAAAAAGACAGTCACAGAAAGACCATCATGGCACTGGGGTACGGAACAAGATGAAGCTTTCAGGAAGCTGAAGGAACAACTGGCATCACCACCCATCCTAGGATATTCTCAGCATGATTTACCATTCGAGCTGCATACAGATGCATGTGGAAGAGGATTGGGTGCTGTATTGTATCAACGTCAGGGTGAAGAACTTCGAGTCATCAGCTATGCAAGCCGTGGACTTAGTAAGTCTGAGAAGAACTACGCAGCTCACAAACTCGAGTTCTTGGCGTTGAAGTGGGCCATTACAGAAAAGTTCAACGACTACCTCTATGGACAGAAGTTCAAGGTTTACACCGATAATAATCCACTAACCTATGTTTTGACTTCTGCAAAACTGGATGCTACTGGACATAGATGGGTGTCAGCATTAGCTGCCTTTGACTTCGAGATCTTGTATAGACCTGGCAAATCCAACATTGATGCTGATGTACTATCAAGACTTCCAGTATCCACTGAAGATGATAAAGATTATAACCCCTTGCAGCATGTTACTGTGGAAGCCATCCATGCTGTTTGTCAGACTGTTACGCCTCAGCCGTATATACAGAGCCTATGTTTGTCGTCCACAGTTATAGATGAACTGTTTGACCCTGGAGTTAGTCAGTTGGAAGATATGACCCCTAGGGATTGGCGGCAGGCACAGCGTAATGATCCAGTACTTCGGCCATGGATGGATATCATCACCAACCATAGACAACCGAGACGTAGACAGCTTCCGATGACTAGGGAACACACCCAGCTGTTCAAAGTGTCTGGGAGTTTGACGATGCGTCGTGGAGTACTATTTCGGAAGATGATGACAGATAGCAACTCCAAGTTTCAACTTGTGTTACCCTCATTTTTCATCGAAAAGGTTCTAAGGGGACTACACGACGATGTTGGACATCCAGGGCGTGATAGATTTCTTTCGCTTCTGCAGGATAGATTTTATTGGCCGTGCATGACAAGACATGCGGAGGAGTGGTTGAAGAAGTGTCAGCGTTGCATCAAGGCAAAGTCATCAACAAATGTGCGAGCACCATTAGTGAGTATAGAGACATCCCATCCATTGGAGCTTGTCTGCATAGATTATCTCTCACTAGAGACATCCAGAGGTGGATATCAGAGTGTACTAGTGATTACAGATCATTTCACTAGGTATGCCCAAGCCATTCCAACACGCAACCAGACCGCCAAAACAACAGCCGAAGCGCTTTTTAACAACTTCTTCGTTCATTATGGCATGCCGAAAAGACTTCATGCAGATCAAGGTGCCAACTTCGAAAGCAAACTCATATCGGAGCTTTGTCAGCTTACAGGAATGACCAAGTCGAGAACTACTCCGTACCACCCCATTGGTAATGGAATGACAGAACGGTTCAACCGTACTCTGATCAACATGTTAAAGACTTTAGACCCAGACCAGAAAACGGATTGGAAGAGCTACGTTGCCCCTTTAGTTCACGCCTATAACTGTACTAGACATGAGTCGACCAACACTTCGCCATTTTCCCTCATGTTTGGTAGGGAGCCACGTTTGCCTTTGGACATCACCTTTGGTATAGGGAAGTTGGTTGATGAACCCCAGTCTCTCACTGACTATGCAAAAGGACTCAGAGAACGTCTTGCATACAGTTATGATCTAGCTTCTAGATCATCAATAAGTGCGAAGAGGAGACAGAAGGCATCCTATGACCTCAGAGTCCGAGGAGCATCATTGACCATCGGAGACAGAGTTTTGGCGAAGGCTCTAGCCTTTGATGGCAAGCACAAACTTGCTGATGCTTGGGAGGATGAAGTGTACATAGTGGTGGAACAGCCCAATCCAAGTATACCAGTATTCCGGCTGGAATCTGAGTCTGGACAAGGTCGGAGTAGAACACTTCATAGGAACAACTTACTTCCTATAGGAAATTTACCATCGGGATCTACTGAGGCAGTTAAGAAGACGGAAGCCACTGTTCCAGTTAGGAAGTCAGTAGATACCCGGGACGAGATAGTTGATTTGCCACCAACAGATATTGAAACAGACAGTGAAAGTGATGAGGAACAAACTGTTATTTATGTAGATCGCCAGTATGGACCACAGGATTCTGGAACCTGTAGGATTTCAGACAACCACGTGGAAGATTTGGCCACACAGGAACCAGATGACGATCTTGGTACTCCTGTGGTGGTCGCTGATTCGCCTGGTGACGACCAGCTCTCAACAGAGGGGAGAGAGTCAGTAGTTGATTCCATAGAGATCGTTGAGGAAGGAGGCAGTAATGTCAGAGATCAACAAAGGGACGTCAGGCAAGATGCTTCTGAGGAAGTAGTTGAGGAGGCAGAACCGCCACCAGCCTTGCCTGTTCCTGCGCCAAGACGGAGCGGGAGAGATCGTCGCCCTCCTGACTGGATGACGAAGGGAGAATTTGTTCTTGCTCATCAACACCAGTCTGTTGACAACGATTCGACGATAGCCAAGACAAGACTCGTCGAAACCCTTGTAAATCAAGGAGTGTTTTCAGATCTTTCGACTGAAATTTCTAACATGATTCTTCTTTCAGTTTTCAAGTAGTTGTATTTTATTGATATATTATTTTTATTTATTGACAGGTTACCATTATTTTTTTCCCAGTAAGTCTGTATGACGAGGACGCCATTTTCCAAGTGAGGGGAGAATGTAACCGGGATTATATTTTGATATATGATGTATGTTATTTTAATTATTATTCAAGTATGCATAGGGTTGTGAGATTTGGTATTTGTCCTGTATTGTCAATATCATGTGTATGTCAGCGTATCTGAATTAGCAAAGCCCTGTGTATGTCAGCGTACCTGTATACGTACTGTCCGTGTCACGTGATGTATGTTACCTGTGTTATGTATGTACGGGTAGGTGTAAGGTGAGTGCAAGTGCCTCGTTTTGGTTTTATATGGTCAGTGTCTTTGTGTGAAATTGGCGCGTAATTCATTAGGAGCGGACATTTCACAGTGGACACATTGGAGTTTGATTAGACGTGACGTACGGGGAATTTTAGATAATTGGTATGTACTATATAATGTATTTTTATAATTTAAATATAAGCATTATTATTCTTGCTTTAATATCTATATATAAGTTAGAATAATATCGATTTGGATAAAATCTGTTCATTGCCATTTTTGATTAATATCTATCGTCAATCGTTTTGATGATTAAACTATTTGTAGATCGTTTTCTTTAGTATCTTTAGTATATAAATATTTTATTATATTTCAGTTATTACCATACTAGTCCACAAAATGAACATGTATTGAAGAAAGATAGACTACTTTGTCTTTAGACCCTTGACCCATTGTTGGGGTAGGTACATACGTACTTGATGTATTTCGTGTATAATTCTATATTGAACACGTATATAATTTATGATTCTATATGTATTGAATAAATGTAATGTATATTGGTATCTGTATAATGAAAATCTATATTTCATTATCAAGTAATTGAGTATTAAAGTAATAGTTAAGCGATATTTACAACTCTCGTGTAATTTGGATAAATGTAAAACATATGTATTGTCCATATATGTTGCAACACTTTTAACTAGGTTTTAAGTAGTTTGTATTGTCATTGTAGGGTCGTCATCGTGATCTTAAGTGATCGATTGACTGAATGTGATTTGATGACCATGATACAATAAATGATGAAGTATCGAAACCGTGTTTGTTACAGATATTTTGCATAGAATGCATTTTGCATATCAGAATCTGAGGTGATGAGCCTGCGGTCACCTGCGGTATTTCTGGTGGCAAAACTGGTGCCAGCATGCGTCCAAAAAGAGCACAGTTTCTCTTGTTTAAGTTTGATGAGTCTATTTATCCTTGTGTAACGTGGATTGGTCAGGGCTTCCATGATAAAGATACCACAGCTTCGCAATTATTTTTTTGCTTCGTAGATAATCTGTTTGTCGAAACGTCGTATGAAACGAACAATAATGTGTACTTTTCCCTCCCTGGGAGCTTCCAAAATATGCCAATTTGAGATGACAGATGGAGTCAGCTTTACATTCAGTCTCTTACTCGGATGATTTGTCAGCCCCCATTGATATGAAAAGGAAATATACTTCGGACATATACACGTATATATGCTCCAGAATATCCATAGAATTCAAAGACGCATTCAAAAATGCCCTCAATGGTCATAAAAGCTATTGACCATTGAGGGGCATTATCTTTTATTCCCCAGTGTAATATTACTCTAAGCACATTAGTTTTGGTCCAAAACTAGCTGTAACAAATTCCCAGGTCCCTGTGGCCTGCCCCTTCGCAATTGAGACCGACAGGTACCTCAGATCGCATATACCTATAACATGTTCATATTTCCATAAAGTTGGGAATGAAAAACTTTTTATTATCGAATGTAAGCTGAACCCCGATACAAGAAACTTGATAGTTTGAAAAAAAATGCAACTTTTAATTTTGGTTTTACGATGGATATTGATGAAAAATCTATCAATTTAACTAAAAATAGCGATCTCCAGACAGACATAGAAAGTAAATGACTAAAGGAACTTATTCAATATTTGTTATCGTCCACATGCTATGACTCAAATAATATTGTATGCAACGATTCATGTTAAGATTTAAAATGAACAGTGTTTTAGGAACTATCTTTACGAAATTAATTTGTGAAAGGGATCTTATGAAGCGTATGAATTATGTATTTTAATTGTATCATAAAAATGCATGTAGTATTTCATAGATCGATGATCTGTTTTGAAAATATTATGAATTATGTATTAAAAAAAAATATCTGAAAGTATTTTATAAATCATTTTTTTCTGATGAATATTATGAATTATGTATCTTAAAGTATAACATTGCCTCATAGGTCAAACCAGGGACGTATATACGTCCCTGGTCAAACCCTGGCCAGATATTAATTGATTTTATTGTATTATAACAGTATGTGATCTCATTTGTGAATTAATATGTGACACTTGAATAAATAACTATTTTAATTAAATGGTACACCAATGTTACATACACTCTACATGGGATTACTAGGTCCTAGTGTCTATGTCATTGAAACATCGAACGCTATCACCACCAATGCAAATTACCCAAATATCTGTCCAGCCCCTGTGTCACTCGAACCTCACAGGAAGCACCCACGCGATACACATAATGGCGAGCGATCTGGATGTAAACAAAACCCGCGATACTACAATAAAATTAACGAGAAAGTACACGAACACACAAATACAAAGAAAACAAATTCAGACATACTGTTTAAATGAACTCGGCGTCAAGATGCACGATTCAAACATATCTTCAATTCAAATTAACGAAGTGGTTTAACAGTGGCATTACGTAAAAAAACATTAGTTACGCATACGGTGATTATGATTTAGCTTAATTTGATTGCGATATTTCGATGAACAGAACGGTATCAGTATGATTATGACAAGTAATTATTTAGAAAATATCACCTGTATAATTATCCTTTTATATCGGTTGATTCTTATTATATGTCAATTCATTACACCGGGGTAATTTAAGGTACATGTATATCGTATTCTTACATAAACCATAATCATCACATGCCTAACGCACCAAAAACGGTGAACGAAAACGCAACGAAAACGCAACGAAAACGCAACGGAAACGCAACGAAAACGCAACGGAAATGCAACGCAAACGGAACGAAAATGCAACGGAAACGGAACGAAAACGCAACGGAAACGCAACGCAAACGCAACGGTAACGGAACGGAAACGCAACGCACTTTTGGTAAAGAAAAACGGTCCAGGGTCTGTAACTGTTATGTTTTCTCAACAGATGAGATAACCGGACAAATACATAACATGCTATCCCATCATTCCACTCCCAGTTTGAACTTGCGGATAAGCGTTTCTTGTATTAGTATTTAGTTTAGCTACCTTCAGATGATACGTTCATCATTCCAGTACACTGTAAGATTATGTTCGGTAAAGCTTGTTATAAGTATATATACATAATGTTTCTTACGTTTGGGCAACATAGGCAAGCATTGTTGTGGCAAACATGTCAAACCATGTTTTATTTTCGTCATCATCGTCATCCATCATCATGATAGCAGCGAGAATGCCATTCTGGTCAGCCATGTTGAATATACTACTTTCTGACCCGGACGTTCCGGTGCGTTCGATTGACAACTGTTCCGGAACAGAGTCAGAACATGTCCCGGACAATGAATCGAACGGGCCGATGGAGACTCTCGTAAAAGCACAAGAGAATAAGACCAGGTGTTCCGGAAGAGTAACCGGGCGCTCGATTGGTTGTACGGAACCTGTCCGGAACAGGAAGTTGTCAAGCGAGTGCAACAGAACACGTTCGGAACTTGTTCGGCACAGGTTCTGGCTGTTCCCGCTGCTGAGGTGGTGCAGGGAGCACACTGACGTCACACAAGATGGCTGCGGCGTGGTAGGTAGTGAAATAACGAGAGCATTTTTTGCAGTCAATCGGAGAAAATAATTTGAAACAAAGAATAATTATGCATATAAACCACTTTATAGTGTATATTTTTGTCATTTCGATTAACTGTCAGTGTGTATAGCATTCGTTGTTGCTCAGTAACGACGAAAATTTGCCCAGGAGCCACGCAGAGGGGCATGACATAAAATAGGGGCTTAACCGGTGCAGTATACAACTCAAGCATATGTTAGAGCTATACTTAAGCGGTGGAATGTATTATATGAATTATAAGAATAATTGTTATTCTTGTCTTGTGTTTTATTCCTTCAGATGGATAACCTTGAAATAACTCGTTTGAGGTGGACCTGTTATATTTGCCATATCCCAGCTCCAGACCACTCTTTGGCATCTTTAGATACCCAGGAAGCAAGCGGAAAAACAGAAATTTTCATTGACGGGGATAACAAGTAGGTGAAATAGCAAATGGACACATGCAGTGAAAAAAATTACAATAAAATATAACATTTGTGCATTGTAATTATTTTCTGATATAGACTTTTGTTTGGTTGTTGTTTGATACCGTATTTAACTATTTATCCGATAATAAGCCCACCCATGTCTTTTCATAGATTTCAAATTTGTTGTCCTATACCAAGTACATGTAAAGTATATCCCTGCAATAAACCACCTCCAACTATTGATCCAATATTAAACATTGACACCATGGGCTTATTGCAGGATAAATATGGTGATAAAATATCCTTTTTAAGTGGTCATACTAGCACTGGAAATCTTCCAATTTATGTATTAACTGTTCTAATAATCAGTTCAGCATACAATTGATTGAATTTTGCTTGTAGAATATACCTTAGATGCCCAGTGTGTAAATTAGCATTCCATCCATCTTGCTGCGATTCATATGACGGATTAGAGTTACACCTTACTGGAGAGCTCAGTGGAACTTATTGTGAGCCGTGTGCAACGGCAACAATCTAGAGGTACATCGTTTATACATACCTGATTTTCAATTTGTCGGTATTTCATTTTGTAAAATTAACAGGGCACAGAATATTGAATGCTACTCCATAAAGTACAAAATATATTTTTATGGGGCACCATTGTGCTATTTTCTCATATTTGTTTATGTCCTTGCTATATTATAATAAGGAAATTAAGTAGTGAATATTATAGCAGTGCCCCTGTACATCTCATCCCTGATTCAATATATAGACAAACACTGTAACAACATAATCCTTTGACTTTAATCACACTTCATGCAAGGGTCAAATTATAAGTTAACTTCAAACAATGAAGAGTCACAGGTCCAAAGGTAAAGAATGAAATTTGTATTTCTGATGTCTTCAATCTCTTTGACAGAATATACCTTCCAAGATGGCAATGGCTGTGTTCAAGTGTGCGAAATGTGGAACTTTCAGTTATACAAGGGAAGGATTTTTAGCTCATCGATGCACTGGTTTGTATAGAAATAATTTAAAGATCATGAAAAAGTGTTAGTATGTGTTGTTATCAAGCAAAAATTGATATTGTCTTCTAATGATAATTTTTAATCAGACAGGGATATTGACTTTCAAAAGAATATTCTTTGAAATGAAACAAGTGTTGTAATCAAATTTTTAAAACAATGATATTTAATTACCAGTATAAAATTTGCTATATTGAGCCATGACAAAAAAGGGCTAAGTGTGACAGTTTACCTTTTCAAAAACATGTTCAGATCATGCTTCTTGTTTAGATAATGATATAGCTGATTAAAAACACAATATGTAAAAGGTCAGTTTTATGAGTATATCATTTCTTTTTTTCTTTTTCTTTTTTTAGCATATCATGCCACACAGAGTGCTGTAATAAATCTACAAGGTATGACTTGTATGAATTTACCTTCAAAATATTTAAGGTTTCCAAATCAGTTTATGTAAATACCTTACCATATTAAATACTAAATACCAAGATTTTCTCTATATTTATTTTTTTTTTAATTTCTAATTGCAACACAATTTGTTACATGGTGTGTTTCATTTACACTGTTTCACATTTCCTTTGTGGTTAACTTTCACTTGTTGCATTTTCATTCCAATACAGAACCAAATTTGAGCAATTCTTTCCATTCAGAATCTGTGGAGGGGCCCATACAAAAGGAACAGGAGGACAAAGACCAGACTCAAGGTATGCACAATAAATAAAAGTTTGTGCATTATTGCCAACTCACTGGTGATATTGTTGGTCATAGTGTCAAATAAAAAAAATATATATATATACTGGTGAATATGGATACGCTGTATTAAATTTATCAAAGTAGAGTGAAGGTATTTTTAGACCTGAACTTACATGGATACTACTGTACTTAACAAGTTCTGGGTCCTGTGATCAAACTAATATTGTGACAGTTACACATTGGAAGTATATTCCTATAGATACACTTGTTATATGTATTGACCAATCAGCTGTACCACATATGACATTCTGGATATGATAAAAAAATTGATGTTAAGGTTGAGAACTGTTTCTGTATACTGTCAACATGTTCTTGCTTTGGAGACTTGTTTTACTTTTGGCTTCTCATTTTACTTAATAGCCACAAGCATAGGATCAGGTGCATGGAATAGGAATGCCACCCTCCTCTTGTTAGAAGAATACCGCACAAGGAAAAATGCTGTGGAAAAGGGAAAACTGACCAAGAAAGCTATGTGGAGTGATATTGGAAAAGTCATGAGGAGCAAAGGGTATTCGTATACAGAAGATCAAATAAGTGGTCGATGGAAGTCCTTAAACAGAGCATATAAAGCGGTGAAAGACAACAACACCAAATCAGGAAAAGGTAGAAAGTCTTTCGAATATGAAGATGAATTGGATGATCTCCTGGAAGGAGATCCGACCATCCAACCACCTATTTTGCTGTCAAGTAGAAGTGAGAAGAATGAAGAAGAGAAAGAGGAAGCTTCTACCAGTGAAGGGAAAAGTATGGAGGAGACACCACTTAAGGGAAGGAAGAATAATGTAACTAGTACTGGTAATGCTGAAACCAAAAGAAAGCGGAAAGCAGATGCATGGTTAGAGGTTCTTCAAGACCAAGAAAAGAAAAAATCTGAAAGACATAAAGAAATCCCTTGTCACTGCTCTAACAGGCCAACCATCACATTCAACTCGGGAGAGTGATTCATCAGATGATTGAATTTTCTGTGGAAGTTAGGAATTTAGTGTTAATAGGTTCACATGAGGACTTATCACATGAGTAACTGTTTGTTTTGTGCAAATTTTGAAAACATCATTTAGAACAAGATTTATTGTTTTTCATTTAAACCATCATACAAATGTGGTTGTAAAAAATGCCAGTTGAGGTCTCCTCTACAAGTACATGGTTGACTGTTTGTTTTCTCAAGTCATTTAATTAATATTTTGTCCAAGATTTTTTACATTTGTTTTTTTTTTATACTTTTCAAATACTGTATTAAAAGTGTTATATCCAAATCAGTTATTCTTTATCGACAGCAGAGTATGCTTTTATATTACCATTTCTTTAAATATTGTGATCTTAATTATTTTAATTAATGTCAGGTGACTTTATATGAAGTTTTTGTTTTGTTGATTGTTATTATGTTGTTATTATGTTGATCTGAGATTAAAGTTAAAGCATTTACCTGTTACTGGAATGTCTTTAATGATTTCATTGATGTGATAATGCACACAGTATAAGCCTCTGGTTATAACCATTGAATCTGTATACATTATTAAAACCAAAGTAAATAAGTGTTTCCCTTAATACTTCTATATACATGGAAACAAAACTTGGAAAAACAAAAACCTCAAATTGTATATCATACAGTATACATAGGCAGAATGTATTGATGTCAATATTTTGAGGTCAGTTTGCTGCTGTATGGATTTTATTATACTGATTTGAAATTGACACTTTTGGCAGCAAAGCTAGACAAATTAAGTTACAAAAAGTACAAAGAAACTAAATTTATTTCAATGCTTTATTTGAATACTACACTAAATTATTAGCAATAAGGTTCCTTTTGACAACACCCTCCATATCATTCTCGGCAAAGCCTGGATGAGGATTGTTGAGAGGTTGATCATCATTTTCTGCATCTTCAAGAAAATCATTCACCTCATCTTTCTGAAGGATGCAAATGTTATGCAAGACACAACAGGTCATTATAACCTCACACGATGTCTTGATATCCTGAGTGTGTAGATGGTGTAGTCTTCTAAATCGACCCTTAAGCAGCCCAAAAGCGCGTTTGATAACAACTCTGTTTGAAGAGTGATAGTGATTGTACCTCTGCTCTTTCTCTCCCAGATGACCATTATTTCGATATGGTGTTAATAGCCACCTCCTTATTGGGTAAGCTCCATCACCTAGGATACAGTAAATCATATTACAAAGCTGTAACCCATTTTCCCATAGATCAGATCTCTGTAAAACACGGGCATCATGCACTTTTCCAGGAAAACCCATAAAAACATGACTAAACCTCATGTCATGCAAACACACTGCTTGAAGTTGAATTGAGTAGAAGTGTTTCCTGTTGTAATAAGATTGAGGATGATCTTTAGGTTTGCTGATTTTGATGTGGGTTCCATCCAAGGCTCCAATTATTCCTGGAAAGCCATTCCTTGCAGCGAATATATCTGCCTGCTCAGCCATATCGGCCTGACCTGGCCATTTTATAAATCGTTTCTTCAGTCTTTTCATAACAATGTCAATTATACGTGTTCGACTTTCAATAACAGTGGCTTCACCAATGCCAAAGCGGTCTGCTATCTTCTGAATAGTGTCTGTTCCTGCAAGGTACCACAATGTGATTAACACTTGTTTGGAGATGTCAGTTATTTTATAACCACCAGTGTGGTTGCATTGCCACTCAGGACATTCTGAAATAAAGTCAACCAATATGGCAAAGGTATCACGGGACATTCTGAACAGTCTTCGAAATATATCGTCTGTGTATTCTGGCACTACTTCTTCCACATAACCATGTATTTTTGCTCTCTCATCTTGTCTGGAAGTAAAAAAGACAACAGTAAAAATTCTTAAACTAACAATTAAAGCGATCCTTGATACCATTCAATAGCATAGGACATTTCACATAAAAATAATAAATCCTCCTTCCTTATTTAATCAAACACAATAACTTAAACAGTAGCCTACCTCATCATGTTGCATTGAAAAAAAAACTAGATTCCAACACAGGACTGTTGATTAGAATATACTATGGTATTTTTACGTGAACATTCAAAATTCATGAGTTGTTATCCTTCACGGGAAGGTGAGCATAATCAGAAGAACTTATAATATGTCATTAGACTCATAATACAGTCCCGAACAACTGAATATTAAACGGTAAGACTAAAAATCCGGACAGTAAATAATTGCTGTTCTGCGTATATATTATATACATAACCCTATCAGCATCGGAATACATACGTTTCGTTGACAATTTGAGCTAGCAAAACCTCCATACAGTCGTCATCCTCGTCATCGCTATCCATCAGCTCGTCTATTACGGCTGCAGTAATTACTGCCGCTTTGCGTGGGTCTATGGAAGCCATCTTGTATATCCCACTTCCTGTGCTGCACACGTGAATTCACTCGGTTGGTCTTGCTGTGCAGAACTTGTTCAGAACAGTTCGATTTCACCAACCGAGCACTGCCTAAGCGTCGTCTGCTTCATCGACGACACCAGTCATATAAATCATTTCTCGATCTCCGCGCCGTTCCGTAAACTTCTTTCTGCTGCGCTAAGATCTGAGAAAATAGGAGGTCATGTCCCGATGACCTTTTGCATTAGCCAATCAAATTAATACAATCAGAATCCTGACAGAGAAATTTTGGGGTGACAAAGCTTGCATAATCGCATTTGTCCGTTTAGTCATTTCGTCACCAAAAAGTTCATGTGGAATAATGTAACGAAATGACTTGCTGCAAGATGACAGGCCATTGGAAAATTATTTTAGTTTTAAGTAAAGAGGCGACAAAGGTAATCTGAACGTGACCTCTTATGGGATGTTGTCAGATCCTTGTAAAACGGAGTGAGAACAAGGATCCCGTATTATAATCGGATTGAATTTAATTGTAACGAATTTGAAGTGAATATGACTGAAACTGTAGGGTAGGTTCCCATTATGCTTTTCATGATGCTTTTCTACTAATTACATCAAAGCCAAAAACCAATAAATAATGATTTGTCAGGAAATACATTACAAGACATGTCATGGCAGTGTTTTTTATAGGGTCGGGGCCGAATTTTGGCCCCTTCCCCTAGAGAAATTTTGTTGTATTTTCCCATTCAGAAAATATCCCTTCATATCAATTGGTATAAAGGAATACTGATCAAAATGTATATCACAAGATATTTTCAACGCCGGTGTTCTCGTTCTATGTTGGTCGCGTTCTATATCGGAAATTCCGGTGGTCATTGTTTCCGTGTCTGAATTGATGTCGTTTTCCTCAATGTTTCAAATCGAGCGCACCGTGAAAGTCTGTCGATCGAGTGATTTAATTGCACACGTGTCTCACATACGCTATGACAAGCGCTTGAAAGTTTAAGATCATGTAAACAAGATGTCGTATAACTCGAAGTATTATGTCAAAAGACTGTCAAAAAAGATAGTAAAGGCCTTACGAAAGTGAGTGACTTCAAAAAGTCTTCCGGCGGCGATATACCAGACAACCCGTCACTAATGAATCATAATCCAACACTGAATCGACCGTCCAGACGGAATGTTTACCCGAAGCAAACGTCAATGTACATATAACCCGCGACGAAAGTCCGGCATGAACTTTATCGGTAAAAAAGAGAAGCAGTGACGATAGACGAAAATTTAATGCTGCCAAATATGAATCTGCCTTGTCATGGCTTTATCACAGTAGTGTGACATGTGGCTACATGTGTAAGTACTGCGAATTGTTTGTTTTTGGTGCACATTCAAGTTGTAAGCCATTTGTGACAAAGTGTGTAAAACTTGGGACACATCCTTCAAGAAAATTGAAAAAAACATGACCAAAGTAGCGAACATAAAGCGGCTGTGCAACGCTATGCACTTTCCAGGTCAAATGTAAATGTGTATCAACTGAAGGCACAGGGTGAGAATCAGATCCAACACAACAGAAAGGTTGTCAAAAAAATATAAAGTGTGTTGATTTTTTGATCAGGCAAAAGTGGGCAGCAACAGAACAATGGTCCTTTCAACACCTTTTAAGAATCCTTAGGCCAGATGAATGTTAACAGATAAATACATATTTGGATGTGTTATTGGCTTATTGTTATTTTTTGCATTTAAAACCAACATCAAATTTTCCCAATCGGGGAAAAATACCGCTGTAATTTCCCAATTGAAAAGGTACAGGCCCCTGTAAAAAGGGATGAAAAAATCACTGCATGGGATCAATTGATAACCAACTGGGTATTGCTATTAGTACTAGGATATATGTATATATAACAGAATGGGGAAGGCATAAAACGTTGAGATGGCCAATATATCTAATGCAATAGCTTAAAATGTAGATAAACCGTCTATAAGTGATGATCATTCTTTACTTAAACTATGACTAACACGGGCAACTTACTACTAAGCTGTATGATAAACGTGACAATTTCGATTTCCCTTTCTTGATAGTAACATCCCTGCTTCTCCATCCTATGGTCTAGGCTTGCTCTGAATATCGAGATTTTCGTGATAGATGTCAACTGCTGACGAACAAACTTACGGCACAGGGATTCGAGATGCAGGTTGATGAAGACTATGGGCAAGTTTATGGTCGCCATTTTTGTCTCATTGAGAGATATTCTGTATCTTTAAGTGATATAAAGATGCTAATTAGTGTGTTTACTTGTTGTGATTGACAATGATACTCGGTTCTCATTTTGAGAATTTGATGTTTACATGGATGTGACAAAGATTTACATGGCGGGTGTCGTCGATGAAGAAGAAGACGCTTACTCTTCCGGAACACCTGGTCTTATTCTCTTGTACTTTTACAAGAATATCCATGTAAATATTTCATTAGTTTATATTTTGCCCCTGGTTTAATCGATTTTGAGTTTGGATTATGATTTTGTTAACCCTTCGGTATTCTCTTATTTATTTGTATATTTGTTGAAGCACACAGTATCCGTTAATTTGGATGAAGCCATATATTTCTATAATTTTCATGATTCAAACTTAATTCAGAAAAAATCTTTTTATATTGCCAAGTTTGGGCTCACCTTGTCCGAAGGACCGAGGTGAGCTTATCACATACCGTGGCGTCCATCCGTCGTCCATCAACAATTGCTTAAACGTACTAATGGTGGGACTAACTGACCCCCTAGGGGGCTAAGGGGCGGGGCAAAAAAGGGTTATATTGGTTTATTTGGTAGAAAGCATCCCTAGGTTTTATTACAGATGGAAATTGATTATTTGAAAATGACGCTGATCCGGCTGTATCACAAAAGAAACCTGATGAGACAATACAAGATGAAGAATTTGAGCAAGATGATGAAGAGGTCAATGATTCTTCATTTCATGAAGGTATATATTGATTATATTAATGGTATAGGTATAACGATTCATCGATGTATCGAATCGCGGGACAGTGCATTGATGCATCGTTTGTCTTTGTTTGGTATCGTGATACCTGAAATGAGTTATCTCCCTTGTCGCATTACGTAACCATCATGGACGACAAGCAGGAAAACGGGTTGAACAGAAACATGTTGTTACTCTAGCAAATTTCAAAGCCGCTTATTTGACTTATTTAAAATTCGATCAACCAAAATCAAGAGTGATTTATGGAATACCGATAAAACGTCTGTATATTATTTTTATGATGATGATACTATATGTAATGATAACGGGATGATGATGAGGTCATGATGATGATGTATTGAATTCAGACACTGATGTGAAGAAGATGGAGTACAGGAATCATGATGTTGAATACAATACAGTGTGGACAATGAGAGCGAGTGCGAGTACGGATGGCTGTATATATGTACAATATGTAAAATCTTGAAAAAAAAATATATAAAAATCATCTGATTGTACACGTGCAAATTTGATCACAGATGTTGAATGTAAACTTTTTCAGTTGAAAACAAAACAGGAAAATAAACAAAATCGAAAACTGTTTCATGTGTTGATTTTCCTGTTTATGTCGTATCATTTCGTGGCCCTTGTATCGTGATACGTATCGTATCGCCAACCCCCTTGCGATACGATACGTCTTTAATAAATGGTATACTTTGTTCTATATCTATTGTTTACAGTCTTTATCATCGAAAGTATGAAGGGCTCTGACTACCTGATTGGCATATGGATATGAAACCCAACTATAACAGACCCAATCTAGCTATAGATGTAAATGACAATCTGAGCCATACAAATATGGAACTCTCTTCTGTTGTGAGAGCGAGAAAAGTATCCAAACTTTTGGATGCTTTGTTTATCATGCAGCATAAACAAAACACTAAAGCTGCAATCCTAGGTACCGTACTTCTGACAGGAATGGTGAAAGACTTCGAAACATTATATATCGGGTTTTTTTATCATTAAACATCAAATAAAACAATGCAATCATAATAAAATTAGTGTCATTTTTTGTGCCAATTAGCTGGGCCTTTAAAGCTATACCAATTTACACATTTTTTTCAATATACACATTGAAATTGTGTTTTCATACCATCACTGTAACATTATTTAATGTTCTACTCATTTTCATCTCTTTCAGGTGATTCATCTGATACAGACAAGCCCTTGTACCTGATGCACTTCTTCTTGTGCCATTTGCAATGTGACATTCACTCACAGGAGACGCCTTGTCAGATCTTTTGGTGCTGATTGAACTCAACACCCACCCAACTTGTATCAGAGAAAGTTGAAAGCTTTCAAAGACTTCTTGAGAAGTTGCAGATCACCACTACAGTCCCATTATTATTGTGAAAGATGTTTTCAGAAACATGGGACAATGAAACTAAATGAGTGCCCAAATTGTAAGACACATGTGAAAAGGAACTCTACTGCATATTTCCTTGTCATACCCATCGTACCTCAACTGATATCACTGTTTGTAGGTAATTTGTTTTTGTTTCAAATTGTTGATAATTGCATATATATGGTCATTTATCTAACAGTAACAATACCAAAGGTAGGAAGCTTACATAATTACTGCATTTATGAAGATAAAGAAAACATATATCGGATCTTGCATTAGGAATTCAGCATACATGTATTACGGAGGCAGTGTGGTCTATTGGTAGGACGACAGGCACAGCACTTGTGTTGTATCCTTGAGCAAGATACTTTACTCTGCTTGTTCCAGTCAACTCTGTAAATGAGTAATTAGTCGAGTGGGTAGACGAACAGAAGTACAGCGTGATTGCGTTGAGTAAAGTGAAGGAACCACGGAAGGATTATGAAAGCTACAAGGAAGATTTCAATTTCACAAAATTTTATTCAATAGAGAAAAGGATTTAACAACAGGCATATGCCTATATAAGTTATCTCCTTGTAACAAGGTGTATATACATATATAATTATATAAAATTGTTAATTTAATAGAATTAAGTAATTCCAATGCAATGAAGATATTACTTAGTACATGTATAATATAATATGATATGAATATGTAATTTAGTAAGGACCATTCTATGATTATTATTAATAAAAGTTGGCTTGTCTTAAATGTATTTTCAATTTGTATAAATTTTCGAGGATTTAGAATACATTATCCAAGACATAATTCATCCAACCATGGGAAACAGACCTAAACAGTTTATACTGCATACTGGCTTACTAGCCATTGGTCATCCACCCATGAGTTTTTGGATTAAGTCATGGATAATATATTCAGTCATGGACAAATATATTATAGAATAAGGAAGATTTGGTGAAAGCATCGTGCCCGGGGTTTCCTGGAATCCATAACGCAAAGCTGATTGTTATCCGTGGTAAGTCAGTGCTATTATTTTCATACGGCATATTGACCTGAACTGCGTCTGCTTGATAAAATAAAATAAAAATAACAAACAGTACAATCGATCTTTACCGGTCAATCACAACTTCAATCAAACTATATTTTGCCGAAGCAAACTACAGGTTACTTACTGAAGACTTACATTATGACTTAACGAATTTATTGTAAAAGATCAACGTTAAACAAGAGGCCCAATGGGCCTGCATCGCTCACCTGGTATCAATCTCTGACTTATTTTATGGTGTAACCCTAAAGTCCCCTTAAAATCTTTTACTGTTAGACATTCAGAAGAACATCTGAAGATTTAAACATATTTTACCCCTGTGACCTTATAAGACAACATCATTTTCATTTTCAAATTTTGTTTGGCTTCATCCCAGGACGCTACAAGACAAATATCATACCTCTAGGCATTTCGGTTTATCAGAAGAAGTCGCTCAAAGCTTTTAACCACTGATTTGACAACTGTGACCTTTAATATGGGTCAAGATCATTTTCCTTCCCAAAGTTTGTCGTGCTTCATCCAAGGAACCTTTCAGCCAAATATCATGCTTCTAGGGCTTTTGGTATTTCAGATGAAGTCGTTTAAAGGTTTTCACAGATTTGACCCTTGTGACCTTGAATATGGGTCAAGGTCATTTCTTTTCGCAAACTTTGTCGGGCTTCATCCAAGGAACCTTTCAGCCAAATATCATGCTTCTAGGGCTTTTGGTATTTCAGAAGAAGTCGTTTGAAGGTTTTAACAGATTTGACCCTTGTGACCTTGAATATAGGTCAAGGTCATTTCTTTTCGCAAACTTTGTCGGGCTCCATCCAAGGAACCTTTCAGCCAAATATCATGCTTCTAGGGCTTTTGGTATTTCAGATGAAGTCGTTTAAAGGTTTTAACAGATTTGACCCTTGTGACCTTGAATAAAGGTCAAGGTCATTTCTTTTCGCAAACTTTGTCGCGCTTCATCCAAGGAACCTTTCAGCCAAATATCATGCTTCTAGGGCTTTTGGTATTTCAGAAGAAGTCGTTTAAAGGTTTTAACAGATTTGACCCCTGTGACCTTGAATATAGGTCAAGGTCATTTCTTTTCGCAAACTTTGTCGGGCTTCATCCAAGGAACCTTTCAGTCAAATATCATGCTTCTAGGGCTTTTGGTATTTCAGAAGAAGTCGTTTAAAGGTGTTCATAGATTTGACCTTTGTGACCTTGAATACAGGTCAAGGTCATTTCTTTTCGCAAACTTTGTCGGGCTTCATCCAAGGAATCTTTCAGTCAAATATCATGCTTCTAGGGCTTTTGGTATTTCAGAAGAAGTCGTTTAAAGGTTTTAACAGATTTGACCCTTGTGACCTTGAATATAGGTCAAGGTCATTTCTTTTCGCAAACTTTGTCGGGCTCCATCCAAGGAACCTTTCAGCTAAATATCATGCTTCTAGGGCTTTTGGTATCTCAGATGAAGTCGTTTAAAGGTTTTAACAGATTTGACCCTTGTGACCTTGGATATAGGTCAAGGTCATTTCTTTTCGCCAACTTTGTCGTGCTTCATCCAAGGAACCTTTCAGCCAAATATCATGCTTCTAGGGCTTTTGGTATTTCAGAAGAAGTTGTTTGAAGGTTTTAACAGATTTGACCTTTGTGACCTTGAATATAGGTCAAGGTCATTTCTTTTCGCAAACTTTGTCGGGCTTCATCCAAGGAACCTTTCAGTCAAATATCATGCTTCTAGGGCTTTTGGTATTTCAGAAGAAGTCGTTTAAAGGTGTTCATAGATTTGACCCTTGTGACCTTGAATACAGGTCAAGGTCATTTCTTTTCGCAAACTTTGTCGGGCTTCATCCAAGGAACCTTTCAGTCAAATATCATGCTTCTAGGGCTTTTGGTATTTCAGAAGAAGTCGTTTAAAGGTTTTAACAGATTTGACCCTTGTGACCTTGAATATAGGTCAAGGTCATTTCTTTTCGCAAACTTTGTCGGGCTCCATCCAAGGAACCTTTCAGCTAAATATCATGCTTCTAGGGCTTTTGGTATCTCAGATGAAGTCGTTTAAATGTTTTAACAGATTTGACCCCTGTGACCTTGAATATAGGTCAAGGTCATTTCTTTTCGCAAACTTTGTCGGGCTTCATCCAAGGAACCTTTCAGTCAAATATCATGCTTCTAGGGCTTTTGGTATTTCAGAAGAAGTCGTTTAAAGGTGTTCATAGATTTGACCCTTGTGACCTTGAATACAGGTCAAGGTCATTTCTTTTCGCAAACTTTGTCGGGCTTCATCCAAGGAACCTTTCAGTCAAATATCATGCTTCTAGGGCTTTTGGTATTTCAGAAGAAGTCGTTTAAAGGTTTTAACAGATTTGACCCTTGTGACCTTGAATATAGGTCAAGGTCATTTCTTTTCGCAAACTTTGTCGGGCTTCATCCAAGGAACCTTTCAGTCAAATATCATGCTTCTAGGGCTTTTGGTATTTCAGAAGAAGTCGTTTAAAGGTTTTAACAGATTTGACCCTTGTGACCTTGAATATAGGTCAAGGTCATTTCTTTTCGCAAACTTTGTCGGGCTCCATCCAAGGAACCTTTCAGCTAAATATCATGCTTCTAGGGCTTTTGGTATCTCAGATGAAGTCGTTTAAAGGTTTTAACAGATTTGACCCTTGTGACCTTGGATATAGGTCAAGGTCATTTTTTTTCGCAAACTTTGTCGGGCTTCATCCAAGGAACCTTTCAGCCAAATATCATGCTTCTAGGGCTTTTGGTATTTCAGAAGAAGTCGTTTAAAGGTTTTAACAGATTTGACCCCTGTGACCTTGAATATAGGTCAAGGTCATTTCTTTTCGCAAACTTTGTCGTGCTTCATCCAAGGAACCTTTCAGCCAAATATCATGCTTCTAGGGCTTTTGGTATTTCAGAAGAAGTCGTTTAAAGGTTTTAACAGATTTGACCCTTGTGACCTTGAATATAGGTCAAGGTCATTTCTTTTCGCAAACTTTGTCGTGCTTCATCCAAGGAACCTTTCAGCCAAATATCATGCTTCTAGGGCTTTTGGTATTTCAGAAGAAGTTGTTTGAAGGTTTTAACAGATTTGACCCTTGTGACCTTGAATATAGGTCAAGGTCATTTCTTTTCGCAAACTTTGTCGGGCTTCATCCAAGGAACCTTTCAGCCAAATATCATGCTTCTAGGGCTTTTTGTATTTCAGCTGAAGTCGTTTAAAGGTTTTAACAGATTTGACCCCTGTGACCTTTAATATAGGTCAAGGTCATTTCTTTTCGCAAACTTTGTCGTGCTTCATCCAAGGAACCTTTCAGCCAAATATCATGCTTCTAGGGCTTTTGGTATTTCAGAAGAAGTCGTTTGAAGGTTTTAACAGATTTGACCCTTGTGACCTTGAATATAGGTCAAGGTCATTTCTTTTCGCAAACTTTGTCGGGCTCCATCCAAGGAACCTTTCAGCCAAATATCATGCTTCTAGGGCTTTTGGTATTTCAGATGAAGTCGTTTAAAGGTTTTAACAGATTTGACCCTTGTGACCTTGAATATAGGTCAAGGTCATTTCTTTTCGCAAACTTTGTCGTGCTTCATCCAAGGAACCTTTCAGCCAAATATCATGCTTCTAGGGCTTTTGGTATTTCAGAAGAAGTCGTTTAAAGGTTTTAACAGATTTGACCCCTGTGACCTTGAATATAGGTCAAGGTCATTTCTTTTCACAAACTTTGTCGTGCTTCATCCAAGGAACCTTTTGAGCCAAATATCATGCTTCTAGGGCTTTTGGTATTTCAGAAGAAGTTGTTTGAAGGTTTTAACAGATTTGACCTTTGTGACCTTGAATATAGGTCAAGGTCATTTCTTTTCGCAAACTTTGTCGGGCTTCATCCAAGGAACTATTCAGTCAAATATCATGCTTCTAGGGCTTTTGGTATTTCAGAAGAAGTCGTTTAAAGGCGTTCATAGATTTGACCCTTGTGACCTTGAATACAGGTCAAGGTCATTTCTTTTCGCAAACTTTTTCGGGCTTCATCCAAGGAACCTTTCAGTCAAATATCATGCTTCTAGGGCTTTTGGTATTTCAGAAGAAGTCGTTTAAAGGTTTTAACAGATTTGACCCTTGTGACCTTGAATATAGGTCAAGGTCATTTCTTTTCGCAAACTTTGTCGGGCTCCATCCAAGGAACCTTTCAGCTAAATATCATGCTTCTAGGGCTTTTGGTATCTCAGATGAAGTCGTTTAAAGGTTTTAACAGATTTGACCCTTGTGACCTTGGATATAGGTCAAGGTCATTTCTTTTCGCAAACTTTGTCGGGCTTCATCCAAGGAACCTTTCAGTCAAATATCATGCTTCTAGGGCTTTTGGTATTTCAGAAGAAGTCGTTTAAAGGTTTTAACAGATTTGACCCCTGTGACCTTGAATATAGGTCAAGGTCATTTCTTTTCGCAAACTTTGTCGTGCTTCATCCAAAGAACCTTTCAGCCAAATATCATGCTTCTAGGGCTTTTGGTATTTCAGAAGAAGTCGTTTAAAGGTTTTAACAGATTTGACCCTTGTGACCTTGAATATAGGTCAAGGTCATTTCTTTTCGCAAACTTTGTCGTGCTTCATCCAAGGAACCTTTCAGCCAAATATCATGCTTCTAGGGCTTTTGGTATTTCAGAAGAAGTTGTTTCAAGGTTTTAACAGATTTGACCCTTGTGACCTTGAATATAGGTCAAGGTCATTTCTTTTCGCAAACTTTGTCGGGCTTCATCCAAGGAACCTTTCAGCCAAATATCATGCTTCTAGGGCTTTTTGTATTTCAGCAGAAGTCGTTTAAAGGTTTTAACAGATTTGACCCCTGTGACCTTTAATATAGGTCAAGGTCATTTCTTTTCGCAAACTTTGTCGTGCTTCATCCAAGGAACCTTTCAGCCAAATATCATGCTTCTAGGGCTTTTGGTATTTCAGAAGAAGTCGTTTGAAGGTTTTAACAGATTTGACCCTTGTGACCTTGAATATAGGTCAAGGTCATTTCTTTTCGCAAACTTTGTCGGGCTTCATCCAAGGAACCTTTCAGCCAAATATCATGCTTCTAGGGCTTTTGGTATTTCAGAAGAAGTCGTTTAAAGGTTTTAACAGATTTGACCCCTGTGACCTTGAATATAGGTCAAGGTCATTTCTTTTCGCAAACTTTGTCGTGCTTCATCCAAGGAACCTTTCAGCCAAATATCATGCTTCTAGGGCTTTTGGTATTTCAGAAGAAGTCGTTTAAAGGTTTTAACAGATTTGACCCTTGTGACCTTGAATATAGGTCAAGGTCATTTCTTTTCGCAAACTTTGTCGTGCTTCATCGAAGGAACCTTTCAGCCAAATATCATGCTTCTAGGGCTTTTGGTATTTCAGAAGAAGTTGTTTGAAGGTTTTAACAGATTTGACCCTTGTGACCTTGAATATAGGTCAAGGTCATTTCTTTTCGCAAACTTTGTCGGGCTTCATCCAAGGAACCTTTCAGCCAAATATCATGCTTCTAGGGCTTTTTGTATTTCAGCAGAAGTCGTTTAAAGGTTTTAACAGATTTGACCCCTGTGACCTTTAATATAGGTCAAGGTCATTTCTTTTCGCAAACTTTGTCGTGCTTCATCCAAGGAACCTTTCAGCCAAATATCATGCTTCTAGGGCTTTTGGTATTTCAGAAGAAGTCGTTTGAAGGTTTTAACAGATTTGACCCTTGTGACCTTGAATATAGGTCAAGGTCATTTCTTTTCGCAAACTTTGTCGGGCTCCATCCAAGGAACCTTTCAGCCAAATATCATGCTTCTAGGGCTTTTGGTATTTCAGATGAAGTCGTTTAAAGGTTTTAACAGATTTGACCCTTGTGACCTTGAATAAAGGTCAAGGTCATTTCTTTTCGCAAACTTTGTCGTGCTTCATCCAAGGAACCTTTCAGCCAAATATCATGCTTCTAGGGCTTTTGGTATTTCAGAAGAAGTCGTTTAAAGGTTTTAACAGATTTGACCCCTGTGACCTTGAATATAGGTCAAGGTCATTTCTTTTCACAAACTTTGTCGTGCTTCATCCAAGGAACCTTTCAGCCAAATATCATGCTTCTAGGGCTTTTGGTATTTCAGAAGAAGTTGTTTGAAGGTTTTAACAGATTTGACCTTTGTGACCTTCCCAAGAGAAAATCATATCGGGATCCCGCCGGGATCTGCCGGGATCCCGGGTGGATCCCGCCGGGATTTGGAATTCCGGCATATCCCGGCGGGATTAGTACATTTGACCGGGATCCCGGTTCAAGCAAACCGGGAAAACTATGAAATATCGGGATCCCGCTTGGAAAAATCCCGGTGACTAAATTATCCCGGCTTGTTGAAATCAGTATCCCAATCTTGATGTTTGATATGTAGTGGAAGCAAAGAAGATAAATAGAACAGGTCTTTTCTGTGGACAAGGAAACTTTATCATAACTCAACATGAGGGTTTGACTGATCTACATAAAGTTTGCCAAGTGTTGACTGGATATAGCCAATTAACCTTCACAGGAGGGTCAATTATATATCTCTGTCCACGGAACACATCAATGTTTTAAGTATATAAAAGAAAAAGTAACAAATTGAACACCATTGTAAAACTTTTTTCATTGCACCAGATTATATACCCAATGAATTAATTGTAGTTCAAAACTGATGTCCTCATTTTGCAACATAAGTACATAAACTTCAATATTTAAAATGATAACTTTATATCTCATTGTAAGCAGCGTATATGCCTATAAGATTTTTTATATAATTATCTACAAAGTTATTGACTTATACTTACAAAGCACTTAACTTATACAATGGATGGAATTGTGTAATTTCCACAATAACACAGGTAAAGATACAGATTTTTTCTGTAATGAAACCATTACTTGGGTGGATTATACTTCACCAATATTAAAATTCATTCATCATTTATTACACATTCCACTTGACATTAAGCACTGGTGAAGTGTACAACACAAACTATGATACTATATATTATTGTAGATATTTAGTTATGGAGGACATTTGCTTTTCAAGTTTCTAAGTAATAACTCAATGAAATACTGATGCAACTTTTAGTTGTGTTCAAGCATGTTAGATGGAATGGAAATAAGTTTTTTGTTTGGTAGACATTTGATGAGGATGCATTTGCAGATAATGTTTCTAACAGGAACTAACTCCTGTTCTGTGCTATTCTCAGCCACTTGTTTGTATTGTGGCAAAATTTTCAGTTCATACTGTTTTAGAACAGCATTTTCTATGCTGCTGAAGGCAAACAATGTCGTCTGCTCTACCTCAAATTTATTTACAACTGCAATCAAACCATTTTCTGTTTTTAAGAAATATCTGACACTGCCATATTTCTCTGGATAGTATTGTATAATGTGTGAGTTCTTGTTGCGAGTCCTCTTGTATTCTTCACAGTCAATGGTCCCAATTTTGGAAGTTATCCTGTGTGCTTTAAGCACATGTCCTGGATCTTCTCCAAATAAATTCTTCTCCTTTCTTGTCAAGGTGTAATTCCTCAGAGCACCAAGGGCATGTTCTCTGTTTTCAGTGAACTCGCTATACCAAAGGAAATGAATTGCAAATCAATGTTATGTGTATATTCAAATTGTATACATCTTTGACTAACATGATATTTTAAAACCATTTTACTGTCATACAAAAAACACTGAAATTTAAGATACTTTAACTGCAAAATGATAAGAGCTTTATATGTAGATTTGTGGGTATCATTAAGTAAAAATATTCCAACTGTGTTGAAAAATTATCTGTTTTATATCTAAAATGTAGTTGGTCTGTTTTAATACAAACAAATATCTATAAGGGCTGTTCCAGAATTAACCATATGGGAGGGGTGGGAGGCACTTTTTCAGAGACCCGGCCACCCGTCAAATATTAATAGAGATTTTATATAAGAAATGGTAGGCAGATATGGTTTTCACCCCACCATCCATGGTATATCAAAACATGTGCCACCCACCTCCCCCACACAATTAAGGAATTGCCCTAAAGTAAACTGTAATAATTCTACCTTTCAAGATTTGTGCTTAAGAGCTGCAGTAAAGATTTTACTTCCAGGTCACAATTTTTCATTTCAGACTTAACCAAGTCTGGAAGACATTTGCTCATTCCCACTGCAAAGCTAATCTAAAAAAAAAATAAGAGAAAAATATGTGAAAAAGGGAGAAAGATAAATTTGAATCCTGTCTGATCTTACAAAGCACTTAAAGAAAGCCATGAAACAAACATAATTTGGAGGCATATATATATAAATAAAATATGATTACCCGGTATTACAATTCATCATTGAGTCAATTGCAATTAAACATTAATTTGAATCTGTCCGTATCATTTTGAGAATATTTTCAATACTTACTTGGTCATTGACAAAACGGGTTCCATGTATCATATTTTTGAGATGGTTGTTCATAGATTCGAATCCAAAACAGGAGTAGTGGAAGAGCGGACCATGAAGAAGGACAAATTCTGGCAAATGTTTCAGCATGTGCATGTTCATGGTCTGCTTCTCAGGGTCTGAAAATTTCAAATATACTCATGTGATACCAGTATGAGACACAAACAAAGGATATTCTCTTGCTACTCTTCAATATTCAAATTATACCCAATATTCAAATTATACCAAATAACTTTGTTTAAACATTCATGTATCTCCTGTGTTTCTATATATATAGCAAGTGACCTTGACCTTGGGACCCTCAAACTCAACAATGCTTGAAGGATACCCATACTTGACCTATGTATGAAGTATGATGAAGGCTGGTCAAATAATGCAGTTACCCCCAACCCCCTCCCATTTTACAGCAGGGGCATAAAAATACCAAATTCACAATGAATACTTACTGTAAAATGCAGGGTACAAACTGCAGAATGTATCAATGTAGTCATTGGCATCTTTGATTTCATCTCTGGAAATAGAATCCTTGTTCAGCAGGAACAAAGCGGACACCAATAATGCATAATGAACTGCAATTTCTTGGTCTTGAAGTCCATGTAATGCAGGAATGGAATAGTGCAAGAGCCACTCCCTACATTCAGATGCTGAAAAAAATGATGAAATATGTATTTTAAACAATATATAACATTACCTCTTTATTTCAACGGAGAACATTCAAAATCTTTAAAAAGAAAAATATAGCATTTCCATTATTTTATAGACCGATTAAGACCCAGCAGAAATGTGTAATTCCCAAAAACATACCTCCTGCATGAAATTGTATTTTATTAGTTTATTGTAATTACACAACCATTGGAGTTGAAGCAGTATGCACTGACAAACAATGTCATGATCCTAGGAGGTAAGATCGAAGTGATTGCGTTGTGAACTACAAAAAGTGTATCAGAAGACCAACCCAGTCGTTTTTTTTATCTTACATTACTTGTTTTTTTTTCTATTGCACTGTCAACATTTCTTGCTGTCAATAGATCTAAATAAAATTATATGCAACCTCAAACTGACATGTATCCATGTAGAATCAATTAATCATATCAGAACAACCATATATTCATAAGATTTCACATTGTTCTACCTATGTTAATAGCATTAGTTACCTTTCCAGTGCTTATGATCATCTATATTTCTCTGTTGTCTTACGATGTAATCTGGAACTTGGATTCTTTGCAGTCTGGAATTTACCAGTGCTATCTACAAATTATCAACACAACAAGTCTATTTATCACAATCAGGCAATCTAGCTCAGTTATTTATAGTAAATATTTATACATTCAAAAACAACATGTGATTGGGAAACGTTATGATGTGCAGCATTTTTGCTTCTTTTTGTCTGTAAAATTAAGTTTTAGAAGCTACTGGTTTGAAATAACACCCAATATTTACAGCATACATATGTTCATTTAGTTAATTTATAATACCTACTTTATCTCCGACATAGAAAGGTTCCTTTTTGTAGGATGCATCACACCACATATTCAGAAGGGTTTTGACTACACCTAGGAGTACAGAGTGCATCCAATCAATCACAAATGTCTTTGGCAAATCAACATATTTCAGCACAACTACAGGACAGGCTCCTTTGATTCCTTTTACCTACAAAATGAATGTTATTCCTATTCATTCTACCTTTCAATGACTATAACAGAAAAAATAGTACAACTAATTAATTTTAGTCAAATTATAGATATATATACACTGTGAGATAACAAATGAAGCTGACTGAACTGAAAAGTCTCGCTCAACAAAAGTACATGTACTCTTACTTAATTAAATCAGATATATATAAAGCGCTATCTGCTGTGTCGTGGACTTTATTCTTTTTAAATATATATATATATATTTACAACGAATAAAATACACGACACAGCAGATCTATAGTGCTCTTGTCACATCAAGGCTAACTTATATATATATATTTTAACAGATATTATTGAAGTAGCAATAGCACAATGTTCTTACAGGTTCTCCAGTAGTTGCAGCTTTTCTTGCATCAGTGATCATTCCCTCATGAAGTCGAGGCACAGAAGTAGCTGTGTATGGGTAGTATCTAAGCATGGGACGATTTGCTGGATTTGCTCCTTCATCTTCACAATAGCAACAACCAAATTTGCCATTAAACTGCTTCATGTTCATAACCATGGCCCTAGCAGGAAGATCAAGGGTCACAGCAAGAAGATGGCACCTTATCACCATTTCTCCTTTGGCTGTTAATACTTTCAATCCTGTGGAAAAAGCCTTCATTGTGTAAGATTCCCTTCTTTCGTACTTTAATGCTAATAATTCAATATGATCCGTATGAAATTAATATTAATTAAACACCAGGTGAAATTATTGTGATCACCATACATTTTGTCTTCAATGAATATAAACATTGGCCTTAATATCGCACTGACAAGAATAAACTCTAAAGGTCCTTTGTATACAGTTTTTTTCAATACCCTGCGAAACAAATTAAGATGTCCAGCAAGTGATCATTCACTTGTCATTTGCTTAAATATTTTCGGACAGTTTCCCTCTTAATAGACAGCGAACCATTCATTTGTGGGCCAGTTGGAAATTGAATAATGTTATTATACAAAGTCAACAATTTTCATAACAATTACCTTCCACATGAAGTTTCTTCAAAGTTTCCATAAGGGGAAACAAGAACTGAAGCATACTAGGTTTCTCTGGGTGAAAGTACAAATAGCAGGTTAGGAGATATTTCTTGGAGAATCGCAGTTTCACTGGAAGTTCATTCACTGCCAAGTACACGGGCCAGAGACTTCCTTTTTTAGATGAGGTAAAGACAGCAACTCCATCTGGATTAAAACAAAGAATTGTTTTGTCATATTGTGGTTTTTATTGTATTAATACATAATGATGTGATGATTACTCAAGCAATTTAACTTTATGCTGATTTAAAAGATAGTTCAAGATAGGTCAGGAGGAAGAGGTAAAGACAGCAACTCCATCTGGATTAAAACAAAGAATTGTTTTGTCATATTGTGGTTTTTATTGTATTAATACATAATGATGTGATGATTACTCAAGCAATTTAACTTTATGCTGATTTAAAAGATAGTTCAAGATAGGTCAGGAGGATGATCTGCAGGCTAAGTAAGAGGAAGATCTGCAGGCCAAGAGGAAGATATGTAGGCAATAAATCTTTATATGTGGCTCCAATTCTAAAGATTAAAAAACCTTGAAAATGTTCGTGACAGAATGGAGTTGCTATGTATTTATTTTAAAAAGGGATGAGACAGGACACAATGGACATGGGCAACACTACATAACCCTCCATTGTATGGCGGGGGCATACAAAATTGAAATTTATATTCAAAACCCTTCACCTTATAAAATAGACCAACCTATGCAACCTGACAGTATCAACGGATGGCAGGGTAAGCAGGGTTCACTTTGGATGGGGTCATGAATGACCTGAATGACCCATATGGATCAGAAAAATGCTTTAGAATTCTTTATAATGACCGCTGTAAATTGTCTTTTCCATAAAAATGACCGCAGATGACCCACTAATTTGATAGCCCAAAATGATACCAGGAGAAATCTATACTGCATTACCTGTATTCATTGTAAACGTGATGGTCTTTTCTATATGTGCTATTTGCGGAAGGTTTGTTACCCTCTCATACTCCGTTCCATCACTGATGTCCTCAATATTGCCACTGGTGTTTTGTTTCTTCTTCAAAACAAGATTGCAAAAATTTTCATCTGAAAGAAATATGTACTTTGTATACATAACATGCTGAAATATCCTGAATACCGTATTTATCCGTCAATAAGCCCATGCCTGGTAATAAGCCCACCCACGTCTTTTGCAGTTCAGTAGAAATCCAAACCAAAGTTATTTCATTATCCTGCAATATTTACAGTTTCAACTGTATTTGACTCTATAACCTTTGTTGGACCCATTATCATTATCCTCGGATAACTGTAGTCAAATATGTGCCAAACTTCTATGACATCGACAACAATTCATGTGGGTGGAGCTATCCAAATCCTCCAGTTTGAATCACAATTGTGTGACGTCACCAACAATAAACGTGGGCGGAGCTAACAACGACTCATGCTGTTACATTTATTGAACCATTCTCACGTTTATTAGTTTTGAAATGAAATCTGTGTCCGAAAATGGGACTACAATGAACAAAATAGTTACGAATATTTCAGAGAAAGATACTGTAAATATAAGGATTTACTTTCTATTTTGTTTAGGTTATCGGGGGATAACTACAATGGAACACGGGGAAATTATACATCGCCGGTTATTCAATTTCCCCGTGTTCCATTGTAGTTATCCCCCGATAACCTAAACAAAATAGAAAGTTAATCCTTAAATAAGCCCACCCCCTACTTTGAGTCAAAGTTCATGTCTTGGCCCCCTGGGCTTATGCAGGATAAATACGGTAAGAGCACATGGTACAGGCAATTGTAAGTGTAGGTCAGTATAATTAGATATGAAGGTCAACAAAAATACACAAGCGGAATGGACAAGTATCAAATCCTGGACAAGTAGAAGAAAACCATTGGAGAACATTGAGTGAATGATACTGGGTATTTACCTTTGAAAAGCTCTCTGAGTTGATGTTCAAGTCCTAAGTCATGAAAGACCAAAGACTTTGACTGAAGACCTTCACATCTAGGTTTGCTACATTTAGTACCTTCTGCCAGGGGTATTCCACAAGTATCACAAAAGTAATGCCGTAGTGGTTCCTGAAATCCTATATGAGATTTAAGAAAATCTTTGAGTCTGTAAACAGATGTAGTTAGTTTACAAGGCTTTGGTAGAAAGGAGTGGACCATTTGGAGTAATGCTGAGAATCCTTCCCCTGTTAAAGAAAATTTCTGTGCATACAGCATCATGCTAATATAGGCTGTGAAGACTGTATGAGGAGAACCATCACACAATGGTTCATCTTTCTGAGAAAAAAACTTGTTGGATTTCTTCTTATTTGAGTCACTTGTGCTGTTTAGTATAGCTGATGATAATCCTCTCACACTTGATACTGATTCACTCAAGGTAATTTGACTTACTTCACTAGCAGATAAATCATGAGTTGTGTCACTTATTAATTTACTTGAATCTGAAGCTGTTGAATTACCATTGTTAATATCATCATTGAAGTTGTCAACAGCAATGCTCAGATCGTGCTGGTCAACACTTGAATCCTGCTCATCAACAGCAACACTCGGATCATGTACATTTACATTCAGATCTTGCCTGCAAGTCACATCCGCCGATGTATTCTGACCTGTAATAAAACATTTAAGTACATAAACTAAAATTCAATTTGTCTATACAATAAAGTTCATCTAGCATATACTAAAATGAAAAAAACAACATTGGTTTCAATTAATTTCTTATTTCATTATAATTACAGGTTTAAGAATAAAAATATATGGCATTTACTGGGAAATTTCAACTAATTAATCTTTTTACCCTTTTTAACACAAGCCAGTACGTTTCATTTGGAATGTTTATTTTCATGAGCCATAAAATGGATAAAATAATATTGTTTATACTTAGTCAGTGAACAGGGACATTTAGGGTTGAAATATTTTTTTGGTATGAGAAAATTTTAACACAAAATTGGAAACTTTCTCAAACAGAAGAGGCTTTTCAGCTCAAACTTTGCGAAATTAATTGGTTATCACCTGTCTCTTCCATTTTTCTTTCCTTGCTTTGTCGACCATGAAAAAGAGTGCGTCTGTATCGTCTTTTCTTTGGAGTGATCATGGCAACATGTGGCAACTCATCGTCTGCACTTGACGAACACAGACTGGATGAGCTTAAGGTGGACATCTTAAAGAAAAACATAGAAAAAATTAATATATTGATATATTTCACAATTATAACAAACGAGAATATTAATCTAGTTAATATGTTATTAAATATGCATAAAATTACAGGGAGTCTCTTATATTAACACCAGTAACCAGACCCCTCACTAGCAGGGGTCCAGCTTGCTTTTACAACTGTTACAGTTGTGTAAATAAAGGGTCAGTTGGCATGTCCAGGGCCACATGTATTACATAAATCTGGCCATTTCAAATTACAGGTGACTTAATTTGGTAATGTGTAATCTGTATGACCAATGGGATGAGCACAGAATTCCCTACTAGGGTGAGCCCACCCCCGAATAGAGGAGACAGACTGGTCACCAGACTGTCTCACTACATACTTGTCACTTCAGAATTTTCTGGCAAAGCATCAGCAGCAAGATTTCCTACCCGCCCACCCTCAAATAATTATTCAACATTATTACATATATATGTGTAGTTATATTGTATTTGTTTACCTGTAGATAGGTAAAGTGTAGAAGGAAGACAATAGTTTTAGTTTTAACTACAAAATAATGATATTGCTTATTGTTATTTTATTATAATCATAAATGTATTTCCAATATTGTTATATGGCGTTAATTTCTGGACTTTTACATTAAAAAAATGTGTATATAATTATGACACATACCCTCGATCTGGCAATGTTTTTTTACATATTCCATTTCTTATATATACTGTCTGTTTAAGTCATTGCACGGGTACACAAATGCATCAGATGATCCTTCCCAAATCAGGGCAAATTATATCATCGATATAACAACCCGTAATCATCATTCTTGATGGAGAGTTTATTCAATAAGAAGATATTTTCTTAATAGTATCCGTATTTTCTGAAGTATAAAATAGGAAAATATTAAAAATATTTAATATTGATGTATATGAAAATGTGTTGTTCTGCATTTGAAAATGAATTTAAATTGTCCGAAAAACAAAGCCAGAAAACTACTGATAGCGCAACTGTTACTGTCAGTGTCTACAATAGTCACTTTTAGCACACGTGCTCCATCTGTTACGGACTTTTCCCCTAAACTATAGTTAATGAAATTTTGGTTAAAAGCATCCGTAATAAAATGAATCAAACATGATAGGTCCTTCCCCAGTTTGGACTCGCGATCCAGTTATAATACAAGTCCAGAAACGGCTAAATGGCCCAAAATCTTAACTCCGCGATCGCGATCGGTCTCTGAAAGTTTGACAATATTGTAAACAACTAGCCTAGAACTGATCGTTGGCCTGTGATGCATGACATAACGATGCCTCATATTCTGCAACACTTTAAGTTTTTCGTCTGTAATGCAAGATAGTTAACTGTTATTCTACTTACCTTCAGTTCATCACAATGGTAAAATATTAGGCATATCGTAAGGCCCACTTTGCGGCGACGCTGAACATGTGCAGCAGCTCAGCACCCGAATGGATCTATCACGCCCCATTTCATTGGTCAATTTCCTCTCCAGCCTCTTCATTAATACAAAGGGCGATTTTGATTGGATAAAATGTTTAAGCGGGATATCACAAGAAGACAAGTCGCCATTAAGCCTACGGAATTTGGAAGTTTGTTTACTACATCAAAAAGAGCTAGTTTTTATACATATCGTGTTTGAAGCAAAATATCTACGACGTGTTAAACATCACCGGATACGTTTTCTTCATCGAATCAGTCGATCTAGTGTTCCGATCGCCAGCATTGAGTCGGTTGAATATGTCATCAACGTCGAGATACGCACTGATCCAATGGGAGGATTATTTTAAAGACGTTTTTTGTGCTTCTAAGATTATAAGTCCGCGGAAGCCTTTTGAAGAGTACGGAGAGGGCGATTACATTACTGCACGATTCAAGGGTAAACTATACCAAGCCATAATCAGCGAGCTGAACGGTAAGTTTGTGATGCATTATAAGATTTCGTTAGGCCCCTAGTTATTTTTACTGTACTGTAACGGTTCAAATCCTAACTCGGAGTTCATGCAGCCTAGTGCTACGTCTACGAAATGTTTTAAGTAAGAATCAAAACATGTATTAATTTATCTAGTTAGAAACCCCCGTTTGATCTGATAACTAGGTGCTTTGCGAGTTCGATCGAGAGACGATTTCGAGTGCTCTGGTCACGTGACTCTAATATGTTTAACTCGGTAAATATAGTTGACGAGGAGGGATTTTCGTTTGTCAATATATTTCTTTGGTCATATGTAGATGATTTCTGATGGAGATAGTTCAGGACAGAAGTAAGAATTCATACGTAAAAAAGATATCCGGATAACAATAAGCACTTGAAACTAATTATGAAACCCCTTGTAATAGAATTTCTATTTCCAGACTCCAGTGATGGAATTGACACATGCAACTCTGGAAAGGCACCTTTTATTTTACCTTTGAAGTAGTTTAAATTTATGCACGTATAATCTTGCTGGCTTATACAATTTACTAATTGAGTTACATTGTACCTTCTGTAAATAAAGCATTATGTTATTATTATTATTAATTTATTATAATAGATATGTTTGTCCCAACAGATGATCGTGCTGTTTTGCTTGGCAAGATCAAGAACAATGTGGCATTGAAACACAGCTTCAATCCAGATGTCGTCAATTCTGATGTAGATGATGAAAGTGCCACAGGTAATACTGCACAAATTAATTTACGGTGTATTATCTATTAATAAGTTTTTATGTTTATTGACGGTCATCAAGATAGGTATGTACCACCGTAGTCCCTGCAATTTATTTTTTGTCCATGGATCTGTCAATTAATTTTTAATTGTAAATTTCAATGAACATTTTGTTTTGCTATACTGTCATACTGAAACCTGGTTAGCATGTTATTTTTATCTGTTTTAGCTAAATAGGTATATGTACATATGATAATTTTGAATTCACCATCCAATTATCTAAAAAGAAAAAGCTAAGGTAGCTCAGAAGACATATATATCTCATCATCTGACATTTAAATTATATGAAAAAAAAACATTGATTGTATATATATTATAATTTCCATTATAGTTGGTCTGCATCAGAAGGCAAGGAAACGCGCACAAGTCTTGCTGCCTCTACCGATGTCTGATGAGGAAGACTTAGTCTTAGATATTGATGACACAGGTACTTTGTTTTACTTATAAGAAAGTGGCCAGATCTCGTGAGCTACTAATAAGAAAGTGGCCAGATCTCGTGAGCTACTAATAAGAAAGTGGTCAGATCTCGTGAGCTACTAATAAGAAAGCGACCAGATCTAGTGAGCTACTAATAAGAAAGTGGTCAGATCTCGTGAGCTACTAATAAGAAAGCGACCAGAACTAGTGAGCTACTAATAAGAAAGTGGCCAGAAACTGAGCTTATACAGTACTCATGTCAGTCAGTCTGCGCAAAAGTTAAAAAAAAACACTGATGGATCCATTAAACTTGCAATCCACAGCTCTTTACTGATCATGGACAGTGAATTATCCCGTAGACTTGATTGGTTGAAAAATAAATGTTCTTTGGTAATTAATTAATGATGATTTTACATTTATGATCTACTTTCAGATCCAGATTATCGACTTCCCAAAAAGAAAAAAGATGATTGCACTAGCTCTTCCAGTGAAGAAGAAATTTCAGGTTTGTATTGGACGGCAGCTAACCTATCTAGCCATGAAGTTGTTTCTATTTCAAAATTACTATATTAAAACTAGTTTAATTATATTTATGTAAGTACACGTATGATACTGAAACTGATTTGATGATCAGAGAATAATATTAACATTTCACAAGCCCAGTTAAATACATAATTGCAGATCCACATGGTTTGTTACTTTGTTAGCACTTGGCTATTTATCATGAATATTTATTCTATTCACAGAACCTGTACATGGAACAGACAGTAAAAAGGTCGTAAAGAGGAAAGTTCCTGCTGTGAAGTCTGTTGAAGATGAAGTAAGGATAGACAATAAGCCCATTGGTTCACAATAACACATTGGATGGTCAATGTTCCTTCTTGAATTGACTTGTCAAGTTTTAGAGTATTTACAGAAAATTTTGCACAACGCATTTAAGGTTTTCCGTTAGGGCTGTTCCGGGGGTGGGGGGGAATATTGGGAGAAGGCATTTTCAAACCTGGAAACCCATTCATAGGTTTATTTTTTTGTTCAATTGTCAATAAATATCAAAACAAGCAAATTTGACACAAACATACCTAATAGGTATGTCAAGGTTTTATTTGATTTTTAGCTCACAAGCCAGAGCCAGGGCCAGAGGGGCGGGCCAATTAGGGGACATGTAACAAATTATTTAAAATCCTTCTGCTGCTACAGAAATTAAAGGATTTGGTCAATATTTGGTCTGAAGAATCCTAGTATGAAAGGGAATCAATTTTGTATAAACCGTGAGTCTTAGCCCCAGGGGCTTGAGGAGCATGGCCCAATATGCTTACCAGGTATTTGATGTAAACATATAAAATGTAGTGCATGAAAAAAACCAGGTGAGCAATACAGGCCCTCTGGGCCTCTTGTTTGTGGAGAAACTTGCAATTTCCATATTTTGGGTAAATGACTGTTAAGGCCCATGTGCCTCTTGTAACTTTATTTTTGATTCATAAATATGATTCTTCTAGGCTAAGAAAGCCAAGCAGGAGGCAGCAAAGCTGAAAAGGGAGCGAGCCAAAGCAATGGCAGAAGCATCAGCTGAATTGTCGCTTGATGTTTTGTCTAATGAAAAGGTGGGTTTTATTACCTGGTAATCACTTTTTATCAATTGAACATACTACAGAAAGACAGAATTATACAATTGCAATTAGTCCTGCATTTACTTGGTGCCTTGATCAGTTATTCAGTTTAACTCTTTACCACTCATAAGCGTGTCTGGATGCATGTCCGTTATTTCCGCAGAAGCGACCGAGAGCGCATCGCCATGTTTTCCTCAGAAGCGTGTTTCCCCGTGTACCTAATTATAGACGGAATATCTCGGTCACTGTACATGACTTGTGTGAATGACGCATGCCTGCGTGAAGCTCTGTGATTCGTCAATAAAATTAGATGCTTTTTATAGTTCGTCACCTTGACCTTGTGACGTAATTCAGTGAGGAAATAGTGAAGAAAGCGTGGCTAGAAACGCGTAATGGCGGCCGAGTCGGGAATGAATTCTGACGAGGAAATTGAGGCGATTTTCGACGCGGAAGATTCGGAATCAGATATATTTGAATGTTTTTAGAATCGTAGGGATTCAGTAATCGAAAGCGATGTAGTTTTTAGTAGTGATAGTGACTCAGGTGGCGATGAAAGCGAAGACGCGAACCCGGAAGCGTTTGACCAAACTCAATGTACAGCGATCGGGCCGCGGCGATCAACCTGGCGAACTACATGAAGTTATTATTCGTGCTTTTAATCAGGGAACTGGCCCAGTATTAACAGTAGGTTTCTATATTAATACTGCTACTCAAAGATTACTTTAATTTCGTATTTAAACCCAAAATTCTGGTAGATATATCAATGATTACGCCAGGTTGAAATGTTAAAAAACGGGCCGCGAAGATCAGACATGGTACGACATTACAGAGAATGAAATTCATCTAGTATATCATACACAATGAAATATAAACAGGTATAGAAATGTGTAAAACAGATAACAAACAATGAGATGTAATTAAAGAATTTTTAATAAAATTTCAATAAATATTGAATGTTTTTTTTTTGCAAATATCCATCCACTACACCAATGTATTGTAATAAAATCCATTGAAACCTGTATATATTTCCGATTTTGAAATTTAAACATGTACCAAAATGTAGTTCAGGTTTCACTAAAACAAAACATATATACTTATTTTATCATATTTTGATAAATTATATGTGAAAAATGAGTTTTAAAAACCATACATCAATTTTCAATAAAAATTGAAAAAATGCCTGAGGAAATGGGTGCACAACATATACACTGTTGCAGAGGTTGGTACAGAGCCAACTCTGACACTCCACCAAGTAAAATGTGTACAATGTTGCAACAATGTTCGAGTGGTAAAGAGTTAAAAACTTATATGGCAGACAAAATGCTTTTTGTGTAATTTCTCCATGAACTTGAAGTTAGTGTTAAAATGTATAATCATTTCAAACGCTTTATCAGATACTTAATTTAATATGGTATCTTCACAGATTGAAGATCTAGCAGCGGATATGAACATTATTAAAGCAAACCAGGAGAGAATTATGTCTCTCATTGAACCACTGTTGGATGCAATCCAGTGTAAGGAGTGCCTGAAGTCCATGTATAAGGTAATTTGAAAGGAAAATTTTCCACAGCTTTGGTTCATCTGTAACATGTATTGTAGTTATCCTTGAATCTTTCCTGGTGTGTTTCTAGGTAAATTTATTAAGGTTGTTAAGAGTGTTCAAAGTTAATTCAATGAAATGAACTGTTCATATTTAAGAGCATCAGATGCATATGTTTAATGTCATTTTCATCAAACTGTTCTCCAAAAACACAAGAAAGACAAAAGCAGGCATGAAGTTTTATTCCGTAAATTTTAAAGTATTTATTAACAGAGACGTCTGCCCTATGTATCTGTCACTGAGGTATAATTAATGCCTGTGATAACTAAAGTTGTTTGTTGGAGGGTGGATCCGGAAATGCCCATACTAGTAATCAAAAGTTTAGGTGAATAAAACTTTCACGAATGATTGAGTAATATGGACATTTAGATCATTGATAATTTTAGCATTGAGGGGAGGAGTGGGGGCACATACAGCAAGTTTTCATGTGCTATAGTTTGAATAACCATTGTTTTCTTGCTTTAGAATAGTAAGCGGCCTTCCCCAACAACACCGTCGCGGGAATTCGAACCTCCAGCATCCCAGAAGTTAATGCTGCAGTCTCCTGGTCAACCCTCCATCAAACAATGCCCCAGAAAAGCAGAAGCAGGCACACCTACGGAAAAGGCAGATGAAGGTAAACATTGAACCAAACAGCTTTCTCCTATTACAACATGTAAAATGTAAACAAGATTTCAATAAAACATTATTTTATTGTAAAACAAATTTCATTATAAATATTGAAATACGCAATTGCTATAACTTCATAATAGCATGATATGTATGCGTCCCCTCTGACCTGCCAGACAGGACAATATTGCTGAAATGAAATGGTCTATTCCTTCCTTACCTCTTTGTTAATTACCACAAAGTTATGGCACTACTTTTCTAAAGTGGGTTCTGCTAAAGTAAAAGAACTGCTTGTATTTAATAACAGGGGAAAAAAAACCAAATTGTCAGAAATTTAAAATGATTCAAACAAAATTCTTAATTGGAGTATATTTGTTTAAAATATGTTTCAGATATGGATCAAGAGGAACCTCAGATGGAGATCTCAAATCCTTCAGATGACACTGGTAGGTAACATTTTTAGTTCATCTGACCTGAAGGGTCAGGATGACCTATTGTCATCGTGCTTCGTCCGTCGTCGTGCGCCGTCCGTAAACTTTTCCTTTAACAATCTTCTCCCCAATAACCAAAAGGCCCTGGGTGCTGATATTTGGCCAGTAAGTACCTTCGATGGAGTGCTAAAAAGTTTCCTCATATGATTGACCTTGACCTACTTTCAAGGTCACGGGTCAAATATGTAAAAGTCTTTAACAACAATCTTCTTCTCAATATCCAAATGGCTCAGGGTGATGATATTTAGCCAGTAAGTATCTGGGATTCATTTTCAGAATTATGCTTTCTTGGAGCCAGTGTTTTTGGCACCAAAATGAAAGCTGTTGACCTGAAGAGGTGTGAGGAATTGGCATCCTCAGCAGAGAAACTGGCCTTGAATCTATTGGAGTTTCTTGTCACACAGGAAGATTGCCAAGGCATGACTGTGTATGGCCATGGCAAAAAGACAAAGGCCATGGATGAAAATATGCGAAGGGCAATCAAAAGTAAGTATTAAAAGTTGTTTGGAATTGTTCTGCGTAAAACTATAACCATGAAAGTTTTAAAATGATGAATTCAAAAATCTGAAAGTCTCAAAACATCAGTAAACTAACACATTGTGCTTCATTAATTTCTTAATATGCACCATATTATAAATTAAAACATTTAAATGATTTGTGAAATGCAAGATGAATTAAGTCACTGAAGTCTGAGGCAGTATCTTGTAAGCAAACACATAATTTCTGCATATATTTTGTCTTTTTTGTGGATATTTTTCAGTAGATACTGTTTTTGATATACAAAACTTGAATTACTTATGTAATTATATGCATGTAATTGTGTTTAGGGCTGTTCCATACTTAATCGTGTGGGGGGAGGTGGGAGGCACCTGAATTAATATATCATGGGTTGTGGGGTTAAAACCAGATCTGCCTACCATTCCTTATATTAAATCTCATAATAATATTTGATGGGTGGTTGGGTCTCTGAAAAAGTGCCTCCCGCCCCTCCCACATGGTTAATTCTGGAACAGCCCTTACATTTTTTCTGCTATATTTGCAATTGCAAATGAGATAGGAACAGATTATCTGGTGAAAAATGGTATATAATTTATGCATACAAGTCTGTTTTTTAATTCACAGGTCACATATTCAATTTATACAAGAAGGACTTGACCCCGGAAGATAAAAACCAGTTTTGGATGGAGAAAGTTGTGTATAAAATGAACGACAAAATAAGAGGAATCCGCAATGGGAGATATGCCGGGAAGAAGATGTAGATTTAAAAAATACTGACTGTTAGCTCACTTGGTCCAATTAAGACCAAGGTTATGGCGTCCCTCTGTCAACACATAAATATAAGACTAATACTTCACAAAAACAGATTATTTCAAGGGGAAATTTAAAGTCTTTTCGGTAATATTTTCCGTGTATATGTAAATGACTGAATTTGTTTTTTAACAAATCAATGCCCTAGCTTCCTTTGAATTGCAAACATGAAATATATTCTTGTTAATGTATGCAGATGACATAGTACTGTTATAAATTAGCTGGGGGGGGGGGGGGGGGGGGGGTCATACAAATTAAGGCAAAGCGATAAATGGTTTTATAATGGACATGAACTAGAAAATGTTGATGACTAATTTAAATTTCATTGCAAAATTCTGAATACCTCGAGCTGAAGAAAAAATTGCATATTTGTACCATATTTACAATTCATAGCTTGTATAATACTAATAGGTATAGTAACAATTACTATATAACATTTTTCGGGCTCTTGTTCACATAATGTGATAATATACTACCCCATTTCCATTAAACATTTCAATGTTGTTTGGGGAACGTAGTATGAAAACACTAATGTAACATAGTTTAAACTGTTGTTTTTGGTTTAAACTTTTGTTTTTGTTTTACTTTCTCACATTGGTAACTTCATTGTCTTTTGATTCAAGGTTAATGGATTTTTTTTTTTCAAAACTAAAATTAAATGAATATATATATTTCTCATGTACAATTTGTATAGATATATATGATTTTTAGTCTGAATAAATTTTTATATGATGTTAGATAGAAAACAGCTATGTTAATTAAAAAAAATGAATTAAAGAAATTAATGATAATTTTTACAAAAAACATTGTTCAAATGTTACCAACAGATATCATTAAAATCAGTTTAATATGTATAACATTGAAGTGTGTGCTGTTGCTATTTGAATATTTTAATAAAGTTACCTAAGGGCTATACCAGTAATTAACAACTAGCCCAGCTTTTCGTTTCGGGTAACTTGCACCCATAGAATTTCTTTTAATAATTTCCTTTATATTGAATAGAAGTAATAGGCAGGAGCAGGAAACTTGACCAATGATAAAATTGATTTACTCTTGGATAGGGTAGATGTTTTACTGGAATAGCCCTAAATTTTATTTGAATATTGCTAAGGATAGATTGATCTTCCTGAAGATTCAAAATTGGTTGCGACCCCCTAATGGGGTACACTCGATCTAGATTGGCCGGAATCCTAGCAGAATGTGCCGGGATCCTGCCATCATCCTGGTATGAATTTGCCATGATCCTGATGGGAAAGAGACGGGAACCCGCTGTGAAATGTTTGGGAATTAACCTACTGGGAATTGTCCGGGAAATGACTGGTATTCCTGGATGAGATCCATCAGAAATGACCCGGATCCCACCGGGATCCCGCCGGGAATTGTCCGGGATCCCGGGAAATGTCCGGGATCCCGCCGGGAATTGTCCGGGATCCCGCCGGGAATTGTCCGGGATCCCGCCGGGAAATGTCGGGATCCCGCCGGGAATTGTCCGGGATCCCGCCGGGAAATGTCCGGGATCCCGGATATTTTACCCGGCGTGTCCCGGTGGGATCCCGGCGGGATCCCATCTGGGATCCCGGCGGGATCCCACCGGGATTCCCGGTTATTTTTTCTCTTGGGTTGAATATAGGTCAAGGTCATTTCTTTTCGCAAACTTTGTCGGGCTTCATCCAAGGAACTATTCAGTCAAATATCATGCTTCTAGGGCTTTTGGTATTTCAGAAGAAGTCGTTTAAAGGCGTTCATATATTTGACCCTTGTGACCTTGAATACAGGTCAAGGTCATTTCTTTTCGCAAACTTTTTCGGGCTTCATCCAAGGAACCTTTCAGTCAAATATCATGCTTCTAGGGCTTTTGGTATTTCAGAAGAAGTCGTTTAAAGGTTTTAACAGATTTGACCCTTGTGACCTTGAATATAGGTCAAGGTCATTTCTTTTCGCAAACTTTGTCGGGCTCCATCCAAGGAACCTTTCAGCTAAATATCATGCTTCTAGGGCTTTTGGTATCTCAGATGAAGTCGTTTAAAGGTTTTAACAGATTTGACCCTTGTGACCTTGGATATAGGTCAAGGTCATTTCTTTTCGCAAACTTTGTCGGGCTTCATCCAAGGAACCTTTCAGCCAAATATCATGCTTCTAGGGCTTTTGGTATTTCAGAAGAAGTCGTTTAAAGGTTTTAACAGATTTGACCCCTGTGACCTTGAATATAGGTCAAGGTCATTTCTTTTCGCAAACTTTGTCGGGCTTCATCCAAGGAACCTTTCAGCCAAATATCATGCTTCTAGGGCTTTTGGTATTTCAGAAGAAGTTGTTTGAAGGTTTTAACAGATTTGACCCTTGTGACCTTGAATATAGGTCAAGGTCATTTCTTTTCGCAAACTTTGTCGTGCTTCATCCAAGGAACCTTTCAGCCAAATATCATGCTTCTAGGGCTTTTGGTATTTCAGAAGAAGTTGTTTGAAGGTTTTAACAGATTTGACCCCTGTGACCTTGAATATAAGTCAAGGTCATTTCTTTTCGCAAACTTTGTCGGGCTTCATCCAAGGAACCTTTCAGCCAAATACCATGTTTCTAGGGCTTTTGGTACTTCAGAAGAAGTCGTTTGAATGTTTAAACAGATTTGACCCCGGTGACCTTGAATATTGGTCAAGGTCGTTTCTTTTCGCAAACTTTATCTGGCTTCATCCAAGGAAGCTTCTGGTCAAATATGAAGTCTCTATGCCTGACGGTATTTTAGAAGAAGTTGTTTGAAGGTTTCGACATTTTTGACCCCGGTGACCTTGAAATAGGTCAAAGTGATTTTTTTTCGCAAACTTTGTTCAGCTCCTTCCAAGATATTTACCAGCCAAATTTCATGTCCCTGGGCCTTTCAGTATTTTAGAAGAAGTCGTTTAAAGGAAAAAGTTGACGGACGCAGGACGGACGGACGGACGGACGGACGGACGACGGACGCTGCACCATCACATAAGCTCGCTTGGCCCTTCGGGCCAGGTGAGCTAAAAACAGGACACTCCCGAAAAAGAAATTTTATCATCACGATGAAAAATAAATGATTAATTCAACAAGTGATTACCGGGCTTAATCAGGGCCGATATTATTTGTTACTGAAAATCTGGAGAAAAAAACTTGTATGAGTCCGAATTTATAACGCCTAGCTTGAGTCAATCAAACGTTTGAATCTAAGGACTCAAGCGAAAATGGCGGTGATCGGTCTTCCTTGAGATCGTCAACAGAATCAGTTGAGTTAAAGGGATTTAGTGACAGTCCCTAGGCAAAATAGAATTGAGAAGTTTGCTTTCGGACCTGTAACTGAAGCAGACGTTTCCAAGTAAGGGATTGCGTGTTGATTTCCCATTCTGTACTGAAAATGAAAAACATTTTTGAAGACGCAAATATTAGGTTCTACGTTACCAAACTTGCTTTTATTGTCGACCATTCTTCAGTAAAACCCATACAGTTTTTAATCAATAATAACACAACAAAACACATTTTTATATCGGAGCCATTTTAGTTTATTAACTATGAAAGAACATGTTATAATGTAATCTGTAAGTGATGTAACTGTACTAAACTGACATTGATAAGCCTTATAAACATCTTTTATTTTTGGTTCAGTTGTTAAAGCATCTCTTTAATGTTTAGTATCAAATGAATAGAGCATCAACACTTGAAATACAGGTTACTGCATCCCCAGTTTACTTCAAATATCAATTCTATAAACAGCTGCATTATCAAATGGGAAACTCATGACACAGGTTATCATGTAGAGAACTATTGTCATAATGTAATCTGTAAGTGATGTAACTGTACTAAACTGACATTGATAAGCCTTATAAACATCTTTTATTTTTGGTTCAGTTGTTAAAGCATCTCTTTAATGTTTAGTATCAAATGAATAGAGCATCAACACTTGAAATACAGGTTACTGCATCCCCAGTTTACTTCAAATATCAATTCTATAAACAGCAGCATTATCAAATGGGAAACTCATGACACAGGTTATCATGTAGAGAACTATTGTCATCAATTTAAAACAGCTTTCACAAGACTGCTGTATTTGGTTGTGAACGTGTTTTATAGAATTTACCTCCAGATGCAAATGATAATAATTTATTTTAATGTCTTTTTATTATTAGGAAATTCAACGGAAGACAAGAAGGTACTTCAACGGATGGCTATTGGACTCATTGAGAGCTTAGTAGAGCAGGAAGATGAAGAAATGGGTATGTTATTTTTTTCTTTTTCCTGAACTGTTTATTATCATCGTGGTAGGATGTGTTATTCCTATGTGAATGCTGCAACCATCAAATGCATCGAGCACAAACCAAGTACAGATTTAGATTAAAGTATTGAAATATTGGCTGTGATGAGATAATATGCTCACTTTTTGATCAATTCATAGTAATTATATAATACCCTCGTTGGCGTGTGTTTGGAGGGGGGAGGTATATACTGGAATCACTGTGAATGTCTGTTGTTCAAAGTAATTTGTCTGCAGATTTTTATGGAAAAAAAATCTGAGAATAACAAAGCGTGAACAAAACCATAATCCGAACTCAAAATCGATTTAACAAGGGGCAAAATAGGAACAAAGGAAAGATTTACATGGAGACTCTCGTAAAAACACAAGGAAATAAGACCAGGTGTTCCGGAAGAGTAAGCGTCTTCTGCTTCATCAGCGACACCCGCCATGTAAATATTAGTCACATCCAAGTAAGCATCAAAAGTAAGCATGAAACTTCACTTAAATAATCACTATATTATGAAGTTGTGCATGCAGATCATTATTTTAATTTCAGCTTTCAATACTTTAAAATTTAAAGAGAGTTACTGCCCTTTATGTAAAATATGTTGTCCTGTCCAGATATCTGTCTTAACTATATATACGTAGCGACCACAATTTACGCAAACTTCACTACAGTGATCAGCAGATGTATTGTATATAATTATTATGTTGTTATGCATGCACTGGCAATTTATTTTAACCCTGTAAGAGAGCTTGTTAAATTAAAGTACAAAATAACACTTACAAGTTCCCATTCTTGGGGTATAAGTTATCATATGGATGAAAGTTTCGGTTTATAATGTATTAAGTTGAACAGTCATTGGCAAGTGTAGAGTTGGTGTTTTGATCATCTGCGAGTGGTGCTGTTTATATTTATCATGCATCCAACAGAGAATCACTCGGATAACATTATGCCATAACATGTTAACAAAATATATTCCCGTTACAAAAGTATCATGTATTTATACCATAATCTCATATTCGACGATTGCAAAGCAAAAAGATACATATATATACAATGTTTTTGGAAAATTTAAATGAATTTATATGAAAGTATTTTACTGACGAACAACCAAGATAAAAAAAAAGAAGGAAACGAGTGGAGTGAAGCCGCAGAAGAAAAGCATGACTCAAGAAAAAAGAAGACATATCATTTCATGAAACATGAATAACAATTGTTTGAATTATGTAGAAACATTTTAGAATGTCCCTGAACTTTGGCATAGTTGTACTGGTCGCTGGCTATTCTAGTTCTCTTCAATGCAGGTAATCATGTTAAACTCTTTTACATTTTATATCAGTTATGAAATTGTAGTTTTCAATATATGTTTATACAAATCTGTTATTGAGATTTAACAGGAAATTATTTTATTTATTACAACATTCAACATTCCATTTTTAAGTTGTAATCATTATGTTTGCATGATTATATTTGTTGTATTTCTAAATTTCAAATCAAAAGGGTTTAATCACAAAATGTTATCTAAAAAATATTCAAGCAGTATCAATCCGATTTAATTAATTAACTTATAAACCATGTTATATGCGGTATATTTACCTCCTTTTCAAATACAATTCACGACATATTAATGCGTATTTAAGCTGTGCTAAACAACACACCATTTTTTAACTAGAAAACATACCATTTTTGTACGTATAATTGTAATAAAAACATTCCATTTTTGTATTGAAAACATACCATTTTTGTACTAGAAGCATAACACTTTTGTACTTCACATTGTACACGAAACATCATTCTTGTTTTTACTCTCTATGCATATTTAATACTTTTAGAAAAGTACATAAAAAGTGCAATAGTTCAAATATGGACTGTTTTGTAATTTTCTTTGTCAAATTATTGCTTTATAATTCTTTTGTAATGGTATACTTTTTTCATACTTCTGTACTTTATCAACGTACCTGTAAAGGTATATACACCAGGACATACCTGTCAAAGTACAAAAAAAGTACACCTTGTATTATTTCTGTGCTTTTTTCATACTATTTTTGAACTGTCTATGTACTGAATTTATACTTTGAGAAACAATAAAATGTACTAAAAGTATACTTTGTCTAGCTTTTTTCGTACTTTTGTGCTTTTTTGACTCATTTGGGAACCATGTTGACATCACGGCACTTTTTTGTGCCTTTTTCATACTTTTATTGTACTAATTTCGGGATAGGTTAGTACACTGAAGTATACTGTGCCAGTGTTCCCATTCACGTAGAAACGTGCGTGATTCACGCTTATTCCACACAAATCACGTACACATTTCTATCTCTTTACGTGACATGCACGCCCTAAAAAATTCCTATATCGCTTTAAGTTTTTTCAAAATTCATTCTAACACACTTTTGACTTAAGATAGTATTTTTGAAACCGATGAATGGTCAAAATCGGGTCACTCAAAACCGAAACTGAAGAAGGGGTTTTCCTTTTTTGGTATCAGCTCAGTCGCCTAAACGCTTGAATACAAACAAGTGGATAGAAAGCGCTTTGATGATTCAGACTAACGAAAAGCATGGCAAAGCAGATTACGATGCAAGGATTTTTCAAATCTGCCCAACAGTCTAATAACCCACAGCAGGGGAAATGATCAGCTCCTGTCGATGAAATGAAGACGAGGAAGTGGATAAAGCCGCCCCCACTTCCAAACCAAAGAAGATTAAACGTTTTCAAACGAAATGGATATTAATAATAAATCAATGTACTGTTATGTTTGTAAAAATACAAGTAGGACTCAACGTTGTCTCCTTTTAAAAAGGGCACTTCAAATTACCAAAGATCAGCATCTCGGATATAACAGATACTGATTAGCCCTATATGACCATAGTTGTTGATGGGCCGTAAAACCCAAACTAATAAAACTAGATCTTTCAAATGGATCAAAACGCAAAATTATTTCAGAGGAATAACTCCATATTGAACTTACCCTTTCCACAAAAAAAATGTCAAAGGCTCAGAAAGTACATGGCAAGATAAAACTGGGTTTATATAAAAGAGAATAACTGTTTGTAAAGGGTCAAACATACAACGTAATTTCGGGGAGCATATCTCCCTTTTGAACTGTTTATTAAAATTATGATATTAACTGAGCAAATGTATGACCGAGCAATTTTGTGTTCATGTTTTATATTAAAGGGGGAATAACCCTCTGCAAAGGGTTGAAATGTAAGGTCACGTAGCACATCGCCATATTGTACTCGCTATTCCAACAAAATCTTTAATTTTGATGCGTTAAAGCTGACAATGCAAGTTAAAAAGCTTTTTTGTTGAGATTTAAAAAAAATACGGCAAAGATATATTTAAGAAAGCTTTTGAGATACCCCCTAACAGGTTACTAAGGAGAGGCAGACATTTTAGTTTTTGCCTTGCTTGGAAACGAGAGTCTGCCTCCCTGGGTATAAAAGGCACCCAGCCTGTCAAACCGGTTTTTACATGAACACTGGCCGTGCAAAGTGCAACACACCTGCAGACACAACAGGTGACACTGGAGTTACAAAACTGGAATGACAAACACACACTTACCTTGACGTTGAAGTTACATGAAGATGGTCACTCTCACAGCCACCATCATAAATCGTGTGCCAAAGCAAAATGAAAAAACTGAAAACACCCAATTGTCCCTTTACCTACATATGTATACGTAATGGACATCGACATGTTGATTTTCCATTCGGAAGCAGAGCGAAACATTCCGAGCAGAATATGTACTCGTTCCTAATTCTACCTATAATATTACGCCTTGCTACTAAAGCGCTTGTAATGAAAATGTAGTGTAACACGCGAGCATAGTCTTGATTATGTAAAACACGTGCACGAACACATGCGAGTGAGGGGAACTTATTTTGATGGAAATAAATGGATGTTATAGCAATATTTATCACACAGGAACTGATTACTCGTAGCGACATGATGTTCCACTTGAATACTAAGGTAGGTTTATCAGTTGTCATTCATGTACTTTTTTTTATTTGCACTAATTTTGGTGTTATCTAATGGATTTTTTTAAAAATTTTGCTCATATTGTATAATTTCGTTATAATAACACCTTCAATATCCATGTTAATGTTCTTCAGATACTAATAGAAAATACCGTAAAAAAATCAAAAAGTATGTGTTGGCTAGCTATATAGGTCTAAGAAGTGTCGCCGTGCGGTTTCATCGCAACAATGAGAACCGGTTTGACGGCCTGGGTGCTTTTTATACCCAAGGAAGCCGACTATCGTTACCAAGCAAGGCAAAAACTAAAATGTCTGCCATTCCTTAGTAACCTGTAAGGGGCATGGCATCTCAAAAGATTTTTTACTTAGCCGTTTTTTTTTAAATATCAACAAGGAAAGCTTTTTAACATGCATTGTCAGCTTTAAGATCTGTCAGAATGTTTACAGTGAAATTTTGAGGTGACAAAGCCTGCATAATCGCATTTAGTCATTTCGTCACAAAAAAAGTTCATGTGGAATAATGTGACGAAATGACTTGTTGCAAGATGACGGGTCATTGGAAAATTATTTCAGTGTTAAGTAAAGAGGCGACAAAATCAAATAACTACTTCAAGAATCTCAAAATGCGGATTTTTGCGGCGACAAAGCCTGCAGCATCGTATTTTAGTGGTTAGTCATATCGTCACCAAAATGTTAGTGTGGAATAGTGTGACGAAATGACTTGCTGCAAGATGACCGTATCATTGGAAAAAAATCTAATAGTTCGAAGTATAGAGTCGACAAAGGTCATCTGAACGTGACCTTCTCTGTGATGTCCTCGGCTCTTGACACAGCAGAGAGGTTTACGGAATACAAGGAAAAGTTGGTTTGGACATTTAGTCACCTCCTATGAAAATGAAATGGGGCAGCAGATACAAGTATTTGCGCCTAAAACATGGTCATTCAAGCGGATAATGTAGGTCTAATTCAGCATCCGAAAACCTAACATGTGCTATTATTTATATTGTTCGAGATGGGATTCACTAAAACAGTTTTATGCTCGGCTGCCTTGACGTGTACGATTTGTGCCGAAGTGTCGTATGCCGATTATGTTTTGGGGTCGAGATGTCTTCAATATTCGTCGCCCTCTTTGGAGGTTATAATAAGTAAGGAGGGAGAGAAAGGTGATAAAATCATTACTCGTTAATGTTGAACAGTGTAACAATTCCTCTGTTATAGTGATAAGGCAGTTAGTCCTTGATTGTGCGGGGGACGATTCGTCTCTATTAATGGTAAGACAATTCGGCCATCATAGTGATGATTGGGAGACCCGCCACATGATTGCCTCATATGCTGTATACAACTATTAATGGGCACAGCATTCGTATTTTGAATCACGTGAAGACTATTTTGAAGAAGAAAAAATGCATTTCATTATTGATTGGGCCATTCTTTTCTAGTGAAGACAATTCGTCCCAGACGTATTTCAAGGCACATTTAGACCAAATGGCCAGAAGTAGCATAACATGTATACTGGCACTACCATTTATACAAGATAGATATTTTTATCCGTTGTACAAGCACGTGTATAGGGCGCACGGCTTCAACTATGCACGTGCCCAGGGTGTAGAACAGTACAGAAATGCCAAGTGTTCATATGGTGGAACAGATTTATAAAGGTATTAATTGTTAAAGCCTTGTGTACCATCTAACACATGGCTCAACATCAAGACCACATGTGTTGAAATAGGCCGGAAGTGAGTTTACATCATCTGCGCAGTCGCAGTACATGGTTGTCATATATTACTAAATTCGGGTTAAACACAGAATCAAACTTTTTAACTCTTCACGAAATTTGCCTTTTACTTCAGGGGGCGTCAAGTATTTTTGAGTCATATGTTACGGGCCTGGCTTGTTGTAACAGGGCCGCACCCAGACCATATTTTTACGCATCCATCTGTATTGCAACAGGTTCTTTTGGATTAAAATACCACAGGTATGTCAGTACAGGACCTGATGACCCTGTAAGAATACTTTTGACCTTTTCGAATGCCTCCTGTTGAGGTGTGTCCAAACAGAATTCAACGCTTTTTTGTCATGAGAGACTCCATTGGACTCGTGACCTCAGCCAGATTTGGCACGAATCTCGAGATAATTGATCATACCGAATAGGGTTTCTAACTCTGCGCAAATCTGCGCGGGCTTCATGCCATCAATGTCAGCGACCTTGGCAGGGTTGGGCTTCAAACCTTTAGAACTCAAAACATGTCCAAAATACTGGACTTCTGTAAAGCCAACGTCTAACGTGTCCTCATTACGTTTGATCCTACTGGAACTGTCCGGAGCAAGATACTTTATGAGTTCCAGTAGCACATCATCCAAAGTACGCATTAGATAGTGCGGTCGACGGATCGCCTTGTTGAGGTCAGTAGGGTCAAGACATATGCGCAATTTGCCCGATTTTGCTTTCTCGACCACCATGAGCGAATTGACCCAATCGATCGGTTGGCTTACCTTAGCAATAATATTTGCACGCTCCATTCGGTCAAGCTTGACTTTCAACTTGTCGCGAACTGGGAATGGTACACGTCGCAGAGCGTAATGGTACACGTCACCACGTCACAGAGCGTGTACCACAGGTGGCACCGCTTGATCAGTTTCTGTGATACTTTCCCCTGGAAGTAGACCTAAGCCCTGGAATGCATCACAGTTCTCCTGTAGAGTATTTGCTTTAGTCATGCAAGGGCTTGGCAGTGTATTCTGACTTGGCTTGTTGAGAAAAGCCTCTACTGTGTGTCCAAACTTCACTAGTCCTAAATCAAGACAGGAACACGAACCAATGAGGGGGGATAGTTTGTGTCTACAATATATAAATTGATGGACTTATTTTTACCTAAATATTGACATCCGACCTCAAACTTACCTACAATCTGTAAGGAGTGCCCATCATAGGCTGATAATTTCAGGCTATCATATGGCATTACCTTGTAATGACCTATTGTTTTAAGGGTGGACTTTGGTAGTATGTTTATTTACGAGCCTGTGTCTATTTTCATTCTTGTCAATATATCTTTCTTACCAAGTTTGAGCTTTGTATATGCCTGGTGGTTTTGAATATTAGCTGAGATACTGCCTATAAAGAAATCACCCTGAACCTCAAGGTCAAGTGATGTGTCAGACTGTGAAACGGCGTTTACAGATTTGGATATACACATTTTTTAGCTCACCTGGCCCGAAGGGTCAAGTGAGCTTATGTGATAGTGCAGCGTCCGTCGTCCGTCCGTCCTGCGTCCGTCAACTTTTTCCTTTAAACGACTTCTTCTAAAATACTGAAAGGCCCAGTGACATTAAATTTGGCTGGTAGCTTTCTTGGAAGGAGCTGAACAAAGTTTGCGAAAAAAAATCACTTTGACCTAATTTCAAGGTCACAGGGGTCAAAAATGTCGAAACCTTCAAACAACTTCTTCTAAAATACCGTCAGGCATAGAGACTTCATATTTGACCAGTAGCTTCCTTGGATGAAGCCAAATAAAGTGTGCGAAAAGAAATGACCTTGACCAATATTCAAGGTCACAGTGAGGTTAAATTTATTTTAACATTTAAACGACTTCTTCTGAAATACAAAAAGACCCAGAAACATGGCATTTGACTGAAAGGTACCTTAGATGAAGCCCAACAAAGTTTGCGAAAAGAAATGACTTTGACCTATATTCTAGGTCACAGGGGTCAAATCTGTTAAAACCTTTAAACAACTTCTTCTGAAATACCAAAAGCCCTGGAAGCATGATATTTGGCTGAAAGGTTCCTTGGATGAAGCCCGACAAAGTTTGCGAAAAGAAATGACCTTGACCTATATTCAAGGTCACAGGGGTCAAATCTGTTAAAACCTTTAAACGACTTCTTCTGAAATACCAAAAGCCCTAGAAGCATGATATTTGGCTGACAGGTTCCTTGGATAAAGCCCAAGAAAGTTTGCGAAAAGAAATGACCTTGACCTATATTCAAGGTCACATAAGTCAAATCTCTTAAAACCTTCAAAAGACTTCTTCTGAAATACCAAAAGCCCTAGAAGCATGATATTTGGCTGGAAGGTTCCTTGGATGAAGCCTGACAAAGTTTGCGAAAAGAAATGACCTTGACCTATATTCAAGGTCACAGGGGTCAAATCTGTTAAAACATTCAAATGACTTCTTCTGAAGTACCAAAAGCCCTAGAAGCATGACATTTGGCTGAAAGGTTTCTTGGATGAAGCCTGACAAAGTTTGCGAAAAGAAATGACTTTGATCTTTATTTGCCTAGAGACATGATATTTGGCTGGTAGCGTCCTGGGATGAAGCCAAACAAAATTTGAAAATGAAAGTGATGTTGTCTTATAAGGTCACAGGGGTAAAATATGTTTAAATATTTAGATGTTCTTCCAAAATGTCTTACATTAAAAGATTTTAGGGGACTTTAGGGTTACACTATAATATAAGTCAGAGATTGATACCAGGTGAGCGATGCAGGCCCATTGGGCCTCTTGTTTTAAAGTGGTTCCATCTGCCGCATTTATCGCACTGTTTTCCACGTGCTGGACAGTTCGCGGTCTTGGCATGGTCATATCCACAATTTACACACTTTTGTGAAGTATCTTGGGTGCTGGGCGTAGTGGTCCATGCCGTCCTAGGGTTACTTCGTCCCTGGCTCTGAAGCTGTCTGTGGGCCGAGCCGGTGAACTTGGCTTCTTCTTGAAACTGTAGTCCTTTGGCTGAGCAGGGTTACCCTTAGCCTTGTGGCGCCTGCCGGATATGACATTCACTGTGGAACATGTATTTTGGCTCTCAACTTGCATCAACTTAAGTTGGTTCTGTCAGTACTCATAGGTCTGGCTGATCTGTATAGCTTTGTCTAATGTAAGTTTTTCATCCTCATTGATCAGCTTCTCCCTAACCCTCTGGGATGAAGTCCCAAATACAATCCGGTCCCGGATCATTTCATCCATATCTTTATATGCATAGTCCTTCGCTTAATCTCTCAAACGAGTAACAAAACTCTCTATACTAGACGAACCTTGCGTTTCGTTGTTAAATTTGAAACGTGCAAACATTGGTATAACTTGGCCTGTACAAAGTTCTTGAATCCGTCGTAGTATTTCGTAAGTTGTTTACGATCATCCTCACTGAGACCCCAGGTATTATAAATGTCACGCCCATTATCTCCTGACCACGGGAGTAAGTAAGAACGCTTAACTGCCTCAGCGGACCAGAACAGATAAGCTCCACGTGTTGATGAAAACGCTTCCAGGCATCCGGAAGGTTGCTCGCCTTTCAAATCCATTCTGGGTTGTGCTACGCCGTTCAGATCCATATTTATCTGACTCCATGTCGTGTTTGACGTTCGTCAGTATAGATGCGAGTCTAAGACTCCGTCCGATCACACATGCCAGTGTAAGGAATACCGAATGTCATTCTAACAAGAACGACATCAGTGTTCAAACCACATGTATTCAAATCATAAGTATTACAAGCGAGAGTTACATTCAGGGGCAATAACTCACACATACATGTTATAAGGTAGCGCGATACCATTACACCAGTGACAGGGTATAAGTTATCTTTTGTGGTCAATTTTTGAAGGATGTTAGTTTTTGATGTCGTTAGACACCACTGCTTAGGTGTCTTGTGAGTGTTGGCCATGATGCAGACGATCGTGTGTTCAAGGTAGAAATCAACTTTGACTTTGCTGACACAAGTTATGTGATGAAAACGTAGTGATTTCTCTAAAATAACAACATGGGTTCTAAGGTCGCTGCCACCACGCCATTTAGGTTAATCTACACAAAACACGTCACTGGCGACAGGCATTTACTCAGAGCAGGGCGGAAACAAGGGAGAGTACAATAATCATAATACATATAGAACCGGATTCGGAATTCCGGAATACAACCATTAACATTACACAACATATTAATGTTGGCGTTATTTAGGGAATGTCTCAACATGGAACCTTGTCGAACTCCAGTCAAATTTCTGTAAGAGTTCTTTCTCTTGGACAAATTCCCAAAACATTTTCGGTATAATATTTAATGTGGTCTCTTAATATAAATATTTGCATATTGTGTATAACATAAACAGTCTAGTAAATGTATCAACTGATCTGAGGCAGTTCACATAGAAATTCAAAATTCCCCTCAAATTCTGATAATACTTCCATTGTCTACGTTCGGAGAAATGAACACCGTCCGCGGAGTACGTTATCCACATTCCTCATTCAATCTCGGGTTCCAGTCACGAAATCGAGGTATGTTTGCAAATATAGTGTTTCATGTCAAAATCGATTAAAGGACTAGGTACAGGACAATTCAATATGGCGCAGGTGTTTTTACCAAAACTTGTTATTTTATTAAATACTGCAAAATACATGACCAAAAAAGACTACAAAGTACATTTTGTGATGGAGAATCGATAATTTCAACCATATTTTGGTACGTTTAGTGGTTTTTCTGATATTTTGTGTTATATGTCAGAAAACGCGTGCACGTTTGCTGAATACTGCGAAAGAAAATAAAAACAATGAATATCATTTTTTGTTACTTTAATATACACAGAATGATAGACGAGACTTCGATTTTTGAATAAATCTCTCTTTCAATTGAAAACCGCAGAATAAGAGAATGTACTCGTCACATGAATGGCAATTTATGTACATTCTGAACACCGCTCACATCTGGATCAAATTTTTAAAATTTCCATCGCCGATCGACAAATTTATGTGGCAAGCCGCATAGCCAAAACAAAAATCTTACCGTCTGCGGTATGACGAGTTATGACATTGTGTCAGATCTCTTAAATCAAACATCTTCCCGTTGCATGTAGCGAAATATACTACCCTGTCCTCCATTTTGCACTATTTACTTTTTTAGATATTCATACGCCTGACTTAGAGGCATGGTGAAACATCGACAAAATTAACAATTTAATTGGATTCAAGCATGCAGTAAAGGTAAATGTTACTTGGTATATCGTCACAAAGCAAAAACTGCCCATTCCTATCACGATAAATTGTTTTTAGCGATTGCCAGTTTTACATTTTTGGGCGAATGTATAGCACGTGAAAAGATGTCCTTCGGCACTTCCGGCAGTGTTTTGTTAGGTAATTTAATGATTTTGAAAGAATTGTCAACAAAGTTTAATTTGTGTTGTAAAAATTCTGATGGAATTCGTATATATAATACACTTCCGCGTGGATCGGACAGTATTAACTCACTGATTATACCGATTCGTTCTCGGCTTCGCACCTGTCAAACATCGCTAGCGTAAATTGTTGCCATCGTAAACATGTGTGGCAGTTGAGGCACATTGGTATCAAAATACATTTCTCAAACTTAATTAGTAATTAGGTAACCGTATCGTAAATGTAAATTACGTTATGTTGGTGTTATTATTTTTATTTTATACATTTATTTGACACGAAACTTACATTTACATGACAAATGACCTATTTAATATAAAATAATGCCCCTATATTGCCCCCACGAGATACAGGTAACTACTTTTACCTGAACTGGTACCTGTGTATTTCTCCCCGATACTCTGATTTACAGACTAATATCAAAATTTTAACACTGGGTTATCATTCTATGAACATTGCAGTAGCTTTGTATTATTTTTTTGAGAAGTTTCAAATAACTATATGAAAAATATTTGCGCACTCCCATCTGGATATTATTTACTGAATATTTTTTTCCTAAGTACAGATTTTTTTTAATTTTGGGGGCTAAACTGCATTTTATATCAATATTTAACATAATGGGATAAAGCTTATGCCATGTATTGGAAGAAAACATTAAAATTTCAATATTACCATTTTCATCCAGGTAACAACCAATATGGCTTTACCTAGTCCTTAACTTTTGCTTCGTCGACGACACCGGGGGTACCCGCCATGTAAATCTTGGTCACATCCAAGTTAACATCAAGTGCTCGAAACGAGAACCGAGTCATTGTCACAACAAGTAAGCATACTAATGAACATACTCAGAAACGTCCATCTTCATATTACACAAAGATACAGAATAGTTTTCAAGATTGCAACCATAAAACTTGCCCATAGTTCTGATCAACCTTCTTCTCTCGAACCCTTGTGTTGTTAGCTTGTCAGCAGTCGACATCGATTACAAAAATCACGATATTTAGAGCATGCCCTAGAATAACGAATCAACTGCGACATGTTAACACCAAAGGTTTGAGAAACAGGATTTTACTATCGAGAAATGGAAAGTTTGCTGGAAAGCAAGTGAACGGATAACACAATCAAATTGGCTAGACGCTGCTCCGCTATCGCACATCTAAACCTAAACAAATGTTGCTGAAGTCAAACTCTACTACCGCCAATATTGAATAATTGTCAGATAATTGTTAACCCCTCTACTATGACCCCTCCAACAACTATATATCTATGACAATGCTACCTTCTCTACCCTTTTTTAACAAAACATCCACAGTTGGAAACTGTACAAATGGTTCTGATGGATCTATCTTTGACGAATTCCGCCGAAGAAATCCGGTACAATTTTTCAACCACAGACCTGATGGTCGAGAAGTTTGGAGTGATGTTTCTGATCCTCCTTTTCACTACATTTGTATTGAAACATTTCTCCGGGCCAATCCAAGTTTTGTTTGTCTTCTAATAAAACAATTACCTCGGATATATCAAAAACTGTTTGACCCTAAATGACCATGGTTGTCAATGGGTCATTAAACCCCAACAAACAAAAGGGTCTATTAATGTATGTGTGGAGATGGAGCTTAAACTATACATTTATTAGGTTGTTAACAGTGCTTCAACTATACATTTCTTAGGTTGTTAACGAGTCATAAATATATAAATCCTGCATTGGTCTAAATACACTGGAAGAAGTTAAAGGCCCAATATACGGAACTTTCGGCAAAACTTGTTTTTTTTTATTATACTACATGTATGATATACATATACAGTGTACATGATGTGTATACTATACATACATTAAGGTTCAGTCACCTGATAACAGTACTACTAGATACAATGTGCAGTATATACATGTACATTGTAGTGTAAACATACCAAGTCCAAAATGAAGAAAAAGTCATAAAGTATTATTTCTTAAATAATGTGCGTATAATGCACATGTACAAATGTACTACAAGGAGGAAGTGTAATAAAATTAAATTGTTATAAGGAGGTATTATAAATTTATACACTTTGGGTCTGTGAACGCTAGCTATAGTCTAGTGATCATATACATGTACATTATATGATTGCGCTGTATTATGAATATGCAATTTTGAAAAATAGAGCTTTTGATTGTTTCTTTTAAACGACCCTGGCCATGGATATGTACATTAGAATGCTTACAGATCAATTTTTAATCTTTGATAAAAAGGATGTTTGCTTATAATTTTTTGCATTGAATACAGTTAATTTTACTATTACAACAATCTTAGCTTTAACAGCTGGCTTTATATATGGTAGAACAAGAAATTGAATGTGCATGCTCATTCCTTAATCAATATGATGTTTCAATTACACTGTATTAAAGAAAGCGAAACATAATGATGAGTTTGAGTTTTTTATCCAAATAAATACAGAAAATGACCCTCATTTTTCAAATTTAAGAATATATGAAAAGAATATATAATATTTAGTAATTATTTACCCCTCATAAAATGTCATGAGAGTTCCCTCAGATGAGACCTTAAAAAGGCATGCTAGATCTCTATGTATCATAAACGTGGCATTAATTCTTGGGGGAAAATAGACGAATCATCACAAAATTGGAAGTTGACCTGCATCTGATCACACAATATTCTACATACAAAAATTACATTATCAATAAACAAAAGGTACATCTTCATTACATGTAAAGAACATAATTTGGGTATCTATTTAAAGGCCCAATATACGTAACTTCCGGGAAATTTTCGTGAATCTGAAAAATTCTGAAAAAAAATCAAGTTGATAACCATGCAATAATAAGCCTTAAACGAAGTAAACCTGAGCGGTAACTAACAAGAAAATCCAAAGAATTGAAAATAATTCAGGTGGGGCCCACTTCAACAACAAACCGAAGGTAGAAGACAGTTCGAAATGGACGAATGTTTACAAATAGCGTGTTTCAACTGCTGCTGTACCGGTTACCGCGAAAGAATTCATCTTGAATATTGCTGATACCAGTTAATCTTAACTACATCTATAAATACAAATAGTTATTTGGCTTGATTTTCGCTTCAAATTTTGCCGAAGGTTACGTTTATTGGGCCTTTAAATACACAAGTACCTATGGGTTTTAAGAAAATACATATACAAAATGATAAATAGAGTCTGATTTCTACATGTAATAGAGGATTGCTTACATTACTATTGATACTAGAACCACTACATGTATATACCAGGCAGTATAAATATATTCAGTGACCAAAATTGAAATTTGGCTCTCTGTTCAATAACAAAATGTAGGTCGTTTATATTTATATAATGTGCCTATGTTACCAGTCTTTGGTTCAATTGATAACTTGCAGAAGTATTTTTCTCTATGCTACACATTCCCATGGAATCAGAGCTTTCATACTATGTACATGTACAATACAAACAATGGATTTCATTTTCATGTTTTTCCTTTTTGGTAACTTTGAATTGTGAATGGTATTTACATTTTCCTCATTTCCCCTGTTGCTGTTCTTTGGTGCAAGAGCCTGTGCTTCAATAGTTCTAATCTGTGTCATTGTATTGCGTACAATATACACGGTAAGGTTATTGTCATGACCACCTTTGTGACGATAATGACCAAAATGTTGTTCTAGTGGATCCTGATTAAAATGGTGTGTCAAAACAAAATTTGCACCTTCTTTAAGCAGTATGCTCACACATTCTACGATGGAATTTACACTTATCTTTAGGCCAGTGATTGTCTGTTTACTCAACATCATCCCATTCATCTGCGACTTGGTAAAATCCCCGACCCTGTTCTCTATAGATGAAGTCCATTCGTCAAGGTAGCCAAGGAAATCATATCTCATCCAGTCTAACCGAGCGTCGTCGGGTTCCTTGAAAGGATTTAAATCAGGGTTCCTTTTGTTTCTCCCTTCATAAATACTTCGCACATTCAAGCAGTCAAAAAACTTATTTAAGTTCCTGATGAATGTAACAGTCTCGCTGATTTCTTCTTCATATAAATCTTCTAGTGCATTAGCCACAGAACTGCTCAAAACCCTAGCAGCAAGATTAACTTTCATGCAGTCATGTCAACATGGGCACGCGTCAGCTTAGGGCATGGATTATAAATTGCCACCTCACAGTATTCCTCATACAGCTTTAAGATGTGCATCCAAGAAATGTCTTTTCTATCTTTCTACAATTCCCTTGTGTTTGCATGTGAATAGGAGTTACTGAAGCAATTCCTTGTTGTTTTCAATAAATGTGGCATATCAGAAAGAACATCTTTCTATTCTTATCATGAGGATTAACTGTACTGTGAACCAGAAACTGGCCATCTTGCACTCTGTGAAGGTTGAAGAATTTTCTGTTGGCTGATGCATCATCACATGTTAAAAATAACACTTTCAGTTTTAACACTTCTTCAAGAATGTGAACAGCTTTCCAGATAATAGGATAAAGGAAATCAGCTGTTATGCTGTATGTTGCAAATCCAGCTAAAGGGAATTTCAAATTTGTTGACACACCACGTACCATCAACACCAGCATACTTTTTGCAGTTTCTTGACTTTGACCATCACATGTAGATAATCTTTGTAGTTCAAGCACTTGATTCCCAATTGAATCCAGATTGCAATACCCCACAATTTCCCCTGAATATTTGTCATACACAAGATCTTCCTTCACTTTGATCTCATCAAAAAGAATCCCTACATAGCACTTGTGATGTTCATCTTTATCATATAGTCCTTTCTTTGTAGCTTCCTCATGTAACATCTTGGCCACATCTCCTTGAAATCCTAAAGCACTTAATATAATGGGAGTAGTCAAACAAAGTTCTAGCACTTGGTAAATTGATGAATCCACAATCTTTCATCGCATCAAAGGCTTTAGATGATTTGTGACGAAGATACAGACACCATCGTATAATCATGGGATGCCATCTCTGTAAAGCCAACGTCTAACTTGTCCTCATTGAGTTTGATCCCTTTTTCACGTGAGCGATCGAGGACACTTCGGAGGTTCACGTCATGCTGTTCTCGCGTTTCACAGAAAACCAGAATATCATCGACAATGGAGACGACACCAGGCAAACCTTCATAACACTCGTCAATTCTCTTCTGAAACTCGTCCTGTGACGATTTGAGGCCAAAGGGTAATTTTAAAAAACCGAACGCAGAATTAAAAGTAGTCAAGTAGGATAACGCATCATTGAGCTTTATTTGTGTTTCAGTACCCAGAGCGTGGATCTAGTTTCGTAAAGTATCTTGCTCCAGACACTTCCAGTAGCACATCATCCAAAGAACGCGTTAGATAGTGCGGTCAACGGATCGCCTTGTTGAGGTCAGTAGGGTCAAGACATATGCGCGATTTCCCCGATTTCGGTTTCTCAACCACCACGAGCGAATTGACCCAATCAGTTGGTTCGCTTACATTAGCGATAATATTTGCACGCTCCATTCGTTCACCATTATCATAGGCTGATAATTTCACGCTCTCATCTGGCATTACCTTGTAATGGCCTATTTTATCAAGGTTGGACTTAGGTAGTATGTTTACTAGCGAGCCTGTGTCTATTTTCAAGCTTTTCAATAATCTTTCTTACCAAGTTTGAGCTTTGTATATGCCTGGTCGTTTTGAATATTAGCTGAGATACTGCCTATAAAGAAATCACCCTGAACCTCTAGGTCAAGTGATGTGTCAGACTGTGAAACGGCGTTTACAGATTTGGATCTACACATGTTTTTAAAGTTGTTCCATTTGCTGCATTTATCGCACTGTTTTCCACGTGCTGGACAGTTCTCGGTCTTGGCATGGTCATACCCACAATTTCCACACTTTTGTGAAGTATCTTGGGTGCTGGGCGTAGTGGTCCATGCCGTCCTAGGGTTACTTCGTCCCTGGCTCGGATGCTGCCTGTGAGCCTGGGAACTTGCCTTGTTCTTGAAACTGTAGTCCTTTGGCTTAGCAGGGTTACCCTTAACCTTGTGGCGACTGCCGGATATGACATTCACTGTGGAACATGTATTTTGGCTCTCAACTTGCAAACTATATGGCGATCAGTCTACGGTTCTAATAAACCAATTTAATGTGGCCACCAGTCCAATATGTAATGTCACTAATATATTTGAACTATAAACACTTAAAAAACTGCACAATAAACACAACTGCACAATAAACACAGTGAACTCTAAACCATAGTCTAGAGAAAACACTAGAGTTCACATCCATTTTCTTGGGCGCGTTAATTGTCCTTCCGGATCTGGTCATCTCATGTGGTTCCGACTTGTGTACCGAAAGCGGTTCCTTGGGTCTCTCACCTCAGACAGAATTGTCTCCCTTTAACTCCTCATACCTTATATCTGGAGCTGATAGATCTTCGCTGTCGGACTCGACACAGTGTCCAGAGTTCGCGATAACACTTGACTTGCGAATATGTTTACGGTTACGTCTGTACAATTTATTGCCAGACTTAACAGTGTAAGACCTAGGTTTGTCATGGTGCTTTACCACAGTTCCTAGTTTCCGAACCTGAGCATTCGAACCTGGCGGTGGTTCCAACCTCACTTGCTGCCCGGGCTCGAAAGTAGGTAATATTTTGACCCCTTTTCGCGCGTCATAATGGAATTTCTGACGCGATTTCTTCAGGTTGAATTGTCGCTTTACTTCTTGTTCGTTGTACGCGACTGGCTTTAACAGTTCACGAGATGTTGGTAACATGTTCCTCGGTCTCCTTTCCATCAGTAGTTATGACCGAGATAGATAAACACCTGGCAGAGGTGTAGTGCGGTAATTCAGAAGTGCTAGGCTTTTGTCATCAGATTTGTTCAATAATCTCTTGACGGTTTGTACTTCGCGCTCAGCTTCTCCATTTGAGGACGGAAAGTGCGGCCTAGAGGTTATGTGCTCGATTCCATACGACGCGCAGAATGGTTTGAAGTCAGCAAATTGGAACGGAGATCCATTGTCCGATCGCAGAATTTTTGGAATTCCATGACAGCTGAACACAGACTTCATAGCAGCTACGTACCAGAACAGATAAGCTCCTCGTGTTGATGAAAACGCTTCCAGGCCTCCGGAAGGTTGCTCGCCTTTCCAATCCATTTTGTGTTGTGGTACGCCGTTCAGATACATATTTATCTGACACCATGTCGTATTTGACGTTTGTCAGTATAGATGCGAGTCTAAGACTCGGTCCGATCACACATGACAGTGTAAGGAATACCGAACGACAATCTAACAAGAACGACATCAGTGTTCAAACCACATGTATTCAAATCATAAGTATTACAAGCGAGAGTTACATTCAGGGGCAAGTCAAAAGATTTACGGACAAAACATAACAGAGACGAGTACACAGGCTACCACACATAACTCTATTTACGTGGCCCTACTAATGTACCATGTACGTATAATTAGCGCACCTGACGTGCCGTCCTTAGCATGTAATATCTACTGACATGTTTAACAAACCTGAATATATATAATTGATACTGGCCGCAGAATCAACCCACCGACCCTGAAGTTATACAGTGCTAAACTAGAGAAGAAACGCACTATAAGCCTGTCGCTTTTATGTGCCCCGCGCTAAGGTAAGGAGCGCCTTCATATAGCCTGCACGTGCAGGACAGTATGACCATTAACCAATCAGCTGTCCTGACACAAAAGGCGTTCATTATTGGGTCTTGTGGAGCCCGAGCTATTATAAATGTTAAATCATCTCTCGGTAAGTATAAGTAGTATTGCTAATTATCTATTATATATATCAATATATTTACTCATATTCATTCACACTACCTCATATTCATTCAAACAACCCAATACTCTTTCATATATTCCGGTATTTATTCCTACAAATTATTCACATACTTCAACATGAGCCTGGCCAGGATTCAATTTCACATCTGCCACACTCTTTCCCCTTTCGAAAGAAACAAAATATATTTTTTTCTACTTCCACTCAATATTAATTTATATTGTGCCTAGTGTGTGTCTAAAGTATATATATATATTTCCCCCTTTCGAAAGAAAGAAAATATATTCATATATTTTTTTTCTACTTCCACCCAATATCAATATATATTCTGCCTAGTGTGTGTCTAAGTATATAGAATATATGATAAAAAATACTTGACCATTACGGTCCGGTCATATATATAACCAAACTTTTAAATCAGCTTTCGCCTCCAATGTTAATCGGATGTAATAATAAGGTTGAGTAACCCCGATCGTCAAATTAATCAGACGTCGCAAAAAGGGGCGATCTGGCATTACAACAGAGCAAGCAAAATTTAGCAAGCCTATTATAGATTGTAATCCTTAAGACCTGTTAAGTAAAGTTTGGATAGCCGTAGATTTCACGCAATCTAGCGCTATGCCTACACAAGTCATCTGTTGACAAGGGAGGTAAGTTTTTTCATCAGCTATGGAGACTCCTATTGACCTACACATTGAGATAAATTGCTGCAAAGCAGACCCTGCTAAATCCTTCGACTTCTCTACAAACATGAAATCGTCCAAAATATGTATGACATGATTACATTTTAGTTTAGCGACAGCTATCCATTCTAAAGCGGTACTAAAAGCTTCGAAAATTTTACAAGATGTGGAACAGCCCATAGGTAAGCAGGTGTCATAATAGTACTGATTATTGAAAGAAAATCCTAGCAGTTCATGATCTTAATGATGAACCGGTATAATTCTGATGGCAGATTTAATATCTGTTTTAGCCATAAAACATCCAGACCCACAAAGCTTCACATGTGAAATAGCATCTTCTATGCCAGCGTAATGTACCTCAGATGATTCGGGCAAAATACCACTATTTACAGAATGAGAACCTTTACGCGGGTAGGACAAATGGTGAATTAAACGGAATTCTCCAAGATTTTTCTTAGGAACTAGACCAAGGGGAGATAATTTCAAAATTTTCCATGGGAATAGTAGGGAAAGGCCCCAAAAATCGTGCCTGATCCACTTCCTTATCAATCTTATTCTGAACTACTGATGGACTAGCTACAGCGGATTGTAAATTAGGACTAGTTTTGGGCCCCCTAACACCCTGATAATCTAAATGAAACCTATTAGTGAATCCTTGAATCAGGTATGATACTTTGTCTGGGTCATATCCTTCTAAATATCCTTTTAGTTTGTCTACCTTGAAGGGAGTTTGTCACTGCTGAAGGGTCTGTATTATGACTAGGATGTAGTAACCGTGGTGGGTCTGCTAGTTTTGTCAGTACACTTGAACTGGGAATGTTTTCCTCCACATTTTCCACAGACATGCGCAAATCTGCATCCCACACAATGGGAGCATTTGTTGTATCGAAAACAGGTTCCTGCGTTGGAACGAAAATTATGATTTCCCCCAGGATTTGGGGATGTCGCATTTGCATTGTGCTTGCGATTGTAATTAGTGGTATGGGGCTTAGACTTAGATGCTGTCAAAGCCATGCAGTACAGCTCTTGCTCCAATGATCCCCAGTTCATATCTATCGCTGTCTGTTTGAGACGGCGGAAACTGCTTTCGTAACTATACCAGGCCCCACCGGCCTTGGCAATGTTACGAACAACACGTTGCTATGTAGCTAACCCTTCTGTATCCTCTGGATATTTTTGTCTATATACAGAGGTAAAAATGCTGAAAGCATCTGTCTAGCGCTCTATATTTAAAAATTTAGAATGGCCTGCCTTTGTCAAGCCAACACTTCCAGAGTCATCAAGTTGTAGCGTATATTTTAGGCGTTTGTCATCATCCAAAATCTGGGCTAAATCTATAAATTCCCCATCCCATATTTTTTGTTTCATTTTCGGGGTGACCTTATGATGCAAAGGCCTACATGTTATTTGTGGTGGCTTGACGAAAGGCATGTCATTTACAATATTTACTACATCAATAGAAGACATGGGGTTGGCACCTGTCTCATTACCATTTGTCGCTATTGTGGCATCGCGAGCTTGATTTTCATAACTCCCGGCAGCAGCTGCTGGTACCGAGGATGATGTTCTTGTAGTGGCAGCTGATGTACCACTACCAGATGGGGGTTTCTTCAACTCCTCCAAAACTGCAGCTGTCACGGACTTTGTGATAAGTGTTATAGTGTCTGTTGACAGTGCTGGAGTTGTTGTGGCCTCACGCTCACTATTAACTGGCAGTGGCATTTGGGCTTCATCATGATCAGAGGCTTTCCTTTTCCTGGTCGTTTTCTTTGTTTCTGGCCTAGAAGCCATACTGGATAGCTAATGGAAAATAAGAAAAAACACTATAAGTATAGTGAAGAAAAAACACTATAAGTATAGTGAAAACTGATAAACATAGCATACATTTGCCTTTGATGATGTCATGTAATGACATATAATTTGTCATAATCACTAAAAGATAGCAAAGATTATATAATTGCCATAAAACCAGGCTTAGCTGGGCTGTATATATAATAATATCAAGGTACCGCAGACATAAAAGACTATAATGAGCTGCAATATATGTAGTACCATAATATAATAAACCAGTCATAGCTGGGCTGTACGTATACGTACGTATACTGTAACATCAGACCAGACATAGCTGGACGTTATTACCATATATTTACAATTGCCACTGTTTTTGAGTCGATAACCAACATGTCAGCAAGTCTATTTATTTTCCAATAACATGAGTGTAGAACTTGACCTTGTTCACCGCGTATGAATACATGTATAATGTTTGACCTTCCACGTGTCAATGTTTACAAACAAGCCGGCAGCATACAAGCTTATACTACCGTACGTACGAGACAACACAATTAAAGTTTTAATAGTTAAAAATATATTCGTGTGTATTGTTTTTGTTCATTTTAAATGTAAATGCAAATAATGGAATTCAAATCGATTTTAAACTCAATTTTAAAACAAGAAACGCAATTTGTGTCGTCTGCTCAAGTGCCCCTGGTCAAGTGGTCGTGTTGGTCAGTCAAGTGGTCTAAATATCTCTAAGATCATGGCTAACTTTGGTAGTTTTGCCATAAAATTACCGGACGAGGAAGAGATGAATGATTTGTGGGATTTTGACGACGAGGATTTGGACAACTTTTTAGCGACCATCCGGGCATCTGATTTTAAAACAATTGACCCTGTGGTGTTTGACCATCCGGCCATTGAAGGGCTACCAAGACCAGAAATGCCGTGTGAAAGTACCATGCCACAGAAAACTACAACTGAAGAAGAGAAACACCCCGCAAAACGTTTCAAGAAAGTGTCAACTGAGGAAGTGACCAAATTTGTAGAAATGAACCAGGCAGATGCTACGAAAACAAACACCAAGTGGGGTATGAAGCTGTTTCAAGGTAGGTTAGAGTGCAAAGGGAAACAACTCTTAGTGAATTGTTGACAAAATACACAACACAACATTGCCAATGAAATGCAGACCAATTACTTTTAAAATCTGTCAAATCATTGTCACCATTGATTGCATAAATAATCTTCACAGCTGAATTTCAATTGTTATCGTCTAGACGAATAATCGTTGGTCCTTAGTGGCTGCAATATCATACTGATAGCGAAAACTGCGAGAGACGGAAAGTTGAAATACAACGGGTTGGTTTTTTTTTTTGCAGACTGGCACACAGAAACAGAAGGGTGTGTGTTAAATATGGAAACGGTCACGTCAGTTGATCTAAGTAAGAAATTGCAGCAGTTTTACTGCGAGGCGAAACCAAGGGAAAGGACGAACGAAAACATGCCTAATCATCAGAATGACGAGTACCATCGCAACAATTTGAAAAACTTCAGAGGGGCAATAAACCGCCATCTTTCCGACATAGGGAGGGATATTGACATTGTAAATGACAAAGATTTTAAAATATGTAACAAGACCTTGAATGGACTTTTAAAAGACAGGATGACACGTGGAGTAGCGCGACCAAGCAAGCACAAAGATATTATCAGTGTGAACGATTTTGAAAAAATAAATACTTACCTTCAGAATGCTAGAAATCCCCCCATAGGTCCCCGGTTAGCGGTTTGGTATTCTATTTCCGTACACTTTGTCAGTCGTGGTCTGGAATTCCATCACCAGTTATATCACGACTCCTTTGATTTTAAACATGATGAAGACGGAATCGAGTATGCGTGCCTGACACACGAGACGCGTGAAAAAAACCACCAAGGTTCAATGTCGAGTGACGAGGGCAGAATGGCTGACAAACGCATGTATGCTACTGGCACACCGCTGTGTCCTGTCGATTTGTTGAAGCACTTTTTACGTAAAACTGATTCAAATGCCACCCGGTTGTTTAACCAATGCGTAAAGGAAGCGCTTGATTCCCCCGCCACAGAAGCAATCTGGTACAACCGTAAACCACTCGGTAAATCCACTTTTGTAAATTTCCTTCCTGATATATGTAAACAAGCGTCGTGCTCCAAACGTTACACAAGTCACTGTCTCCGGGCTTCATGCATCCAATGTATGTCTGATGTAGGATATGAAACCAGAAAGATAATGTTTATGACCGGTCATAAAAATGAAGCTAGTGTCCGAAGCTACAGCCGCGATTGTTCGTCTGCACAAAGGCGTTCTATCAGCTCCACTCTTTCGTCCATGAGTGTCGGTCAGGACACTGAGACCGAAACGGTCGCCATTGTTCCTAGAAACGTGGGTCAAATTTCCAATAATGTTCGTCTCCCAACTGTCACATCATCCGTCTCACGGCCGACAAACGATGTTTCCACGTCATTTATGTCATCGGTTCAAACTTCTGGACTGCTCACTAACAGTAGTTTCAGTAACTGCACGTTCAACTTCAGCTAAATCAGTCACTAGTTCATCTTACGCTTCACGAAACGATCAGCTGGTAGGTCCTGGCATGGTCTGGCCTTTTCGCGCCATTGGGCGGATAACTTGAAAACGTTTGCGGCTTAAGAAATTTTGTCCCATTGTATCAATTTACGTATCAATTACGAATTATCTCTTCCTCAAAAGACTTCTAAAGTTCTGTAATTGATGTAATCGATAAAAAATCACTATTGATATGAATAAAATTGTTGAAACGAAGGAACTGTTTTCTTTTGTCGTCACGGTGATAGAGGGCGGGGCTAATCTGTCAGTCAACGGATTTTGCGAATGGCTGTTGTGCATGGATAAACATGACGTCAAAAATAGTTTGACGGTGGATTACGCAAGGTAAATGTTTGAATCGGACTTTTTGAATGTTGTTTTTGTTAAAAGAAAATATTGTAAATATAAGGATTAACCTTTGATTTTGTTTTGTTTATCAGATCATAAATCCAATGGAGCAGTCGGTAAATTTAACGTAAACGCTTGGCGTTTACGCAATTTACCTCGTGCTCCATTGGATTTATGATCTCATTAACTAAACAAAATCAAAGGTTAATCCTTAAATAAACCAGTCATAGCTGGGCTTTGTTATAAATATGAACTCAAATTAAGCTAGTCCAAGCAAATGCTCATAATTGGACTTATTGTAATCAATATCAACTCCAGGCATAGCTTGGTATTATTTTGTTACAAGTGTCAACACTGATATTAAATAGATAATATATTATAAATCAGGTATAATGTGAACAGTGTAATGTAAATTGCATGCAGTATTCAGGAATAAGACCATAAATGGGCATGTTATTAACACAAAACTGTGGGTATATCAAATGCAAGAGTAGAATTATTAGTATACATGTGTTATTATTCATTGAAACATGAAAACCTTATCCACTGCAACAAATTAAATGTGTGATATGCAATATAACAATTATGATTTAATTTAATTACTTAGGTGACCAACACTTAAAATTCACTTAATTATACCTTGTCTATGAGCCACACATTTGGAACATGCATGTTTAATCGCTAATCTGATGTTCCTGTAAAATTTTGTTGTGCCTAGTGAATTAAGATGGCATCCATCATTCAAAAACAGATTATTGGGGCTGTCATACATCCTTTTGTGTCTCCACATTATAACTCCTTCACAGGACTGGACCAATCTACTAAGCATGCAGTTAGTCTGCATTCTGTTTGTCTCATAAAGATGTGGATGCATGCCTCGTGGTCTCTGACGTTTAAAAATGTCACACACAAACACATACGCCATAATAACGACGGAGCTTGCTAGCTAAACTCACAATATCCATTACTATTTGATACAGAGATCTCTTAACATCACACAAGTCATTGCCACCGATCTGGAGAATTATCACATGCGGCTGAACTGACATTACACGATCATGAAGATGGGCACTTGATTTGAGTGTGTAGACAGTCCCACCCGAATATCCAATAAGGCTAATCTCAGCCTGTGCCAAATTAAAATCGGGGGATAAACCCGGATCGTTAGTCATAGATTGTTCAAGTCGCTGTATAAAACTGTGTCCGATCACTAAGCAACGGTGCACATCATTAGCCATGCTAAAATTAAGAGTAGGTATACTTATATATGTTCAAATGGTGTCTCAAAGTTCTGGCCAAAACAGGATTCTTTACAGCAGCTAGGCTATGTCAACATTCCTTTTTCCAAACCGGAAAGGCGAATTAGCCGTATAAAGTCTGTTTCTCAAAACATCTTGTTCCGCTCAACATGGGTTCTAAGGTCGCTGCCACCACGCCAGTAAGGTTTATCACCACAAAACAAGTAACTGGCGATAGGCATTTACTCAGAGCAAGGCGGAAACAAGGGAGAATACAAACATCATAATACATAGAGAACCGGATCCGGAATTCCGCAATGCAACCATTAATATTACACAACATATTTATGTTGGCGTTATTTAGGGAATGGAACCTTGTCGAACTCCAGTCAAATTTCTGTAAGAGTTCTTTCTCTTGGACATATTCCCATAACACTTTCAGTATAATATTTAATGTGGTATCTTTATATAAATATTTGCATATTGTGTATAACATAAACAGTATAGTAAATGTATCAACTGATCTGAGGTAGTTCACTGTGGTTAACATAGAAATTCAAAAATACCGCCTCCAATTCTGATAATACTTCCATTGTCTTCGTTCGGAGAAATGAGTACCGTCCGCCGAGTACGTTGTCCACATTCCTTATCCAATCTCGGGTTCCAGTCACGAAATCGAGGTATGTTTGCAAATATAGTGTTTCATGTCAAAATCGATTTAACTTCTGCTTCGTCGACGACACCGGGAGTACCCGCCATGTAAAATTTTGGTCACATCCAAGTAAACATCAAGTGCTCGAAACGAGAACCGAGTCATTGTCACAACAAGTAATCATACTAATGAACATACACAGAAACGTCCATCTTCATATAGCACAAAGATACAGAATATTTTTCAAGATGATCAACATGCTTCTCTCGACTCCTTGTGTTGTTAGCTTGTCAGCAGTCGACATCGATTACAAAAATCACGATATTTAGAGCAAGCCCTAGAATAACGAATCAACTGCGCCATGTAAACACCAAAGGTTTGAGAAGCAGGTTTTTTACTATCGAGAAATGGAAAGTTTATGATCTGAAAAGCTAGTGAACGGATAACAATTACACAATCAAATTGGCTGGACGCTGCTCCGCTATCGCACATCTAAACCTCTAAACAAATGTTGCTGAAGTCAAACTCGACTACCGCCAATATTGAATAATTGTCAGATAATGATGGTCTGTTAATGCATGTGTGGAGATGAAGCTTAAATTATACATTTATTAGGTTGTTAACGAGTCATAAATATATAAATCATGTATTGGTCTAGATACACTGGTAAGAAGTTAAATGAGAAGTAGGTAAAGCTGTTTTTTTAGAGGTTGCTGGCCATGGTTTTACTACACACTTTACTTATCAAATTTTATTATAGATTGGGTACATTGGGTGATGACATCTTACTTGTGGCACCTTTTAAAATGTGAATCATTTAATGTTATTCCATCATATAATTACTCAACTTATCTGGTGCTTTGTTCGTATTTCTGGTGTATCGGAATTGAATCCTTGAAACAAACTCAATGTCGAAGATAGATCTGTGCTATTGTTGACATGAAACGACCTGTCGGTCCCCATTTGTTAAGCACTGCCAGTTGACACCAGGTAAAGACAACTGATCTGTGCAATGCCATTGACTTCTGCTTGGACATTGCTCAGATCAATTGTCATTGCTGACCTCCTTTTCGGTCGTGAAAAACTGGCCCTCGAATTCTGACGTTTTCTTCGGTTCATTATTATTTCCCTTAAAGCCTAAGGGGATGCTGTTTCTTCCACTCTTTTGGCAGCAGGTTTTATATTATCTTTTGCATTTAATTTTTGGGGTCTCAGGACTAGTTTCGACCCCTTTAGCAACTTGTTAGCTTTTGAGAATTTAACCAAACTTAAATTCATACAGATATGCCTCAAGGATTGGTCTTTAGTTCTGTCCCTGTCTATTTGATCTTTTTGCAAAATATTTTACCATGATTACAAATGTATCCAGGTGAGCGATACAGGCCGTCTGGGCCTCTTGTTTCGTATCTTGTCCCTTGTTTAATCGATTATGGGTTTCTTGATTGTTCGGTATTCTCCTTTTTTCATTTCAGAATCAATTTCTTTTTAACGTCTTTGAATAGTGTTATAGATCATGGATAACCATTCGCAGAAAATACTGGCTCAGGTAATTTATTCATGGGTTTGTCTTCAAGGTCCGTTTCAACACTATGAATCACTATTTCTGCATATAATGGAAGGTGGTTGCATGTTCTTAAAAAACACCAATACCACTAATGAACTCTAGTGACAATAGTCACTTGGTCACCACTAGAAAAAAAAACAGTTATCTTTATTGTTCAATTTGTTGTCAACGTCACTATCAAAATCTTCTTCAGCGTCTGTACTTTCAATAAATCGGCAAAAGATCCGAACGTCACACAAGCACAGAGCTTTCTGTCAAATTTTTCATCTTTCATGCAAGTCAAACAATGTCTTTGTGCCTCTGTCGTTACATCTCTTTTCTTCTTCTATTGTAACAAATCTTTGGCATGAAAAATAATCCCTGTTGGCACATTTCCAAGCATACTAATTCCAGGTTTACGTCCATTGCCTGAACTTTCAGAAGTTACCCGTAGAGGACTTTTAGGTTCTGAATTCACAGGCTTTATCACTGTACTTTCTCGACATTCTTCTTACCGGACTTTGAAGCCTTTGGAAATCCAATTGCAAGTTGGTACTGGTACTAGTCTAGGTACTGACAAATTACCTAGTATCCTTATCGTATGTCGATCTGCATATGTTGCGTTTCTGAAGAGGTCCATTATGTCCTCATTTGACGTGAATGATAAATGCTTCATATTAATATGTGGGTTTTGTTTTTAATATCACTACAGAGCACAGTTCAAAATACGAAGAAAATGATCATCAGCTATGAAAGAGAAACTGTTATAATCAGCTTATACAGTAAGAACTTGGTATAAGTGTAATCTCGAAGGTGAATTATTTTTAGTGCTAGATTGATATTCCCAAGACGTTTTCAATGTAGAACAAAAATTAAAGCAAAGGTTGACTAATGTTATTCAGTGTCCACCCGAGACTTGAAAGTTGAAGAGAAATTCTTCATAATTTGTAGCCTCAGGCTTTTCTTTATGTTTCTGCTATCAATAAAAAATAGCCAGACTATTTCATCGACAAACTGCTAGCGTGATGACGCAATGATCAATCAAGCTGATACTATGTTTAATACATTTCTCATAAAAAACGTTTATGTTTCTGGATATTAAAGCTAAAAATATATTTACCGATATAGAATTCATTCAACATAAAACATAAGCTAATACCAAAGCGTCAACAGAACCATAATCCGAACTCAAAATCGATTAAACTAGAGGCAAAAAAAAGGAACAAAAGAAAGATTTACATTGAGACTCTCGTAAAAGCACAAGAGAATAAGACCAGGTGTTCCGGAAAAGTAAGAGTCTTCTGCCTCATCGACGACACCCGCCATGTACTTCTTTGCCACATCCAAGTAAATATCAAGTTCTCAAAATGAGAACTGAGTATCATTGTCAATCACAACAAGCAAACATACTAACCAGCAAACTCAAAAAACGTCTATCTTCATATCACACAACGATACAGAATATTTCTCGATGAGATCAAGATGGCGACCATAACACTTGCCCATAGTCTTCATCAACCTGCATTTCTCGAATCCCTGTGCCGTAAATTTGTTCGTCAGCAGTTGACATCTATCCCGAGAATCTCGATATTCAGATCAAGCCCCAGAATAACGAATCAACTGCGACATGTAAACACCATTGGATGGAGAAGCAGTGATGTTACTATCAAGAAAGGGAAAGTTAACGATCGGAAAATTGAAATCGTCACGTTTATCATACAGCTTAGTAATAAGTTGCCCGTGTTTGTCATAGTTTAAGCAAAGATCGAGGTAAGAAGCTGATGTAGGAGAGTCTGTCGTGTCTTTAATCTCAAGTTCAGTATATACGATCGACTAGGTCAGCAAATTTCTTGTTTATAGACAACACATCTTCGATATACCTGAAAGTGAAATTGAAAGATTTTGCAAGGTTTTTGTTACCCATCCTGATAAGCCCCTCAACAAAGATATTATCAACCAGGAATTCAATCATTCGTACTATATCTTCCTCAGTATATTTCAACCTAGCTTTTGTTGTGTTTTTCACAAAGTATGCTCCAAGAAAGCTCACAAAACCATGTATTTGTATCGTCGTTCACCTTTCTTGGAAAAGAAAGCTCTCATAAAGAGAGACCGAAAACGTTCTTTCAGTTTGGCATGTGGTATGGTAGTGTACAGGATGGAAAAATCAAATGTTTTGATTGACGAAACATTTTTGAGAAGGGGGGGTGCTCAAGACTGATCAGAAGATCTTTTGAGTTTTTCAAAATCCACATCCCATCAATGCCACTTCTGAAGAATACAGCGTCACAATAAGACTGAATCCCTGATTTAACGGTACTAAAAATTGTAGTAAGAAGTTTTGATAATGGCTTGGTTGAGCATTGAGACGAGTCAGCGATAAAACGTTGCTTATAAGGATCCTTGTGTAGTTTAGCTATCCTAAATAGCCGAGGTAAGTCAGCATTAAATTGCATAAGAACAACTCACCTTAATTGGCTTAAAATCCACTCGGACAGGCAATTAACATCTAAAATATATCAATATTCAATTCTTATATGTAGCTGGATGACTATTAAAATGGTTAGAAAATATATTCTACTTTTTAACTTTACACTTGTAATAATTGAAACGTTTAACGTTGTCTGGTTGACAATGATACTCGGTTCTCATTTTGAGAACTTGATGTTTACTTGGATGTGACACAGATTTACATGGCAGGTGTCGTCGATGAAGCAGAAGACGTTTACTCTTCCTGAACATCTGGTCTATTGATTGGTATCACTGATACGAATTCAAAATTCAAAACAAAACTCTGGATATCATAATTGATAATGTCCAACCGGAATCATGGACCAGTAATAGCAGGAGTGAATTTTGATGAATAAATCAAAGCGTAAATCATCAAAATAGTCTTTTCCTTGCAGTTTCTTTCAAGTCAAAAATTAAACTGCATACCACAATTGCTCTACGCGTGGTAAGGTCTTTTCCGTGGCATATGACTAAATCCACAAAAACTTCGCTTTGACTTCCGTGAAATTACCCCGGCACGATAACTAAATCACCAGAAGCATAATCCTGTTGACATTTATAGACATATACTGCAGGATTGTCATCATATTTTTAATTGTACCCGTCAATGAATGAAGGCACTACCGAGAAGACACGTCCAGTTTACCAATTGTCATCAAACTTGTGAAAACTTGTGTTTCACACATCTGTCCACAAGGAGAGGTTTCTCTTTTCTTTGGCGTTCTGATGATGCACCTTGCCTAGCCTCGCTTATTATCTGTTATCAGTTTCAAATTTACAAATAGGTCATTCAAGGTTCTTTCCTTTTTGCCGACTGAAAAAACAAACATACTTATGTCAGTCACAACCTATTGGAGGATCTTCTTCCTAAATGTCAGCTGTGCTTTTACCGTCTTCATTTTCCCTCCGAAAGTAGCCATCCAGGCACCAGTCTTGTTATGCGAAAACGTCAGAACAACCTCATTGCAAAGGAAAGTTGCATGCTGGCGGTACTTCATGAGAAAGTCAAGCTGACCGAAGGAAAATTCTGGCAACGTATTGTGCTCTATTGCACTTCGGGCTTCCTCCCAGACATCTACTCCTGTTTCGAAGTATTTATCTCCAGTGAGATGATCTGATGCCTGGCTGTTTAGCAAATGAAGCATCGCCTCAAATAAACATTGCAAAATATTATCGATATTCATCTCTCTGCGTCAGCTCGTCATCCCCTGCTGGGCTGTCAGTGTCTCTTTTAATACCTCACTACTTTCCGAACAAGCTTGACCTTAACACCTTTCTGTAATTAAGAAATAACTTTTCTCGGCAACTTCATCTTTCATGTTTTTTTCAACTCAGCCTTGTGTCTGATGGAACGTTTCAATTTCCTTTTCAGCAAAATGTTCGGAAGACTAACAGATGTTGGATTTTTTGTGACAGCAGATACATGAGGCGACGTTCAGGAGAATGTTGTGGTGTTGCTGTCAAAGCAGATACATCGGGCGAGTCTGTAGCGGTGGGGGGGATTCCATGGATGTCACAGCAATTTGATTAAAATACAGATCCGTTTTACTAGGTTCTGACAACATCCCTTAAGAGGGGAGTTCAGATGACCTTTATCGCCTCTTTACTTAATACCAAAATAATTTTCCAATGACCTGTTATCTTGCAGCAAGCCATTTCGTCACATTATTCCACATAAACATTTTGGTGACGAAATGACTAAATTGACAAATGCAATTATGCAAGCTTTGTCGCCTCAAAATTTCACTGTCAAGATTCTGACAGGTTTAATTTGATTGGCTAATGCAAAAGGTCATCGGGACGTGACCCCCTATGGGATTTTCTCAGAACATAACGCAGTAGAGAGAAATCCTTTACGGAAAGGCGCGGAGATCAAAATATGATTTTAATCAGATTGAATTATTTGCTTATATGATGGGTGGGTTTATATTGTCCCGACCTCCTTATGTCTTTAAGTAGACCATCTGGAAACCCATTAGCCCTTTTGAATTCCTTTAATTTGATTAAAATCATATCTTGAGCTCTGCGCCGTCCTTAAACTTCTTCTCTGCTGCGTCAAGATCTGAGAACATCAAATCTTTTCTTTACACTTTGACGTTAATATGGCATATTGTGACGAAATGACTTGCTGGAAGATGAAAGTGTCATTGAAAAATTCTACATCTTCATATCGCACAAATATACAGAATATTTCTCGATGAGATCAAGATGGCGACCGTTAAGATGTGTTTCAGTAAATTATAGTATATCATATTCTGATAGTTCAGATGTAATAGTAACCATTTTATTCCTAATTGATCTAACATTCAAATTTGCTAACGATAAATCCCCATAGTAATATTTGTTGTTCATATGATATTGGGAGATGATGGTCCTAGATACGGATGAATGTTGCCAGATATAAAGAGTAGTTTTCTGAATAGATCCAAGTTATAAGACAGTACAGATAGTTCTAATGTAAGTTATACAATATGACTTTCTTTCATACACATACACACAATTAAACAATCCAGACATAAAATACATATAACAACTTTCACAACAAAAACCCTTACTAACACATATTCACACACTAAGTTAGATAAAGAATTAGACCTGTGATAACAATAGTCCAATCACTGGTCTAAGCTTTAAAGGGCTATCCTTGTTTAACCAGTGCCCTGGTATCTCGAAACAACAGTGCTCGTTGACTAGTAAGAGCTTCATTAATGAAGATACGCGTGTCAGCTTGTTGATTGCGATGCTGAGAGCTCAAGGAGAATCTAACTCTGTACACCATGTCTCTGGTCCTGTACGAACAATGATATAATTCGGACGCGATGAGGGGTTCTCCCCAACTCTCGGGCGATCATACCTGGCTACTCTATAAGATCTGGAAATATTATTCGGTGAAATCTTGATGCCAAGATTAGTGTTGAATAGTTCTAACAACAGTTGACCAGTATCCTCAAGATGACCACTAACACGATGAGGATTGCCAGAGACAGTTCCAACCACTGTACTGCTCCATGTCATCCAATCTCCTAGTAACGGCCAACTCTTTGTAATTGACCAAATATAGCAGCTAACATATTGTAAAAACCGGCTTCGAACTCCTTAGTGTACCGCCATCTTATATACATACTTTCATAATTTCTTGACTTACCGGTGTTTCATCTTAGTACAATATGCCTCCTCTGAATAATAATAAATCCCATGCAACAACGGTAAAAACAACACTAGTGCTACCCCTACCTGTCGTGTTTTGTGTTTAGTCAAACAAACTCGTGTTTACAGTTCAGCCATGTTTATTCTAATGCTAAAACGAGGCGCACACATACATGTGTGGACTAACTAGTCTTACAACACAACCCAGAAAAGGAAACAACAGAAAACAGATGATGAACACGTTGGCGATATGTATGACTCTGAAACCTCCATTAATGACAGCAACGTAATGGATAAACTAGTTTCCAACCTTCGGATCCTTTCTAACGAAATGTTCGTTCAAACAATCACAGTTGCTTGAGTTTCTGTCAGTAAATAATAATATTTATATCTGTGAAATGAGCCTCCCATTACAGTAATGTAATGGAAGTATGCCAACGTTATTTCTCAATTAATTGTAAACAATGCACATAACTTACTGGTGCGAGTCTGTCGTGAAATTTTCAGACGAAACACCGACATTTCCGATGAATTTAGGTATTAATTCACCACTACATACCAGGTTCGTTTCATCTGACGATAGTTTTTCCGTCGCATAGACGGTTTTTAATGACGAGCGTACCGGCAACTTTTTAAACAAGCCACCACGGCTTGTACAAGTGTCAGGTCACGAAACCGCATGGAATACAAACGAATAAATAATGTTTTTTATTCAAATAAAATACATGCTGACGATTGTTGAGTCCATCAAATTATAGACGCTCACGTGGAACGTAAATTGCATTTTTTTTTTAGCACGAAGAGATTTCTTTATAAATGTTGGAACTTGCATATATAAGGGAGATAATTCCAACTCTCGGGGAAAATTTGAAAAAGTCCCAGGAATCCCTAATGTTTCGTCCCGCACTGAATTGTTCAGAACGTGACGTCACATATGTACAAGCCATGGCGGCTTGCTTAAAAATTTGCCTGTACGATCGTCATACAAAAACGTCTTTGCGACAAAGAAATTATCGTTAGATGAAACGAAACTAGCATGTAGTGGTAGATAAATATCTAAATTTATCAGAAATGTCTGTGTTTAGTCTAAGAATTGCACGACAGCCTCACAACAAGTAAGTTATGTCATGTAAGTTTCGCGTCAAATAAATGTATAAAATAAAAATAATAACACCGACATAACGTAATTTACATTATAAATACGGTTACCTAATCACTAATGAAATTTGAGAAATGTATTTTGATACCTATGTGCCTCAACTGCCACACATGTTTACAATGGCAACAATTTACGCTACAATGTTTGACAGGTGCGAAGCCGAGAACGAATCGGTATAATCAGTGAGTTAATACTGTCCGATCCACGCGGAAGTATGTTATATATAGGAACTCCATCAGAATATATACAGCACAAATTAAACTTTGTTGACAATTCTTTCAAAATCATTAAATAACCTAAAAAAATCACTGCCGGAAATGCCGAAGAACATCTTTTCACGTGCTATACATTCGCCCAAAAATGGAAAACTGGCAATCGCTAAAAACAATTTATCGTGATAGAAATGGGCAGTTGTTGCTTTGTGACGATATACCAAGTAACATTAAAGAGTAACTGTAGTGAAAATAGAAACTGAAATGATCAGACTCGATGTGTCGGCATTAATACATTGTCGAAAACCGCATCGAAATCGGCATACCGGTTACAAAGTTACGACAGGTTGAAGTTTGGTTTTTTACCTGTTTTGCCACACGCTAATTAAGCGCACCGCGAACCGCTAAAAGTTGAGCACACGTATTGGTGACGTCACAACGGGAACACAAGAAATTGGGTCCTATGTCTCTCTCTATATAATAGTAATATGTACGTCTGGTTGATTAATGAGTCAAAGTGTATTATACAATGAAATTAAGACACGTACCATAATATGGGGGTCGGGAGAATAATCTGAAATCGTCATTGAAATAACTTTATTTTGATTCTTTCATAAATATAATGTTTATTGATTGTTCAAATTCATTTTAATGGACCCATATATATATGCGCTATCATATTGTAATACTCTGTATCATTTATAATGTCAGTTATACATATCATTTATCCAATGATTCAAGAGTGACTCTTATAATAATACCTTTGAATATTGTAAATCTCATGTTAGTGTCCATTACATTACGTAATCAGATTAGCGGGATAATCTACCTGGTCAGTTCGATAACTTCACACGTAACTTGTTACTCAAATAGCAAGTAATTAACATTGGAGAGGAGGGGGGGGGGTGCGATCAAAGTTAACTTAATTGTAATAATTGAGTATGTTGCGGTTATTATCCCCTCTTTATAACTTCAAAATGTGTACTCAAAATCTGTAGTAACATGTAGATCTCGACTGGAACATAGACTATCGAGTGCACGTGTATCTTTTGAAATCTCCGTAACCCACCGTCAACTCACACAGTATATGACACTTTTTTAATTTCGAGTTTGACTCTTCTATTCAACGAGAAAAGTTCTGTTGAAAACTTGCTTGATATGTCTCAGGGACGTATATGCACATATACAATGTACGTCCCTGGTATGTCTGTATCACAGTTTTTTCATATTTTATTTTTAACATAAATGAATAAAATGCGGATTAAAATCCACAGGCACTTGTGGCCAGGAGAATAGCCATATAAATATATTTATATTTTGCAAATTATCTTTATATTTACATGACTATTCTCCTGGCCACAAGTGCCTGTGATTAAAACCAATTAAGTAATCTTCTCATCTTATTTTCAAAAGATGTTCCATGTTCATTTCTTTTGAGTAAAACACAGGGGTTTTCAAAGATCTAATCTTATTTTTTCTCAAACAGAATTCGAAATACATTGTCTTGATTTCTATTTCGATGTATGTGCCTGAAGACAGGTAACATCAGGATTTCGCTCATATTCTATTTATTTTACAATATTCACGATTTGAAATGTTTTTTTTTATACTGCATAGACATAAATAAATTATCAATGGATAGAAAGCTGTTAACTTTTAATATACACACCTATAATTTCTCAAACATATATAAGGATAAAAATAGTCGAAATGTGATACCCGTCAAAACAGTTTATACAGGTCGAAAGCATTGATAAAAGTTATATATTTTTATTTTCCAATATACGTACATCGTATTGTACGTATAAAAAGGCTGGTCTTGTCGTTCTATATGACGGTACAAACTATTCTTCTTTGAAGTCCAATAAAATATATGGTTTTCGAAGTTCCGAGTCTATACACGGAATTAGATTATATCTAAGTCCGTGGTCTAAAGACACAAATATCCTTTTCCTTATCTGTTTGTTTGAGGTTGTTTCTAGGTAGTTTGTATTTGTACAGCCGACCGACATGCATTAAAATTTTTCAGCGTGCATTTTAAAAGGTATTACGATCAGTTCCTGCTGATATGTGCATTCAATCAACGTGACCATCAGTGAATACACACGCCGTTTTAGCGGTGTTATATGAAATAAAATATGAAAAAATTAATACCTAATCATATCAAGTGCATGTTTTGAAGTCTTTCCGCAAAATAATAACCTGTTAATCATGTTAGCGAGTCCGGCGGTTATTGATTTATGGTCGAGTGATCATGACCACATGTGCCGCACACCTGTGGAACTCCCGACCCCCTCACCACTAATTACGGCCCCCTGGGGCATACGACACCTTGGAATTATCAGTAGGGTCATTAATGAACTCCATACAACCTTGCTATATAATAAGTGTCATATTCTTGAATAGAAGACTCTATACAAATAACAAGTCGTGATACGATTCACATAATTTTAATATAATGACTACACAAGTCTATCAGTGCAGTCACCGTTGTGACGTCACTTCCGGTCGTATGACAAAATCGGGGATTTTCTGATTTGCGTTCAGGTGTGAAATTTAGAAAAATGGTCAAAACTTCGTAATTTTTACAAAAAAAAAATTTTCGTGAGAATTATCTCACTTACTATTTACCAATCTTTCCATACACAAAAAATGGTTTTACACTACAGTTACTCTTTAACCTTTACTGCATGCTTGAATACAATTTAATTGTTAATTTTGTCGATGTTTCACCATGCCTCTAAGTCAGGCGTATGAATATCTAAAAAAGTAAATAATTCAAAATTGAGGGCAGAGGAGTACATTTCGCTACATGCAACGGGAAGATGTTTGATTTAAGAAATCTGACATAATGTCATAACTCGTCATACCGCAGACGGTAAGATTTTTGTTTTGGCTTTGCGGCGTGCCACTTAAATTTGTCGATCGGCGATGGAAATTTTAAAAATTTGACCCAGATGTGATCGGTGTTCAGAATGTGCGTAAGTTGCCATTTTGTGGCTAGTATGTTCTCTTATTCTGCGGTTTTCAATTGAAAGAGAGAATTATTCAAAAATGGAAGGCTCGTCTATCATTCTGTGTATATTAAACAAACAAAAACTGATATTCATTGTTTTTATTAACTTTCGCAGTATTCTGCAAAACGTGCACGCGTTTTTAGGCATATAACACAAAATATCAGAAAAGCCAACAAACGTACCAAAATATGGTTGAAATTATCGATTATCCATCACAAAATGTACTTTGTGGTATATTTTGGTTATGTCTTTTGCAGTATTTAGAAAAACAACTAGTATTGGTAAAAACACCTTCTCCATATTGAATTGTCCTGTACCTAGTCCTTAATACGAGTACGTTTACCCGTATGACCTGAAACTAATTATTACATCGAAGTTTATTAGCCTCGTGTATAAATTTACCCAACATGCACAATTCCTTCGTATTTTCAACACTCAACAATTGAATAAGTTTATACACAGATGGATTTTTCCAGTAGTATTGTTTTATGAAGCGCTTTCTTAAATCATTTTATACATTACATTTCAAAACGAAGTGGTATTCATCCTCAATGTCGTTTGAATCACAAATCGTGCAAAGTCTATCGTTTCTGGCTATATTTCTATGTCTACCAGTCTCGATTGCTAAAGTATCAATCGACAGGCGTAACTTTGTTAAAGAAATTCTATACTTCATGGGGATACACTTTTTGAGATAATATTGGATTGAAAAATCATTGACAATATGCTTATATAACAGGCACTTAGACGACGACTCTACCAGACCCCTTAAGTCTTGCAGGGCATGATCGAATATTCTTTGACGTATAAGCTTTAAGATATTTTTATAGTCAATGGTCGATTGTCTGAACCAAATGTCTCCAAATTCCAGTTGGAATGATAACTGCTTGACTTGGTTTACCCAATTAAAGCAAGTGCCAGTATTATTGGTTAATAAGAATACATAAGTACTTTCTAAAATGCAATTTTTTTAATTAAGTTATCTAAACCAGAACTGTATTCCAGGGGATAGCGCCCGAGTTCAAAGTATACCATTGCACTACTAGTAGATTTTTTTACTTTCAGGATCTGTTTACAAAAGCGTAAATGCACTTTTTCGATATCTGGACATTTACTTGTTCCCCATACCTCACTAGCATAAAACAATATACTGTTTACATAAGTGTCAAATAGGTTTAACAAAGTCTCATCATTTAGATTCAGTGTTGAACATTTTGAGAATAGGGCCAAACTGGCTTTACGCCCTTGTTACGACAATAGTTTTTGCATACAACTAAATTTATTGTTAAATTTGAATTTCACACCTAAATACATTTATGTGAAGTTATCGACTATTTCAACAATTTCACCATTACGGAACCAACGTTCGTCGTTTCTTACCTTTCCGCCTTTACGGACAATTAAAATCTTGGTTTTATCCGTAATAGTAAGATTCCGTTTCTTTGAATAATCCGATAGGTTAATGAGTAATTCCTGCATTCCTTCAACCGATTCTGAAAATAGTACTAAGTCGTCCGCATATAACATTAGGAAGAGACTCAGTTCTCCAAAATCATAATGGGTTTAACATTTGGAGATAAAATTCGATTCAAAGTCGTTTATGTACATAGAAAAAAGTATCGGCGATAAAATTTCGCCTCGCATTAAACCGACATTATTGTCAAAGAAGTTGGACAAACTTCCTTTAAACTTGACACACGATTTAACTTTAGAATACAGAGACTTTATGACATTTAGTAGTTTGCCTCTTACGCCTAGTTTTGATAATTTGTACCATAAATTTATTCTATCAACAGAGTCGAAAGCCTTACGGAAATCAACGAAACAACAATATAGACGTTAAGTTTTACTAAGTGATTTAGTGATAATCGAATTAAGAGCAAATATAGCATCTATAGTACTTAGTCCAGAACGAAACCCGAATTGGGCATCGGTAATTACGTCATACGTTTCTGACCAATGAGTCAATCGTGAGTTCAGTACTGACGTAAAGAGTCGCACTACCCTGTTCCGGAAAACATGGGATATTGGCCGTTCTCGTTTATTTGGAACAACCAGCTTTTAAACGCAACAGTTTCGGTTATAAATCCTGGTGACCCTGCTAATGCTTATGTAGGCCTTTCAAGACTTGTTCAGGGCTCGCCTGAAAACAGCATCAGCTTGTTAGGCCCGACTTTATATTTAATAAACGAACAATTTTGGACCGACCCGTTCAACACACCTTTAAAAGATATGCAGGTGTTCGACAACAATCATCTATAACACAACCAATGTTTCTTCACGTGAAGACGTATTGTCTATATATAAAACTACTAAAGGACAAAACAAAATAAAATATTGCAAACTTTTGTTAAGGTTCTTGTACATACACTGTACATGATCATGCTTTTTATTGTCGATCTGTTCAGTCTGAATTTCAAGTGAGCTGGAAATTACCTCGTCACCGGCATTTAAAATAGATAACTTCATTTAAAGGTCATTGAAGGTCACCATCCTGACATCGTCGGAAACCCAAGGTACACTTCTCTGACGTATTCAAACGTCAGAAAAGAGTACCGTGGGTTTACGACGATGCCAACCTGAATGTAAATGGAAAATACCAAAAATTACAAAATGTCTATGCGCAACCCATCATTGCTTTAAGTAACCCACATGAAATATCTCGATGTACTAATTCATGTACAACGACCCGGAAGTGTAACTGTCGTCTGGTGTAAGATTGAAAATTAAACGTGGCTGTCCGCCATGATTTTGTTTTTTCCCTTTTTGTTAGCATATTAAAATACTGAAGATAATGTTATATTTTCCAGGTGGTGTACGGTGGGATTATGTGTGATGCTGGGTTTGTATGTTTTACGTAGTTACATCAATCCCATTAATGATTCAACATCACAAGACTTGTGGAAAACAAACCAAGATCTGCTCCTGTACCATCAACAGGATCGCCGAAAGACACAATCTGATTAAAATCATATCTTGATCTCCGCGCCGTTCCGTAAGCTTCTCTCTGCTGCGTTAAGATCTGAGATAATCCCATAGAGGGTCATGTCCCGATGACCTTTTGCATTAGCCAATCAGATTACTACTGGCAGAATCTTGACAGTTAAATTTTGAGGCGACAAAGCTTGCATAAACACATTTTTTCGTTTAGTCATTTCGTCACCAAAAAGTTCGTGCAGAATAATGTGACGAAATCGCTTGCTGCAAGATGAGAGGTCGTTGGAAAATTATTTTAGTGTTAAGTTAAGAGGCGACAAAGGTCATCTGGACGTGACCTCTTATGGGATGTTGTCAGATCCTTGTAAAACGGAGTGAGAACAAGTGTGCTGTGATTAAGCCTTTAATCCTTTTACAAACCCCCAGAGAAGGAGGGTAAAAACCTGCAACAATACAACAATACATTTTACATAAAATCTTATCTGTTGTTTGTTATGATGTACATAATTACCCTCATTATTTTATCCTTAACCATATAACCTGGTTAATCTACATGGCAGCAATTACCTATAATGGTTTTAATAACCTATTGAAAGTATACAATATGTATTACAACAAGTTCGGTATGCAAAACTAAAATATATATTGAGGTCAGGAGTGTAGAATCCGTACTCACCGTTATCGGTAATAGTATTATTAGAGTAAATACGGTAAACCGCAGAAATGCGTGTAATTAGCACGCTTGGAAGCCAAAATACACCATGGGGAATTTATATTAGGGCATACAAATATAAACTGGACTTCTAAACTCCTGGGAAATAACCCTATACTCAAATCAAACGGATATATGGTAGCAACTATTATATGCGTATAAATCCTGACGCATCAGTCGTAATCACTGACACATTAATAAGTACAAATTATAACGTATTTCTCCAGTTCGATATAACACAACATGCATAGATCGAGTCATTGGCTCATATATGATTAATCTGTCATGATTATGTTAATTGACATTTCACTTACACCTTGGATTCTCTGCTTTATAGACACAAAACTTCTTCACGCTGCCATGCGTTCGAATTAACGACAATAACTAAACGCACCTCGCTTAGTTGTTGCAAATGAAGGGAAATAACTCTTGACTTATAAATCGTAACATGACAGTGTTGCAACTAAAGGGAAATAACTCTTGACTTATAAATCGTAACATGACAACACGAATCTGTATTTTAATCAGATTGCGAAAGACACCAACTCCAAGCTTCCCTCCAACCAAGACCAGTATATTAAAAAAGGCACCTCCCCTGTCAATCACATAGCCTTTATCAAAATTCACAAGGCCGCCAGTACAACCATTGCAAATATGTTTCAGCGCTATGGCTTTGAAAAGAACCTCATTTTCGCTCAGCCAAAAGGCAATAGTGGCGATGGTCCTTCATTGACACAACCATATTTCCATCCTCTGCCTTATAATAAAACTTATGATATTGCTTGTGCACATGTTGGATACAACCGAGAGGTATTTGGTAGAGTGCTACATAATGACACGCTGTATATAGGTGTTGTGAGGGAGCCGTTCAGCCATTTCCGATCTTTCGTAAGATACTTCCGTCGAATTAACGTGCTGGATATACCCGGAAACAATCCTATGTTGGATCACTTATCTGATACCAAATATCATATAAAATACCATGGTTCCATTTACATCAAACCAAAAAAAGATTAATCATGAGTTTAATATGATAGCGAACGAGTTTGGATTTCCCGGGGAATTATTTCTGAACATGAATCAAAAAGGTTTACGGGCGTATTTACATAAGCTTGACACAGAGATGGATTTGATGGTAGTGGTGGACTACTTTGACGAATCTCTTGTCATCATCATCATCATATCTTTATTTCCTCCAAAACAATGAAGAGTACAATAGACGAAAACAATTAGGTGCAGGTGACAAGAGAAACAAAAAATATATATATATATATAAGTGCAAATAAATAAGGATTGGTTTACAATTTATAATTATTTCATATCGAAAAGATAGCTTTATGGAAATGTAAGAGACAAAACAATCAGTGGGAGGTCGCCAGTAGGAAACTCATAAAATTGATTGCTATGTCAAAGCTTTCTTTACTGGAAGGTCATGTTAAATGCCTTTGCCGAAAAAATGAGACAGTCCTTAATAAAAGACGTGAGCGATTTAACATCGTCGTTAAAAGAATTACGAATAGCATCGCTTGGAGCACCAAGCAGAGTTGCCACCTGGACTTCCCTGTCTGACTGATCGAAGGACACATAAACATGAACGGGATATTCGTTTACAAATTTTGACGAAAGCCTATCCCGCAAATTTGCTAATTCAAATTCGGCGCAGTCTAACAAACAATGGGCGACTGCTTCATCAAATGTACCTTTACAGTTAGCGCATGATAGCTCGCAATCAGGTGGAGTAATCCACATTTTGGACACAGTTTTGCAGGTTGCAATAAAAGATGGATGACACTTTGAAAAGTACCAGATGACTGAAGGTTTCATTTCAGGATGGAGCTGTAGGAATCTCGAGAAATAAGGCGAGCGACATAAACGAGTTTTCCAGTCATCTGATTCTTTACAAAGAAGGACACTTTTGACTAGGAATTTCCAACGCAATTTTGAAGGAAAATTACTCATATTAAAGAATTCAAGCAAAATATCATGAAAATTGTACTTGTTCAGTATATCAATAGCATCAACAATAAAACCCTTTTTTGCTTTGTGTACATTGAGACGTTTTTGATACAAGCGCAATAAAAACAATTGTTTAGATGTACAATTCGTATTGTTTCTACATAATGCCGCGAAGAAGCGAAGTTTACATTGATCTACATATAAATGAAATGACGATAAACCAATCATACCCAATGCGATGTCAGACCTGGTTCTCAGAGGAAAATTTTGAATAAGTTTGGCACACAAGTGATGTACTGTTTCCAAACGCCGCCAATCGAATTAACGTGCTGGATATACCCGGAAACAATCATATGTTGGATCACTTATCTGATACCAAATATCATATAAAATACCATGGTTCCATTTACATCAAACCAAAAAAAGATTAATCATGAGTTTAATATGATAGCGAACGAGTTTGGATTTCCCGGGGAATTATTTCTGAACATGAATCAAAAAGGTTTACGGGCGTATTTACGTAAGCTTGACACAGAGATGGATTTGATGGTAGTGGTGGACTACTTTGACGAATCTCTTGTGCTGATGCGTCGACTTCTTAACTGGGATCTCCGATACATTCTATATGGTAAAATACATGTTAACAAGATAGTCCCCGTCTGAAGTTTGGATCAGAAGAACTCTTTTAAAAATTTGTCCTACCTAGATTATTCTCTTTATGACTTTTTCCTTCAAAAAATGTCAACGTCAACATGCTGATTTTTATGAAAAACTGGCGTATTTCAGAAAAACTAGAATCAAATTTGAACATTTTTGTTTGTCGCGGTCTGGAAAAAATAACATTACGGAATTATCATTTGTAGGAAGCAAAACCCATTTGTTGTCAAAAAGTCTCTTTCTAAAACTTTATTTGTCAATGCACTCAGATTTTGTGGAATAATACGAAGAAAACAGCGTGATGACATTATGTAATTAATAATATGTTAATATCATGACCAATTTATGTAACCTTATGGTCGAAAGCCAATTTATGAGTAAACTATTGATGTGATACGGAGTTTGTGTAAGACTTTCCTCCACAACATCCTTCATTTTTTTTTGTTTCAGACTCTTTTAATATTATTTTAACTCGCCATATTACTTATATTATTCATTTGGGGACGAGTTGTTCAGTTCAAAGTTAATCAGTGATTACCGACTCTTTTTAAACTCCAATAATTCCTCAAAATCATGGGTTTGAAATGTATTATTTTCCAAGAAGCATAATCGACTTACCTATTTTGCCAATTTTAGGTTGAATATTGGCCATTTTTTGAAAACATAGAGAAACAACTATTTGTGTTAATCACTCGTTAAGGTTTCAATAACTTGGCCCAGTTAGGCGGCATATGAATCTTGTTTATAATCACTTTTTATCTAGTTTTATACGCAAATTTATTAAGCTTATCAATGAAGTTTTATTATCATGACGTGTAACATAATCGTTAACTGTAATTTTCTTTGTAAAAAACTATGTATCCGTGATGTCATCAATAAGGATCGAGTATAAAGCAATTTCTACATTTACAGTACAACCTTTGAATAGTCCTGGGATTAATACTGTAATAGACGCTCTGTTGCAACCCTTATTGTAATAAATTGCTTAATGTAATAATTTATTACATAAAGGTTAACCTTATTGTAATAAATTAAAAATTATTACATTAAGCGACGCTTATTGTAATAAACATGAGAAAATTATTACATTAAGCGACGCTTATTGTAATAAACATGATTTTTATTACAATAAGGTTAACCTTAATGTAATAATTTTATTACAATAAAGGTAACTTTAATGAAATAACTTTATTACAATAAGGGTACCCTTAATGTAATAAATATTTCACTAAGAACTTTATTACAATAAGGTTAACCTTAATGTAATAATTTTATTACAATAAGGTTAACCTTAATGTAATAACTTTATTACAATAAGGATAACCTTAATGTAATAAATATTTCACTAAGAACTTTATTACAATAAGATTAACCTTAATGCAATTAATGTTCCACTAAGAATTTTATTACAATGAGGTTAACCTTAATGTAATAAATGTACCAATAAGAATTTTATTACAATAAGGTTAACCTTAATGTAATAATTTTATTACAATAAGGGTTACCTTATGTAATAAATATTTCACTAAAAACGTTATTACAATAAGATTAACCTTAATGTAATTAATGTTCCACTAAGAATTTTATTACAATAAGGTTAACCTTAATGTAATAAATATTCCACTAAGAATTTTATTACAATAAGGTTAACCTTAATGTAATAATTTTATTACAATAAGGGTAACTTTAATGTAATAACTTTATTACAATAAGGTTAACCTTAATGTAATAATTTTATTACAATAAGGTTAACCTTAATGTAATAATTTTATTACAATAAGGGTAACTTTAATGTAATAACTTTATTACAATAAGGGTAACCTTAATGTTATAAATATTTCACTAAGAACTTTATTACAATAAGATTAACCTTAATGTAATTAATGTTCCACTAAGAATTTTATTACAATAAGGTTAACCTTAATGTAATAATTTTATGACAATAAGGTTAACCTTAATGTAATAATTTTATTTCAATAAAGTTAACCTTAATGTAATAACTTTATTACAATAAGGTTAACCTTAATGTAATAAATATTTCACTAAGAACTTTATTACAATAAGATTAACCTTAATGTAATTAATGTTCCACTAAGAATTTTATTACAATAAGGTTAACCTTAATGTAATAATTTTATGACAATAAGGTTAACCTTAATGTAATAATTTTATTACAATAAAGTTAACCTTAATGTAATAACTTTATTACAATAAGGTTAACCTTAATGTAATAAATATTTCACTAAGAACTTTATTACAATAAGATTAACCTTAATGTAATTAATGTTCCACTAAGAATTTTATTACAATATTAATATTACATATCAATAACACTATAAAAAGGGGACGCTAACGTGAATTCTCAACAAACAGCAGAACCTGCGCATTCATTTCCTTACAATTTAAGTAAGGTGTTCAGTACAATGATTTCATTAATTACGCAAAGTTTCAATTCAATTGAAAATCAATATCACTATGAAAAGTGGACTATAACACAAACTCTTGAAATGCCCATGTTTTCGTCACAAAACGCAGAATCTGAAAATAAATCTATACCAAATCCCAGTAAGGTGTTCAGTGTGACGATTTCAGTAACTGTTTTAAGTTTCAAATCAATCAGATATCAGTAACACTTAAAAAAGATGACTAACTGCAAATTCTCAATGTGTTTGCCCTAAAATACAAAAACATTTTACATATTTACATCTTATAATATGATAGTTTGACCAAGTTTCAATTCAATTGGATAATTATAACACTGTGAAAAGCAGACTTGCGCAAATGTTGACTCAGTGTCTGTCTCGGTCTCGGCTGCAAAACCTTGGTCTCGTTTTTCTCGACTTCAAAAAAAAGGGGGGGGGGGGTAAATTTCTCTTGCAAGTTTACAAAATCAGCTTAGCGCAGAATTTAACATCATCAATTTGTTGAAGTTATGAGATAAGTGCAGACAATTTTAACTTTTCACACTAGAATTTTATCTTTATGTAGATCTATACATTCTCTAAGCAAGGACAAGTTTTCAAGAAATGTAAAATTATTTTTATTACAATTATGCATGATGTCGACGCTTATTGTAATAATATTTTTTTATTACAATAAGCGTCGCTTAATGTAATAATTTTTAATTTATTACAATAAGGTTAACCTTAATGTAATAATTATTACATTAAGCAATTTATCACAATAAGGGTTGCAACAACGCTCATAAAAAACCCGTCTATGCGATGGAGAAATTATCGTTTCATGAAACGAAACTAGCATGTAGTGGTGGATTAATATCTAAATTCATCGGAAATGTCGGTGTTTCGTCTGAGAATTGCACGACAGACTCGCAACCAGTAAAGTATGCGCATTGTTTACAAAAAGTTGAAAAATAACATTGGTATACTTCCATTACATTACTGTAATGGGAGGTACATTTCACGCATATATATTTATTATTTACTGACAGCAACTGTGGCCTGACCGGGGTTCGCACCCCATTATAAGATCACGGCCTTGTCGGCACTGACTAAAAGTAATTTATCCGTAGACACTATTATTTAATGATTAACTAACTGGTTGTGATGAGAGTACACTCCAGTTTTTTTGTGTTATAACCCAATTACATAAAAAGGATTCAGGTCAATCCTTATAATTTAATTTATACCCTGCGAAAATTCACTTTATTGATAGACTCTTTCCTCTTACAAATTATTACGCTGCTGCATCAGCCAATCAAATGCGACGTTATAAACGTCGACGTCATTTGTTTACGTTATGGGCTGATAGCATAATTTGTCAAGCCAATGAAAATTCTTGTTTCAAATAAGATTAAATTATTACATATTATTGTACAACGTAGGTTTCGAGTCAATTTTTCCGAGTTTTGTGTATTTTTTTCATTTTCGAGTCAATTTTCTCGAGTGACGAGTTCACGTTTTTGAGTTCCGAGTAAACTTTCTTGAGTTTCGAGTTCTCTTTTACTCATTCCATGTTATCGAATCATTTTCAAGCCTGCTCTGTCGAGTTGGGGAAGGCTACGCTTATTTAAACTTGGCATTCATCCGTGAATAAAACTTTTTAAAACCCAAACAACGCACATGTACGGATTATTAGGTCATTAGCTTTTATATTATGTGTAGAGATTTAAATTGATCATTAATAAAGAGATTCTAACACAAAACACATGTCGGTATTATGTACAATACATCACAATTTACACGCTAGTCCATCCTCGATATCCAAAGGTTATGATCACTTACGCTCTCTACACCCCTGGCATATGTCATGGCAAAACTAAAGGCTCTGTGTGTGTCACCTTGTTGATAAGACAAGAAGACTGGTTCGACCCTTTGATGTACTTCAAATGAATCTCGTCGTCACATGATGGTAAACATTGACAGGCTTTGAAATCGGTCGCGGTTCCTATGTAATCTTCAAAGGACAGGCATGCAGTCTTTCCATTGGTCATTTTTTTTTTACCTGAGAGTGCCTTCTGTTTTGACATGATGTTTTCTAATTGTGGATAGAGCGTAGGGGATCGTAACCCCTGAATATCGTTGATGGGGTAAATAGAGCGTAGGTGATCGTAACCCCTGGATATCGAGGGTGGGGTAGATAGAGCGTAGATGATCGTAACCCCTGGATATCGATGATAGGATAGATACAGCGTAGGTGATCGTAACCCCTGGATATCGAGGGTGGGGTAAATAGAGCGTAGGTGATCGTAACCCCTGGATATCGAGGGTGGGGTAAATAGAGCGTAGGTGATCGTAACCCCTGGATATCGAGGGTGGGGTAGATAGAGCGTTGGTGATCGTAACCCCTGGATATCGAGGGTGGGGTAGATAGAGCGTAGATGATCGTAACCCCTGGATATCGATGATATGATAGATACAGCGTAGGTGATCGTAACCCCTGAATATCGTTGATGGGGTAGATAGAGCGTTGGTGATCGTAACCCCTGGATATCGATGATATGATAGATACAGCGTAGGTGATCGTAACCCCTGAATATCGTTGATGGGGTAGATAGAGCGTTGGTGATCGTAACCCCTGGATATCGAGGGTGGGGTAGATACAGCGTAGGTGATCGTAACCCAAGGATATCGCGGATGACGCTAGTCTTGTACAAACTTAAATTAATCATATTAAATTGCCTTACTCTACAAGACCTTATCTAAACTGATATCTGAATACAGTGTTGACTAGATAATGTAATTTCCAATAATATAGGTCACAAGTTTATTTAACATGCCAAAATCTAACAGTAACAATGAAAGTGGAAAACACCATTGCTGATGATAATATTTCTCGGGTAATATTGAATAGTGCTGTTAACCTATTAGTTATTTTAACAATCCTGATATCCCTTCATCCCAGCATGCTACAGGCCGAATATTAAGTACCCTTAGTCATTTGGTTAATGGGTGAGAAAGTGTTTGAAACAGTGTACACTTTTAACTCCTGTGACCTAGAATAGGGGCCTAGGTGGCCGAGTGGATAAGTTGTCCCGACATTCTACCACTAGCCTTCCACTTCTGGGTTGCGAGAGGGCATTTGCCAGATACTGACCATAGGTCGATGGTTTTTCTCCGGATACTCCGGCTTTTCGCCACCTCCAAAACCTGGCATGTCCTTAAATGACCAAAGCTGTTAAAAGGACGTTAAACAAAATAAACTAAACCAATCATATAACGCACGATCCATTAAGATGTACATTAATGTATCTCAGAACTCAAATCCAAAACAGCAAAGGTTATGGAATGAGTGTATTTCAGGGAAACCATATACTACCTATATCATATTCATACATCTGATGTCAATAAAAACTGCTTGATTGTGGAAAACGATATGTGTGTCATTTGGGCGACGATGTAACTGAGATAGAGGATCTTACACGAGTGTCGATGTAATATGGAATTTATTAAACGAGTTCAATAATTTCAAATGTCTCAATCCTTTAGGCGAGTGTACTTTTTAAATTATTTAACGAGATGAATAAATTTCATATTACATTGACAGGAGTGTAATATTCTATCTATTACATAACTGATATGCATGAGAACATAACCAAAACTCTCAAATTCATTTCTTTATGAGAAAAAAGCATTTATACTTTGTCGGTACGATTTTCACAATCGAGGCAATCAAATGACGCCATCAAGACGTTAATATGAGGTATTACTAATATTATCTTCATAAGTTGACTCCAAACTCACCAAAGTAAACTCGATATTAGATAAAGTTAACTCCAAACTCAACATAAAAAGTCGTCATCGTGGAACATTCTAGTCTCTAGTCGTATATCAACGGCTGGCGGGATTTTGTTACTGATGCGAAGTATGCATTACAAAAAATAACTGACCACATGTTTATTATTTTATATAATTTGTCGCTATCATGTGCAAACAATTTCTTATAATATTATTATATAAAGGTATAAAATAAGATGAAGAATGAATATGAACACCAAAAAATTTAGACTTCGTAATATCAACACAAACAAAAGTTCATAAAAATATAAATAATAAATAAATTGATAAAAACGAAAACATTGGACAGGAAAGTGTGTACGAAGGACTGAAAACATTAAACGTAAACCATAATACAGCAAAAATGTAAGTAACGAACCAATTAAATGCCTGTACTGATTTCTTACACAGAACAGTTCAAATTGGCGCTAGGACTCCTTTCATTTCACAAAGATTTTATTGAAAGATATTCAATAGGATTGAGCAACAGGCAAAAGCCTATACAAGCCCTCTCCTTACATACGGACATATGAATTTTACAAATATACATGTATATAGTCTGACAATATTAGACATCACGTACACACCCTCGCACATACACTCACCCACACAATTTAACATAACGTAACATAGATACTAGCATTACACCTCAAACCAGTCCGATATATACACAAGTTATCTCCCTTCGCAGTCAAGCGTATTTGGAACATTGATTATAGGCCTAAATAGTGGAGGAGAACAGCATGGGATTTTACATTGTTTATCAAAATATGTTTTGTAGGGTGACTCTTATAATAAAACAGCAGCTGTTATATGATAGGAACACTGGTGGAGGACAGAGGATGATTGGATATGGTTAGTTCCAAGGAAAGCGGATCAAAAGAAACAGATAAGGTGATCATAATCAATGCAATGAATGCCACGAGGTTTGGCTTGGATACGGTTAATTCGTGGTGCTAGTATACTGTTACAGATAACTATGTACATATTATTGTTCAGTCTCTATCCCCACATGATACGGTGGATGGTTAGTGGGACACACACACACACACATATATATATGCAGTCCCAGTATTCTAAACACTTCAGTAATGTGACCCACTCACCAACCACAGACTCAGTGGGGCTATCGCGATCGACTAGTAGATACTTTATACAACAATTATAATGAATATATAAACAAAACATATGAACATTATTCGGTTACGCATTCAAAGACTCTCTCCTTTATCTTCCATTCGCTAACATACTTTAAATAAATATTATTCACTGATAGAGACTCGAGAAACTGTGGTATAACAGGGACCAGTGATGATATAAGTCAGAAAGAAGGAAGCAAATAGTTTATGGTTTAGAAGAAGTACATGTGTATATGGATGAATTAGACACAAGTATGAAGATGCTTATTATGAGTTACATGTATATGTATGTACATGTAAGTATTAAGTCTATGTTTATAAATATAGAGGCTACTGTATAGTTGCTAAAACTTGCATGTAAGATCAGTTAACAATTACTAAAATGACAGTTTAGTCTAGAATCTGTTAGAGTTAGAGATAAACTGTAAAGTACATTCAAAAATTTGATTATTAACATAGTCATTGTGGTTGGGGCTTCCATATAATAATATATTGATATCATTTACTAGAATTGGATCAATTGAACTTAGGATTCTAAAAAGTTTGCTCCTTTCCGTGCTAAATAATGGACAATTTAGAAAAAAGCTAGGACGCCTTGTCTGTGTCCAGATACTCTTCTACTTTTGTTTTAGAGATACGTTCAAACAGTCGGCGGTGCTCGTCGTGAGGAAGCCTCAGTTTGTAAAAGTCATGACCGTTCTCATATCCCCTGTATGTCCGGTTGTCTCCCCTGACGGACGAGCCAGTTAATGAGGTGACGTCACAGTCCTGCACGTGACAAGGGGGAAGCATATACGATAAGTACTGCAGCTGAGTTTTAGCATCTCTGGATACTTTTAGATATTGATGTAAAACTTGATCATTTGTCTTCTTCATTGAATTCAAATCATTCCTCATTAATTTCAAATTTTGTTCGTCAGATGCATGACGATCTAACACGCATGCGTAATCGGACGAAATTCGACCCACATCGCCGGTGACGACTTCTAACTTATTTTCAAGTATTTTGTTCATTTTGTTTTCGCTGTAATCCTTTGAATGTATGTCCACTATTCGAGCTTTAAAAAATAAATTTAAAAATAATAAATAAATAAAAAGAAAAAGCTATACAAATCACTCTGGAATGTGTTCACGCTGCACCTGGAATCGCAATTCCGGAACAGGCACTGTTCGTGCCATGTTTTCCTATGGACTCGCAACCCGCGACTGTTCTGCTAAAAATGACACACAAATCCGCACTCGTTCGAATATAAAATCACTCGATTCGTCCCTTTTCGCACTTTTTATAAATCTTCCGTGTCGAAATGTTGAATTCAAGGAGCCAAGAAACCGCTAGTGCTCCTTGCGATGAACATGGGTATGAATATCACGGGAAGGTAAATTTAACGCATTTATCGTTAAAGTTTGTGTAGTGTTTGATCACTTTTACCTGTAACACTAATTAGTTTACAGGTATGTTTGTAAGAGCTTTATATCAACTATGTAAATTATATTGAGAGAGGCTCCACACGGGTTCGCAAAAACTTTAAATACTTTTCGTAAAAGCATAATTTCCACATCCCACCATTTGTCCAGCTACAGATCTAGAGAAGACGACGTTAGGGAGAGTCTCTTTAAGGGTACACCGCGGTATAAACTATAGTCACGATTAAGAGTTCCACCCAGAGTATTCTCCAGTCTGGTATGAAGGAGAAGCAATCAACCAACAGGAGATTGTTTTCTTGTTTAGAGTAAATTCTATTGTTACTTTTATGGGCACCCCGCCTAATAGATTTGATAGCCGAACCTCGAACGCGTATAATTCGAACACTATGTAAAGTACTGAATATAAACTTTATTTATTTTACAACAATTATGAAACAAGTTATCCTACTTATATTAATCACTCTTGTTGGTCCGGACGTTAGCGCGCGAGAGGTCTTATTATGGGAGGAAACCGGAGTACCCGGAGAAAACCCACGTGGTAGGACAGGTGACCCAATACCTTTTCACGTCCGGTCGGGGAATCGAACCCCGGCCGTCTTGGTGAAAAGCAAGTGCGCTATCCACTGAACCACCCGACCCCAATGTAAAGTACTTGTATCAAACCTCATTATTGTAAGCGTATAACTCAGACACCCTGTTAAAGTATTGGACACTCATGATATCTTATAGTCGAACCTCGTTATCCCGAACGCGAATAACTCGAAGATTTTGTTAAAGTATTGGACACTCATGATTTCGTATAATCGTACCTCGTTATCCCGAACGCATATATCTCGAAAATCCCATTAAATTATGATTTCGTATAACTCGCGTATAACTCGAACACCCCGTTAAAGTATTTTGTCGGCCCTGGACAGATTTCATACCAAATATTTCAACTCTTTTAACTCCATTGCTGGGATAACTCGAAGTTTCCTCCCAGTTCCGTCGACTTCGGAATAACAAGGTTTGACTGCAATTCGTTGATGTGAACATTAAGTCTACCAGTCTGTCTCGTGCAGTTCTTAGTCTGTTTTTAATTTCGATTTGCAAACACTAAAATCATAAAACTATTCTGTAAAATGTTTTTTTTTTTGTAGAATACCTTACCCTTCCGTCTTGAAAAAAACTTAAATCTCTCACAAAGGCGACAATGTTTATAATATAATCAAACTTTTCTTTTCCCCCAGGATTTCGACAGCTGGTCTACATAACCACACAACAATGATATGTTTTATTTCATAATTTGACTCGATACTCCTTACTACTGCGCTCTTCTTTAATTTCTCTTTATTTTTTTTTTATTTTTTAGCTCACCTGGTCCGAAGGATCAAGGTGAGCCTATGTCATACCGTGGCGTCCGTCGTCCGTCCGTCTACAACTGTTAAAACGACTTCGTCTCCATAACCACCGATAGGAAATCAACTAAAATTGACAGGGGGCTGAGGGGCGGGGCCGAAAAAGTTTAGTTAGCTATATTGATTTAAATAATCGACTTCTTCTCCATAACCACTGAATGAAAATCAACCTTATTTGGCAGGAATACGCCTCCCAAATATACGCCCATTCAACACAACACAACACATCGTAAAACCGGGAGGCCGTCCTTAAAACATTAAGAAGAGGATTTTTCAACACTTACGAGATCATATAAACATTGCATTTCTAGATATATCGACCCATTTGACTATGTCCAAAACCAATATGTAACAACAGATATTGAAAATATAAACAAACACTGAGATGGATCCAGGGATATAGGGGCCGCGGTGGCCGAGTGGTTAAGGTGTCCCGACATTCTACCACTAGACCTCCACCTCTGGGCCGCGGTGGACGAGTGATTAAGATATCCCGACATTCTTCCACTAGCCCTCCACCTCTAGGTTGCGCGTTCGAAACCCACGTGTGGCAATTGCCAGGTAATGATCGTAGGTCGGTGGTTTTTCTCCGGACACTCCAGCTTCATCCATCAAAAAAACCTGGCACGTCCTTAATTTACCCTGGCAGTTAATAGGACGTAAAACAAAAAAAAACTAAAGACACAGGGCCTTCACAGATCATTATGAGCACCTTACCAGGCCACGATGGTGTACTTCGGCCATTCTAATTACTACCGGAATTTCCCCGCACCTGGCCCCCAAGTCGGTACCGTATTGATCTCGAAGTAATCCCTGAGAGCTCTGCTAATCTGTCCCACCCCCGATTACAGCTCCTGCTCAATCGCTTATCGGGAAATCCCTTTACCTACATACAATGCGGTGTTGAAGTTAAGTAAACGTCGGGCATGAGACTTTGTGGAGAAACTTCCGTAATCTGTGTGAAACAGCCAGGTCATGTATCAGGCTAATCACACGGGCCATTCTATACTAAACCATCAATAACAAAATCAATATGGTTCAATATACACGTCAAATCAAATCTCAATAATTCATTACGGAGGGTACAGGGCACGGTAAGTGGCTACATAATTCAGCATTACACGTGATAATATAGACGTTACGTTACCGCCACCTTATATCCGTGACAAACTACATTATATAGATGCTATTAGTTAGATGGTTCGTGAAGGTTGAATACGGGAATACAAACTTCACGAACGATGTAACGAATTCATCCTTTCACTAGTTTATTTTCTATATTTTGATAAAAAGTTCAGCAATGTTTGATGAAAAAAGAACCCGAACGAATTCCATTTAAAACAAATACAATGTTTAGACTGACCTCATACATATATTCCCGTATTCAGCCCTCATTAACCGTGTAACGAATTTGTCCTGCCACATTTTTTGTCATAAAATCTAAGTACACAAAACAAAAAACAGAAACAAATAGAGAAGCGTTCGAACCTAGTTTTTTATTAGCAGACTTCAAGAAAGGGGATTGTCCAGATGATTTATGAATGATATTCTGCCCCCCTCCCTTCATACCCAATCCCTAATTAAATAAGGATCCTTGCCTGCAATCACACGCCTAGTCAATCTTTTATCATCCTAAACAATGAATAATGTTTGAAAAATTCTGTTTTGTTTGAAGACTGATATTCTCTCCCCCCCCAAACCCCACCTAACAAAATCATAGTCAATCGCAAATTAAATCATTGACAAGCCCCTGTGTCTAAAAATAGAAGTTAACGATCAAATAAGATTGATAAATTTAGCGTACTGTTTGAAGCCAAGGTACGGCCCCTTTTGTCCTTTAAATAGCTCATACACGTATTTCGGCCGTGAGTTCGTCAAACGCCGCTTCGGTTTGCTGTTGTCGTCTCCAGACGGGAAATGACGTCACTCGCGTCACAGGTTTGATACGGGAACCGAGAGCGGCGAATACGGAAATGTATGTTGCAGTCGAGTGATGTCTTTGAACGAATCGAATACTTACATTCTCACTAGTGGAAGGATAAAAGCATTTGTTGTGCCATTGCTCTTTTGAGATGTTTATTTCTTTTGTACTTATATGCCTTATGTTATTCCATGTCATTCTTGCATAATCTAGATTAAATTTCTATGTTTTTTTAATAAACATTACATGTCACCATATATTTTGGTGACCATTTTCAATCACAATTGAAAATGGTCACCATTGGTAGATACCAATAGGTCACCAATGGTCACAATTGAAAATGGCCCGCAGTTTGTAACGAACTACCGTATACGCAGTCAAAATGAGGTACAATCCTTATATTTACATCATTATACATTTTCAAATGTTATACGAAGGAAAAACTTTCGAAAAGGGTTGCTACGCTGGTAACTATGATGGCTGTAGTTTCTAAGATAATATAATCCCACTGAATCTTCATCGATATAATGCTACATAAGTAAGTTTAAAAAATACACAGTGAACAACATTATTTTTCTTCATTACCTCATTTGTAAATTTGGTATTTAATTATATTACTAGCACATCAAATTTATTTATTTATATATAACGGTCGTTATGTACACGCATTGACACTGTGATCTGGTTGTGACGCAGTCTGACGTCGGACATCACAACTGCTGGGCGCCGCCATGTTGGCGTTACCGTCAAAGAATTTCGAATGCACATCCATTGGAATCAAAAGTTTTCCAGAAACCTTTTATTGTGTAATCAGAGGAAATGGATTCCATATTTGTTCCACGTTTCGAAATCTTGAGGAACCAAACAATGACCGTCAGCGAATATTTATTGTTCTGAAGCGTGAACGACGCCATATTTGAACAAATATCAATCCGCCGAGCTTTTTTTCATTGAGTTTACACTAATTTATTCGCAGTCAGATTTTACTAAGCTCAAGAAGGGAGAGGTGACAATATTTTTATATATTTACCATTGAATGGCATTGCCACTATATATCCCTACCAAATTCAGTTGGCATTCATCAGGCCATGAATGCCAATGACAGAGTGTTGACGTCATCATTATTATGACGTCAGAATTTTTACGTTGGATATTATTGACCGTCCCGGGTCGATGGCTGTTCTTTTCATTGAACAAGCATATGCGACAAATACATTTATTGAGCTAAATCCTGAGAAATAATATACAATTATTGACTGTTTTTAAGGTTAATATGAGGATTTGTCAACCTGAGCAAAGTGATGTTCCCCGAGGCCGTAGGCCGAGGGGAACATCACTTTGCGAGGGGAGAAAAATCCTCATATTAACCTTAAAAATAGTCATTAACTGTTTTGTTATATGACACATAAATAATAAAAAAAAATGGAAGAATCTTTTGCAGATCTTGCTGTGTAACCGTGGCAAATCTGCTTTTGTTTTGCTCATGAAGCACAGCACCTTCAGTGTCTGCCATTTTTGTTGACAACGGAAGTGCCCGACGATCGACTTTCCGGCTTTCTGATTGGTCGAAAATACCTAATCGTCTGGGAATTCCCTGATACTATTTTTAGTGTATGTGTTGTTAACCTCGCGTGCATTTTCAGGTTAATATCGCATTTTGACAAAACCTCTAGCCTACCTTTCGGCCAATCAGAGAGAAGTATTCACCAAGTCATATAACAAAATGTGTTATTGATTGTTTTATGACATGAACAGATTCTAAAAATGGTAAATATAAGTATTGAACTGTTTTCAGCTGGCATTCATAGGCTATATGAATGACAACTGAAAGCAGTTCAATGCTTAAATATTTACATTTGCGCTGCAACCCACTATATGAACATTACCAGTAAAAATGCCTTTCATAAAAGTATGAAAGCAATGGTTCTCGAGACGTAGCACGTGGTTTAATTATGACGTCATAGATCAAGCTTGTTCAATGAGAGTCTTTTCGCGCAGCTTCGAATAACATGGAGATTGCCTTTGCGTCAAACGCTCAAATGACTCGTCATTATCATTGGCGCCAAATTTATTCAAGCTGGGCTGTTCCGCCAATGTCGTTTAAATGACGACGCCTATAGAAGCGCAACTAATAAACTAATTATTTGGAAAAAATATAAATGGAATTCAGTATCTGTGTTAGAGAAAAAATGTAAATATGTGACCGAGCAAATAAATCACTCTAAAACCGGTCTGGTTCGTTCCTTTCTTTATTTAACGGTGGAGGAAATCCCACCGAAAAACCCTAAAAATACAAAACAACATAATTACACACAGTTCCACTCATACCACTCTCATGCAAACCAAGGGAAATAACTATTACTCACTGAATACTACAATATCACTCTATTTCTTCAATATACCTATTTTTCACATAACATATGTATTATATAAATGTTATTCTATCCATTCCGTATACTGTTAAATATCTTTTGACAGAATACCATTATCGGTCATTACTGAATATAATTCATAATGATACAATATATGGTAATTTACAAAACTCTAGCTATCTAGATATTGTCTTTCATGTAAATGGACATATGGTTATATTTCCAATATATATATAATACCTAACAGTTATTTACACAGATAAAACCTGAAACACATACCCTGCATGATAGGGCAAGGGCTTGCCAACTGCCTTCATTCTCTCTTTCTCTGTGCTCATATATTCTAGCTATAAATGAAAATAAGGTAACTGTTAAAAACCCTTGGTATACTGACATTAATTATCAATAACCTATACAGTAGTTATTTTTAATCTCAATAATATTTCACTAAGTATTATTGACTGGTGCCCTTCAATGTCCTTGAAATATTCGAATATTACCTTGCTATTTTATACTCAAAAATACAGCAATTACCTTTAAATTAAATAATACTAATAATAATTCTTATTCCTTACATTTCTTGTATAAAATATATTGCTTACCAAAATAATTACTTTTTTAGACCTTTTACAAATTCTTATAAAATCCTAACTTGAAATGACTTACCTGTGATTAAAGACCTTGATGTTACCCCTAGTACCTGTGTACACCTGACTGCCTTACCCCAGGTATTCTCCTGCCCACCCTGATCTAACCATTTGTCCGATTTGATTAGCTAGTCACGAGCCAATCAAATGTCTCTCTGTCCGTCAGGTGTCATAACATGCATATATAATTACATGTACAGGTAACACACAAACATTAAGGATGCATTCCCCTTCATGTCCATGACCATGTTTAGTACACCAGTAAAATTATTCAAACATATTAAATTGATACAAACATGTAATATATATATATACACCTCTAATTGACATGAATTGATAATATATATATACATGTAACCTAAATACTGTAATTTTCATACTGCCACACATATATGAATTGAAAGTCATTTTTTTTAACTTTCATAGTGCTATCAAATGTCAACCATTACATCCATATTGAATGAAGCCCTCTATCCTTATATAGCTGTTACATTAGCACTACCTAATACACGTCATAAATTATATCATATAGAGGTTATGTTACCGCCAGCATAAGTTAAGTTTAGCTTAAGTTGAAATAATCATCAACTTTGATGTCATAATCTACAACGTCATATTTCTCAGCAAATTTTACGACTTTCCATTTTTGTGTTGAATGAACCTGCCTAGGTATTTTTGGTCGTACATTCCCCAAATTGATGGTGCGAAAACAAACGTTTTCTGTTATTTCTTTTTATAGTTTTATGAAATCCATGGTTCCACTGAATTCATAATTAAGAGTATAAAATAAGAAGAATATCGGAAAATGAAAACAAACCCAGAACATTAATGATTTTTTTTTTATTTTGATGGAGATAAACATAAATGAATATTTGGAAGATAAAATCCTTGAAACCTAAAGCACAGATGACATAGTGTTTAGGACACTCTGAAACCTAAGGACAGATTCCGGAGTATTTAGGACAGCCTAGGGACAGAGTCCACAGTGTTTAGGACACATGGCTTTGGCAGCGTTCTTGTTATCACAAATCTTCATGGCGTCCAGGGCGGAGCAGTCAGCCTGGTCCGCGCATGGCCCGGTACCCGCTGGAACAGAAGGTAAACAGACGTTAATAAATTACATAATGACTTTTGATAATTGCTAATGAGAACTCTTCGACATGGCCCGGTACCCGCTGGAACAGAAGGTAAACAGACATTAATAAATTACATTATGACTTTTTGATCATTGACAATGAGAACTCCTTCGTTAAGGACTAGGTACAGGACAATTCAATATGGCGGGGGTGTTTTTACCAAAACTTGTTATTTTATTAAATACTGCAAAATACATGACCAAAATAGACTACAAAGTACATTTTGTGATGGAGAATCGATAATTTCAACCATATTTTGGTACGTTTGGTGGGTTTTTCTGATATTTTGTGTTATATGTCAAAAAACGCGTGCACGTTTGCAGAATACTGCGAAAGATAATAAAAACAATGAATATCATTTTTTGTTACTTTAATATACACAGAATGATAGACGAGCCTTCGATTTTTGAATAAATCTCTCTTTCAATTGAAAACCGCAGAATAAGAGAATGTACTCGTCACACGAATGCCAATTTATGTACATTCTGAACACCGCTGTCATCTGGATCAAATTTTTAAAATTTCCATCGCCGATCGACAAATTTATGTGGCACGCCGTATAGCCAAAACAAAAATCTTACCGTCTGCGGTATGACGAGTTATGACATTATGTCAGATCTCTTAAATCAAACATCTTCCCGTTGCATGTAGCGAAATTTACTCCCCTGTCCTCCATTTTGCACTATTTACTTTTTTAGATATTCATACGCCTGACTTAGAGGCATGGTGAAACATCGACTAAATTAACAATTAAATTGGATTCAAGCATGCAGTAAAGGTAAATGTTACTTGGTATATCGTCACATGGCAAAAAATGCCCATTCCTATCACGATAAATTGTTTTTAGCGATTGCCAGTTTTACATTTTTGGGCGAATGTATAGCACGTGAAAAGATGTCCTTCGGCACTTCCGGCAGTGTTTTTTTAGGTAATTTAATGATTTTGAAAGAATTGTCAACAAAGTTTAATTTGTGTTGTACAAATTCTAATAGAATTCGTATATATAATACACTTCCGCGTGGATCGGACAGTATTAACTCACTGATTATACCGATTCGTTCTCGGCTTCGCACCTGTCAAACATCGTTAGCGTAAATTGTTGCCATCGTAAACATGTGTGGCAGTTGAGGCACATTGGTATCAAAATACATTTTTCAAACATAATTAGTAACTAGGTAACCGTTTCGTAAATGTAAATTACGTTATGGTGGTGTTATTATTTTTATTTTATACATTTATTTGACACGAAACTTACATTTACATGCCAAATGACCTATTTAATATAAAATAATGCCCCTATATTGCCCCCACGAGATACAGGTAACTACTTTTACCTGAACTAAAAACAGCATGCAATGGACGACTCTTTTAGAGGGGGTACCTGTGTATTTCTCCCTGATACTCTGATTTATAGACTAATATCAAAATTTTAACACTGGGTTATCATTCTATGAACATTGCAGTAGCTTTTTATTATTTTTTTGAGAAGTTTCAAATAACTAGATGAAAAATATGTGCGCACTCCCATCTGGATATTATTTACTGAATATTTTTTCCTAAGTACAGATTTTTTTAATTTTGGGGGCTGAATTGCATTTTATATCAATATTTAACATAATGGGATAAAGCTTATGCCATGTATTGGAAGGAAACATTAAAATTTCAATATTACCATTTTCATCCAGGTAACGACCAATATGGCTGTACCTAGTCCTTAAGCTTTTGTAAATAAAATCTAATCTTCTAATATAAACATGTTTTTTCACAATGCGGATGTCGTCGATGAAGCAGAATACGCGTACTCTTCCGGAACATCTGGTCTTATTCTCTTGTACTTTTACCAGAGTCTCCTCCGAGTAAATTTTTCTTTTGTTCATATTTGGCCTCTAGTTTAATCGATTTTTAGTTCGGATTATGGTTTTGTTGACGCTTTGGTATTTACTGATTTTTTAGATTTGTAGGGATTATAGATGAGGAGAAAGTGCTGTTGAAATGATGTAAAATGTCGTGTGTCTACGGTGTCAATGTAGATACAATCATAACCTGATGGGGTATCACGTATACGTCAAGAGGCTACTTAGAGTAACAGTCAAGTAAAAGTCAAACTCACGAAGTGACTCATAATTGTGAAGAAACAAAGGTCATAAAATATTATTGGGATGACCAATCCGTTACCTCTGTGGAAGAAGGAGTCTACAGGCTTCCCGACTCCTTTGAGCTTTAGAAACCTTACAGGACACTTTTTCTGCAATGTTGTGGAAAATCACCACCTTCTCTTTTATCTCCTTCTGAGTCTAAAATCAAGGACACAGCAGACTCCTCTAAATCAGCTGCTTACCTCCATCTTTACTTAAACTATGACCAACATGGACAGCTTACTACTTGTTATGATATCGAGATTTTATAATAGGTGTAGGTTCTGACAAACAAACGTACGGAGGTGAAATATGAGAGAGGTGAAAGCTTTTATTATCATGCTTATTAGTAAACAGAATGTACATGCCTGTTGTAATTAAGACTGATATCTATATGATGACGTAACACACACTTATGCTTCACCTTTCATATTAGGTAATAAATACAGTGTGCCGAACAAAATGAATAAACTACATAAAAGAGCCGTTTCGTCCTGTAATACAGATTGTTGTAACAAGCGACAATTAGTCGATGGCGATTAATTAAGATTCGAAGGTAATGTCTTGGTGAAAGGAATAGATATATATATAATTGAGATGAACATAAGGTCACCATAATGCACCGTTACAAATACGAGAGTTTAATAAATTTATTATTATTGACAACATGTATACAGATATAGCAACTTTCAATTATTGATGTTTGTGTCAACCTTTTCTTAAAGGATCTCTAGTGAAATGTTAACAAAGGCGACGAAAATTTAACCTGAATAACTTACTTGATGTGTTGTACACTATTTAACCTGTATAGCTTACTTAATGTGTTGTACAATATTTAACTTGAATAACTTACTTGATTTGTTGTACAATATTTAACCTGTATTACTTACTTGATGTGTTGTACAATATTTAACTTGTATAACTGACATAATGTGTTGTACAACATTTAACCTGTATAACTTACTTGATGTGTTGTACAACATTTAACCTGTATAACTGACTTAATGTGTTGTACAATATTTAACTTGAATAACCTACCTGATGTGTTGTATACCATTTAACCTGTATAACTTACTTGATGTGTTGTACAACATTTAACCTGTATAACTTACTTGATGTGTTGTACAACATTTAACCTGTATAACTTACTTGATTTGTTGTACACTATTTAACCTGTATAGCTTACTTAATGCGTTGTACACCATTTAACCTGTATAACTTACTTGATGTGTTGTACAACATTTAACCTGTTTTACTTACTTGATGTGTTGTACAACATTTAACCTGTATAACTAACTTAATGTGTTGTACAACATTTGACCTGTATAACTTACTTGATGTGTTGTACAACATTTAATCTGTATAACTGACTTAATGTGTTGTACAATATTTAACTTGAATAAATTACTTGATGTGTTGTACAATATTTAACTTGAATAACTTACTTGATGTGTTGTACAATATTTAACCTGAATAACTTACTTGATGTGTTGTACAATATTTAACCTGTATAACTTACTTACTTGTGTTGTACAACATTTAACCTGTATAACTACTTGATGTGTTGTACACTATTTGACCTGTATAACTTACTTAATGTGTTGTACAATATTTAACCTGTATAACTTACTTAATGTGTTGTACACTATTTGACCTGAATAACTTACTTAATGTGTTGTACAATATTTAACCTGTATAACTTACTTGATGTGTTGTACAATATTTAACCTGTATAACTTACTTTAAGTGTTGTCCGATATTTCACCTGTATAACTTACTTGATGTGTTGTACACTATTTAACCTGTTTTACTTATTTGATGTGTTGTACACTATTTAACCTGTTTTACTTACTTGATGTGTTGTACAACATTTAACCTCTATTACTTACTTGATGTGTTGTACAACATTTAACCTGTATAACTTACTTGTGTTGTACAATATTTAACCTGTATTACTCACTTGATGTGTTGTACAACATTTGACCTGTATTACGTACTTGATGTGTTGTACAACATTTAACCCGTACAACTTACTTGATGAGTGGGATAGGTCAAGGTCGAGGATGTTCTTGTTACAGAGAGGCGTTGTACAACATTTAACCTGTGTGGTCTGCCCAGTTGCTCGCCGTCCTACTACTGGACCGTGCGATAGCGCGTCACAAACCTGACAAATAATGAACAAGTTTGTCGGAAACGAAGTTTAGTTCTTTGCTCTGTTTCTAAACAGAACCATTAATTAACATACGACAGTTACAATAAATATTAACTTAGCAGCACCGTACATCTGAAATATCCTCATAGACATTGTATCTCATATTGAATATAACCCACCAGCACAGAACATTTAATAATATCTGTCAGTTTACATAAATATAACATGGATACAAAATATCTCCATCTATTTGCACTGATATAGCGCAGACACTTAATATGGTAAAAATAACCAATCCATTTACAGTGATCTAACATAGATATCCAGGTACCTATTAACTGATACTTATATAGCACATCGACACGATACTTATTATAACTCTATTATAAAAACTATAATAAAGCCAACTATTACACGACACGCTAACTCGTTGTCATAATTAATGCCTCAGCCTCAGAACAAACGCACAATAATCACTATATTCAATTTTAGTATATCCTGACTAGCTGAGTTCCTGAGAACATAAACACACATCATTACTTTAGGTATATCCTCACCAGCTGACTTTGTGAGAACACGAGGACAAATATCACTTTAACCACTTTTAATTTATCATCACCAGTTGACTCCCTGAAAACATTTTGGTTTTGATATCAAAACCTATAATAACGATAACACGACATGCCAGCCTTTCGTTATTATTGATGCCCAAGCTGACCCTGTTAAAACATTAACACAATATTCAAAAATATTAAAATAAGTATGTATTGATAAGCTGCCTCTGTAAGAATACTTAGCACAATTTTCACAATAACTGCTATAAATATATCTTATCACATAACTGACCCGTTCAGTCATGTCATACGGTCATGTCATAAAAATGGTATTACACACGTGTAATAACACTATTGTGACGTCATATAATTGTCTCGGTAGTGAAAACCGTACTGTCACAGAAGAAATTTGCCTGTCTTAGAGATAATTAATTTGAGAGTTTTTGTGTATTTTCTCATACATATAAGTTATATGATAAATAGAATCTTACACTCGTGCCAATGTAATAATGAATTTATTAAACTCGTTTAATAAATTCCATAATACATTGACACTCGTGTAAGATCCCCTATTTATCACCTGGTTATATGACAAGTTAACTCTGTGAGAATATTAGCACAATCATCACAATAACTACTGTAAATATATCCTGACAAGTTAACTCTGTGAGGTCATTAGCACAATTATCACAATAACAACTATAGGTTTATCCTCACCAGTTGACTCTGACACGTCATAGATACTCGTGTCTCACCATTGATGATGAAGGAAGCTTCTTCACATGCCTGCAATATGGATTAGTCATAAAATATAACACTGACACATGTCAAGGTGACGACAACACGGCTGTATTTGTGTTGGGAAGCTTGTGTTCACAAGATGTCAATGTTTTATCATATAAAAAGCATCGTTTATGAATATATTTCAAATACGTGCAACAAAAAGCAAAACTATGATCACTTTTCATATCATCGTTATAAAACATATGTAAGCACACTAAATGTATAACAGATTGAACAGACTGTCGACCATATCGACGCCACCCTGTATCTACCCGATACATACCATTCTTGATAGCCTGAATTCGTAAATGTTTTTTGCATTTAAGCAATGAATGTTTCCGCAAATGTTGTTACAGTCCTATAACACACATTGCTATTGATGACAAACTAAATAAAGCCCGATAGGGTTTTATGTAAGTTGTTCAGCAATAGCAATGTGTGTTATAGGACTGTACCAATATTTGCTAAAATGTTAATTACTTATATTTACATATTGATAGAATTATTATGCTTTATTTAGTTTTTTTTCGGGCCGATTTTGAACAGTAAAGTAAGTGAAGACACCAATGAAATTGATGACGTCACAATAGCAACTGCTGTTATAGTCTGAGTCACTGGGTGTTATTGGCGTATGGCAGCAACTGCCTCTTAACATTGTGTCAATGCAAAATTACAGAGCAAATGTAAATACAATGTTATGTGTTATATAAAGTCTTCAATATATTTTTCAAAAACACATCTGCTAAAAATTTAATTGCTACCTTTATTCAATTATATGCTACTTTTCAATATAAAATGATAAATTCTACATTTTATTACTATTTAATTTTATAATTTGTTATTAGAGACGCTTACTTCTCCTACAGCGCACTGCTGGGTTTCTGTACAGGAGTTTGGATCAGTGAGTCCATCACAGTGGTAGCACTCCAGGCCATGATCTATCAGTAAAAAATGTATTGTATCTAGATAGCATAGTGGTAAACACGACATCATGTTCTACCAGTAAAAATGCATTGTATATTATAGCAGTAAATCACGTGAACATCATCTACCAGTAAAATGTATTGTAAATGATAGTATAGTGGTAGACCATGATATTATGATCTACCAATAAATTGAATCGAATATAATAGTATAGTGGTAAACCACGAATTATGAAATACAAGTAAAATGTATTATATGCGGGAAATGTAGTGGTAAACCACGAGATCATGTTCTAAAGACGTGTGACGCATAACGCACCAAATATTGCGTGCGCACATGCTCCATACATGGTGCACACGCCGTTCACACATAGTGTACGCAAATTCGCGATAGAAATATCGTTTTTTCATCTTTGCGGTTCTCCCGGCCACATACGCACGGTAAGGTACAATTGGTCGATAGATATTACGGAATGAAAAAAAAAATACGAAACTCTCTTCTTTAAGAAACACTTCATAAATTTGCATCATATTAACTGAGATTAAGTTAATTTTACAATATACAGAAACCTGTATTTGACTTTGACCACGAAACAGTCAATAACCGTTTCAGCTCAGGTAAATAACATAACTATAGAAATATCTTAAAATAACTACTAGGAAACCATATATAATGTTAATTAATTTCTCAATTTACACCAACCACGATTGTCATTGCACAATATTATTTTAACGTGCACACACAAGTCCGCTAGAAATAATCGTAAAGAGTTTTATCGTTCTCACATCGTTTACACATTGTTCGCACATATTGTAACGTTGTGCGATCCCAAAACTTTAGCAGAAACAATGCGCCGTATAAAGGTAGTATAGTGGTAATCAACGGGGACATGAGCTACGAGTAAAATGTATTGTATAAAAACAGTACGGTGGTAATCCATAAAAACATAGTCTACCAGTAAAAAATTGTATTGCAGAAATATAGTATTGTGGTTCACGTACATTCCACGACAAGATATTATACGACAAAAATAATAGTACACAAGTAGTATAGCATTTACACTTTAGACGTGGTGTAGATCGGCAAGAATTAATGACCGTGTGAAAATAGTATTTTGGAAACAACGAGAAAAGCTTTCACCAGGATAAGGTTTAATTATTGTGCATAAAACTTAGTTCCTAATAAAAAATATCGGAATACCTACAAAATCTAAAAAAAGAAATGACACAAATACTTACTTCTACACATAATTCCTACGTCTTTTTCGTGTGTGCACGAATTAGATCCCCATTGCTGGTGGATACAGAGGTCAAGGGAAGGTTCACTTCCATTACATTGCACGCGACTCAGCCATACGTTTCCGGTTCCGGCCCCAAAGGCAGACGATCCCTGCACTGTTGGTGTGTCACTGAAACGGTGATGTCAATTTGAGTTAGTGAATATGCATACGATAATTTTTTTATCAACATAACAATAATCGCAGAATATCGAAGCGTCAACAATATAATAATCCGAACTAAAAACCGATTAAAGTAGGGGCAAATATGAACAAAAGAGATTTTTGTACATGGAGACCCTGCAAAAAAAAAAAAAAAAAAAAGAATAAGCCAGTAAGATACTTAAGCAATGTATGTTTATTGTTCTTCATCACATATTGAAACTACCGAAACTACACAAGGATCCTTATGAGCAACGTTTTATCGCTGGCTCTGCTAATTGCTCGACCAAGCCATTATCAAAACTTCTTACTACAATTCTTAGTACCATAAAATCAGGGCTTCAGTCGTATTGTGACACTGTACACTCCAGAAGTGGAATTAATGGGATGTGGATTTTGAAAAACTCGAAAGATCTTTTGATCAATCTTGAACACCCCCTCCTAAAAAATGTCTTTTCCGTCAAAACATTTGATTTTTCCACCCTGTACACTACCATACCTCATACAAAATTGAAGGAACGTCTCCGATCTCTTGTTATGAGAGCTTTCTTTTCCAAGAAAGGCGGACGACGATACAAATATATGGTAGTGAGCTATCTTGGAGCATACTTTGTCAAAAACACGACAAAAGCTAAGAGGAAATATACTGAAGAAGATATAGTAAGGATGATTGAATTCCTGGTCGACAAATTTTTGTTGAGTTCGGAGGAAAGATTTTCCAGCAGACTGTTGGCATTCCCATGGGAACAAACACTCTTAGCTGACTTGTTTTTGTTTCATACGAGGCTGAATTTGTGGAGGAGCTAATCAGGACAGGTGACAAAAACCTTGCCAAATCTTTTAATTTCACTTTCAGATATATCGACGATGTACTGTCTATAAACAGTTTGCTGACCACGTCGATCGTATATACCCTTCTAAACTTGAAATAAAGGACTCAACAGATTCCTCTACATCAGCTGCTTACCTCGATCTCTACTTAAACTACGACCAACATGGATAGCTTACTACTAAGCTATACGATAAACGTGATAATTTCAATTTTCCGATCGTTAACTTTTCATTTCTTGATAGTAACATCCCTGCTTCTCCAACCTATGGTGTTTACATGTCGCAGTTGATTCGGTATTCCAGGGCTTGCCCTAAATATCGGGATTTGCGTGATCGATGTCGACTGCTGACAAACAAACCAACAACACAAGGATTCGAGAGATGGAGGTTGATCAGAACCATGGGCAAGTTTTATGGTCGCCATCTTTGTCTCATTGAGAAATATTCCGTATCTTTAATTGATAGGAAGATATACGTTTTTGAGTATGCTCATTAGTGTGTTAACTTGTTGTGATTGACAATGATACTCGGTTCTCATTCTGAGAACTTGATCTTTACTAGGATGTGACAAAGATTTACATGGCGGGTGTCGTCGATGAAGCAGGATTTTTATGATTTTTGTTAACGCTTTGGTATTCTCTTATTTATTGCTATCACTGACAAACTTGAGGCTTTATGTAAGTTTGTCTGCAATAGCAATGTGTGAAGAAGGACCATAAACACACATTGCTTCAATGTCAAATATAGCACTGTAACATAGTTCTTGAGTCGCAAATCGAACGCTGACAGCAATGAAGTTAATGACGTCACAATAGAGATTGATGCCGTTACGATAGCAAATGTTGTCATTGTATCATAAAAACATTTGTCTCTCAAAGCATTACAATAAAAGAGTACCGAGCAGTTGTAAAAATAAAATATTTAAATTGCTTCTATTAATCTAGGGTCATACGGGTCAAATAATTATATCCATTACATTTTTACCAGTGAAATATAGAAAATCATCTATTTGATAAAAGTGATATTTTACAGTAGTGAAAAAACAAATCATATATTAATATTTTTTTCTGATTTAATCAATCAAAACATTGATTATGCAAACTACGATAGAGAAAATGTCGATCTTGTTTGTTCACGATACGCCTCATTTCACCTGTAATCACTGGAAAACAATGCTTTGGAGAAAACACTGCGTTACCAGTTACATTCATTGTAAAGACCCCGATAAGCTATGCAGTTCATCAATTATATCAATTTGGTCTGACGACTCTCGTGTCAAGGAAAAAAGGTCTATAGTCCTAAGTTAGACTAAGTGGTGACATACTCAATGCATTTTCCCCATTCCACACCATTTCATATTCGGCGCTTATCAACAATGCGCACTGATATTGGTTGACTACGGGAATATTTGAACTAATTAACGTTACACATCTTGGACTGAACCTACCTTGGGTAGCCTGGTACGTTACACACGATCTTTGTCTGTCACGTTAACGTTACACATCTAGGACTGTACCTACCTTGGGTAGCCTGGTACGTTTCACACGACCCGTGTCTGTTAAACTAACGTTACACACCTAGGACTGTATCTACCTTGGGTAGCCTGGTACGTTACACACGACCCGTGTCTGTTAAACTAACGTTACACATCTAGGACTGTACCTACCTTGGGTAGCCTGGTACGTTACACACGACATGTGTCTGTTAAACTAACGTTACACATCTAGGCCCGTACCTACCTTGGGAATCCTGGTACGTCACATACGACCTGTGTCTGTCACACTAACGTTACACACGATATCTGTTTAATTTTACACACCTAGGACTGTACCTACCTGGGAAATCCTAGTACGTTACACACGACCTTTGCGTCAGTCATACCGAATCCATCTCCACACACGGTTCCCCATTGGTTGTTGTGAAACACTTCTAGACGTCCCTCGAATGGACCTACTCCGCCCACCAATCGGAGTGGGCTCTCCATCGTCCCTAGAAACGAGACAATATTATGTGACGGTACATTATACTATACCCCACGGCGATCTAATTTACTTATTTTATTTAAAAAACTTGATGGATTTATTGTCATTTGTTTATAAATGTTAAATGGTAATTTCCGTTGATTTCGTGTTTACATATTGAACGTCTTTTCGCGAATTTTAGCCTGATCTATACATCGAACACCCATGTCTTAACTGATATTCCCTTATCTACAAATTGTACCACCATGCCCTAACTGATATTCCCTTATCTACAAATTGAACCCCCATGTCTTAACTGATATTCCCTTATCTACAAATTGAACCCCCATGTCCTAACCGATATTCCCTTATCTACAAATTGAACCCCCATGTCTTAACTGATATTCCCTTATCTACACATTGAACCCCCATTCCCTAACTGATATCCCTTATCTACAAATTGAACCCCCATTCCCTAACTGATATCCCTTATCTACAAATTGAACCCCGTGTCCTAACTGATATTCCCTTATCTACACATTGAACCCCCATGTCCTAACTGATATCCCTTATCTACAAATTGAATCCCCATTTCCTAACTGATATTCCCTTATCTACAAATTGAATCCCCATTTCCTAACTGATATTCCCTTATCTACAAATTGAACCCCCATTTCCTAACTGATATTCCCTTATCTACAAATTGAACCCCGATGTCCTAACTGATATTCCCTTATCTACAAATTGAACCCCAATGTACTAACTGATATTCCCTTATCTACAAATTGAACTCCGATGTCCTAATTGATATTCCCTTATCTACAAATTGATTTACATAGCAGGTGTCGTCGATGAAGCAGAAGACGCTTTCTCTTCCGGAACACCTGGTCTTATTCTCTTGTACTTTTGCAAGGATCTCCATGTGAATCTTTCCTTTGTTCATATTTTGCCCCTGGTTTAAACGATTTTTAGTTTAGATAATGATTATGTTAACGCTTCGGTATTCTCTCATTTATTTTCCTAACTGATATCCCTTAACTACACATTGAACCCCCAGGTTGGTTTTTGGTATCCCTGATCTTTACATTGAACGGCATGCCCTTATCTACAAATTAAACCCCCATTTTCGTGATCGATGTCAACTGCTGACAAATAAACTAACAACACAAGGATTCGAGAGATACAGGTTGATCAGAACTATGGGCAAGTTTTATGGTCGCCATCTTTGTCTCATTGAGAAATATTCTGTATCTTTAAGTGATTTGAAGATGGACGTTTTTGAGTATGCTAATTAGTGTGTTTACTTGTTGTGATTGACAATGATACTCGGTTCTCATTTTGAAAACTTGATATTTACTTGGATGTGACAAAGATTTACATGGCGGGTGTCGTCGATGAAGCAGAAGACGCTTACTCTTCCGGAACACCTGGTCTTATTAAGTCACCCCAACGAAGTTGGGTGACTTATTGTTATTGTTCCGTTTCTTTGTTATTATTATTATTATTCCTACACACATTTTTGTCCGGGGCTGTTCTCTAAAACGACTAATCACATTCCAATGAAACTTTGAAGGATTATTGGTGGGTACGTGTAGTTGTGCAACATACTTTTTTTTGGTCGATTGCGCATCCAAGATGGCCGCCAAAGCCTCTTTTTAAAAAAAAAACCTGTTTCATATGATGAGTGTATGATGGCCATTAATTTAGCGAAGTCAAAACTGAATTATTTTTTCAAAATGGCCGCCAATGCCCGGTCTCTGATTGGTTGGATTTCAGATATCGTCCGATTTCGCTCAAAATTGGTATGAACGGGTAACAGGATGCACCGAACACAACAGTAACTTCGAATTTGAAATTGACCAAATGGCCGCCATTTTATTGCCTCGGTTTGGTCGACATTTACATATCATTAAATCACGCATTAATTTGTCATTTTACACTACCATAACATTTAACATAATTGAAGATTTCATTGTGCCAAATGTTTCTGTGATGTCAAAGTCAAATTATTTCTTACAAAATGGCCCCCACCGCTTGCTTTCTGATTGGTTGAAATTTAAATATCGTCCGATTTCGCTCAAATTTGGTGTGAACGTGTACCAGAATACATCGAACACAACCGTAACTTCGGTTTTGAAATCGACAAAATGGCCGCCATTTTATTACCCGAGATTGATTGGTCGATTTTATATATCAGTAAATTCCGCATTAACTTGACATTTTACACTACCATAAAAATTTACATGATTGATGATTTCATTGTGCCAAATATTTATGTGAAGTCAAAGTCAATTTATTTCTTACAAAATGGCCGCCACAGCCTGCTTTCTGATTGGTTGAAATTTAAATATCGTCCGATTTCGCTCAAATTTGGTATGAACCTGTAACACGACATACCGAACACATCCTTTGCATTGGTTTTGAAATCGAACAAACTGACCGCCATTTTATGGCCTCTGATTGGTTGAAATGTAGATACTGACCGATTTCATTCAAATTCAGTATGAACGTGTAACAGGACACACCGAACACAACCGTAACTTCGGTTTTGAATTCAAACAAAATGGCCGCCATTTTATGGCCTCTGATTGGTTGAAATTTAGATTTTGTCTGATTTTCTTCAAATTTGGTTTCAATATGTAACAGGACATGAGGAACACAATCGTACCTTCATTTTTGACTTTGGAGAAAATGGCCGCCATTTTGTCCCTTCTGATTGGTCAAAATCTAGATATTGTCCGATTTCGCTCAAATTTGCTATGTATGCTCATGATGGCATTACGGAATCAACTATAATGTTTCACAAGGGTTTGTGGGGGATCGGCTTGTAGGGAGGGGTGACTTCCGCTATTGCTCGCAATTGCAATTCTAGTTCTCTTGTACTTTTGCAAGGATCTGCATGTGAATCTTTCCTTTGTTCATATTTTGCCCCTGGTTTAATCGATTTTGAGTTTAGATTATGATTATGTTAACGCTTCGGTATTCTCTTATTTATTTTCCTAACTGATATCCCTTATCTACACATTGAACCCCCGGTTGTTATTGGTATTCCCTGATCTTTACATTGAACGGCATGCCCCTTGTAATCAATCCCTCACGTCACATCATACCCCTTTGTCGTTGGTGAGTATTCACTAACCTCCCGTCGAATCAATTCGTATTGAGCCGCTTCATCGAACTAAAATTCCCTTAACGACCCTTCACCACATCAGTAATGTTTTCGTAATCCAACCTTTAACTCAAATGTCCTTGGCCGTTATTTATTAATGAATCCCCACCTCCTCGTTGATATGTTCCAACCCCAAGCTCCAATCTAAAAGTTCTTGGTTATCATTTTAGCATTGGATTGTCTTGATATGGTCTTTATGCCTTCTTGCAAAGCTCTGTCACTTATAACGACCATAAACGCTATATCAAGACACCTCAATGCTTATATTTACATTTTCTATTAAAGTTGCTGACTTATATTGATTTCAAATTGATTTAAAATATGACAAAGTCTTCATTATTGACAGATAATTTCGTAAAGTGGAAATGATGGCGAACCGTCGCCGTTCCTATGCCAAAACAATGACATCATAGCCGTCACGCCCTGGTTGTCTTGTATCGTCACTCAATCGCATGTCTCCCTAGTTTTTCTTTGCCATTCAAATGTAAATATTACTGCATGAAATCCCACCTCCTTGGTAATGTTTTCTTAACCCAACTGTCCTTTTAGATTATTCCTTACTCTCACTCTATTACATAGGGATCTGACAACATCACATAAGAGGTCATGTTCTAGTGGTCTGTGTTGCTTTCCAACTTCCAATGACGCTGTCATATGTTATTTCATCACAATATACAAAAACTTTTTTGTGACGAAATGACTAAACTACAGATAAGATTAAGCAAGCTTTGTTGCCTCAAAAATTCACATTCAAGATTCTGAAAGTAATAATTTGATTGGCTTATGCAAAATGTCACTAGGACGTGACCCCCAATTGGATGCTGTTAAATCTTGACGCAGCAGAGGGAAATTCATGGAACGTCGCGGATATCAAGATATGATTTTAATCATATTGACCCATTATAGTTTTCTTACCCCCACACCGAACGCCTACGTCTTCAGAGTGATCACAGTTGTTGGAGCCGAATGGGTTGTGTCGGCATCCGTCCAGTGAGCCTTCGAGTCCTGTGCAGTGGACGTTGTCGAGCCAAATTCTACCAATTCCGTCGCCGAAGAAACCCCCGCTTACCGACTGAGCCTCAGCTCTGTTAATACAAAGCATATTGGTAATCCTTGTCAATTTATACATCCGCAATGGTTTCTTTCATTTGGTGCGCGTTTCTATTCATTAATATGCCTTATTGTTGTGATTGAGAAGATGACGTAACACACACATATGCTGCACATTTTAAAATTAATAATAGATACAGTACTGCATCAATCAGCTGTTTCGTCCTCCTATGACTTCTCAGTGATGCTAGGTGCCAAAAGGCGGGAATCCGAAATTTCTTAACTATTGTAGAAGCAGAAAGGTCAGGTGAGTAAAACCCCTTTAATTTATAAATTCAGAAGTAAAATGTAACTAGTTCTGTATTGTTTCAAATCGTGTACTACGAAAATGTAAATATTATGTATTAAGAGGTTAACTGTGGCTATGGAGGCTCCTGCAAATTATACCTCAGTACTCACTTTGAGGCCATGCCATTTACTTGTATATGACATAGATTAACAATGCGGGTGTCGTCGATGAAGCAAAAGACGTTTACTCTTCCGGACCACTTGGTCTTATTCTCCTGTACTTTTACAAGGATCTCAATGTAAATTGTTCTTTGTTCATTGTTTGTCCCTAGTTTAATCGATTTTGAGTTCGGATAATGGTACTGGTATTGGAACTCTCTTTTTTTCCTCTATAGGCTACTCCCTATGAATGTAGTGCTATCCTTATACCTTTTTGATGCATGTAATTTTACCATCACCAAATCTTCAGCTTTTCTTAACGTTATTTGCTCAATTTACTTTCAATTACATTCATGTCTTTATATATATTTTCATATCACACTTTAATTAATAAATAACCAAATACATATATTCATACTAAATCACTACGATGTACGACTTCGCATCAATCGTAACCGTTCTTTCTACGATCCAAGCTCTTCTTTTCTTCCATGATTCTAATGAACGTTTACAAAAAAATATGCGACGCATATGATATATCACATTACTCATGAAAATTCCGGAGAAAATTCAAATCTGAAACATCAACAAAACCATAAGCCGAACTAAAAATCGACTCAACTAGAAACAAAATTTGAATAAGGGAAAAAATTACCTTGAACAAGTACAAAAGAATAAGACCATGAGTTTCAGAAGAGTTAGCTTCTTTTGCTTCATCGATGACACCAGCCATGTAAATCTTGGTGGTCACATCCATGTAAATGTCAAGTCCTCAAATTGAGAACCGAGTCATCATTCAAAATCACAAGTAAGCACACTAATGAGCATATTAACCAACGTCCACATTCATATTTATCAAGGATACAAAATGGTTCCCAGTGGCGACAATAAAACTTTCTCAGAGTCTTTATCAACTTGCATCTCTAGGATCCCTGATGAGGAATTTACCAAAAGTGCTATCTTTTGTGGGTTTTTTTATGAATGAATCGTTCTAAACTTACGTTGGAAGTCCTAACATTCTGCACACAGTCTTTGCCTCTTCCCGTCCGAAGTAATCGTCACAGACGGTTCCCCACTGGTTATGATAGAAGACCTCCACACGGCCTTCGTTAGATGATTTCCCGTTCACTAGTCTGACGGTGAGGTTCTGGGCACCTAGCAAAACACATATGGCAATGCGAGCTCACTCACCAGATAAATAACTTTATCAAAAAGGATGAACATTGTATTATCATATTAAAAAAAGTCTGTCCATCGCAAAATTGATAACTCCTTATCAAAATGAAATCATAACAAACTATATTATAAAAAGATATATAATATGGTTTATAACTTAAAAGAACGGCCCTACTAAAAATAATTTAAAACCACGCACACAAACAACATATTATACAACCCCTGGGATATCCGACAAGGTTTGGGCCTGAATCTGACTTTAAGGTTCAAACTATTCTGATCAAAGGGACTGTAAAGGCGGATGTAACCGCTCGTCGGATAGACTCAAACATATCAAGATTTTGTCAGAAACATAAACACTAAATGTTATTGTTTTCTTTTGAATTAACATAAGGCAGTAGAATTTTAGCTGAAGATCTGGATAAAACACAAACGGTGGACTATTTAGGGACGAACCAGCGTACAGTTGATTAATGTTGAGCTAGCCACGTGTTAAAATGGCCCAATCTTGGGCTGGTTTGATATTAATACCACAACTATACAAGGTTGATATTAAACACATTTACCACTTCACGACATCGTCTAAGGTATTTACTTAACAGTAAACGCCAGTCATATTGCATTTATTGGCAATATGAATGCAATCTGATTGACAGATAAATAGAATGACTTCGGTAAAGATTATTTAGCAGGCACTCAGATTACACTATACTTGATAATAATTTCAATTTGACAGACGTTCAATGGTTTTATTTACATTTCAGATTTGATCTAATACATTTCATTTCTTCCAAATCATAAAGGTTCTGCTCTTTGTTTGTTAACAAACTGGAATATGGTTTTGAAATCATAACCAGCTGAATGTATGACGTAAAGCTAGAATGTGACATGAAAGCGTTCACAAAATGGCGTCACTTTAATGTCTGGTGGTCTAGACTGCATATATACTCCGCAGATTAGCATTGAGTTAATCGAAGACCATATTGCAAAATGTAAATATGTATAAAAAAAAACATAAAAAATATCACTGGGCACATGTTCTAATTAAACAACTATTACTTTTTCTGTGTTTTTGTATTAGTAAAAAGTTGCATATTGAATAAATAATCAAATCCATGCAGCTGTTGAAATCGAAATACTATATGGTGTATGTATTCACAATATTTCCTACAAACAGAATATTTGAAGGAGAGCAATACATATTTAACAACACAGATTGTTCTGACCGAACGAAGCATATCGTACAAAAACTCATTCCCGGGAAAGAGAATAACTCTATCACAAGCATTATATTAGCGAAAAACAAAACATTTTAATTGTCATAAGCGTCCCCTTACCGATGGTGTAACGTTTTATAACTTACAAAACGATAAAAATGACACTAGCTACCACTAGCTGAAGGTTTAAGGACTTACGCAGTTGTGATAACGCATAACGCACCAAATATGTGTGCATACATCGTGCATATATCATGCACACACCATTCCCACATGATGCACACAAGTGGGCTTTTTAATGATCGTTCGTTCATCTGTGCGATTATCATAGCACACACACACGATTTTTGACGTGTTGATAAATGTTACGGAATGAAAAAAATACGGAACCGTAGTTTTAGGCCTTATATCGAAACACTATATAAATTCTCATCATATTCATTTGGGATTATATTGATTTATAATATACAGTTAACTGTATTACAGTGACCATGAAACTGTCGTGTTTAAGAACGCGTTTAGCTCCTAGGTAACAGAATAGGTAAATAAGATGCCGGAGTTAATTACCTGCCTTAACTTGTGTCTGGCGATTCGGGACAACAGCTCTAATAAGAGTTACCTAGTAATCGTTATGAAAACAAAACTTAACGCTTATAATTAGTTATTTGTATCCTTCACTTTACCTGCGTTTCCCACCTAGGCGAGTGTTGTTAGTGCCCAGGGCCAGAGACGTATAAATATATGATATATATAAGTTGATAAAACTGGTAATGTTTACCTGAATGAGAACGTGTCATTATGTTTAGAAAATGTCCATGTGTCTGTTTGGTTTGTTTAAATACCCTTTATAATTCTAAGAAAGGTATCAATAGAAATATCAGTTAATATATGTAGTTAAAATATAGAAATATGATAAAAACAACTAGCATGAAACCGTTTATTTTGTTAAGCCATTTCTCAATTTACACCAACAATGATTGTCATCGCACAATGTTAGTTTACCGTGCGGTAGAGATAATCGCCGGGATCGCATCTTTCTCACATCGTGCACACTTCGTGCAAACACCGTTCACACATCGTGCGTACACCGCACAACATGTAACGTTGTGCGATCCAATAAATGTAACTTACCGGCGTTACAAATGTCACTATCGTCCTAAAACTGAGGGTGTAATATCTTACAACTTACCAGCATTACAAATTACACCAGCATCTTCACTGTGATCGCAGTCATTAACGCCGAAGCCATCAAATCGACAAAGTCCGATATTGGTTTCACGTCCATTGCAGGCAAGTTCGTCCATCTGTATGGTACCGGTACCTGCTCCAAAAAATGCATCTCCCATGGCGAGGGCTGATCCACTGAAAACGTCGTGAAACACTTTAAAATAATAATAATGCTACCATCAGAACTTTCCGTAAACTTCTCTCTGCTGCGTCAAGGATAGCTCATAGGCGGCGGTCACGTTCACATGACCTTTTGCGTTAGCCAATCAAATTACTACTTTCAGCAGCAGAGCAGTTTACGGAACGGCGTGGAGATCAAGATATGATTTTAAGCGATTGAAATCAGAAGCGACGTCTTACTACTACTTATGTGTTTGATTAGTTTTAAGTTTTAATTTTCTGATCGTTAATCTACCCTTTCTTGATAGTTGCACTCTGTTTTACCTATGTTGTCTACGAAACCGCAATTCGAATTATAAACCCGATAAAAATGGGGAATATAATATTAATAAATAAAATCCGAAATGGCTGTAATGGACCTTTCTGGGTGTAAAATTGAATAAGAGACCAATAGGCCTGGAGAGTCACGCAGTATCCTAACACCAACATTATCATGACATAAAAAGAATAGCTTCTAATATGTAAACATAGCAAATGTTAATTGATCAGCAACATAAGCAGTACATATTATTCGACAGTCGCAAATTGGCAAAAGAAAACAACCACAAAACTGCCTTATACACGATTAAGTGCTTACATACAGCATAACGGTGAACGAGTATTTGGTTTAAACAGTTCTGAAAGAAATTGCTGAAATGTTACCCAACTTGAGTCGCGCCCCTCAGTCTTGATGCTGGGTCATTGTCAAAATTTTTCAACTGCTTTTCAATAATTGAAAAATTAACAACATATATATCCAAAGTGTCATTTTCCTATACAAACTTCACCCTTTCCAAGGGGAAAACAAAATACAGTAATGGTCATTTTTTTTATATAAATAAGTGTTAAATGCTACGGGAACTGTTACAGATGTCCCAAAACTACCCCGCAGTCGTGAATAAAGACACAGCGAAATTGCGGTATTTTTTTATCGTAACATCTAAGCAGCATCTTTATGGAAATCGATGTTGTTGGTACATGCAGGTTCATTATACAACTGTAAACCAACTACGAAATTGGGTAATGTTGATATCTTAATACAATAGTTGTCTCTCAATGGGGTTGGTCGTTTATATTGGTAGCGTTACAATGAACATGCATACCAAATTTGATCGAAATCGAGCATTATCAGTATTTTAAGAAATCACAATTGAAGTGGTGTCTCACTTGAGGAAGTGAACTTCCCAAGGTGAAAGTGAAGTACGGGGCAGGAAGTGCACAAGGTTTATAAAGCAAGTAAGACACTTCAATCTATGAACATAATTCGATTTTAGCATATCTGGATTGAAGAAGTCTTAAACAATCTGCCAACTTTTGCCACACCCTTTATTTCCCTTTGTGGTAAGGATAATAAGAATCAAAGATTTAGTGCATCGTCGGAACAGGAAGATTCCGGCAAATTTTTACATAATTTTATTATTATGTCGATTTATGAGAAGAATTCGGAAATGCAAATTGTTTACTGACAGACGACGAACAACGCAAAAGGCTATTAGAAAAGGTCATCCGCGGCCTCTCATAAGTGACCTTATAATGTTTGAAAAGGATAAGAAAAAACTTTCTATTTATAAACACGTCTATATATAAAATCCAAATACTGTAAAAGCCAATATTTTCGCGCGTTAAATTTTTTGCTTACCCAGCCTCAAAACTTTTTTTTGCGCTGTCAGACAAGCTGTTTTGCACAGTGTACTTATAATACTATTATACACTGTAGAGTATAAGTGGTGTTAAATATGTTCGCGTGTGAATATCTCCGCGGAGGTTTAATGCAAGGGAAACAAGATAATTCAACGAATTACAGTCCCCCACCGGGTTGTTATCTCGAGATCCAATAGCAATGAGTGTGAATCTCGAGATGCAATAAGGTCATGTATTTTCTTCAATGTATTGAAAGGTGAAGATGTAGTTTACAGAGACCCGCTTCTATACAGGAACCATCCCATTCTCACTAAATACATGTACACTGTAGGTATACTCTATAAATGATCTCTATATAAAGGACACAAGTCTATGAAGGACAAACTTTTACTTTTATGTAGGTCAGAGGTCAAAATATAGCAAAATAAAGGTCACAGTGACCCAGTTTTGGTACGCGACACACCGCCTTCCCACAGGGAACTATACTACCAAGTATAAAGTTCTAATCCTTAATAGTGTAGGAGATAGAACCTGGACAAATTTTTCTTTCTTTAATGTAGGTCAGAGGTCAAAATATAGGTCACAGTGACCCGGTTTTGGTACGCGACACACCGCCTTCCCACGGGGAACCATACTACCAAGTATTAAGTTCTAGTGCTTTATAGTGTAGGAGATAGAGCCCGGACAAGCTTTTTCTTTCATGTAGGTCAGAGGTCAAAATATAGGTCACAGTGACCCGGTTTCTGTACGCGACACACCGCCTTCCCACAAGGAACCATACTACCAAGTATTAAGTTCTAGTCCTTTATAGTGTAGGAGATAGAGCCCGGACAAACTTTTACTTTAATGTAGGTCAGAGGTCAAAATATAGCAAAATAAAGGTCACAGTGACCCGGTTTTGGTACGCGACACACCGCCTTCCCACAAGGAACCATACTACCAAGTATTAAGTTCTAGTCCTTTATAGTGTAGGAGATAGAGCCCGGACAAACTTTTACTTTAATGTAGGTCAGAGGTCAAAATATAGCAAAATAAAGGTCACAGTGACCCGGTTTTGGTACGCGACACACCGCCTTCCCACAAGGAACCATACTACCAAGTATTAAGTTCTAGTCCTTTATAGTGTAGGAGATAGAGCCCGGACAAACTTTTACTTTAATGTAGGTCAGAGGTCAAAAAATAGCAAAATATAGGTCACATTGACCCGGTTTTTGTACGCGACACACTGCCTTCCCACAGAGAACAATACTACTAAGTATTAAGTTCTAGTCCTTTATAGTGTAGGAGATAGAGCCCGGACAAGCTTTTTCTTTAATGTAGGTCAGAGGTCAAAATATAGGTCACAGTGACCCGGTTTTTGTATGCGACACACCGCCTTCCCATAGGGAACCCACACACTTAGTATGAAGTTCCAGTGTCTTATAGTATGGGAGATAGAGCCCGGACAAGCTTTTTCTTTAATGTAGGTCAGAGGTCAAAATATAGGTCACAGTGACCCGGTTTCTGTACGCGACACACCGCCTTCCCACAAGGAACCATACTACCAAGTATTAAGTTCTAGTCCTTTATAGTGTAGGAGATAGAGCCCGGACAAACTTTTACTTTAATGTAGGTCAGAGGTCAAAATATAGCAAAATAAAGGTCACAGTGACCCGGTTTTGGTACGCGACACACCGCCTTCCCACAAGGAACCATACTACCAAGTATTAAGTTCTAGTCCTTTATAGTGTAGGAGATAGAGCCCGGACAAACTTTTACTTTAATGTAGGTCAGAGGTCAAAATATAGCAAAATAAAGGTCACAGTGACCCGGTTTTGGTACGCGACACACCGCCTTCCCACAAGGAACCATACTACCAAGTATTAAGTTCTAGTCCTTTATAGTGTAGGAGATAGAGCCCGGACAAACTTTTACTTTAATGTAGGTCAGAGGTCAAAAAATAGCAAAATATAGGTCACATTGACCCGGTTTTTGTACGCGACACACTGCCTTCCCACAGAGAACAATACTACTAAGTATTAAGTTCTAGTCCTTTATAGTGTAGGAGATAGAGCCCGGACAAGCTTTTTCTTTAATGTAGGTCAGAGGTCAAAATATAGGTCACAGTGACCCGGTTTTTGTATGCGACACACCGCCTTCCCATAGGGAACCCACACACTTAGTATGAAGTTCCAGTGTCTTATAGTATGGGAGATAGAGCCCGGACAAATAGTGTGCGGAAGGACGGACGGACGGACGGACGGACGGACGGACGGACGGACACAACTCAAACCTATAGTCCCCCCCGGATTCCGGTGGGGGACTAATAAGCGAACATTTACACACCGCGAACAATTCCACTTTTACAGTATGTATAAAGATAAAAGTACTTACTTTCCAAATCCAAGCATGTTACAGATGACTTTAGCCTCACGGTTATCAAATTCGTCATCACATACGGTTCCCCAGCGGTTGTTATGTAAAACCTCCACGCGCCCCTCTTGGGCATTAGAGCCACCCACCAGCCTCACCTGTACGGAGGCAGTTGTTTCTGCAACGTACAATATCTATATATTAAGACCCCTCGCGCGCTAACATCCAGACCAAAAAGAGTCTGTATATAAGTTGTAAAACTTGTTTCATAAATAAAATTGTTGTAAAATAAATAAAGTTTATATTTATGTATATTAACATCCGGTTTGGTATTCATAATTTACATTTGAATAACACAGAAAAGAATTCGACAAATTGTCGGCGACATTTAAAGTTTTCCTTAAAATACAAAATACTCATTGCTGTTTCCGTACTCTGTACAATAACCTACCCTGTTTGTTTCCCCGCGATAGTCAATAATGTGCACATGTCCGCATCAATATCTATAATACCTATATAAAAACCCTCACATACCTCACAGCTACATTCACTCGGTAAGACATAATTTACTTACAATATGATCAACCCGGATATCTTACTATTAAGTTGTACGATAAACGAGACGATTTTGATTTTCCGATTGTGAACTTTCCCTATCTTGATAGTAACATCCCTGTTTCGTCAACAAAACATATACATATGATGTTTACATATCGTTGTTAATTTCCTGTTCTGTGGCTTTTGCTCTAGATATTTGCGATATATATTGGCTGATTACATACATACGGCATGGGGCAATCTGATTAAAATCCACACCCTTATTCCGACTCCGTAATTGTCTTATTGATGACATGACATAGCTATCACCTGCACCAAGTCACTTCGTCACAACATGTTAATTTAGCCTATTGTGTCCAAATGACTTACTAGTAACGCACAAATAGGACAATGCAAGTTTATTTTTTCACACCAGCATTCACTTCAAAGATCAAGTAACACACATACGCTGCACCTCTTAAATTTGGTAATAGATACAGTATGCCGAAAAAATGAATTAAACTGCATCATACAGCTGTTTCGTCCTCCTAGGACTCTTTCAGTGATGCTAGGGACCAAAAGGTAGGAATCCAAAACTTCTAAAATAATGTAGAAGCAGAAGGGTCAGGTGTGTAAAACCCCTTTCATTTATTAATTTAGAAGTAAAATGAAACTAGTTCTGTATAATTTCAAATCGTGTACTACGAAATTGTGTATATTAAGTACCGTGCCACTACTCAAATGAGATGAACTGTGGCTATGGAGGCTCCAGCAAACATCGGGGAATAAAAAATCCACCAGCAGAGTCTGCCACCCCCTATCATAAAGATCATGTATCACACACATATGCTGCACCTCTTAAATTTGGTAATAGATACAGTATGCCGAAAAAATGAATTAAACTCTTTAAACGGTCATTTGATTGACGGCTAATGTAAAATGTTGTTAGATCCTTGAACAACGGATTAAGAATAAGGATCTGCATTTTAATCAGATTGTGCACATGGGTTCGAGGATTGCAGACCGAGGAAGACTTGGCAAATTTTATGTCGCTATTTTGTCTCATTGAGACATATTCTGTACCCTTAATGATATGAAAGTGGACATTTTTGAGTATATTCGTTAGTGTGCATGCTTGTCATGATTGAAAATGATTGTGACCTAGACTTAAATGGCGAATGTTGTCGATGAAGAACAAGACATTTACCTTTCCGGAACACCTTGTCATATTGTCTTATACTTTTTCAATGGTCTCCCTGTAAACCTTTATTTTTGTTCCATATTTTGACCGGTGTTAATCTGTTTTGAGTCCGGAATATGGTTTTGCTAAAGCGATGGTATTCTCTGATAATTTTACAAGACCTTAAATATTCATTTTCTCTGTGTGACATATAGTAGATGAACATTCTCGTTAATCTCAAATACGTATTCTCGGCATGTAACGCATATCAGTTACCTGTTATCGGCGTAAGACAGATTTTGAATGCATTTTATTCATTTTTGTAGTATGAATCCTTTTGTTCGTAAGATGACGTAACACACACACACACACGCTTCACCTTTTAAATTAAGTAATACAGTGTGCTAAAAAATGAATTACACTACATCATACAGCTGTTTCGTCATTCTAGGACTCGTCAGTGATGCTAGGAGCCAAAATGTAGAAGCAGAAGGGTTAGGTGCGTAAAAGTATAGTAATGTATAATTTCAAGTCGTGTACAACGAAAGTGTGTATATTATGAACCATGCCACTAAACAAATAAGATAACTGTGGCTATGAAGTGACATAATCTTGATAACAATAACCTGCGTGACAGATAACTCCAGCATCCTCTGAGTGGTCACAGTCATGGACACCGAATCCCCCGTATGTACACTGGGCGATGTTCTTCTCAGTACCAAGACAATCAACATCGTCCATCAAGATATTTCCACTGCCACTCCCAAAGAAGGCGTTTCCCACACCTTTTGCTGTTCCGCTGCAAATAATGCAAACACAACAGAAGTAGAATTACAGTCAACTCTAATGTAAAGGACAGTTCTATATAAAGGACACCTATAGGGTAGACTCATCAGACCCACTCTGGGCATTTACTATATATTTGACCTCTGTATAAAGGACACCTGTCTATAAAGGACAGACTCATCAGACCCACTCTGGGCTTTTACTATATATTTGACCTCTGTATAAAGGACACCTGTCTATAAAGGACAGACTCATCAGACCCACTCAGTGCAATTTACTATATATTTGACCTCTGTATAAAGGACACCTGTCTATAAAAGACACTTGTATTTAAAGGACAGACTCATCAGACCCACTCAGTGCAATTTACTATATATCTGTCCTCTGTATAAAGGATACCTGTCTTTAAAGGACTCCTGTCTATAAAGGACAGACTCATAAGACCCACTCAGTGCAATTTACTATATATTTGACCTCTGTATAAAGAACACCTGTCTATAAAGGACACTTGTCGCTATAGGACAGACTCATCAGACCCACTCTGGGCATTTACTATATATTTGACCTCTGTATAAAGTACACCTGTCTATAAAGGACACTTTTGCTCTGTCCCCTATATGTCATTTATAGACAGGTTTGACTGTACTTCAAAGTTATGCCATCAAAATGCAACTTACACTATGAACATTACCAACAAAAATGTTTTTCGTACTAGTATGAAAGCAAAGGTGCACCAGACATAACACGTAAGATACTTATGACGTCATTGATCAACCTTGTTGCCTCGCTTCGAAAAACACAGATAACGCTCACATGACTTATGTCAATCATAAGCACCAAGTCTATACAAATCAGGGCTGCTTCACCAATGTCGTTCACATGACGACGCAGATACAAACAGGTAGTAAATTAACTATTGGAGAAGTCACATGACTAATGTCAATCATAAGCACCAAGTCTATTCAAATCAGGGCTGTTCCGCCAATGTCGTTTACATGACGACGCAGATACAAACACAGGTAGTAAATTAACTATTGGAAAATATATAGATCAAACTAAACAATTGTTCTGTTGGAAAATTTAAATATATGGATTGAAAGTATTTAAGCTTTCATTCAAGAATTGAATCTTTCTTTGGTCGATTTCATGGTGTGATAAATTGAGTTGGTCTTGAAACAAACTTGTTGAATTTGTTTCGAGACCAACTCAATTCATCACCCCATAAAATCGACCAAAGCAAAATTCAAATCTTATATTTCAATTGATGTATATGTTAAATTCATTATGTGTTCCACGTTCTGGAGCTTTTGCAAGTCTACATAGTGACGTAATGTAAAACACAAAGTGCGTTATTGTATGACAATCAAACACCATTATGAGTTTCTACATCTACTGGAATGTGAAACTGATGTAATTGAATGTCGAACTAGAAAAACATCTGAAAAAGCCTCCGTGGAAGTTGACTACTTTTCGAATTCCTTTCACACAAGACGTGACCAGACAGATCTACGTTGCCGACGACAACAAGAGGCGGAATGGACAGGCCTAGGCCTTAGCCGAAGGAATTACTACGACAGTACGATAAGCCTACTCGTCAGTACCGCAAGTAACCATGAACTGTTAACATTATCCTGATTGCTCGATTTCGGTTGTTTAAATTTGATTTCTTTCACAGCTTCAATAAAAATACAAAATATCAAGGGATGTCTTATTTTTTCAAATTGGTTATCTCCCTTTGTAAAATCATCATAATATTTGGTAGTTTTCTATGATACTAGATTTATATTTGGACTATTGATATAAACTTATTGAGAAATGTTTATTTATATACAGGGACTACAAATTTAGACAGGCAGGTCACATCTCTCGATATTTAGGTTACACTTATAAAACGCAAATATTTCATACATATATATATATACATTAGTGTTACAGATGTAGAAATAGGTTGTGATTGCTACTTGTTATTGTACTTGTACATAAATATATTTACGATGGAGATATATAGGGGCCGAGGTGGCCGAGTGGTTAGGGTGTTCCGACATTCTACCACTAGCCCTCCGCCTTTGGTAATCCAGATTTCCGCCACCATCAAAACCATGCACGTCCTTAAATGACCACTACTGGTAAATGGACGTTCAACAAAATAAACCAAACCAAATGCTGGAACAATGATTTGCAGATACACTTACTTTGTAAAACCAAGCATATTACATATAACGGTGGCGTCAGTTTCGTCCCAGAGGTCATCACAAACGGTGCCCCATTGACCGTTAACTTGTACCTCTACACGTCCCTGGTCAGGAGAACTTCCGTTCACAAGTCTCACATTGACTGTTGGCACTTTGTCTATTAGGATAAAAAAACCCACCAAGATATTATAATAACAACACTGCCATATGATATCAAAACTACAAAACGACAGCAACACGACAAAACGAAATATAAGAGGCCCAGAAGGCCTGTATTGCTCATCTGGATATTTGTCCTATCATTTAAATGTTCTCAATAAAAGCTTTGAATAGCAAATATATCGAATTTGTTAGTCTCCTTGACATAAGAATGTTCAAGACTAAAGAAAACTCTCTTCTCTGAAGAAGTTGTAAAAGATATTAACATATCTGACACATGTGACCATTGAAGTTAATTCATTTGAGAACACTCTAGAACTCTCTGTTGGGGGCACTTATTAGAATAGTATCATAACTATGTGCCTCCTGGTTAATCAACAGATGTTTGTTTACCACTGTGACTTTAAATGCAAGTCAAAACAATGTCTGTGAGGAAACTTAAGAGCACTCTGTACCAGCTACCTATTGGCCACGTTTAAGTACGTTTGGCATTCTGAATATTCAGTAGAATGATTTAACAGGTTTAACATATTTGATCCTGTGACCTTGAAAGTAAGTCGATGCCAATTGTTAAAGACAGCTCATAATACACGTATATCATGACTGGCCAAATATCAGTAGTCGGGGCCATCTGCTTATTCAGAATATGGTTTTTAAAGGTTTTACACATCTAACCCAAGTGACCTTGAAAGTTGGTCATTGTCATTCATTTGAAGACACGTTATAGATATCTGACACTACAGGTACCTGGTAGCCAACTATCACCATGTGCCTTCTAACTATTGAAAGAAGTTTGTTTAAAATTTTAAATTGTTTTACTTCATTTCAGTAAATGTCATTGGAAAATCAAAAAGATTGGAAAACAGGCTTTGCCTTTATTTATCCTCTCCCAGCCAAAATTTATAAACGCACAAAATGTAATAAATATATTCATTGACTCATATACATTTAGTATAGAATAAAGAAAATAATGATGCAAGGGGTGTAGCTCCCGCAGACTCTTTGAAAAAAAAAATGAATAATCCTTATTTAAAAACAACGCATGTACACGCGATAAAAACAAGTGCACATATTCACAACATATGCATACAATAAATATGATATAAACATAAACATATGATAATTAGGTTCTTATGACACGAACCTGTACACACGATTCCGACGTCCTCGCTGTGATCACAGTCATTGTTTCCTACCTCTGTCATGTTACAAGCGAGAAGAGTTGTCTCCGAACCTATACAGATCACGTCATCATACCAGATCTGACCTGTTCCTTGACCGAACCTTGCAACGTAGGAGTTCATTCTGCAAACGACATATTACATAGTTACAATATTTTTCAACATGGTTTGCCATCAGTTTTAGCGAAGGTTACACTTGCTGTTGTGTAGATTTTGTTGAAATGCATTGTGTCAAAAAGGACTTTTTGTTTAGTGCACGGATCATTCTTTTAAGGGCGTTAAAGAAAGTGTCATTGTCCATCGGAGGTTTGTTACATCTCAGGTCACTGACATTCGTCCATTAAAAGGAACTTGATTAGGTTCATTCTTCATTAAAAAGAACTTGATTAAGTTCGTATGTCGATAAGCAGGTCCTAACTGAGCTGAAACCAACAGGCTATTAATTAATTTACAATCCCAAATACAATGCAGGGGTGGTGTGTAGGCTATTAATTCGTCCATAAAGCTGAACTCGGCAGGAGAGGGATAAGGGTGTCAGTTGATAAAACCAATAAAATAAACAATGTATAGCATACATGTTACACAAAACAACAACACCGTTGTACTGTCAAGTGTCTATAGCACACTATAGGGACATTCGTTTGACTGGATATTGCTCTTTCAAAGCGTACACATTGATTTTGTTTTGACCTTGAAATGCTAATGGCAGTTGTGAATAACATTACTCAAAAAACATATAGGGAGGTATTTCAATAAAAAAAACTCTTGTTGGATGACGATAGGACTGTTTTAAGGGAAACTAGTTTAACTGTTTAGTTTAAGGTAAAAAATGCATATTTCATAAAAAAGCCTCAAACTCAATCTGTTTAACATTTGTATTGAAAACACTTTGTTCAGAAGACTTTATAGAATCCAATAGGAACTTTTTTTTAATAATTCAAACACCCTAATGTATGCATATTTGAGTAAAATGATTTATGGTAGCCATTTGCAATTCAAGGTAAACAAAACCAATGTGTATGCTTTGATAGAACCAAATCCAATCAAACGAATGTCCCTATCGACACTCGAGAGTACAATGGCATTGTTGTTTTGTGCAACCTTTTTGATCTATATGAGATAATTGTTCCGAACTGGAACATGTATTTTTCGCATGTTTTGCCAAAATTACAAACACCTTGGCAAATTACATCTCAAAAGCATGGTCCATGGTAAGCCATGATATTAACCGACAATTGATCAAATACGTTTGTACATTTGCCCGAAATAGTGATTTATAAGCTTGTAAAATATCTATAGATATGCTATATAGATACCCTTAAGTATTCTACTCTCACATCCACAGATTTGCTAATGGTCAATTATGTACTCATAACGGCACGTTACAATGCTTTGCGACGTCATCTTTTTGTGACGTCATGATTCACGGTAATTGTTCTCTCAATCAATGTCGACAAAGTATGCTTTTACTCATGATTGAAGGTCCCCACGTTTAGCTAATTGTCAACCAATAAAAAAATACTCGGCAAACCTCGTGGCTTTATAGTATTTAGAAACTCTGTATGGATAAATTTGATAATAAACCTTAATTCATTGGGTACTTCTAAAGCATAAACAAACACTGAGACTTAATGTCTAACTACAGTATGTAACAAAGTTGAAAGAAAAAATACTAACGATGGAAGTCCGAGCTCCTTGCATGCAATTTTTGCTGCTTTAGAGGTGAACTCATCGTCACAGACGGTACCCCACTGTCCATTAAGCTCGACTTCCAGTCGCCCTGACATACCGTCAGCAGCCCCGTTTACCAGCCTCATCTGAACAGCTTCTACAAGTAACAAATATGTATAACTTTAAAACCGGTAAACAAATATGTGCAAAGTCAACAAATAACAAATTTATCATGAAAATGATGCATAATGATTTTAAACAAGTATCCAATACAAGTAACAAATATGTATAACTTCAAAACACAGTAAACAAATATGTGTAAACTCTACAATGACAAATGTATATGTATAACCTAAAAAATAGCAAACTAATATCTGTAAAGTCTACAAATAACAAATATATCATGAAAATGCTATACCACAGGTATCCAATAGAATGATGATAAATAATTATCCTATCATTAACAGATGTTTCTCCTCTCTCTTTTGCCTGTTTAAGATTTCTCTGTCACCTCCTAAGGCATGACAGGTACCACGAGCTGACAACAATTATATGACGTCACGACAACAATACTATCACGCCAAGTCAACAATTCAAGCATGCCAAGTCAACAATTCATTCACGTCACATCAGTTTTGTGTTGTATTTACACTTTCGTAAAAAAAAATCAAAATGATGGTAGAAAATAATCATCTTCTACCTCAATATTGTGACAGAGAAATCTTCAACCCTCGGGGTGATATTCTTTATTCTGCCTCGGATGCATGATGCTAGAGCGGTATTTACATTCGGAACTTACTTGAATCGCATATGACCCCGACATCTTCCGAATGAAAGCAGTCGTGGAAGCTGTCTGAATGGCAGTTTTCAAGTGACGTCTCCGTACCAGTACACTGCAATTCATCATAGAATATTTTACCGGTCCCGTTTCCGAACACGCCCTCAACTGTGGCGATGGCTACATCTCTGTAACAAACAAACACACGCCATGTTTATTAAGGATGTATACTTCTGAGGTTTCAGTCACGTTCAAGTCTCGTTTCTGTCTTATTTAAAGATTTTTTGTTATATTGAAGAAATTATTGTCAATTTCAATAGCAAATATGCATTTGAAAATTGTGTCAAAAATATAAGTGTCTGTTGCTTTTAGAACTTTTTTTACATGAATTTTAAAAAATTACCAATTTGGCGGCCATTTTGAATATGCATATTTCTGTCTATTTTATGCACTTCGCGAAAGGCAAATATTTCACCTTTTTGATGCTGTATCGCTCTCTTAAAAACATCAGTGTTTAACCATTTTTAATTATAGCAAGCCCATTTTTGCTGTACAACTTTATTATGTTCAATTTTATAGAAAAATTATGCTATAAAGTGGATAATTATACAATTTTAGTATTTTTTTCATATATTTAGTGTAACTGGAGCAGTTTTTATTTTTGAACTCAAAACTGTGAAAAATAACACAAATATTACAGGGACAAAAAATTAAGCGCACTAACCCCCCATTTTTATGACGGTTTTTTGAAAGAGAAACTCATTTTCTTTTCATACACTAAATATTAAAAAAAGTTTGATATTAGAACTTTTTTTATTAAGCGGTTACTCTGCAAAAAATGGTGAAAAAATTATCATTTTCTCCTTAAAAAATAAGGGGTAGGGGTAACTCAAATTGCTTTCCTGAGTAAAAATATTAAGTTAGAGATATTTTACTTCCATAACTTAAAAGAAAACACAAATTTTGTCATTTCTGCAAACTTTCATACATTTCGGATCACAAATTTGGAAGATATTGTATGAAGATATCCCGCAGTTGGTCAAAACTACAAAATTCACTTATGATGTCATATTGGTATCTTTGACCGATCATAGCACAAAAACGAGCACACTAACATATCATTATCTTTGCATTTTCTGTCATGCCTTGAACTCCCTTATTCAAAAATGTATATGAGAAAAAAAGTTTGATACAGGAAAATTTTGACTTCTCAGAGGTGTACATCCTTAAGTAGTGGATCACGCCAGCACTACAAGGATATTCCAAACTTCTAAAAGACAATGAACAATGTTATTTTGAGTAGTTGTACGGTTCATGATATACACACTTTCTTGGTACACGATTTATAATTATACAGTACCAATTTAATTTTTCTTCTAAATTCATAAATTAGGGAGGTTTTACGCAACTGACCCTTCTGCTTTTACACAAAATTTCGATTCCTCCCTTTAGGCCCCTAGCATCACTGACGAGTCCTAGAAGGACGTAACAGCTGTATGATACAGTTTAACTCATTTTTCGCGGTATACTGCATCTATTACCACGTCTAAAAGACAGGGGGATCAAAACAACGCCGAATTGTCAAAAAAACAATAATCCAAATTAAACCCGATTAAACTAGAACCAAAAATTACGAACAAAGTCTCTCTCAAATCCCTTTGCAGTAAAGTGATTGACAATGATACTCAGTTCTCGATGTTTACTTGGATGTGACAAAGATTTACATCGGGTGTCGTCGATAAAGCAAAAGACGATTACTCTTATGGAACACATAGTCTTATTATCCTGTGCTTTGACGAGAGTCTCCGTGTAAATCTTTCTTTTGTTCCTATTTTGCCTCCAGTTTAATCGATTTTGAGTTCGGATTATGGTTTTGTTGACGCTTTGTTTTTATTTCTTTAGCAGGTGACACCTCGATTTTTATTTCAAGCTTTATAATATGGAGTCAACCGCGCTATGTAAGCATGACATGTTCGAAGAGCAGGGATACTACTATGAAGAAAGGGAAAGTTACCGATTGGAAAATAAAATAAAATAAATTGTAACGATACACACATATTTGTATGAGAAAAATAAGCGCACAATTTAAATTCCTGTAAAAGATGCAGTATGACAAAACACAAAGAATAATACTTCATCATACTGCTATTTCGCCCTTCTATGGGTCGTCAATGATGTTGGGGCTAAAGGGTTGGATCGAAACATTCTTAACGAATGTAGAAGCAGAAAGGGCAGGTGCGTTGAACTCTTTAATTATGAATTTATATAAAAAAGCATCGGTCCTTTACCTTAACTAGCCGCAGTGTCAACAGAAGTAAAACCCACATCTATACAGAAAAACCTCTTTTTTTAATTGACCACACATTCTCAGATTTATATCGTTTTATTTTTGTACTCCGAACACCGTTGTGTCTCTTTCCTTCTTTACATTATACCGCAAACAGTAACCACAGGGTATGTAAATGTATTCTAAAAGAATATCTCTTTTAAGCATAAAGCATCCATGATGTTGGTTTCGCTTGATTAAAAGTATTAAACATGGCAGGTGAATTAGGTTTCTTCAATGTGAGCATTTATAGGACTGTAGGTCCCAAGATGATGATGATGATGATGTTGATCGATGATGATGATGATGATGATGATGATGATGTCTTTGTATTGTGACAAAATGACACCATGAAACAAACAAAAAACCAAATTATGTGAGTCAGGTGAAGTGTTGCCACTCACCCTTTGGGATAAGCGAGTCGGCAAACAACCTTGGCGTCGTCATGGTCAAACTGGTCATCACAGATGGTTCCCCAGATTCCATCCTTCATAACCTGGACCAGTCCCTCCCCGGCGGTCGGCCCCACTAAGGTCACATTGGTGACTGGAGAAAAATGTATGATAAATAGTCAAATAGAGGCGACAGGACAGATATACCGGTTACTGCAGGTACTGCAGTGTACAAAATATGTGACAGTTAAAAAACAAAGTCACATTTCTGTACTTAACGTTAGGGCAATGCATTCCCTAATTTAATTCATATATTTTCCAGTTAATTTCTGAAGTGAATCCAATGACATCGCTAGTAGTCTACATATTATTATCATAAGTATTAACGTTAAAGGAAATCCATCTCCCCAGTTAATTTCTACAGTGAACCCATTAACATCGCTAGTAGTCTACATATTATTATCATAAGTATTACATAAAGGGAAATCCATCTCCCCAGTTAATTTATACAGTGAACCAATTAACATCGCTAGTAGTCTATTTACTATTATCATAAGTATTAAAGATAAGGGTAATCCATCACCTCCTTATTATTTCTACAGTGAACCCATTAACATCACTAGTAGTCTACATATTATTATCATAAGTATTACCGTAAAGGGAAATCCATCTCCCCAGTTAATTTATACAGTGAACCAATTAACATCGCTAGTAGTCTACATATTATTATCATAAGTATTAAAGTTAAGGGTAATCCATCTCCTCGGTTTATTTCTATAGTAAACCATTAACATCGCTAGTAGTCTACATAGTATTAACCAGTTAACATCGCTTGTAGTATACATAGTATTGCCTTTAGTATTCACTCCTAGCTTATTACCACAATAAATCTCAATAACTATTATGTATTAATGGCCTATACAGTATAACCATGACCGTTAACGTTAGGATAATTCCCCTCTCCTGCATAATTACCGCATTTTTTTATTTAACTCTCAATAACCTCGTTAATGGCTCTACATTGTATTTTCATAAGTGTTAGGGTATTCCCATAACCAGCAAATGATGAAACGCCAACATCATTTCTATCCTGCTTCTAATGACGCTCTTATGTATAGCGACACTAACATATATGTAGAGGAAACTACCCGCGCTATTTATAGTAGCAATACACTCATCTTTGCAGAGGAAAAAAACTGTTCTATTAATTGACCACACATTCTATAATAGCTTTCAATTGATTTATGTACTCTGAACAACATCGAGTCTCTCTTTATACCTTTCAAATACCACAACTTACAGTTACCTTGTTTTTAAAGCTTTTTTTCAAACATTTTCTAGACACAGATTCATTTTATATTACAAACATGTCCTCACTCAGGAGGGCTCTCATTCCTCTACATCCTCTAACATTACAAACATACTTACATTCTTTAACATTACATACAATCTTATATTCATACCAAAGCTTTTAAAGATGGCGAAGCACACATATTTGCTTCACCTTTTAATATAGGAATAGATACAGTATGCTGAAAAATGAATTAAGCTACATCATAGAGTTAACACAATTTCAAAAAGAAGAAAATCCCTCTCCTCAGTTACTTTCTTTAATAAATGCCATTAACATCGCTAGAAGTCTACATATTATTATCATCAGTATTCATCCCTCTCCCCAGTTATTTGCTACAGTGAACCCATTAACATCGCTAGTAGTCTATTTACTATTATCATAAGTATTTAAGTTAAGGGTAATCCCTTTCCCCAGCTAATTTTTACAATGAACCTATTAGTATTGCTAGTAGTCCTCATATTTATATCATAAGTATAAACCATAAGGGTAATCCCTTTCCCAAGCCAATTTCTACAGTGAACCCATTAACATCGCTAGTAGTCTACATATTATTATCGTCAGTATCAATCCCTCTTCCCAATTAATTTCTACAGTGAACCCATTAACATCGCTAGGAGTCTGCATATTATTATCGTCAGTATCAATCCCTCTTCCCAATTAATTTCTACTGTGAACCCATTAACATCGCTAGAAGTCTACATATTATTATCGTCAGTATCAATCCCTCTTCCCAATTAATTTCTACAGTGAACCCATTAACATCGCTAGAAGTCTACATATTATTATCGTCAGTATCAATCCCTCTTCCCAATTAATTTCTACAGTGAACCCATTAACATCGCTAGTAGTCTACATATTATTATCGTCAGTATCAATCCCTCTTCCCAATTAATTTCTACAGTGAACCCATTAACATCGCTAGTAGTCTACATATTATTATCGTCAGTATCAATCCCTCTTCCCAATTAATTTCTACAGTGAACCCATTAACATCCCTAGTAGTCTACATATTATTATCGTCAGTATCAATCCTTCTTCCAAATTAATTTCTACAATAAATCCCATTTAACATCGCTAGTAGTCTACATATTATTATCGTCAGTATCAATCCCTCTTCCCAATTAATTTCTACAGTGAACCCATTAACATCGCTAGTAGTCTACATATTATTATCGTCAGTATCAATCCCTCTTCCCAATTAATTTCTACAGTGAACCCATTAACATCGCTAGTAGTCTACATATTATTATCATAAGTATTCATCCCTCTCTCCAGATAATTTCTATAGTGAACCCATTAACATCGCTAGTAGTCTACATATTATTATCATAAGTATTCATCCCTCTCTCCAGATAATTTCTACAATAAATCCCATTTAACATCGATAGTAGTCTACATATTATTATCATAAGTATTCATCCCTCTCTCCAGATAATTTCTACAATAAATCCCATTTAACATCGCTAGTAGTCTACATATTATTATCGTCAGTATTCATCCCTCTCTCCAGATAATTTCTATAGTGAACCCATTAACATCGCTAGTAGTCTACATATTATTATCATAAGTATTCATCCCTCTCTCCAGATAATTTCTACAATAAATCCCATTTAACATCGCTAGTAGTCTACATATTATTATCATAAGTATTCATCCCTCTCTCCAGATAATTTCTATAGTGAACCCATTAACATCGCTAGTAGTCTACATATTATTATCATAAGTATTCACCCCTCTCTCCAGATAATTTCTACAATAAATCCCATTTAACATCGCTAGTAGTCTACATATTATTATCATAAGTATTCATCCCTCTCTCCAGATAATTTCTATAGTGAACCCATTAACATCGCTAGTAGTCTACATATTATTATCATAAGTATTCATCCCTCTCTCCAGATAATTTCTACAATAAATCCCATTTAACATCGCTAGTAGTCTACATATTATTATCATAAGTATTCATCCCTCTCTCCAGATAATTTCTATAGTGAACCCATTATCATCGCTAGTAGTCTACATATTATTATCATAAGTATTCATCCCTCTCTCCAGATAATTTCTACAATAAATCCCATTTAACATCGCTAGTAGTCTACATATTATTATCATAAGTATTCATCCCTCTCTCCAGATAATTTCTATAGTGAACCCATTAACATCGCTAGTAGTCTACATATTATTATCATAAGTATTCATCCCTCTCTCCAGATAATTTCTACAATAAATCCCATTTAACATCGCTAGTAGTCTACATATTATTATCATAAGTATTCATCCCTCTCTCCAGATAATTTCTACAATAAATCCCATTTAACATCGCTAGTAGTCTTCATATTATTATCATAAGTATTCATCCCTCTCTCCAGATAATTTCTATAGTGAACCCATTAACATCGCTAGTAGTCTACATATTATTATCATAAGTATTCATCCCTCTCTCCAGATAATTTCTACATTAAATCCCATTTAACATCGCTAGTAGTCTACATATTATTATCATAAGTATTCATCCCTCTCTCCAGATAATTTCTATAGTGAACCCATTAACATCGCTAGTAGTCTACATATTATTATCATAAGTATTCATCCCTCTCTCCAGATAATTTCTATAGTGAACCCATTAACATCGCTAGAAGTCTACATATTATTATCATAAGTATTCATCCCTCTCTCCAGATAATTTCTACAATAAATCCCATTTAACATCGCTAGTAGTCTACATATTATTATCATAAGTATTCATCCCTCTCTCCAGATAATTTCTATAGTGAACCCATTAACATCGCTAGTAGTCTACATATTATTATCATAAGTATTCATCCCTCTCTCCAGATAATTTCTACAATAAATCCCATTTAACATCGCTAGTAGTCTACATATTATTATCATAAGTATTCATCCCTCTCTCCAGATAATTTCTATAGTGAACCCATTAACATCGCTAGTAGTCTACATATTATTATCATAAGTATTCATCCCTCTCTCCAGATAATTTCTACAATAAATCCCATTTAACATCGCTAGTAGTCCACATATTATTATCATAAGTATTCATCCCTCTCTCCAGATAATTTCTATAGTGAACCCATTAACATCGCTAGTAGTCTACATATTATTATCATAAGTATTCATCCCTCTCTCCAGATAATTTCTACAATAAATCCCATTTAACATCGCTAGTAGTCTACATATTATTATCATAAGTATTCATCCCTCTCTCCAGATAATTTCTACAATAAATCCCATTTAACATCGCTAGTAGTCTACATATCATTATCATAAGTATTCATCCCTCTCTCCAGATAATTTCTATAGTGAACCCATTTAACATCGCTAGTAGTCTACATATTATTATCATAAGTATTCATCCCTCTCTCCAGATAATTTCTATAGTGAACCCATTTAACATCGATAGTAGTCTACATATTATTATCATAAGTATTCATCCCTCTCTCCAGATAATTTCTACAATAAATCCCATTTAACATCGCTAGTAGTCTACATATTATTATCATAAGTATTCATCCCTCTCTCCAGATAATTTCTACAATAAATCCCATTTAACATCGCTAGTAGTCTACATATTATTATCATAAGTATTCATCCCTCTCTCCAGATAATTTCTATAGTGAACCCATTAACATCGCTAGTAGTCTACATATTATTATCATAAGTATTCATCCCTCTCTCCAGATAATTTCTACAATAAATCCCATTTAACATCGCTAGTAGTCTACATATTATTATCATAAGTATTCATCCCTCTCTCCAGATAATTTCTATAGTGAACCCATTAACATCGCTAGTAGTCTACATATTATTATCATAAGTATTCATCCCTCTCTCCAGATAATTTCTACAATAAATCCCATTTAACATCGCTAGTAGTCTACATATTATTATCATAAGTATTCATCCCTCTCTCCAGAGAATTTCTACAATAAATCCCATTTAACATCGCTAGTAGTCTACATATTATTATCATAAGTATTCATCCCTCTCTCCAGATAATTTCTATAGTGAACCCATTAACATCGCTAGTAGTCTACATATTATTACCATAAGTATTCATCCCTGTCTCCAGATAATTTCTACAATAAATCCCATTTAACATCGCTAGTAGTCTACATATTATTATCATAAGTATTCATCCCTCTCTCCAGATAATTTCTATAGTGAACCCATTAACATCGCTAGTAGTCTACATATTATTATCATAAGTATTCATCCCTCTCTCCAGATAATTTCTACAATAAATCCCATTTAACATCGCTAGTAGTCTACATATTATTATCATAAGTATTCATCCCTCTCTCCAGAGAATTTCTACAATAAATCCCATTTAACATCGCTAGTAGTCTACATATTATTATCATAAGTATTCATCCCTCTCTCCAGATAATTTCTATAGTGAACCCATTAACATCGCTAGTAGTCTATATATTATTATCATAAGTATTCATCCCTCTCTCCAGATAATTTCTATAGTGAACCCATTAACATCGCTAGTAGTCTACATATTCGGTGTGCTAACGTTAGGGTAATGCCTCTCCACTATTTCATTTCTACAATCAATCCCATTCACTTCGTCAGTGGTCTTCATTCTGCGACTATTAAATCCAATTAGCAATTTCAATGTTTCACACTTTTGTAACTGTCCATGATACAGATTTTTTTTCCAGCAAAATGTAAGATGATTGAAGCAAACAGTTTTTGCTTCGGGGTGTGGATTAGAATATGTAAACTTCGTCAAAGAGCCCTTAAATGTATTTATGTTCTCCTGTGACCATTATGAGTAAGGATCTACATTTAAATCAGATTTTATTATATATATTATTTGCAATGTATATAGGTAACGCATTACTTACAGAACATCTAAGGTTGGGAGCCCAGACACCTGGTTTGTTACTTACCTTGTGCATAGCTGTGATGGCAGATTAAACCTAAAAATATAAGTGAACACATGTAATAAAGCAACTTATTACATTCTTATCAATGAAATTTATAGAGGCTATTCAATGGTTTCCCGTTAAATATCAAATATTTTTCACGAGTATGACTGATTTTGTTTTATATTTTCACGAGTGCGTAGCACGAGTGAAAAGATATTCAAAATCTGCCATACGAGTGAAATATATTTGATATTTATTGGGAAATCATTGAATTTTCTTTTTATTTCATTTTTAAAATTCCTAAAAGTCTTATTTCATTTATAAAGTTTGCAGTTACAACTGATCGGCACGGAGTTCCTAGGCTTAGATTAGCATGGCGGGTGTCGTCGATGAAGAAGAAGACGTTTACTCTTCCGGAACGCCTGGTTTTATTCTCTTGTACTTTTACAAGGGTTTCCATGTAAATCTTTGTTCATATTTTGCCACTGGTTTAATCGATTTTGAGATCGGATTATGATTTTGATAACGTTTCGGTATTCTCTAATTTATTTGTGTAGACACGCTGGACATAAAATCCCAGACACGCTAAATATAATGTTGAAGACACGGTGGACAAAATATCCCAGACACGCTGGACATAAAATCTCAGACACGCTAACCATAAAGTTGTAGACACGGTGGATAAAAAATCACAGACACGCTGGACATAAAATCCCAGACACGCTAAATACGATGTTGTAGACACGGTGGACAAAAAATCCCAGACACGCTGGACATAAAATCCCAGACACGCTAACCATAAAGTTGTAGACACGGTGGATAAAAAATCCTTGACACGCTAAATACAATGTTGTAAACGCTGGACGAAAAATCCCAGACACGCTGGACATAAAATCCCAGACACGCTGGACATAAAATCCCAGACACGCTAAATACAATGTTGAAGACACGGTGGACAAAAAATCCAAGACACGCTGGACATAAAATCCTATACACGCTAAATACAAAGTTGCAGACACGCTGGACATAAAATCCCACACACGCTAACCATAAAGTTGTAGACACGGTGGATAAAAAATCCCAGACACGCTGGACATAAAATCCCAGACACGCTAACCATAAAGTTGTAGACACGGTGGATAAAAAATCCTTGACACGCTAAATACAATGTTGTAAACGCTGGACGAAAAATCCCAGACACGCTGGACATAAAATCCCAGACACGCTGGACATAAAATCCCAGACACGCTAAATACAATGTTGAAGACACGGTGGACAAAAAATCCCAGACACGCTGGACATAAAATCCCAGACACGCTAACCATAAAGTTGTAGACACGGTGGATAAAAAAATCCCAGACACGCTGGACATAAAATCCCAGACACGCTAACCATAAAGTTGTAGACACGGTGGATAAAAAAATCCCAGACACGCTGGACATAAAATCCCAGACACGCTAACCATAAAGTTGTAGACACGGTGGATAAAAAATCCTTGACACGCTAAATACAATGTTGTAAACGCTGGACATAAAATCTCAGACACGCTGGACATAAAATCCCAGACACGCTGGACATAAAATCCCAGACACGCTGGACATAAAATCCCAGACACGCTAAATACAATGTTGAAGACACGGTGGACAAAAAATCCAAGACACGCTGGACATAAAATCCTATACACGCTAAATACAAAGTTGCAGACACGCTGGACATAAAATCCCAGACACGCTAAATATAAAAAATATAAAATCCCAGACACGCTAAATATAAAAAATATAAAATCCCAGACACGCTAAATATAAAGTTGTAGACACGGTGGATAAAAGATCCCAGACACGCTGGAAATAAAATCCCAGACACGATAACCATAAAGTTGTAGACACGGTGGATAAAAAATCCCAGACACGCTGGACATAAAATCCCAGACACGCTAAATACAATGTTGAAGACACGGTGGACAAAAAATCCAAGACACGCTGGACATAAAATCCTATACACGCTAAATACAAAGTTACAGACACGCTGGACATAAAATCCCAGACACGCTAAATATAAAAAATATAAAATCCCAGACACGCTAAATATAAAAAATATAAAATCCCAGACACGCTAAATATAAAAAATATAAAAATCCCAGACACGCTGGACAACAAAATCCGTGATACGATAAATATAAAGTTGTAGACACGCTGGACATAAAGTTGCAGATAGGTTAAAAATAAAGATGTAAATACGCTGAACATATGGTAGAAAGATGCCGTAACACACACATATGCTGCACCTCTTAAATTTAGTAATAGATACAGTATGCCGAAAAAATGAATTAAACTGCATCATACAGCTGTTTCGTCCTCCTAGGACTCTTCAGTAATGCTTGGCGCCAAAAGGTAGGAATCCACAATTTATAAACTAATGTAGACCCTTTAAGTTATGAATTTAGAAGTAAAATTTAACTAGTTCTGTATAATTTCAAATCGTGTACTACGAAAATGTGTATAGTATGTACCGTGCCACAATTCAAATGATATTAACTGTGGCTATGGAGGCTCCAGCAAACCTCGGGGACTAAACAATCCACCAGCAGAGTCAGCCATCCCCTTTCATAAAGATGACGTAACATACACATATGCTGCGCCTCTTAAATTTAGTAATAAATACAAGTCAGAAATACAGAAGTTGTACGGTAGACAATCCGCAGACGAATCGCTATGTATCTAAACTAACCTATGTCTATCGCACATCTACGGTATGTATACGGAATAAGTTCCATATGTCGATTTTTGTGCATGTTGTACAAGTTTTTCTGTTGCATACCCGAAACTTATACCAGGTATTTGTTCAAAAGTGCGTTATGGCACGACAGCGTCATAATTAGGACTCGCGCTAGATGTTCCTACAGATAAAAAGATATTAATGGAACCATTTTGTTTTTAATTTCTGTCCTATTCAGCAGATATACTTTAGACAAGATTGCCTGCAAATTATTTTTGAACATTTGAGGTTATAATAAATACATAATTAAAAAAAAGAAATATTTGTCTACGGTTCCTGGTCGTGATCAATGTTCTAGCTGATCAGATTATGCAAGACTCTGTTATCAAAAATGAATATCTACAGAGACCTTACGAAAAATATTGTTTGTACAAATGTTTAACGCAAAATTAAAAATTAATGCACTTACCAAAAAGGAGACAGAGGAAGTTTTTTCCGAGATGCATTCTGTATGATCTACGGTAACGGAGAGAGATGGAAACAGGACAGCGGCCGCTTTAGGTGTGGGACCGGCAGGGTTATGACCCCAGATAAGACACGTCACAATCGGGGTCAAAAATTATTACATAAAGATAAGGCATTCGTCACAGTACCACGTCAGAGTAACAACGGTTCAAGGATTTATTCCCAAACTGATGTCACGTGACAGTTATAGCGAGGCTTGTCCTGGGAACAACATTTGCACGACAGCCCTTCTGAGGTTTAAATCACGTAGAACTTTTTGTCTTACCTAATCCATTTTTTGTAAATAACAAGAGGCCCAATGGGCCTGCATCGCTCATCTGGTATCAATATCTGACATATTACAGTGTAAACCTAAGGTCGCCTAAAATCTTTTACTGTAAGACATTCAAAAAAACATGTTAAGATTTAAACATATTTTACCCCTGTAACCTTGTTAGTTGTTTGACTTCATCCAAAGGACCTATCAGCCAAATATCATGCTTCTAGAGCTTTTGGTATTTTAGAAGAAGTCGTTTGAAGGTTTTAACAGATTCAACCCTTGTGACCTTTAATATACGTCAAGGTCATTTCTTTTCGCAAACTTTGCTTGACTTCATTGATGAAACCTTTCAGCCAGTTGTCATGGTTCTAGGGCTGTTGGTATTTCAGAAGAAGTCGTTTGAAGGTTTTAACAGATTTAACCCGTGTGACCTTTAATATATGTCAAGGTCATTTCTTTTCGCAAACTTTGTCAGGCTTCACCCAAGGAACCTTTCATCCAAATAAAATGTTTCTATGCCTTTTGGTTAATCAGAAGAAGCCATTTAAGTGTTTTAACAGATTTGACCCTAGTGACCTTGAATATTGGTCAAGGTCATTTCTGTTTGCTTACTTTGTTGGGCTACATCCAAGAAACCTTTCAGCAAGACATTATGCTTTTAGGGCTTTCGGTATTTCAGAATAAGTCGTTTGAAGGTTTAAACAGATTTAACCCTTGTGACCTTGAATATATGTCAAGGTAATTTCCTTTCGCAAACTTTGTCGGGCTTCATCCAATGAACCTACCAGCCAAATATCATGCTTCTAGGGCTATTAGTATTTCTTCAGAAGACGTTAGAAGGTTTTAACAGATTTGACCCTTGTAACCTTCAATATATGTCAAGGTCATTTCTTTTCACAAAGTTTGTCAGGCTTCATCCAAGGAACCTTTCAGCCAAAATATCATGCTTTTAGGGCTTTTGGTATTTCAGAAGAGTTTGTTTGAAGGTTTTAACTGATTTGACCCTTGTGACCTTGAATATAGGTCAAGGTCATTTCTTTTTTTGCAAACGTTGTCGGGTGTCATCCAAGGAAGCTACCAGCCAATTATAATGTCTGTAGGCATTTTGGTTAATCAGAAGAAGTCATTTAAATGTTTTAACAGATTTGAGCCCCGTTGCCTTGAATAGAGGTCAAGGCCATTTCTTTTCGCAAACTTTTTCGGGCTTCATCCAAGGAACCTTTCAGCCATATATCATGCTTCTAGGGGATTTGGTCTATTAGGAGAAGTCGTTTAAATGCTTTAGTAGATTTGACCCCTCTGACCTTGAATATGGGTCAAGGTCGTTTCTTTACGCAAATATTTTTTCGGCTTCATCCAAGGAAGCTACCAGTCAAATATGAGGTCTCTATGCCTGACGGTATTTCAGAAGAAGTTGTTCAAAAGGTTTCAACATTTTTGACCTTTTTGACTTTGAAAGTAAATCAAAGTGATTTTTTTTCGCAAACGTTGTTCAGCTCCTTCCAATAAAGCTACCAGCCAAATTTTATGTCACTAGGATTTTTGGCATTTTAGAAGGAGTCGTTTAACGGAAAAAGTTGACAGACGGACGACGGACCAGCACCATCACATAAACTCACTTGGCCCTTCAGGCCAGGTGAGCTAATAAAGGAACAAAAACAGATTCGCCATTGAAGGTTTCCTCCAATAACAGATTCGGCATTTAAAGGTTTGCGCTCTGTGACCTCAAAGAATGGATTCGGCATTTAAAAGTTTTTAATATGTGACCTCCATAACAGATTTGGCATTTTGAAGGTTTAGGTTCTCCGACCTCCGATAACAGATTCGACACTTTGAAGATCTGGGCTCTTTGTGACCTTCGATAACAGATTCGGCATTTGTGAGTTTGGGCTTGTGGCCGCCAATAACAGATTTGGATTTGAAGGTTTGGGCTCTGTGACTCCGTAACAGATTGGGACTTGAAGGTTAGGTCTCTTTGACCTCAGATAACAGATTTGGCATTTGAAGAATGCACGTATTGAAATAGTTTTATTATAAATTATCGCTTAACATGAAAACTTTAAAACATGAGATACTACATGTATGACACTCAGCAAACAGATATAGCTTTATAATCAACACATATAGTTCTATCATATACAATTCTGAGGAGTCTGCAGGAGCTGCCTTATCCAGCGCTTACTACTTGTCCTATATCACCTGGGTAATATCTCCCTATGTGTGTGTATGTATGCATGTGCGCTGGAGATGAATTGTGTTCTGTTTGTAGTGCCACCTCATTTGAATGCTACAGCACAGATACTGCAACACCCACCACAGACCATTTTATACTCCACCTGGGTTGTTGGGAGTTGTGTGGGCAGGAGAAAAATACTTTCTCTGAATATTACATGCATATGACGACTTCGGGGATTTAACCCCGGCCGCCTGCACGGAAGGCCGGAGTGATAACCACTCGACCAATCCGCCTGATGAATTACGCTAACAAAGTTCAACTCTCAAAATCCAAAGTGGATAGTGTAAGTGGAATCATCTCATTCTCACCACCATGAGCTTCATATGAAATTTCAAAAAGATCTGCCAAGTACTAACTTTAATGTTTAAATAAACGAGATGTCTACAGGTGGTACCTCTTGGCAAAAATAATTGATAGGGATGACTTTAGTTGACCAGAGCAACCAAAATAAACAATAACTACTAAATGAGACACATGACCTTACAAAATCCTGTAGTTCATTGATAACATGGTAATCTACATTGTAAGTGATTTTAATAGATTTAATGCTGTAACATGGGATCACATAGGGACTTTGGAGCCTCCATTACATGACCTTTTGTTCTTTAAAAATTGGATCATTTCCTCTCCTTTCTCTTTTACCCTCTGTTTAAGTCTTTATTACAAGACAAATATTTGAGAATTCCAGCTTTTAAGATATACCTTTAATAGTCTTTTACTTTAAAAAATTTTGATTGCAAAATAAAAGATTTAACAAACTTCTTTCATTGTCAAAATCCAAGATGACCACCTTTCAGCCATTTTCTTTTCTGATCAGTCCCAAAATCAAAATGACACAACTACAAACTAAGGGGAACCTACATATCAAATTTGAGAAAGATCAACTCGATTTTGAGTTTGGATTATGATTTTGTTAACGCTTCGGTATTCTCTTATTTATTTCTGTACTTCTCAAGAATCAGCAGCTTTGTGACTTTTTAAGGCTGGACCAAGGATGGACTATGGATGGTGGGCTTTTTGGTCAGCCCAGCTGATGATGGTGGACAAAACAAGGTAATCTAACCAAAGTTTGATAAAAAGTTCATTTAAACTATTTTATAAATAAAATAACCATTAGATAAATTTCATGTGCATTTATTTGTATTTGAGAGAGACAAAAAAAAACAATATCTTCTTTTGTAATGCATGATTTGATATACACGTATCAAATGAAGGTGAAACACATAACAATATACAATGTTTTACATATGAAACATGTATACTATACAATGTTTATATATCAAAAATGTATGTTATACAATGATTATACATCAAACATGTATGTTGTACAATGTTTATATATCAAACATGTCCGTTATACAATGTTTACTTATAAAACATGTACATTATACAATGTTTACATATAAAACATGTACATTTTACAATGCTAATGTAACAATATGTATACCATACAATGTTTTTATATAAAACATGTACACTATACAATGTTTGCATATCAAACATGTATGTTATAGAATGTTTTAAATATGAAACATGTACATTATACATTGTCTATATATCAAACATATACATCAATGCTTATATATTGAACATGTACATTTTATAATGTTCATGTAACAATATGTATAACATACAATGTTTTAAATATGAAACATGTACATTATACCATGTTTACATATAAAATATGTACATTATACAATATTTATATAGCAAACATGTACATTATACAATGTTTACATATAAAATATGTACATTATACAATATTTATATATCAAACATGTACACTATACAATGTTTACATATAAAATATGTACATTATACAATATTTATATATCAAACATGTACATTATACAATGTTTATGCATTAACAATGTACAGCATACAATGTTCATATATCATAAAGGTACATTATAAAATGTTAATGTATCAAACATGTATATTATACAATGTTTATATATCAAACACGTACATTATACAATGTTTCTACATAATACATTACATACTTTTATGACAGACATGTTATGAAATACAATTGAACAAAGCTTATTGTACATTATAAAAAGATTAGATATCAAAGAATTGTAAGATAATAAGATTTCAAGCATGGTACTTAAATACAATTATCCTGGACTAAATATCACATGATGTCTCCTCAGTTACAGACAGACAGACAGACAGAAAAACACACACTCACATTCCCACACACGCGCACCCTCACACACACACTACCAACAACCAACAGGTCATACAGACATAAAACTACTATCACAGCGCATAAATAACAATCTTAGTTTAAAGCCCATTAAACCACATAATGTAGTTTTAACAGAATTGTAAAGGTGCAATAACCAAGCATTATCCTTTACAGGCACCAGTGTCATCACCAAGCTTTGAAATTGATGGTTGAAGAAGATGAAAAGGATAGCACATTGAATTTGATATGCTATAATGACACTTAGATACTCTGAAAAATTAAACCAACTTTTTAATGAGAATACTGTAGAGCCTGAACATCTATAAAAGTCAACAGTCCGGTTTCACCAAGAAATAATCCTCTCATTTCAGTCTCTAATGATGTGAATCATGACATGTATATTTGAGTTTTACGAATTAGACATAATACAATGTACGTACAAATGTACATGTATCTTTACACATGCCAAACATATACAATGTAGACAAATGTATCTTTATATGTCAGATATATACACTGTAGCTAAATATATCTTTCTACATCAGATAAATACAATTTAGCTAAATGTATCTTTATACATCAAACATATACAAAGTAGCTAAATGTATCTTTCTACATCAGACACATAAACTGTAACTTAATGTATCTTCATATGTCAGACATATACAATGTAGCTAAATGTGTCTTTATACATTAGACATATACAAAGTAGCTAAATGTATCTTTCTACATCAGACATACACTGTAGCTAAATGTATCTTTATATGTCAGACATACACTGCAGCTAAATGTATCTTTCTACATCAGACATACACTGTAGCTAAATGTATCTTTCTACATCAGACATACACTGTAGCTAAATGTATCTTTCTACATCAGACATACACTGTAGCTAAATGTATCTTTCTACATCAGACATACACTGTAGCTAAATGTATCTTTCTACATCAGACATACACTGTAGCTAAATGTATCTTTCTACATCAAAAATATACATTCTAGCTAAATGTATCTTTCTACATCAGAAATATACAATGTACCTAAATGTATCTTTCTACACAAGAATATACAATGTAGCTAAATGTATCTTTACATATCAGATATATACAATGTAGCTAAATGTATCTTTCTACATCAGACATATACAATGAAGCTTAATGTAACTTTACACATCAAACATACAATGTAACTAAATGTATCTATATACAATGTAGCTAAGTTCAATAAGGAACCTTCTCTGATAATGATATCTAAGTGGACACCACTCACACATTTACAAAGTATCTCAGCTCAGACAAAAGAGGGCCTACATTGAGGTAAATTGGATGAAAACAGATGCAAAACTTTATTACAACAATGGAAATACTTTCATACTTTTAATAACCATACATATCGTCCATACTTAAAATGATCAGAGAGATCATCTATACAATTACTCTGATCATAATTAACTCTGAACTAGGAACTTCCAGTGTTAATTACGATCATCAATACCATCATCACATAAATCAATCGCACAAACATTACATAGATCATCCATGTTATAATCACAAAGATCATTTATACTTTAATCACAAAGATCATTTATACTATAATCACAAAGATTATTTATACTATCATCACAAAGATCATTTGTACTGAATCTGATCATAAGGACTGTCTGATCATAAATAACAGACTGAATTCATATTTTCCGTACAAACCATGAATATATTTTAGCATAGTACAGACTGAATTCATATTTTCTGTACAAACCATGAATATATTTTTGCATAGTACTGACTGAATTCATATTTTCCGTACAAACCATGAATATATTTTAGCATAGTACAGACTGAATTCATATTTTCCGTACAAACCATGAATATATTTTAGCATAGTACAGACTGAATTCATATTTTCCGTACAAACCATGAATATATTTTAGCATAGTACAGACTGAATTCATATTTTTCGTACAAACCATGAATATATTTTAGCATAGTACAAAGACTGAATTCATATTTTCCGTACAAACCATGAATATATTTTAGCATAGTACAGACTGAATTCATATTTTCCGTACAAACCATGAATATATTTTAGCATAGTACAGACTGAATTCATATTTTCTGTACAAACCATGAATGTATTTTAGCATAGTACAGACTGAATTCATATTTTCTGTACAAACCATGAATATATTTTAGCATAGTAAATATCAGTCATACAGGATCATAATCAACACCCAGGATGATCAAAAAGAATAACACACTTTATATAAAGCACTTAATTAGCAATCACCTCACCCCCTCATTATAAAACCACTGACCCTGACTGACACTTCCCGTCTGGTCACAATCTTGTCATGACCAATGTACCCTCCATGTATTGTACATAAAACACAGTATTTCCCGTTCAAATCATGTAGATCACTTTATGGCACCATTTGCTTGTGGAAAGTCACTTGAGGAAGTCAAACCCATTGAAGCATGTCCTGAACTTGGTTTGACCTCAAACACATCCTGGATAGCTTGTCGGAAACACAGGAAGTTGTAGTCTATCACGCCTAGGGAGAGAGACAGCCATTATATAATACAGTTTTAGTGCAATAAGTGTATTTTTATTTGCTTTTCTTGGATAAATAAAACAGACATAATTATAATCCCCAGAATAACTACGGTAGATGAAATGGTGATGGAAACCACTCTTTGGGCCCCGCCAGTGCAACATAAAGTTTATATGTAAAGAATCTATTGGAGTACCAAAATTTATCACCGAGTCTAAATAAGGGCAAATGTTTATGAAGAATAAATAAACACAAGAGAAAGGCAACATTTGTCCACAACTAAAAAGTACTAAGCAAAACTTTATCACAGTGCCAGGAAGTTAACACCTTCATTGGTTACTACCAAATTTACTTTATGACATTGTAACAAGTAACAAACTGTTTAGCAGTTAAGTGTTGTAAATTTTGACCTTGATATTTGAAATGATGACCTTGCGGTTTGGGCAATTTAGACATTGACTGATTCTGGCCAACTTTGCTTCAAAATGTTATAACAAAATTTGAGACCTAAAACTTGACTTTGACCTTTCATGTAGTGACATTGAGTTAACTCATTCACCCCTGAAGAAACATTTGAACTCTTCCAATTCAATGGTTGGAATAGTTCATAATAAAATCTCAGGGGTGGATGATTGAAAGATACAAAATATAGGGCTTACCTTTGATCTGATGACATTGAGGTTTTGGTCAGTTATTGTTACATGGAATTAGACACAGTAAGCTAATGTTGGCAACACCTTGGCGTACACATTCGATTTTTACCTTTGCTCTTGGGGCGACACATTCTCTACCAGTGGCTAACAATCATGCCAAGTTTCATTGCTCTACTATGACAGCTTGTATCTACCTTATTCTCAAAGTTTTCCGCTCTTGATCTCCTACTCTTACACTAGTTTCTAACTCATCTTACACTAAGTTCTTACACTAGTTTCTAACTCATCTTACACTAAGTTCTAACTCTTCATACAATAAGTTCTAACTCTCCATACACTAAGAGTTCTAACTCTACATACACAAGTTCTAACTCATCATCCAGTGCCTACCTTGTTTCTCTAAGCTGTCTAGATCCTCTCTTGATCTCCTACTCTTACCTAACACAAGTTCTAAATCTCCATACATTAAGTTCTAACTCTTCATACACAAAGTTTTATCTCTCCATACAATAAGAGTTGTAACTCTTCTTACAATAAGAGTTGTAACTCTTCGTACAATAAGAGTTGTAACTCTTCTTACAATAAGAGTTGTAACTCTTCTTACAATAAGAGTTCTAACTCTTCATACACTAAGAGTTCTAACTGTTCATATACTTAGTTCTATCTCTCCATACAATAAGTTTTAACTCTTCATACAATAAGTTCTAACTCTTCATACAATAAGTTCTAACTCTTCATAAAATAAGAGTTGTAACTCTTTATACATTAAGAGTTCTAACTCTACATACACAAGTTCTAACTCATCATACACTAAGTTCTAACTCTTCATACACTTAGTTATATCTCAATACCCAGTGCCTACCTTGTTTCTCAAAGCTGTCCTCCCTCATGATACAGACCAGGGCCAGATACCGGTTGACTTCCCTCAGGTACATCACCGTCCCGTTGTTTAGTTTGATGATCGACGCTGACTTGGTATCAAAGGCTGCGTCATCTTTTACTCTGTCGACAACAATTTACAAAATGTAACACCTTGATAAACGAAAAGTTCTCCTGTATTGAATTTTGCTCCAATTTACAATCTTAATTTAAACAAATCAATCTCCTTTAAGTAGAATTGTTTCCAAGTCACAATGAATTTATCAAAATTCCTTGGTGTTCACAACAATATTGGCATGTAGCCATACTCAAAATTCACAAAATTATGCTTCATTATGTTCTACATTTTGAGAATGGCATTGCAAAAATGAAGGACCATGTTAAGCAATTTGATTTCATTCAGGCCCCAGCTGGTTACATTACCATTTGACGGAACAGTACGGACATGGGTAACACTATATGCCCCCCCCCCTCCATTTAAATGGCGGGGGCATAACAATGCCTAAAGGGCCTGTATCACTACCCTGGATAATCAACAATTAAAGCAAAATATTCTAACTGAAACTTGCAACTATTTCCATAAATATTGACTACAGTCTCCAAACAACATACCTCCCTCTGCTCTAAAGGAGAACACATTTATACAAAACTGATTAGACTTTTGAAAAGGATGCTCAAGGCCAAGTTTGGAATGTTTATGGGACACGCTTATGGTTAGATAAATTATACTTACCTGTATATATGGGGAGAGAGTTTATATGGGACAGGTAACTTACCTATATAGGACGAATGTCTGTTTGGTTATATAGTTTATACTTACCCATATATATGGGACATGTCTATCACTACATCAATCATGTCACAGCAGATTTCATACGTCTGCATGTCCACAGGAGAACTATCAGTGGCAATGTAGATTTTACTTATAACATCAAACAAGAACGCCTTCTCAATCCCAGAATTCTGTAAATAAACAGAGCAACTATCAAACAAGTACACCTTCTCAATCCCAGAATTCTGTAAATAAACACAGCAACTATCAAACAAGTACGCCTTCTCAATCCCAGAATTCTGTAAACAGAGCAACTATCAAACAAGTACACCTTCTCAATCCCAGAATTCTGTAAATAAACGCAGAGGACCTTACAGTTGCAAAATAAGTTTCGTGGTTATATCAAGCAAGAATGCCTTCTAAATACAAGAATTCTGTTAATACGATTTAAATGTTTATTTTCTAACAGTTATGGAACAAGGTATTCCAACTTATATTAGTTCTGTTAATATATAGCATCAAATGCTCTATCAATAAGCCACACATCCTTGTGATTCTACATCAGTTTTTTTATGTTTACATGCACTACATACAAATTATTTATCAGTTTCATGTCTAGATTTCTATATAAACAAATTATATATCAGTTTCTCGTCAAGTTTATTCTGAACAAATTATATTTCCGTTTCCAGTCTAGATTTCTATACATACAAATTATTTATCAGTTTCCTGTCTAGATTTCTATATATACTAATTAAATATCAGTTTTCTGTCTAGATTTCTATATATACAAATTTACATCAGTTTCTTGTCTAGATTTCCCTATACAACTTATACATAAGTTTCCAGTCTAGATTTCTATACATACAAATTATTTATCAGTTTCCTGTCTAGATTTCTATATATACAAATTATATACCAGTCTCCTGTCTAGATTTCCATATATACAAAATATATATCAGTTTCTTGTCTAGATTTCCTTATAAAAATTATACATCAGTTTCCTGTCTAGATTTCTATATATTCAAATTATATATCAGTTTCCAGTCAACTTTACTCAATTTAAATTGTATATAGTTTTCTCAACACAGTGGTTTTTGATGAGATTTTCTGTGCCGTAATTAGAGAAAGGTTGGGAATACTTACAGAAATCAGTATATTTAATAGGTTTTCCATGACAGGAAGTTGGGGAATCAATTTCTGCACCACTTTGCTAAATGCTTCAAATATGGAGTGGTCGTATATACTTGTTAAATAAAAACTGAAAAAAAAAAACCAAACAAAAAATCATTAGTGGCATTTAAAATGAAACATATTGAATATGGCATTAACCTTATTAAATTTCAAACATATTACAAAATGTATGTGACTATACAACTATGTAGGAACGTTGATTAAAATAGATAATGTGCTGAGCCTAGTTTCAAACTTTTATATGTAAACCTAGAACAACCCTTAATATCACACAAAGGACAAAATAGAATTGTAACAGTATGAGCCTAATTTGAAGAAATTACTATGTTTTTGTAGTGAATGTGAATCTCTGAACTGCTTACCTTGAATACAGGCAGTGATAAATCAACGATAATGCAATGCATACAATTCACACTTCACAGTAGCTTTACATTTCTTAAAACATGGGTCTGCTCTGTTGCCAGGGATAATATCTCAGCCACCTTGTAAGAGTTTGACTGGCCAGCACTCAGCAAGCTTCATGCTGACCAGCGAATTTCTTACACTTGGATTGAGATATCCTTGTCAACAAAACAGACTCATGTAGTTTTCTATTATTCCTTCCACAGCTAGGTTCGCTTAAAAGTTCTATGATCCAGAGTACTATATATAAACAGTGTACTGTAACTGTAGATTTTCCAGCCCCTCCCCAGCCAGGTTGTGTTATGTTCTATAGGGACCATATAATATAAACACTAATAGCATACCTTAAATGTAGATTTTCCAGTCCCTCCTCAGCTATGTAATGATCTATGAGAACCATATATAGCGTACCTTAAATGTAGATTTTCCAGCCCCTCCCCAGCCAGGTTGTGTTATGTTCTATAAGGACCATATGATATAAATACTGATAGCGTACCTTAAATGTAGATTTTCCAGCCCCTCCCCAGCCAAGTTGTGTTATGTTCTATAAGGACCATATGATATAAATACTGATAGCGTACCTTGATTGAAGATTTTACAGTCCCTCGTCAGCTATGTAATGATCTATGAGAACTATATATAGCGTACCTTAAATGTAGATTTTCCAGTCCCTCCTCAGCTAAATTGTCAGATGCCCTATGGTGGATGTCCCGCTGGGCTTCAATCTTATGATCGTCAGACAGACCATCAACTTTATGAATGAAGACTTCAAATTTGATGCCGGGATTGATACGATGGGCTTTGGATACCGTGGCATTGAGTTTAGCAAGAGCATCCATGTACTCATCCTGTGGACAGAAAATTCAACCTCATCAATCAAATATTTCAATAAGTGATCAATCTACAATTAATTTTCATTAATGGGTCCCTGCAAATTGGATGGCCAAAACAATGGGTCCCACACTGTTAAATTTGACCATTTCCAGAAGTTTAATGGGTCCTTTCAAAAGATGTAGGATGCACACGTAGATTTTTCACTGATCCATTCACCCTCATCAAATAATATATTGATTCAACCTCATCAATGAAATATATTTATTCAACCTCATCAATGAAATATATCAATTCAACCTCATCAATCAAATATATCCTGAGGGCTATTCCAGTAAAAATCTATCCCAACCCCGACCTCAAGGTTTTGTTTAGGTTGACCACCCACAGAATTTTATTAATAATTGATGTTGAAGTATGAGAAACTAGAATTGTCATCTATAAAATAACTAAAACCCCCACAGATGCTGGTAGTTTATACATTAAGAGACCTTGCACTTGGGGTCAAATAAACAATGGATGGAGAGATGGACTGAAAGATGAAGGTGGATGAAGAAATGGAGAGACAGGTGGACGGAGAGATGGACTGACAGTTGGATGGAGAGATGGACCGACAGTTGGAAGGAGAGATGGACCAACAGTTAGATGGAGAGATGGACAGACAGTTGGATGGAGAGACGGAACGACAGTTGGAAGGAGAGATGGACCGACAGGTAGATGGAGAGATGGACCGACAGTTGGATGGAGAGATGAACTCACATATTGGTGCAGAAATAGACTGACAGTTGGATGGAGAGATGGACTGACAGCTTGAAAGAGGAATGGACTGATGGGCATGGATGGAGAGATAAACTGACCGATGGATGAAGATGGAGTGATAGATGGATGGAGAGATGATCTGATAGATGGATGGAGAGATGATCTGAAAAATGGATGGAGATTGACTAACAGATGGATGGTGATACTAATTGCTAACTGACAGATGGACACAGACTGAAATACAGACAACTTTATTATAATATACTTTCACCCTTACCTTATTTCTATTTTTTGTTATTATACAATGGGTACTAGTATAATGACTTATGTTAGATGACAAACCTGTGAGTCTATGACAAAGATAATAGCTTCACATTCTTCATATATAGAATCATGGAAATCAATCTGGCCAGGTAAATCCCAGACCTGGAACTTCACAAAGGAGCAGTTGGTAATATCTGAAACAGAATAAACAGGATTACCGATATTGTAAACCTTATGAACATAAATCAAAGCAAAACTTGAAATGAGACATCATGATAAACACTATATACCGAGTTTGTTTTGTACACAAACAGGCATTAAAAACTTAATGTTGAACTTTCCAAAATGACTGTTTCCTTTATCTATCTGTAATATAAGAGTACATTTGGACAAAATGTCGCGCTACATATTTGACAGCTGACTTCTCTAACTTGCCCTATTTTGGGTAGTGAGCTGATTTCAGCGGTCAGAACACAGACACTCGGCTATTGTACTCTTTGCTTGATAAAGGGAACAGATGCTTTTTAAAGCTTGCAAATTAAGTTTTCAAATCCTATTTGTGTACAAAACAAACTCAGTATATATCATTCATACCAAATTGATGAATCTTATTCCTAACATATGATAAACACTAAATTATTGTACGTCCTCTTGTCATAATATACTATAACAATTAATTACCTCTGTCAACCACAGGTTTCTAAGATATTAAAGTAAAGCTTGCCCTTGTTTTCTTTAATGATAGATTGGTGCCTACCTTCTTTTACAATCTTGTTGGTACTTTCCAGGAACAGAGTTTCATTGGGCGACACCTTGTGGAACACTACCTTCTGTATGGACGATTTCCCACTTCTGCATTTAAACAACCAATTATTAATTATATCACATTATACATGTATATCATTTTGATAACAACTAGACACATGTTATTCCATGTTTCATAGGGCACGAGTCAAATCATGGTCTTTCTTCATCATCTGTGTTTCTGTGTTAATTATTTATAAATATATTAAATACAATGTATCATATGCACTTAGTATTGTTGATCCGAAGGTTAAAATGTGAATATGCTGTCGTAATTGTACTGTGTTTGCTATATAAAACTAATACCATATACATGTATAGTTTATCAGTTATATAATAACTTTCTGCTCTCTGGATAATTCGCTTTTATTCATTTTAGCAGCACCTTGGTCAATGATGTTTGTTGTTACAAACCTTCTTAAACCCATAAGTAGAATCCTTGGTTTGTGTTCTGATGATGAGGCCTGTGTTTCAGCTTCATTCTCATCAGGCCCATAGCCAAAGCCCTTTGGAAACGAGCCAAAGGAGCCCGCCACTTTATCTTCAGAGTATGAAGACTGCAAGTGAAAAAAAACGCAATAAGGTAGGAAGGGATTTTGTTGTATCAAGGATCAAAAGAAGTGATTATAGACAGCTGCCACTTTGAAATGCTGAACCCTTGTTACCTTAAATGAGGGTCATGTCATTTATTTGAACAAACATAAATGAGGGTCATGTCATTTATTTGAACAAACTTAAATGAGGGTCATGTCATTTATTTGAATAAACTTAAATGAGGGTCATGTCATTTATTTGAACAAACTTAAATGAGGGTCATGCCATTTATTTGAACAAACTTAAATGAGGGTCATGTCATTTATTTGAACAAATTTAAATGAGGGTCATGTCATTTATTTGAACAAACTTAAATGAGGGTCATGTCATTTATTTGAACAAACTTAAATGAGGGTCATGTCATTTATTTGAACAAACTTAAATGAGGGTCATGTCATTTATTTGAACAAACTTAAATGAGGGTCATGTCATTTATTTGAACAAACTTAAATGAGGGTCATGTCATTTATTTGAACAAACTTAAGCTTGATATCCCTTTGTTAGCAAGTAAAACACTTTATCAATATACTCTACAGACATCAATATAAACATGCTATATCTTCCAAGTCATTTTATTTTTTTGATTATCAATCATTACAACAGATTTGAATCGTGCAACCTTTAAATAGAGAACAAAACTTATATTGTATGCACTTTAAATTTCATTTCAGCAACTGCCAAGCTACTAAAGTCATACCTTTATTTCAGTTATTTTCATTCTTCTTAACTGCTAGTTTGAAAGTTTCAACATATGTCATTTGAATTGTACCATTGAATGATGCTACATCAATATATATGATCTATTTGAACAAGCATTGCATATACATGTAGACACATATACCACATAGCAAGGCTTTCATTACAAGCTCAACAGGTGATTCCTTAGTCATACAATATTATTCAACATCAATATAATGACCTCTGACCATGAATGCTGGTCGCAAAATCATTAATAAAGCACGCCTCATAGTTAATTGATAAAGTTATAGGACTAAGATACCTTTTGTCCCAAAATGTTTATGCCCCAAGCTGTTCAATCAAAGATTATATTCACATTTCTCCAACCCAATTGATTTTCCAAAAAAGACTACAATGCCCAGAACTTTTGTGACTTTTTACTGGGCTAATTAAGGGGCATAACTCTTTTCTTGTACGGTTTTTACATCAACCATTTATTATCATATTGATTTATATAATTATTATTTATTGAACAAAATTATTTAAGGTTTATTGATATTTTTCTTTATTATTTACTCTTTACTTCAATCAATAATCTATTTAAAAGGTAATCTAAATAATAAAATATGTAAAGTGTTTGTGACAATTATGTTTCCTTTAGTATGTTCGTTTTTCAGGTTCCCATAAATGAGATGTAGGCACATATGATAATCCTTCATCTTACATAATACATATGTGGTTTTGAAATAAATAGCCAATCAACTTATTTGTTGTATGTAAGTTGCTTTTATCTTTTTATCTTTATATATATTTGTCATTGATGGCCGAATTATGTACATGTAAGTTGAATTTTAAGAAGAAAATGAAATAGAGTTTGCGTTGAATTTTAAAAAGAAAATGAAATTGAGTTTGAAAAAAATGTGTTGGATTTTCATATGACACTCATGTTATCTCTTGTCAATATATACACATAGTTATTTATCACTAATTTACCATATAAGACTTTGTCACTTTGAGCACTGACTTAGATTATATTTTAGTCCGTGCGTGCTTTGAGTCAAGTTGAAGTGTGTAAAGTACATGGTGTGTAACTTTTTCAAAACATTTCGAGAAGTCAAGAGGGATAATGTACATTGTATGCGTCAACCTGTTTCCCTCGAACACCCATATGATATATATGTGATGCTGGATTTACGCCGTTGTACACAACTTGTTTTAGTATGTCAGCAAGGACCCAGTATCGTATCTATTTACGTCCATTCTTAGCACGGCAATCGCTAAAAAGCATTGTATCATATTGCTGAAACAATATAGTGATAAACTTGTACTGAGCTTGTAACTGGTGGATACCACTGATAGTGATCACGGCCAGATGACAGGCATGTGACTTAGTTGTGATGAAGTTTTCATTCGTCGAAATAGTTCACGAACTGTAACCTACTAACGAAGATAATTCGTTTACACAACATAAAATGCAATGGAAATAGTTATCAACAACTATACGATATGATGGCAATTACCATGTGCGCCAATGATTTCACCAAAACTGTTGCTTTCAGATTCCAGTCTTGTTTTGGGTATCACGTTCTATTCACTTCCGGGAAATATCATGTGATCCCTTCTGTCTCGGAAAAAAATAATCTTCTCTCCTTTCCAACGGATTTCGTGAATTTAATACACATTGAAAATTATGGAAAATATACCCCATGAATTCGCTTGATACATGACTATGTTTTCAATTCAGATCTGTTTTGTTTAATTTAGTTTTTTTTAAACTACTTTTTTGTTATTGTTCGGGACGTCTTTCGACTCTTCATTGTTTTATCTACGAAATAGAAGAACCCAGAGAGTCTCGAAGTTCTACTTCCGGTGAAAACACATCAAGAAAAAAGAACTTTTCGATTTAGAGCTCAATATTGTAAGTTTATCAATGGTTTAGCAAGTTCAGTCATACATTTCCCACATTAAGAAATTGTTATGTGATGTGAAAATCAATAACGTCCATTTCAAAAGGACATACACAAATGTTTACCTGTTTCTTGAACTTTTAGTAGATCTAGTAGCACAGCTGACCGACCGTAAGGTACATGATATGAATGGCACTGTAATATGCTGTGCAAAAGGCCCAATACCAATAAGGATATACAGAGGGGAGGATGGCGTATTAGAGCAATCTGAAGTGTCGACAGGCTTGCATACTGAGAACATGAGTGTGATATACAAGGCAATACACAACTGATATAGGAAAGGGGGGGGGGTAGTCGTTTCGGGCCTATTAACCTGTTTATCTGGACATAATGATGTCGATGATGAAAAGAAGATACATGTCGGCCAAAAGTTGAGAAATTTTCCTTTGAAGTATATAAAAAAAAAAATTAATAAAAAAAGGCGTGTTTCCACTAGTACTAATATTAATACCCGACCTCCTATGGCGCTGCCCCAGCCTGGTATTAAATCGGTCTCATGCGTCGTAATGGAGCAAGCCCGGTGTGATTCACACTGGGGCGATTTTTGCATCACTTATCGGCCGATTGGTTCTCATCGATAAATATACTTAAATTATAAACCATTTCTGTCGATCTCCTACCCAACTTGTAATTTAAATCCATCTAAAATATTGTTAAATATCAAGTTTACGTAACAAAGCATAAACTGAAATGAGTAGCGGCAGCCATGATAAGACTTCAGTAAATTTTTTGGTTTCTTTTCTGAAGAGTTCCTCTAAATTTGTAAATGGGCACGCGCATGCGGACCAAATAAGGAAGTCGTACTAGTAAGCCATAGTAACTCCATATTTGGCCATGCAGGCCATATATAAAAACGATATTTGAGAAAATATCACACGTGAACTGTCATGGCGGTAGTTTCTTGTGTTTGTCAAGAAGGACATTTCTGGTTCTGCTAATTTTGTGAAAACATTTTTTTATCACGGTAAACACTCGATATTTCAGCAATCCTGCATTATTTTGACAATATTATGCTCACATGAAGTGGTAATTAAATGAAATCTTACAGATTGAACACTTTTGATTTTGCTCCACTACCAGGCATGGGACCGCTTTGTAGCTCTAACGACGCAATATAAAAAAATCGCCTCATCACGAAGAGCTACGTGACTACGTTATCGCAGCTATGTTTAAATTTCCACTAACGTGCCCAAAAAACTAGGGTAATGTTAGTTAGGACAGAGATAATTTTTATTTTACTTTTACTTTTTTTTCATATCTTAAAGCAAAGACTGGAAATGTAATGCTGTTATATACATAATATAAATGTTTCAATGCAGATGCTTTAAACATGTTAATATAGTGGTGTGCTTATATGTATATTATATATAATTAATTATATATAGTGTTTAGTGTAAAGTATGAGCCAGATTAGCGGAATCACACCTATTTTTATTTTAGACCTAAGGCGAGTAAGGCGACCTGGGCTAACAGTTACATTAATTTTTCAACAATTTGATGTTCAAACTACAATAATTTATAACCAGGAGAAAGATACAGACGGATCAAAGAAACAGGCAGTCACATGCATAAGTCATATTAAGTTGACAAAGTACCCATTTAAACAGGACATACACAGAAAATGTTTACCCTACAACAATATCTGGCCCTGTCTTTAACATAATGTTAATTAATAGGCACAAGATCAGAGAACCATTTAAAGCTTCTTTTTATCTCCCTAGCATGATATCATCTGGTGTCGTTTTGTATGCAATTGCAGTACGTAATACCGAATATTGATGATAAGTATCTTTGTTCCAAACTTGATATATATATTATGCATTTAGTTTTTAAACATGCGTTTTTAATCAATTTTCATTTTTTTTTTAATTTGCAGGATGCGATTCAAGTCAATGAAAGCATCTGATATGGATCCAGTCTTGTGATAAAAATGTCTGTTATAGTTCCAGTCATGTGATGAAAACACCTGCGGTGACCAGAATGTCTGAAGTTGTTTGAATCCTAGAGAAAGTAAAGCACATATCTTTATATTGTTGTCTCGTGTAATCAGACATGGGATGAAATACTTTATAGTACCCGGTTAATAGTGTCCCACTGGATACCTTCCATGGGATAGAATTCAGTATCAGCATTATAATGATGGATAAATGTATGTATTGGAGCTAATGAGGGGACATTCCAATGCAGTAGAGGTAAAGAGGGGCTGCAGTTTACAGGTGTGTTGACTAGGAGGTGCTGCAGTTTACAGGTGTATCAACTAGGAGGTGCTGCAGTTCACAGGTGTATCGACTAGGAGGTGCTGCAGTTCACAAATGTGTTGACTAGGAGGTGCTGCAGTTCACAGGTGTATCAACTAGGAGGTGCTGCAGTTCACAAATGTGTTGACTAGGAGGTGCTGCAGTTCACAGGTGTATCGACTAGGAGGTGCTGCAGTTCACAAATGTGTTAACTAGGAGGTGCTGCAGTTCACAGGTGTATCGACTAGGAGGTGCTGCAGTTCACAAATGTGTTGACAGAGAGGCAGAATGGAGGTGCCTAGTATTGTAAACCAAAGGAATATTTTGTACCATAAACTCACCCATGTACGATTATCTCGACTAATTGTGACCCTCTTAATCATTTTGATAGCCGCTCCGCTAGTAGCTCATTACTACCTCTCAAAAATCACAAGCGATGTTGATGGTGGAACACCAGACCCAAAACAGAAACGGAAAAACCTTCTTGATAGAAAAGATCCATTTCATACAACAGATGTAAAAACACAGCTGAGTGAACTCCACAGGATTAGAATCTCAGTAAGTAATGAATTACGGGACCTGGAAAGTAAACGACAAAAACTGCAATCACAAATATCCAAATATCACATGGAAATCGAAAAACTACGTGTGGAAAAAGAAACATTAGAAAAAGATATAAAAACAACTCAGTTAAGTCTGGATCAACTTCGGTTAGAGAGAGACGAGTTGGATCAGCGTTACATTCCGATATTAAAAGCTCCTCAACAAATACTGTTGGGACCTGAAGCCAATACTCACATTGTTCCTCCTACATCTTCAGTGTCCTGTCATATGCATTCATGTTTTGACTATTCACGTTGTTCTGTGTTATCAGGATTCCCTGTGTATTTCTACACTGGCAAACAGCTTTCAGATTTTGGAACCCTCGATTCTTTTATCGATAGCTCCATATCAGAAATTCTTGTGAAAAACCAGTACAGGACATATGACCCAACATCTGCCTGTTTATATGTTGCTGTTGTGGGCCAAAGTAAAGCTCAAGGCATTGACTCAAAGACTGTGGAAAATGCCCTCCACGATTTACCGTACTGGCACGGAGATGGCAGAAATCATGTGATAATGAATATACTTCGCCAGCCTGGAAACGCTGACATGTTTTCTGGCGTCAATACTGGTCGAGCCATAATCGCTCAGACAGCTTTCACAGATACCACTTTCAGGTCTGGATTTGATGTATTAATCCCACCAAGTTTGGGCAAAGCATCAGGTGATGTTTGGCAAGACCTTCCTCCGTGTTCTCCTGTGCGACGGAAATATTTCCTATCATTTGTTGGTCTCTACAATAATGGTTTTTTGCAGAATAAACCAACACTTTATCAGAATTCCAATGTTAATATTGAGTCTAATGAACTGAATCGTTTATTTGAAAATGGTCATGGATCTGATGATGTAAATTATCAGAACCGAAATTTAAAGTCAATAAATGATAAAAATAATTTAATGGAAGGAGGAGGGGATGAGGATAAGTTAGATTTTGAACAAACTATTGTAAAATATTTAAAAGAGGTTGAAAAGGCCAGTGATCACGGCCTGTATACACAGTTCTCCTGTGAAAGCCCTGTACCAGGCTCAGTGATTGGTGAATGGGCGTTATGTGGGGCCGCCAATGAACGACATGATTTACTGATACAATCAACATTTTCTCTCATATTTGCCCCACTAAACACTAGCATTGTATCTACAGCAGTCTTTCAGATCCGTTTTTATGAGAGTTTAAAATATGGGGCAGTGCCTGTTGTTTTAGGGGATCACATGGAATTACCTTTCAGTGAAATATTAGATTGGAAAAAGTCAGCTATTGTGCTTCCGAGGGCACGTTTGACGGAAGTGCATTTTATTTTAAGAACTTATACAGACAATGATATTGCACTGATGCGTCGGCAGGGAAGATTTGTTTTTGAGACCTACTTTGGGACATCCTACAGCATATTCAACAGTGGTTTAGCTATAGTAAGAACTAGACTTACCATTCCTGCTGTGCCTGTGGCAGATGTGCCCTCCCCTAGTGTCTTCAATACCACATTCCTCACCCTCAAACTGGAGGGACCAGAACCCAACCCAGAGACTGATGAGGTGCTAGGGCCATTAGAAAACCCTTTTGGTTCCCTCAAGTTTAAACAAAATTTCACCCAATTTGCTGCCTACCAAATGTTTCAGCATCCTGGAGATCCACTGCGAATGTTTCCAAACACGCCATTCGAAGATGTTCTTCCTTCTGAAGCCAAGTTCTTAGGTAACTGTATGATGCGATGTCTTTGTGTTAGAATGATCAGGGGTAGAATTTAACATTTTTAGCAACTTGCATTTTGTGGCAAGTGGGTTAAATTTAAAACTGCCAAATTAGAAACTTGCTCGAAATTTTGGGGTGGATAATAAAAATACTACAATCAATGCATTCTGAATTGGTCTAATTTACAATTAAGACAAGTTTCAACAAGACATTAATGCACTATTAGTGTGTGTGTGTGTATATGTGGTTTTGTTTACCGATTCGTTTTATACTTTCGACAACGTTTTCTGACATGTGTACAAAGTAGAATAATACATATCTTTCAACAGGCATTATATGTACAGTGTATACCCACTTGCCAAAAAATGCAAGTACAATAATTTTCTACTGTCCATTTCAGAAATTAACTCACATTTTGCGAGTGTGCGAGTGTTAGTTTCAAACCCTGAATGATATACAAATTATAGAAAGAAAAAAATTAACTCGAGTGAAATAAATTCCATATCCAATAACTACCAGTCGTGTGACCTGTTTCTACCACAATACTTTTAAGTCGTAGTGGCAGTGTTGTTTTTTTGTGAATTGCAGATGATATTTGCGCAAAAACACATCATCTGGTATATATTCCCGCCAAATTGTCTTTAAATGAAAAAAATAATCATGACAAGTCACAATTTAATATCATTATTTTGTTAAAACCAGATATGCTGCATATAAACACATTTATACTATATTAATGATGATCAATTATGAAATCCAATTTAATTCCCAACAATGATGAAATTAATATGCATTTGATGGATACATATATACATTGTACATTTGAATGTACAATTTTGTATCGGTATAATGGAGATTGTATGTATGGTATTTAATCAGGATGTCTTGTAATCCAGTATTGTACGTACATGTGAACTGGAAGAAATTTCACCAGTTTTGTTGCTGTAGTGTTCAGTATCATTAATATTTGTGTTTGTTTCAGGATCAGGTTATGGTTTCAGACCAGTCAACAAGGGAGAAGGAGGAGCTGGCAAGGAGTTTAGTGAATCCCTCGGGGGCAACATTCCCCGGGAACAGTTTACAAGTAAGGGCTTTAGTGAATCCCTCGGGGGCAACATTCCCCGGGAACAGTTTACAAGTAAGGGCTTTAGTGAATCCCTCGGGGGCAACATTCCCCGGGAACAGTTTACAAGTAAGGGCTTTAGTGAATCCCTTGGGGGCAACATTCCCCGGGAACAGTTTACAAGTAAGGGGTTTAGTCAATCCCTCGGGGGCAACATTCCCCGGGAACAGTTTACAAGTAAGGGCTTTAGTGAATCCCTCGGGGGCAACATTCCCCGGGAACAGTTTACAAGTAAGGGCTTTAGTGAATCCCTCGGGGGCAACATTCCCCGGGAACAGTTTACAAGTAAGGGATTTAGTGAATCCTTCGGGGGCAACATTCCCCGGGAACAGTTTACAAGTAAGGGGTTTAGTCAATCCTTCGTGGGCAACATTCCCCAGGAACAGTTTACAAGTAAGGGCTTTAGTGAATCCCTCGGGGGCAACATTCCCCAGGAACAGTTTACAAGTAAGGGCTTTAGTGAATCCCTCGGGGGCAACATTCCCCGGGAACAGTTTACAAGTAAGGGATTTAGTGAATCCTTCGGGGGCAACATTCCCCGGGAACAGTTTACAAGTAAGGGCTTTAGTGAATCCCTCGGGGGCAACATTCCCCGGGAACAGTTTACAAGTAAGGGATTTAGTGAATCCCTCGGGGGCAACATTCCCCGGGAACAGTTTACAAGTAAGGGCTTTAGTGAATCCCTCGGGGGCAACATTCCCCGGGAACAGTTTACAAGTAAGGGATTTAGTGAATCCTTCGGGGGCAACATTCCCCGGGAACAGTTTACAAGTAAGGGCTTTAGTGAATCCCTCGGGGGCAACATTCCCCGGGAACAGTTTACAAGTAAGGGCTTTAGTGAATCCCTCGGGGGCAACATTCCCCAGGAACAGTTTACAAGTAAGGGCTTTAGTGAATCCCTCGGGGGCAACATTCCCCGGGAACAGTTTACAAGTAAGGGCTTTAGTGAATCCCTCGGGGGCAACATTCCCCAGGAACAGTTTACAAGTAAGGGCTTTAGTGAATCCCTCGGGGGCAACATTCCCCCAGGAACAGTTTACAAGTAAGGGCTTTAGTGAATCCTTTGGGGGCAACATTCCCCGGGAACAGTTTACAAGTAAGGGCTTTAGTGAATCCCTCGGGGGCAACATTGCCCGGGAACAGTTTACAAGTAAGGGCTTTAGTGAATCCCTCGGGGGCAACATTCCCCAGGAACAGTTTACAAGTAAGGGCTTTAGTGAATCCCTCGGGGGCAACATTCCCCGGGAACAGTTTACAAGTAAGGGCTTTAGTGAATCCCTCGGGGGCAACATTCCCCGGGAACAGTTTACAAGTAAGGGCTTTAGTGAATCCCTCGGGGGCAACATTCCCCGGGAACAGTTTACAAGTAAGGGATTTAGTGAATCCCTCGGGGGCAACATTCCCCGGGAACAGTTTACAAGTAAGGGCTTTAGTGAATCCCTCGGGGGCAACATTCCCCAGGGACAGTTTACAAGTAAGGGCTTTAGTGAATCCTTCGGGGGCAACATTGCCCGGGAACAGTTTACAAGTAAGGGCTTTAGTGAATCCCTCGGGGGCAACATTCCCCGGGAACAGTTTACAAGTAAGGGCTTTAGTGAATCCCTCGGGGGCAACATTCCCCAGGAACAGTTTACAAGTAAGGGCTTTAGTGAATCCTTCGGGGGCAACATTCCCCGGGAACAGTTTACAAGTAAGGGATTTAGTGAATCCTTCGGGGGCAACATTCCCCGGGAACAGTTTACAAGTAAGGGGTTTAGTCAATCCTTCGTGGGCAACATTCCCCAGGAACAGTTTACAAGTAAGGGCTTTAGTGAATCCCTCGGGGGCAACATTCCCCAGGAACAGTTTACAAGTAAGGGCTTTAGTGAATCCCTCGGGGCAACATTCCCCGGGAACAGTTTACAAGTAAGGGATTTAGTGAATCCTTCGGGGGCAACATTCCCCGGGAACAGTTTACAAGTAAGGGCTTTAGTGAATCCCTCGGGGGCAACATTCCCCGGGAACAGTTTACAAGTAAGGGATTTAGTGAATCCCTCGGGGGCAACATTCCCCGGGAACAGTTTACAAGTAAGGGCTTTAGTGAATCCCTCGGGGGCAACATTCCCCGGGAACAGTTTACAAGTAAGGGATTTAGTGAATCCTTCGGGGGCAACATTCCCCGGGAACAGTTTACAAGTAAGGGCTTTAGTGAATCCCTCGGGGGCAACATTCCCCGGGAACAGTTTACAAGTAAGGGCTTTAGTGAATCCCTCGGGGGCAACATTCCCCAGGAACAGTTTACAAGTAAGGGCTTTAGTGAATCCCTCGGGGGCAACATTCCCCGGGAACAGTTTACAAGTAAGGGCTTTAGTGAATCCCTCGGGGGCAACATTCCCCAGGAACAGTTTACAAGTAAGGGCTTTAGTGAATCCCTCGGGGGCAACATTCCCCCAGGAACAGTTTACAAGTAAGGGCTTTAGTGAATCCTTCGGGGGCAACATTCCCCGGGAACAGTTTACAAGTAAGGGCTTTAGTGAATCCCTCGGGGGCAACATTGCCCGGGAACAGTTTACAAGTAAGGGCTTTAGTGAATCCCTCGGGGGCAACATTCCCCAGGAACAGTTTACAAGTAAGGGCTTTAGTGAATCCCTCGGGGGCAACATTCCCCGGGAACAGTTTACAAGTAAGGGCTTTAGTGAATCCCTCGGGGGCAACATTCCCCAGGAACAGTTTACAAGTAAGGGCTTTAGTGAATCCCTCGGGGGCAACATTCCCCGGGAACAGTTTACAAGTAAGGGATTTAGTGAATCCCTCGGGGGCAACATTCCCCGGGAACAGTTTACAAGTAAGGGCTTTAGTGAATCCCTCGGGGGCAACATTCCCCAGGGACAGTTTACAAGTAAGGGCTTTAGTGAATCCCTCGGGGGCAACATTCCCCCAGGAACAGTTTACAAGTAAGGGCTTTAGTGAATCCTTCGGGGGCAACATTCCCCGGGAACAGTTTACAAGTAAGGGCTTTAGTGAATCCCTCGGGGGCAACATTGCCCGGGAACAGTTTACAAGTAAGGGCTTTAGTGAATCCCTCGGGGGCAACATTCCCCAGGAACAGTTTACAAGTAAGGGCTTTAGTGAATCCCTCGGGGGCAACATTCCCCGGGAACAGTTTACAAGTAAGGGCTTTAGTGAATCCCTCGGGGGCAACATTCCCCAGGAACAGTTTACAAGTAAGGGCTTTAGTGAATCCCTCGGGGGCAACATTCCCCGGGAACAGTTTACAAGTAAGGGATTTAGTGAATCCCTCGGGGGCAACATTCCCCGGGAACAGTTTACAAGTAAGGGCTTTAGTGAATCCCTCGGGGGCAACATTCCCCAGGGACAGTTTACAAGTAAGGGCTTTAGTGAATCCTTCGGGGGCAACATTCCCCGGGAACAGTTTACAAGTAAGGGCTTTAGTGAATCCCTCGGGGGCAACATTCCCCGGGAACAGTTTACAAGTAAGGGCTTTAGTGAATCCCTCGGGGGCAACATTCCCCAGGAACAGTTTACAAGTAAGGGCTTTAGTGAATCCTTCGGGGGCAACATTCCCCGGGAACAGTTTACAAGTAAGGGATTTAGTGAATCCTTCGGGGGCAACATTCCCCGGGAACAGTTAGACATGCATATTTTAGCGGTAGTATTATTTTAGTGGTAGTATTATTTTAGCGGTAGTATTATTTTAGCGGTAGTATTATTTTAGTGGTAGTATTATTTTAGTGGTAATCTAATTTTAGTGGTAGTATTATTTTAGTGGTAGTATTATTTTACACGGTAAGTGATTTCTGCACTGAAAGTATTCCTCATATTTGTCATTATAACACTACATTAAATATTAAACATATCAATTCATCACTGCACTCATACGTTCCTATCTCTAGAGAGATCTCTACATATCCCAAGAGAATTTCCAGGTAAAATATTCATACTATAAAGCTATTAACTATTAGTTTTCAGTGAAATTGTCCAAACAGGATTACCATTCGTGCTGTATTTAGCACCCCTCCCCCTATGAGTGCCCCTCCCACTTTAAGCGCCCCTCTGCCCTTTTATGGAGAGATTAAAATTATAAAAGTGCCCCAGGTTTTTTATGTAAACAAAATTTTTCGTCCAGATCCTAGTTTTTTTATCCTAATATTGAAGCGCCCCCTTTTGGAACCTATTTTTAGGCGCCCTGGGTGTTAATCATGGCGAGAACAATATTATGATCTCTATGCATATGTACTTTAGTGTCCATAAAACTGTATTCATATTGATTGTATTTATCAATGGAGTTGTCTCCCCTGAGTAATACTGTAGTGCTATTGTGCACATACTCAAACATCTAAATGGCCTTTGGCAGTACACTTCAGTGTTGTAGTACTATACATCGACAAAAGATCCAGACTGTCGCAAGAAGGCTTACATGAACATACCGCCGCCTCCCAAATACACACACTCTCAACACACACACACCCAACATCGCACAAACCGTGAGGCCGTCCTTAAATGACCCTGGCTGTTAATAGGACGTAAAAACAACCAACCAACCCCCCTCTTTACAGTATAGTACATGTATTGGGTATGTATTACTATATTGAAAGGGTTTCTGACTCTCTGACCCGTTAAATATAGGGATGACTGGCAGGTGAGAGCTAGACTCTCATTCCCCTGCAGTTCCAATATTAGCAGGACTATCACCAGCCCGCCATCCCAATATTTAGTGGGTGAGAGAGTCAGAACCCTTCGGACTGTATATTGGTCTACACACAACAGACACAACAGCACATCCCAAAATCAGTTTAGCTGTTAATAGGATAATAAACCCTACACAACAACAAACTATGTAGTGTCCCTTGTAATTATACTGCTGAGCTGTTTTCATGGTCCATGTGATGAGTTGTCCTATTAAATAATAGAGAATATCTAACGGTATCTTCAGTAATTCCAAATTTATTTACTCATATGGCTCATATTTTTGTATTTTTCATGAGTGCTCAGCATATTTGGAGATACTGTCAGGTATTTTGTTTATTACATTTAAAAAAAAAAAAAATGCCAGGGCAGCTTTTCATTTTCCACATTGTCATTCGTAAACAGCGTTTTGATTGGTCAAATCGGAAAAAGTGATATCTTTCACTATCGAAAATTTTATTTCTCGCTTAATAATTGATAAGTCTTTTATAGAATAAATGATTTTCTATATTTTACTGGAAAAAAATGTCATAAAATACATTCTCCTACATCTGTGTTATTGTTTGTGTTACAGTTGTGATGCTGACCTATGAGAGGGAAGCGGTCCTTATTGGGGCCATACAGAGGTTGAAAGGGCTCCCATTCCTCAACAAAGTCCTGGTTGTATGGAACAATCCAGTCCCCCCGTCTCCCGATCTGAGGTGGCCTGAAATTAATATTCCTATATTGGTGAGTGCTAAGTAGTGGTGGGTATCGGTTTTAATTCAACTATCAATGTGTACATTTCTAGTGAACTTGGACCCATATTCCTACCAAAGAGTTTGAAGGTTATTTTTCGATGAACTGATATAGTTGGCGTATAAATACATCAGTAAAGTAGTGCAGGAATTAGTCCCTTTTTCCAAGCTATTTACCCAGGTCTTGTTTCAGTTTCCAGATTGAATAACCATGTTTGTGATGTACCAGTTTATATTTGTTATCAATACAGAAACTGCTATGAATGTCATGGGGATGATGTCACACAGTGAGTGATGATGTCACACAGTGAGTAATGATGTCACACAGTGAGTGATGATGTCACACGGCCTGGCACCTTCCGCTGCACAGACTTGCACAAGTCCAGTATTTTAGAAATCACCCCAAAATATCAAAATCAACATGAATGTAAAAAAAAAGGATTGAATTATGTTTTATTGAGGTTTATGGGGTATAAACCTCAAAGAGACAAATATCAAAGGAGGGGTGCCAATTTGGGCCTTCTGGTGGCTATCGCTGATAAGTTTTATTTTTTATATATCAACACCTATGGGTTAGGTGGTCATGACATGACATGAAATTAAGGTCAGGTCGGAGCACTTAATGAGTTATGTGGGGTCAAAGTAGGGGGTCATTTCATTAAAGGCCCCATTTTGATAAAATTACCTGATATTTTTTTTAGTCTTTCTTCATAGGTTTGATGCATTGTGCAATTACAAAACAGTACAACCTAAAACTGATCATAAAAAATATCCACAGTCGAAAAAGTAGGTCACATTGACCTACCGTTTTAATTTGCTTAATATTTGAAAAAAATAACTCCTCTGAGCTTAAATATGAACAAGAACAATGCAATCGTCATATAACATGTTTCATTGAAAGAGTATGTATTTATTATGAAAAAAAAAGAAAAGTAGGTGATGTGGGGGGGGGGGGGGGGCAAAAATCAGTCGGTTTATCTGTGCACCATCTTGGTTTTGAAGCTTTGATACTTAAAGCCCCACAACCATCAACCTTTGTGTGTAGAAGTATAGTTGTTACCATTACAAAAATAAACCATTATTTACACTATAACTATAGGCATGTCCTTTCATTTCTCAAGATTATCAAAACTGCCAAAAACAGCCTGAACAACCGGTTCTTGCCATTTGATGCCATCGAAACGGAAGCCATTTTGAGTATAGATGATGATGCTCATCTACGACATGATGAAATAGTGTTCGGATTCAGGTAACACAGTTGTTTGTTTCTTACCTTAATGTTAGATAATTCATTCATTTGTTTCAAATTCAAATGGTCAGGAATCTAACAGAAAGTTCACAGGTGATTAGACCACAAAATGGTCACTATAGACTGACATCTGACTAAACTAAACACGTTCACAGCTTTATAATTATTTTCTCTCTCATATCTCGCCATGTTGGATAAAGATTGTCCATGTAAGAAAGCTATGTAAGAAAATTACAAAATATAGCAAATCGCACAACGTGATATCACAATGGTTCAACAATGATGTGACATTATGCATGTGGTAAACTCTTATTCTGAACATTAGAAATCTGATATTAATTTTTCTGCACAATTGATCGCCAATATATTGGGTATGTTTCATATCTCACTGTCTGATAGGTTTTCATCAAAATAGCTCAATGAATAAAATAATATTTTAAAAATTGTAGCCAGTCAAAGCATATTTTTATGGTGTTTGAGCTGATGCAGGTACGGTGTAAGATAAGGAAATTCCACCTCAGGATTTTCAAATTTGGCAAAACCCTCAGCAAAACCTTGGTGTTTGCCAAATTTGAAAACCTCTCGAATGGAATTTCTCTTACTTAAACCCCTGATTACGAAAAAGTCTTATAATCTTTTAGTTGTTGTTTACTGGTATGTAAACTGAGTTTTTCCACAGATATTTGAAATGACGCGCATCAGTGCGTTATGTTGAAATATGTGTAGAAAAAATCAGTTTGCACACCAGTAAACAACAAAAAAGACAAATTATTTCTTATATTTACATTTTGACACTTTAAAAATTGATTTACGCAACTTACAAAAGTAACAATCGTCATTTATTGAACGTTATACATACTGATGGCAAACACAGCCGACAACTGATGGAATACTAAAACAGCTAATTCCAATTTGGCGGGAAAGGTTGTCAACTTCAAGAAGTAAACAGAAAATAGACCACATTAACATTATTTGTTACCGTTAGAAATTGAAGATATTTTATTTTTCATTATTATATTGCTATCATTTGCTTATTAAAGTTTTAAAAAATCAAGTTCATCCAAAGTTTGAATCAAAGGTAAAAAATTAACAATGAGCATTCACAATTATTATAATAACGGAAGCGTGATAGTGGTCCGGCTTGTATTCCTACGTGCTGGACTAACGTTTACCAAAGTGTAAACGTCAAAATCGTTGGTAGTGACTATATAGAGACTTCACACTGGAAATGTAAATATAAATGTATATGCACATTTAATTATTCAGGGTTTGGCGAGAAGAGCGTGACCGCATCGTAGGATTTCCAGGGAGGTTCCATGCGTGGGATGTACGCTCCAATGCATGGCTTTACAACTCCAACTATTCATGTGAACTGTCCATGGTCCTCACTGGGGCTGCATTCTTCCACAAAGTGAGTCTAGTGAGGATGGCTGGTCACCACCTCTGTATCAGTAACATACACACAAGTCTGTCACACTAGAGGATCAGTCACTACCTCAGTATCCGTCACATAGAGGATCACAAGAGGATCACTTACTCTGTATTATATATTTCAGTACTACTATCTTTACACCTGCTCTGTTTTTATTAGCTCACCTGGCCCAAAGGGCCAAGTGAGCTTATGTGATGGTGCAGCGTCCGTCCGTCCGTCTGTCCGTCCGTCTGTCCGTCCGTCCGTCGTCCGTCCGTCCGTCCGTCCGTCCGTCCTGCGTCCGTCAACTTTTTCCTTTAAACGACTTCTTCTAAAATACTGAAAGGCCCAGGGACATGAAATTTGGCTGGTAGATATCTAGGAAGGAGCTGAACAAAGTTTGCGAAAAAAATCACTTTGACCTAATTTCAAGGTCACCGGGGTCAAAAATGTCGAAACCTTCAAACAACTTCTTCTAAAATACCGTCAGGCATAGAGACTTCATATTTGACCAGAAGCTTCCTTGGATGAAGCCAAATAAAGTTTGCGAAAAGAAACGACCTTGACCAATATTCAAGGTCACAGAGAGGTAAAATCTATTTTAAACTTTAAATGACTTCTTCTGAAATACAAAAAGCCCTAGAAACATGGTATTTGGCTGAAAGGTTCCTTGGATGAAGCCTGACAAAGTTTGCGAAAAGAAATGACCTTGACCTATATTCAAGGTCACAGGGGTCAAATCTGTTAAAACCTTTGAACGACTTCTTCTGATATACTAAAAGCCCTAGACGCATGATATTTGGCTGAAAGGTTCCTTGGATGAAGCCCGACAAATTTTGCGAAAAGAAATGACCTTGACTTATATTCAAGGTCACAAGGGTCAAATCTGTTAAAACCTTCAAACGACTTCTTCTGAAATACAAAAAGCCCTAGAAGCATGGTATTTGGCTGAAAGGTTCCTTGGATGAAGCACGACAAAGTTTGCGAAAAGAAATGACCTTGATCTATATTCAAGGTCACAAGGGTCAAATCTGTTGAAACCTTCAAACGACTTCTTCTGAAATACCAAAAGCCCTAGAAGCATGATATTTGGCTGAAAGGTCCCTTGGATTAAGCACGACAAAGTTTGCGAAAAGAAATGACCTTGACTTATATTCAAGGTCACAGTGGTCAAATCTGTTAAAACCTTTAAACGACTTCTTCTGAAATACCAAAAGCCCTAGAAGCATAATATTTAGCTGAAAGGTTCCTTGGATGAAGCCCGACAAAGTTTGCGAAAAGAAATGACCTTGACCTATATTCAAGGTCACAGGTGTCAAATCCGTTTAAACATTAAAACGACTTCTTCTGAAATACAAAAAGCCCTAGAAGCATGGTATTTGGCTGAAAGGTTCCTTGGATGAAGCACGACAAAGTTTGCGAAAAGAAATGACCTTGATCTATATTCAAGGTCACAAGGGTCAAATCTGTTGAAACCTTCAAACGACTTCTTCTGAAATACCAAAAGCCCTAAAAGCATGATATTTAGCTGAAAGGTTCCTTGGATGAAGCACGACAAAGTTTGCAAAAAGAAATGACCTTGACCTTTATTCAAGGTCACAGGGGTCAAATCTGTTAAAACCTTTAAACGACTTCTTCTGAAATACCAAAAGCCCTAGAAGCATGATATTTGACTGAAAGGTTCCTTGGATGAAGCCCGACAAAGTTTGCGAAAATAAATGACCTTGACCTATATTCAAGGTCACAGGGGTCAAATCTGTTTAAACATTCAAACGACTTCTTCTGAAGTACCAAAAGCCCTAGAAACATGGTATTTGGCTGAAAGGTTCCTTGGATGAAGCCCGACAAAGTTTGCGAAAAGAAATGACCTTGACCTATATTCAAGGTCACAAGGGTCAAATCTGTTAGAACCTTCAAACGACTTCTTCTGAAATACCAAAAGCCCTAGAAGCATGATATTTGGCTGAAAGGTTCCTTGGATGAAGCCCGACAAAGTTTGCGAAAAGAAATGACCTTGACCTATATTCAAGGTCACATGGGTCAAATCTGTGAAAACCTTTAAACGACTTCTTTTGAAATACCAAAAGCCCTAGAAGCATGATATTTGGCTGACAGGTTCCTTGGATGAAGCCCAACAAAGTTTGCGAAAAGAAATGACCTTGACATATATTCAAGGTCACAAGGGTCAAATCTGTGAAAACCTTTAAACGACTTCTTCTGAAATACCAAAAGCCGTAGAAGCATGATATTTGGCTGAAAGGTTCCTTGGATGAAGCACTACAAACTTTGGGAAGGAAACTGATCTTGACCCATATTAAAGGTCACAGTGGTCAAATCAGTGGTTAAAAGCTTTGAGCGACTTCTTCTGATAAACCGAAATGCCTAGATTTGATATTTGTCTTTTAGCGTCCTGGGATGAAGCCAAACAAAATTTGAAAATGAAAATGATGTTGTCTTATAAGGTCACAGGGGTAAAATATGTTTAAATCTTAAGATGTTCTTCTGAATGTCTTACAGTAAAAGATTTTAAGGGGACTTTAGGGTTACACTATAAAATAAGTCAGAGATTGATACCAGGTGAGCGATGCAGGCCCAATTGGCCTCTTGTTTAAGTTTCAGTACTACTCCTATCTCTACACTTACTCTGTATTATATGTTTACACCTACTCCATGTATTATATGTTTCAGTACTACTCCTATCTCTACACCTACACCATGTATTATATGTTTCAGTACTACTCCCATCTCTACACCTACTCTGTATTATATGTTTACACCTACTCCATGTATTATATGTTTCAGTACTACTCCTATCTCTACACCTACACCATGTATTATATGTTTCAGTACTACCTCTATCTCTACACTTACTCTGTATTATATGTTTCAGTACTACTCCTATCTCTACACCTACTCCATGTATTATATGTTTCAGTACTACTCCTATCTCTACACCTACTCCATGTATTATATGTTTAGTAATACTCCTATCTCTACACTTATTCTGTATTATAAGTTTCAGTACTACTCCTATCTCTACACCTACTCCATGTATTACATGTTTCAGTACTACTCCTATCTCTACACCTACTCCATGTATTATATGTTTCAGTACTACTCCTATTTCTACACTTACTCCATGTATTATATGTTCCAGTACTACTCCTATCTCTATACTTACTCTGTATTATATGTTTCAGTACTACTCCTATCTGTACACCTACACTATGTATTATATGTTTCAGTACTACTCCTATCTCTATACTTACTCCATGTATTATATGTTTCAGTACTACTCCTATCTCTACACTTACTCCATGTATTATATGTTTCAGTACTACTCCTATCTCTACACTTACTCCATGTATTATATGTTTCAGTACTACTCCTATCTCTACACTTACTCTGTATTATATGTTCCAGTACTACTCCTATCTCTACACTTACTCTGTATTATATGTTTCAGTACTACTCCTATCTCTATACTTACTCCATGTATTATATGTTTCAGTACTACTCCTATCTCTACACCTACTCCATGCCTCAGGCCATCCGCAATAAAGTAGACGAGTTTATCAACTGTGAGGATATCGCCATGAACTTCCTTGTCTCCCACATCACCAGGAAACCTCCAATAAAGGTATATTACTCTTACAGTTGTATCTACATTACCAATTCTATATTATTCCCTGTTATTGAGTTGATGTAGAAACTTCCCCAATTTGTTTGTTTCCCCAGGTATTAACACAATCGTCCCTGAAGACGCATTTAAGCTTTTCCAAATCAAATGTTGGAATATTATTTTTAAATTTCAGGGGTGAATGAGATAAAACTTTGTCATCCCTCTCGTATTCTTCTACTTTATAAATCTTTTCAACGGCCTTATTTCAATATTCCTTGTAACTCTCAAACCAGCCTGTGTCCGTAGTCTGTCAACCTTCTGTTCTTAAACAATTCTTGTGATCGCTATTTCTGGAAAAAACTGCATGGATCGTTGTCAAATTTCATGTGCAGGTTCCCCTTGGTACTTTGTTGTGCATTTTAAATTTTTAAGCAGATCTGAAAAACAATATAGCCGACAGTGGAAATCTTGGATTTAGCTTTAATAGTTTGTGATTGCTATTTCTGGAATAGTTCTGCATGGACCGTTCTCAAATTTCATGTACAGCTTCCCCTGTGGCACCTAGGTGTGCATTGTACATTTTTAAGCTGATCTGAAAAACAATATGGCCGACAGGCGGCCATCTTGGCTTTAGCTTTAGTAGTTTTTGACAATATTTCTGAAATAGTACTGCATGGATCGTTTTCAAATTTTATATGCAGGTTCCCAATGGTCCCTAGTTGTGCATTGTACAGTTTAAAGCCAATCCAAAAAATCAATGAAGCCCACAGGTGGCCATCTTAGATTTTGTGTTAGTTTTTCTATATTTTACCTTGTTATACACAGGTGACTTTGCTTTAGATATTCTATATTTTACCTTGTGATACACAGGTGACTTTGCGTTACATATTCTATATTTTACCTTTGTGATATACAGGTGACTTTGCGTTAGATATTCTATGTTTAAACTTGTTACCCACAGGTCACCTCACGCTGGACGTTTCGGTGCCCAGGCTGCCCCCAGACATTATCCAATGACAGTTCTCACTTTGAGGAACGCCACAAGTGTATTAACTTCTTTGTGAAGGTGTACGGTTACATGCCATTACTATATACTCAGTATCGTGTGGACTCTGTTCTGTTCAAGACTCGCCTTCCTCACGACAAACAGAAGTGCTTCAAGTTCATATAACCAACCATCTCGGCTTTCGTAACAGTAATTATAGTATAGCATTTAAAAAAATATATGAACTAGTCCTGCTTGCCAGTCATTGTAATCCATTCATAAATGTATCATTACGGGTTGTATGTAAGATAAAACAGAAATTGTGGAAGGTATAAGGACATTCTGAATTATTAATTCATCTATTGTGTTAGTTGTCTGTCTGTCATGCATCCAGCTGCTGATGAAGTATTGAACAGAAATTCATCTTTGACTAGAAGCATCCTTCAATTCGGATAAATAGAAGGACCAAATCCCCAGGAGCCCCAGGGGGGTTAGGCCAAAACAAAATTGGATACATTTTTTAAAGAGTCATTTCTACTAAAACTATGAAATGGAAATCAAATTTATTTTATGTTCTCATCAGATATGGATAAATGACCAAAAAGGATCCTTTGTACATTATGATAAAAACTTGGACCTCAATGTTATACATATTTAATATGTGATTATTTTGTTTATTTACCTTATTACCAAGTATGTATTTGTCCTAGGTTATATATTTAGTATATCTAGTTAATACATCTGACTGACCTACTCTATATATGTGACCTAGTTTCTATGCGACAAATAGTTTATATGTGACCTACCTTATATGTGTCCTAGTTTATAAATGCAACCTATTTTACAGACATGGTCAAGTTTACATATGACCTAGTTTACATATGTGACCTAGTTTACATATGTGACCTAGTTTATATATGTGAACTAGTTTCTATGCGACAAATAGTTTATATATTTGACCTAGTTTATATATTTGACCTAGTTTATGTATGTGACATAGTTTATATGCGTGTCCTAGTTTATATATGCAACCTAATTTACAGACATGGTCAAATTTACATATGACCTGGTTTAATATGTTACCTAGTTTATATATGTGAACTAGTTTATATATATGATATACCGGTAGTTCATATTTGTGACCTAGTTAATGTATGTGACCTAGTTTATATATGTGACCTAGTTTATATGCTGTAAACATGGTTATTTCCACAATTTTGATTGGTTAGCTATATACGTGTGGGGGTAATTTTCGTGATCTATCCACCTTCGTGTAATAAGACATATACCATTTGTATATTGCAAAATAATAGGGTGGGGGGGGGGGGGGGATTTCGCGATCAAGTTGCTTTCGTGTAATTAGCTTAAATTTCCCCTGCGATAAAATTTCCATGTTAACTGTATATGATCTGGTTCATATTTAATTGTGACCTACTTTATATAGTATTAGACCTAGTTTATATATCTAACCTATTCATATATGTGACCTAGTTCATATATGTGACTCGTTTTATATATATTATCTTGGTTATATTTGTAGCCCAGTTTATATGTGACATGATTAAACACTAATGTTATTCAATTTTACTTTCAATAATGGACGACTTGACATGAACTGTGGCAATTTGAGAAAATTGTACATTGTTCAAATGTTCTTGTCAAATCCAAACACCACAAGAGCTTCATAAGAAACTTGTTTTGTATATTTGGTGATCGGTTTGTTATTTGTTTTAATAACATTTTATATTAAAACAAGTTGTTGATCACACTACTGTGTTAGAAAGTATTCACAAGCTTTGTAGAACATAACTATTGAATAAAATTCTGATTTAAAGTTATAAATCTGACACATCAGAATCATGTTAGAAGTAACTTAAATTCTTGTAGACTCCAAATCTCCACATTAAAAATATAGATCTGAAGTATTTTTGGTAGACACGTTAAAACCCCTTGAGAAGAGTCAGTAGTTGTTGGAATAGATTTGAAAGCATGACTTTGAAAATAGCGGATAATTTAAGATTACAATTTTTACTTCATTCCAGTGCATATAAGTCAGATTGAGCCCTGATACAGCAATTGTTCTAAGCCTTCTTAGTCAATGGTAACAGCCATCAGCCATTCTCCCTAACCACCAGTATTAAAATTCATTAAGTCATAAACATTCAAGCGGAAAATGTAGGTCAAATCCAGCATCCGAAACATGGCATTCTTAGATACGTTAGCCATTTCATTAGGTTTGGTTGATGTAGGACTCGCAACTCACAAATTGCTGGGGGTTACACATCATTGATGTCTAGGGGTAACACTCTCTACACCTGTGGAATATGGCATTGCAAAACTAAGATCACCTTGTAGATGAGGTAAGACGACTGACTCGACACTTTGATGTACATCAAAAGAATCTTGTGGTCACATAACGGTAAAATTGTTAAGCTTTGAAGTCAGTTGTAACTTCTTTGTAATCTTCAAAAGACAGACATCAGCTTAGCGATCATCGTCGGATACCCAGGGTCAATTTCGCTTCGCTAACTCACCTGATGAGTGAGGTGAGTTAGCGAAGTGAGATCAACCGTGAGTATCCAACGATGCTTAGTGATTGGTGAGGCTTTTTCCTGAAAGTGCCTTCAGTTTTGCTATGACATATTCCAGGGGCGTAGAGAGCAAAAGTGAGTGTAACCACTGGATATCGAGGATGGGGATTTAAATCCCCCCAGCTCGGTTTATGTGAGCCAATGATGAACTTGTACATATTGTAGATAATAAACCATTGACTTTGGGAATACAGTAGTTGCTTACCAGATAGGTACTTGTAATGACTTGACCCTGTTCTAATTATAGAAATCAAATAATGACCTTGAAAATTAGTTATTTTTGTAGATACGAAATCATGATCTTGAAAAGTAGCTATTTTGTAGAAACGAAATCATGATCTTGAAAAGTAGCTATTTGTGTAGATAAGATATCATGACCTTGAAAAGAAGCGCTATTTGTGTATACGAAATCATGACCTTGAAAAGTAGCTATTTGTGTAGATATGAAATCATGACCTTGAAAAGTAGCTATTTGTGTAGATACGAAATCATGACCTTGAGTAGTTATTTGTGTTGTAATGTCCCCATACACAGAAATCCATTTACTATTTCAACACATCAATAATAGCATTATTAAAGCACTTACAATTTTGTTAATGTGTTCAGAAATAAAAAGCATGTAGATCTTCAAGGGACATCATCAGTGTCTAAGCATTTTTAAGCATTTCTGTATAAGTTTGTGTATGGAGGGTAATTAGTTTGTGTATGGAGGGTAGTTAGTTTGTGTATGGAGGGTAATTAGTTTGTGTATGGAGGGTAGTTAGTTTGTGTATGGAGTGTATGGAGGGTAGTTAGTTTGTGTATGGAGTGTATGGAGGGTAACTAGTTTGCATATGGAGGGTAATAAGTTGTATGGAGGAGACTTATTTTGTGTATGGAGGGTAAAAAGTTTGTGTATGGAGGGTAATTAGTTTGTGAATGGAGGGTAATTAGTTTGTATGGAGGATAAATAATTTGTGAATGGAGGGTAAAAAAAGTTTGTGTATGGTGGGTAATTATTTTGTGTATGGAGGGTGATTAGTTTGTGTATGGAGGATAGTTAGTTTGTGTATAGAAGGTAATATAGATCTAGCGCATTCAATGATTGTATGTATAAAATATATTGCCTACACTTATCACAAAATCAAATCAACTGGGATATAATATTTTCCTACTTCTGTTTGCTAACTCTTTGATGTTTTACATATATTTGACCTCAAGGTAAACTGGTGACTCTTTATAAAGGGGGCTGTTCATATTGTCTCAGTTATTGTAACATCTCATTAACATTCATTGGCTACGCTACATGTATGTTAGAACATTTATAAGATGCTGTGAAGAATGCGGCCAGCATATGTTATACATGTAGCGTAAACTGAGTATGGTATAAGTTGGATGATCGAAAATTAAGGTGAGTATATTATGTATGGGTTATATATAATATAGTATACTTTATTTTGTACACGGTATAGGTTGGATGATTGAGAATTAAGGTAAATATATGTATAGGTTGGACGATCGAGAATATTAAAGTGTGTATGGGTTATATAAAGTGTAGTATACTTTGTACACAGTATAGGTTGGACGATCGAGAATTAAAGTGTGTATGTGTATGGGTTATATAAAGTGTAGTATACTTTGTACACAGTTTAGGTTGGACGATCGAGAATTAAAGTGTGTATATGTATGGGTTATATATAGTGTAGTATACTTTGTACACGGTATAGGTTGGTCGATAGAGAATTAAAATGTGTATATGTATGGGTTATATAAAGTGTAGTATACTTTGTACACGGTATAGGTTGGACGATCGAGAATTAAAGTGTGTATGTGTACGAGTTATATAAAGTGTAGTATACTTTGTACACAGTATAGGTTGGACGATCGAGAATTAAAGTGTGTATGTGTACGAGTTATATAAAGTGTAGTATACTTTGTACACAGTATAGGTTGGACGATCGAGAATTAAAGTGTGTATATGTATGGGTTATATAAAGTGTAGTATACTTTGTACACAGTTTAGGTTGGACGATAGAGAATTAAAATGTGTATATGTATGGGTTATATAAAGTGTAGTATACTTTGTACACGGTATAGGTTGGACGATCGAGAATTAAAGTGTGTATGTGTACGAGTTATATAAAGTGTAGTATACTTTGTACACAGTATAGGTTGGACGATCGAGAATTAAAGTGTGTATGTGTACGAGTTATATAAAGTGTAGTATACTTTGTACACGGTATAGGTTGGACGATCGAGAATTAAAGTGTGTATGTGTACGAGTTATATAAAGTGTAGTATACTTTGTACACGATATAGTTTGGACATCGAGAATTAAAGTGTGTATGTGTACGAGTTATATAAAGTGTAGTATACTTTGTACACGGTATAGGTTGCATTGGACGATCGAGAATTAAAGTGTGTATATATATGTATGGGTTATATATAGTGTAGTATACTTTGTACACGGTATAGGTTGGTCGATCAGGAATTAAAGTGTGTATGTGTACGAGTTATATAAAGTGTAGTATACTTTGTACACGGTATAGGTTGGACGATCGAGAATTAAAGTGTGTATATGTATGGGTTATATATAGTGTAGTATACTTTGTACACGGTATAGGTTGGTCGATCAGGAATTAAAGTGTTTATATGTATGGGTTATATAAAGTGTAGTATACTTTGTACACAGTTTAGGTTGGACGATAGAGAATTAAAGTGTGTATATGTATGGGTTATATAAAGTGTAGTATACTTTGTACGCGGTATAGGTTGGTCGATCGAGAATTAAAGTGTGTATATGTATGGGTTATATAAAGTGTAGTATACTTTGTACACGGTATAGGTTGGAAGATCGAGAATTAAAGTGTGTATATGTATGAGTTATATATAGTGTAGTATACTTTGTACACGGTATAGGTTGGAAGATCGAGAATTAAAGTGTGTATATGTATGAGTTATATATAGTGTAGTATACTTTGTACACGGTATAGGTTGGAAGATCGAGAATTAAAGTGTGTATATGTATGAGTTATATATAGTGTAGTATACTTTGTACACGGTATAGGTTGGAAGATCGAGAATTAAAGTGTGTATATGTATGAGTTATATATAGTGTAGTATACTTTGTACACGGTATAGGTTGGAAGATCGAGAATTAAAGTGTGTATATGTATGAGTTATATAAAGTGTAGTATACTTTGTACACGGTATAGGTTGGATGATCGAGAATTAAAGTGTGTATATGTATGAGTTATATATAGTGTAGTATACTTTGTACACAGTATAGGTTGGACGATCGAGAATTAAGACATAGAGTAGACTATGGATAGGTTTAACAGATGTATATAGGTTAAATATAGGTACTGTAGAGTTGACCAAGTACGCATTATTATGAACAGATGAAATGTAAATATGTATGAGTAAGAAAATAGCTTGTTTCTTTGTGTAGGTAGATATAAAGATAAAATAAGTGAAAACACAAAGACCGACTTCAAAACACTTTCACCCTCTTCTGGGCTATTCAGGAAAGTTTGAGTATGAGTTATATGCAAAAAAATTATACTACTTCACTATTTAGGTAGGTTTAGCCCATGGGTTTACTTTGTAGATAATGGTAAAAGGGAAGTATGAATATGATTCATATGTATACATTTTTTTGTTTTTCAAATGCGAGTAGTTCGCATTTTTGAAATCTACTTTAAGACCCTTTTTAAATAGCATTAACTTGTAAAAACAAACAGTCCCAGATTAGCATTGGTTCATTGACTTTCATTTTGATTTTATTTTGGTTGTTTACGAACTGCATTATTTCACCATTTTAAGTTCATGTAAGATAATATAAGCTGCTTCCTGTTATCATGTTGAAGATGTCCCTCATCATTTGTACTTCGTTTCTAAAAGTCTGTTTTTTGTTTAGCTGTTAGAACATGCCTTTTCATTGTTTTTTAAGGTACATTATAAAGAACATACATGAACCACTTTTATTCTTCATTGTTTGTTTTTTTTTCCGATGTAACAGACGCCTTATAATAGTTTGTTTCCCAGATTTGTTTTCTCTCAGGATTCAACCAGGTTTTAGATAGGCATGTCACATGATAAGGGGATGTGTACTTCCAAAGCATCAGTAGCACAAACAATATGAAAAAAAGCTGATTAGAGTTTCCAGGCGTCTATCTCGGAACGGCATGCCAAGCTTTTTTGTGAAGAATTTTCACACCCCACTGTGGCAATCTCTTTACTTTTGATTTTCATGATTTTAATATTGATAAATATATATTTATCTTATTCACCCCGAAAACCCACTTGAACTCTTCAAATTCAAATGTTGGGATAATTCATTATGATATTCAGGGGTAAATGAGGTGATGATGCTCTCATAAGCTTTGCTCGTGGTTATATGTTTTATACAAACTAATATGTATCGCTAACCTTATGTATGTTTACTACTCCAAAGCCTTGCCAAAATATTGTCCTTGTAAATTAATATATTATGAGCCACACGTTTTGTCCAGCATTTGTCTTGTAAATAAATAAAATTGGACACTTACATTCAATGCATATTGAAGTCAATGATATTAATAAATAAACGTATTGTTGGTCAGCCATACACTTACATGATTTCTAGTCTTCTTTATGGGACTGAAACTTACTAAGACAAGTTCTGATCGGTTCCGAAATCAAAAGAGCAGAACGACAAGCTGCATTTGCAAATCAAGAAAGCTCCACCCAGTCCTCACAAAACTATTGTTATCAAGATTTGTATAAGGACGAAAGACGAACCACATATGCAGGGTGGTTTAATTTGAACAGCCCACAATCTGATGAAGATGGGCTAAATTTCTACCTGGGTAATACATATATTACAGGGCTTTTTTCACTACATTGGGAATGGTGCCAGTGGTGGGATTGGGAAGAAAATGTGCAGTAAAAGGTAAAATTGGGAAAAACCGACATCATGGTGAAAAAAAAAAAACATCATATACTCGGTATTTATGCTATGATTTGAGGCGAGAGTAACAAACAAAACATGAAGAGGATGTAAGGCGATATCCGCAATTTTTGAAAATAATTTTTCATTATCATTGATTCAATTATGGGACTTTTTAAGGTCTGATTGGGGAAAAATAGACAATTTTGTCTTGGGGGGAAGCCCTGTATTATATTTCAAGGACTTCACATGAAGTCTTTCCCTTATGATGCCTGGGGGAATATTTTTCCATGCACTGTATATGTGTTCCTACACTTCAGTGGAATCCAATTCCAATATCCAAGAAACAGTTCGATTAGTCCATTGTCAACCTCACCTTTGTATCCACTGACACAGGGGAAGTTGGGAACTCTTCCACAATGACGTCATAAGGTTTTCCTCAGCTGTACTCCACATCCATGTCAGCTTTCTCATGCTCAAGCATTTTGATTCGTCGTCAATGACTTTGAATCTTTTTGAAGAGACTTTAAAGCCAAATACTTATGTATAATTGGACTGATCTTTTAGCATGATCTAAGTGAGTTAAAGAAAATTTGATTGAATCCATGTTTGGGCATGTTTTCAGGTTCATGGAAGCTCCGTCTACTTGGATACACTTGAAGCGAAAATCAAGCCTAATAACTTATTATATTTATAGATTAAGATTAACTGATATCAGCAATATTCCAGATGAATTCATACGCGGTTACCGGTACAGCAGCAGTTGAAACACGCTATTTGTAAACATGCGTCCATTTCGAACCGTCTTCTACCTTCGGTTTGTTGTTGAAGTGGGCCCCAACGGAATTATTTTCAATTCTTTGTATTTTTTTGTCAAGGGTTTCTTGTTAGCTACTGCTCAGGTTTACTTCATTTTAGGCTTATTTTTGCATGATTATCAACTGGATTTTTTTTCAGAATCACGAAAATTTCCCTGAAGTTACGTATATTGGGCCTTTAATTACAATTAATATTTCCAGTGCATATAAGTCAGATTGAGCCCTGATACAGCAATTGTTCTAAGCCTTCTTAGTCAATGGTTACAGCCATCAGCCATTCTCCCTAACCACCAGTATTAAAATTCATTAAGTCATAAACATTCAAGCGGAAAATGTAGGTCAAATCCAGCATCCGAAACATGGCATTCTTAGATACGTTAGCCATTTCATTAGGTTTGGTTGATGTAGGACTCGCAACTCACAAATTGCTGGGGGTTACACATCATTGATGTCTAGGGGTAACACTCTCTACACCTGTGAATATGGCATTGCAAAACTAAGATCACCTTGTAGATGAGGCAAGACGACTGACTCGACACTTTGATGTACATCAAAAGAATCTTGTGGTCACATAACGGTAAAAATTGCTAAGCTTTGAAGTCAGTTGCAACTTCTTTGTAATCTTCAAAAGACAGACATCAGCTTAGCGATCATCGTCGGATACCCACGGTCGATCTCGCTTCGCTAACTCACCTGATGAGTGAGGTGAGTGAGCGAAGTGAGATCAACCGTGAGTATCCAACGATGCTTAGTGATTGGTGAGGCTTTTTACCTGATAGTGCCTTCAGTTTTGCTATGACATATTCCAGGGGTGTAGAGAGCATAAGTGAGTGTAACCACTGGATATCGAGGGAGGGGGTTTAAATCCCCCCAGCTCGGTTTATGTGAGCCAATGATGAACTTGTACATATTGTAGATAATAAACCATTGACTTTAGGAATACAGTAGTTGCTTACCAGATAGGTACTTGTGATGACTTGACCCTGTTCTAATTATAGAAATCAAATAATGACCTTGAAAATTAGTTATTTTTGTAGATAGAAAATCATGATCTTGAAAAGTAGCTATTTTGTAGAAACGAAATCATGATCTTGAAAAGTAGCTATTTGTGTAGATACAAAATCATGACCTTGAAAAGAAGCTATTTTGTAGAAACGAAATCATGACCTTGAAAGTGAGCTATTTGTGTAGATAAGATATCATGACCTTGAAAAGAAGCGCTATTTGTGTATACGAAATCATGACCTTGAAAAGTAGCTATTTGTGTAGATATGAAATCATGACCTTGAAAAGTAGCTATTTGTGTAGATACGAAATCATGACCTTGAGTAGTTATTTGTGTTGTAATGTCCCCATACACAGAAATCCATTTACTATTTCAACACATCAATAATAGCATTATTAAAGCACTTACAATTTTGTTAATGTGTTCAGAAATAAAAAGCATGTAGATCTTCAAGGGACATCATCAGTGTCTAAGCATTTTTAAGCATTTCTGTATAAGTTTGTGTATGGAGGGTAATTAGTTTGTGTATGGAGGGTAGTTAGTTTGTGTATGGAGGGTAATTAGTTTGTGTATGGAGGGTAGTTAGTTTGTGTATGGAGTGTATGGAGGGTAGTTAGTTTGTGTATGGAGTGTATGGAGGGTAACTAGTTTGCATATGGAGGGTAATAAGTTGTATGGAGGAGACTTATTTTGTGTATGGAGGGTAAAAAGTTTGTGTATGGAGGGTAATTAGTTTGTGAATGGAGGGTAATTAGTTTGTATGGAGGATAAATAATTTGTGAATGGAGGGTAAAAAAAGTTTGTGTATGGTGGGTAATTATTTTGTGTATGGAGGGTGATTAGTTTGTGTATGGAGGATAGTTAGTTTGTGTATAGAAGGTAATATAGATCTAGCGCATTCAATGATTGTATGTATAAAATATATTGCCTACACTTATCACAAAATCAAATCAACTGGGATATAATATTTTCCTACTTCTGTTTGCTAACTCTTTGATGTTTTACATATATTTGACCTCAAGGTAAACTGGTGACTTTTTATAAAGGGGGCTGTTCATATTGTCTCAGTTATTGTAACATCTCATTGACATTCATTGGCTACGCTACATGTATGTTAGAACATTTATAAGATGCTGTGAAGAATGCAGCCAGCATATGTTATACATGTAGCGTAAACTGAGTATGGTATAAGTTGGATGATCGAAAATTAAGGTGAGTATATTATGTATGGGTTATATATAATATAGTATACTTTATTTTGTACACGGTATAGGTTGGATGATTGAGAATTAAGGTAAATATATGTATAGGTTGGACGATCGAGAATATTAAAGTGTGTATGGGTTATATAAAGTGTAGTATACTTTGTACACAGTATAGGTTGGACGATCGAGAATTAAAGTGTGTATGTGTATGGGTTATATAAAGTGTAGTATACTTTGTACACAGTTTAGGTTGGACGATCGAGAATTAAAGTGTGTATATGTATGGGTTATATATAGTGTAGTATACTTTGTACACGGTATAGGTTGGTCGATAGAGAATTAAAATGTGTATATGTATGGGTTATATAAAGTGTAGTATACTTTGTACACGGTATAGGTTGGACGATCGAGAATTAAAGTGTGTATGTGTACGAGTTATATAAAGTGTAGTATACTTTGTACACAGTATAGGTTTGACGATCGAGAATTAAAGTGTGTATGTGTACGAGTTATATAAAGTGTAGTATACTTTGTACACGATATAGTTTGGACATCGAGAATTAAAGTGTGTATGTGTACGAGTTATATAAAGTGTAGTATACTTTGTACACGGTATAGGTTGGACGATCGAGAATTAAAGTGTGTATGTGTACGAGTTATATAAAGTGTAGTATACTTTGTACACGGTATAGGTTGGACGATCGAGAATTAAAGTGTTTATATGTATGGGTTATATATAGTGTAGTATACTTTGTACACGGTATAGGTTGGTCGATCAGGAATTAAAGTGTGTATGTGTACGAGTTATATAAAGTGTAGTATACTTTGTACACGGTATAGGTTGGACGATCGAGAATTAAAGTGTGTATATGTATGGGTTATATATAGTGTAGTATACTTTGTACACGGTATAGGTTGGTCGATCAGGAATTAAAGTGTTTATATGTATGGGTTATATAAAGTGTAGTATACTTTGTACACAGTTTAGGTTGGACGATAGAGAATTAAAGTGTGTATATGTATGGGTTATATAAAGTGTAGTATACTTTGTACGCGGTATAGGTTGGTCGATCGAGAATTAAAGTGTGTATATGTATGGGTTATATAAAGTGTAGTATACTTTGTACACGGTATAGGTTGGAAGATCGAGAATTAAAGTGTGTATATGTATGAGTTATATATAGTGTAGTATACTTTGTACACGGTATAGGTTGGAAGATCGAGAATTAAAGTGTGTATATGTATGAGTTATATATAGTGTAGTATACTTTGTACACGGTATAGGTTGGAAGATCGAGAATTAAAGTGTGTATATGTATGAGTTATATAAAGTGTAGTATACTTTGTACACAGTTTAGGTTGGATGATCGAGAATTAAAGTGTGTATGTGTATGGGTTATATAAAGTGTAGTATACTTTGTACACGGTATAGGTTGGATGATCGAGAATCAAAGTGTGTATGTGTATGGGTTATATAAAGTGTAGTATACTTTGTACACGGTATAGGTTGGATGATCGAGAATCAAAGTGTGTATGTGTATGGGTTATATAAAGTGTAGTATACTTTGTACACGGTATAGGTTGTACGATCCAGAATTAAACTGTGTATATGTATGAGTTATATATAGTGTGGTATACTTTGTACACGGTATAGGTTGTACGATCCAGAATTAAACTGTGTATGTGTATGGGTTATATATAGTGTAGTATACTTTGTACACGGTATAGGTTGGATGATCGAGAATTAAAGTGTGTATATGTATGAGTTATATATAGTGTAGTATACTTTGTACACAGTATAGGTTGGACGATCGAGAATTAAGACATAGAGTAGACTATGGATAGGTTTAACAGATGTATATAGGTTAAATATAGGTACTGTAGAGTTGACCAAGTACACATTATTATGAACAGATGAAATGTAAATATGTATGAGTAAGAAAATAGCTTGTTTCTTTGTGTAGGTAGATATAAAGATAAAATAAGTGAAAACACAAAGACCGACTTCAAAACACTTTCACCCTCTTCTGGGCTATTCAGGAAAGTTTGAGTGTGAGTTATATGCAAAAAATTTATACTACTTCACTATTTAGGTAGGTTTAGCCCATGGGTTTACTTTGTAGATAATGGTAAAAGGGAAGTATGAATATGATTCATATGTATACATTTTTTTGTTTTTCAAATGCGAGTAGTTCGCATTTTTGAAATCTACTTTAAGACCCTTTTTAAATAGCATTAACTTGTAAAAACAAACAGTCCCAGATTAGCATTGGTTCATTGACTTTCATTTTGATTTTATTTTGGTTGTTTACGAACTGCATTATTTCACCATTTTAAGTTCATGTAAGATAATATAAGCTGCTTCCTGTTATCATGTTGAAGATGTCCCTCATCATTTGTACTTCGTTTCTAAAAGTCTGTTTTTTGTTTAGCTGTTAGAACATGCCTTTTCATTGTTTTTTAAGGTACATTATAAAGAACATACATGAACCACTTTTATTCTTCATTGTTTGTTTTTTTTTCCGATGTAACAGACGCCTTATAATAGTTTGTTTCCCAGATTTGTTTTCTCTCAGGATTCAACCAGGTTTTAGATAGGCATGTCACATGATAAGGGGATGTGTACTTCCAAAGCATCAGTAGCACAAACAATATGAAAAAAAGCTGATTAGAGTTTCCAGGCGTCTATCTCGGAACGGCATGCCAAGCTTTTTTGTGAAGAATTTTCACACCCCACTGTGGCAATCTCTTTACTTTTGATTTTCATGATTTTAATATTGATAAATATATATTTATCTTATTCACCCCGAAAACCCACTTGAACTCTTCAAATTCAAATGTTGGGATAATTCATTATGATATTCAGGGGTAAATGAGGTGATGATGCTCTCATAAGCTTTGCTCGTGGTTATATGTTTTATACAAACTAATATGTATCGCTAACCTTATGTATGTTTACTACTCCAAAGCCTTGCCAAAATATTGTCCTTGTAAATTAATATATTATGAGCCACACGTTTTGTCCAGCATTTGTCTTGTAAATAAATAAAATTGGACACTTACATTCAATGCATATTGAAGTCAATGATATTAATAAATAAACGTATTGTTGGTCAGCCATACACTTACATGATTTCTAGTCTTCTTTATGGGACTGAAACTTACTAAGACAAGTTCTGATCGGTTCCGAAATCAAAAGAGCAGAACGACAAGCTGCATTTGCAAATCAAGAAAGCTCCACCCAGTCCTCACAAAACTATTGTTATCAAGATTTGTATAAGGACGAAAGACGAACCACATATGCAGGGTGGTTTATTTGAACAGCCCACAATCTGATGAAGATGGGCTAAATTTCTACCTGGGTAATACATATATTACAGGGCTTTTTTCACTACATTGGGAATGGTGCCAGTGGTGGGATTGGGAAGAAAATGTGCAGTAAAAGGTAAAATTGGGAAAAACCGACATCATGGTGAAAAAAAAAAACATCATATACTCGGTATTTATGCTATGATTTGAGGCGAGAGTAACAAACAAAACATGAAGAGGATGTAAGGCGATATCCGCAATTTTTGAAAATAATTTTTCATTATCATTGATTCAATTATGGGACTTTTTAAGGTCTGATTGGGGAAAAATAGACAATTTTGTCTTGGGGGGAAGCCCTGTATTATATTTCAAGGACTTCACATGAAGTCTTTCCCTTATGATGCCTGGGGGAATATTTTTCCATGCACTGTATATGTGTTCCTACACTTCAGTGGAATCCAATTCCAATATCCAAGAAACAGTTCGATTAGTCCATTGTCAACCTCACCTTTGTATCCACTGACACAGGGGAAGTTGGGAACTCTTCCACAATGACGTCATAAGGTTTTCCTCAGCTGTACTCCACATCCATGTCAGCTTTCTCATGCTCAAGCATTTTGATTCGTCGTCAATGACTTTGAATCTTTTTGAAGAGACTTTAAAGCCAAATACTTATGTATAATTGGACTGATCTTTTAGCATGATCTAAGTGAGTTAAAGAAAATTTGATTGAATCCATGTTTGGGCATGTTTTCAGGTTCATGGAAGCTCCATCTACTTGGATACACTTGAAGCGAAAATCAAGCCTAATAACTTATTATATTTATAGATTAAGATTAACTGATATCAGCAATATTCCAGATGAATTCATACGCGGTTACCGGTACAGCAGCAGTTGAAACACGCTATTTGTAAACATGCGTCCATTTCGAACCGTCTTCTACCTTCGGTTTGTTGTTGAAGTGGGCCCCAACGGAATTATTTTCAATTCTTTGTATTTTTTTGTCAAGGGTTTCTTGTTAGCTACTGCTCAGGTTTACTTCATTTTAGGCTTATTTTTGCATGATTATCAACTGGATTTTTTTTCAGAATCACGAAAATTTCCCTGAAGTTACGTATATTGGGCCTTTAATTACAATTAATATTTTTCTATGAAAATCATTCAATGTATTTTTCTCAAAAATGATTCATCTAAATTAAACTCAGCTTATTTATAGGTAAAGTAACAAGCTAATAGGTAGAATTAATATCCCTACTTCCCTTTCGTAATGGGGTAATCATGCATATGTATTAAAAGTAAAATCTATGCATTATTAGGGACGAGGCACCTATTACGTATGCAAGTGTGTCGTTACCACCTATTACGTATGCAAGTGTGTCGTTACCACGAATATAGTTCTGAATAAATTTGGACTATTTTTCAATTTTTTTTTCTGAAGGCCATACTGAACCCAGGGAGTTTTTAATTGGTACTAATTAGAAGATTCACATGTTTTGTTTGACTTTTCATGAGCAAAGAATAGTTTGAATGTACTGAATGCTTCAAATGGGGTATATTTTGTACCCTGGGTCATTTGAATATTGCGCCAGAATATTAACCATGATGCAGCAGTAGCCACACACTCTACATCACCACGTGAAAAAATGGTGGTCATGACCTGTCAACACTTTGGCTGGAATTGTACCAAAGACCCACCTTTGACATACCTGGAGGATTAGTCTGAGTGAGATATAGGGAAGGAGCTACACCTGTATATGTTTGGTAAGCCAATATAGAGAAATTAATAGTTATCTCGGGCAATATGTATTAAAAGTAAAATCTTTTGAGGTTACATTGTAGGTTGAAACGTTTATTCCGTTGACACAAGATGTATTGCTTGGAAATTGAACAAAAACTAAAGACTTGTACGTAGAAATCTGAAATATTTGTTGCTGTGATTTTACAGAAAGACAAGGAGTCTTAACTCCACCAAAAAATGTCGGCCAAGTGGCGATTGAACATGGTTGAGCCCTTTAGGCATTCAACCTTGTTATCAAATTTCAAGAGCGTCAGATAATATTGGTTGCCGTTATTGCTTGGAAACTGCTGAAATTGTCATTTTTTGTTAATCAAGGGGAAATAACTCCACCAAATAACGTCTGCCAAAAGTGGCAACGAAAATGCCATTTATTCATTTTACCTCGTAACCAAGTTTCAAGAAAACTGGATAACCATTACTGCATGGAAACGAGGCGTGACAGACGGACGGACAAACTCAAATTAATATATCCCGTTTCGGTGAAAGGGGGTGATGATAAGTCAGAATGGTACATGCTTCCTTAAGTACAGTCAAACCTGCTTGAACATTCACCTGAAATAAGCAGCCACCCCCCTTATGTGACCAGTCTGTGTTCCATCCGATGGAAAATTCTATACAACAAACCTTGAATAAGTGGTCACCTGTCTAATGCTGCCAACAGTCACTAAAATCCGGCCTTTGTCGTTAATATCTCATCCTATATTTAGCGGCCAAAAACTGTATGAAATTAAAAACTTTAATTGCCAAAAATGTCACACAGAAATGTTGAGTGTTATACAAGCGGAGACTGAAAAAAAAACAACAAAAAAACATGATAAATTTTATGTCAAATGCCAATCTGATTAAAATACAGATCCTTATATGTTCTCACTCCGTTTTACAAGGATCTGACAACATCCCATAAGAGGTCACGTTCAGATGACCTTTGTCGCCTCTTTACTCAGCACCAAAATAATTTTCCAATGACCTGTCAACTTGCAGCTAGTCATTTCGTCACATTATTCCACATGAACTTTATGGTGACGAAATGACTAAACGGACAAATGCGATTATGCATGCTTTGTCGCCTCAAAATTTCACTGTCAAAATTCTGACAGTAGTAATTTGATTGGCTTATGCAAAAGGTCTTCGGGACATGACCCCCTATGGGATTATCTCAGATCTTAACGCAGCAGAGTGAAGTTTCCGGAACGGCTCGGAGATCAAGATATGGTTTTAATCAGATTGTGTCAAATGCAGCAAACAAACCACAATTGAAAATTAATTTCAGAAGCGATACATTTACGAAATTCTGTTCTTTGAAGTGAGTTTCTGGTGAATCTGGCTAAAACAGACAACTGTCTGAAGAAGCCAATCTCTGTTGGTCCCTTCGGTTACCACTAAATACATGTTTGATTCACAGGGGCTAGGCACGGACCTATGTCACTATGAAAGATATATTTTTTTACCTTTCTCGAATATAGCCCCTCCCACTACTATATATCTGTGACAAGGGAAAGAACTAGCCTCAACGAGAAAATCGACCTATTTTCACTCTAAGCTTGTTTTCGTCACTGAATGAAGTCCAATTTTTTACATGCATGCCTCATTTTAAAGGTGAAACTTTTATCTTTCAGCAAGTGCCCACCTACGGTTTTTCATGCAAAACCTCGGATTCTAGACAGTAAAAAATTGGACTTCATTCAGTGACGAAAACAAGCTTAGAGTGAAAATAGGTCGATTTTCTCGTTGAGGCTAGTTCTTTCCCTTGTCACAGATATATAGTAGTGGGAGGGGCTATATTCGAGAAAGGTAAAAAAAAATATCTGACAATCATTTCATAGTGACATAGGTCCGTGCCTAGCCCCTGTGGTTTGACTGTACTTACATATTCAAGCACTGTAAAGATGTCTAAAATAACAAAAACCCAAGAATTTTTGTAACAACATTTACTCTTGTCATCAAACTTTCAAACCACATTTAATGTCTTTATCAGTATAGTGTTCCTTGAGGGATATCAGTCAGGACACAATGGAACATGCCAAAATGTAACGATCTCAAAGTAACATCAAAGACTGTCCTATTAACACTTTGTACAATGGGGATGTTGTTTCTCATTTTGATTCTGTGGTTGGTTCCATATTTCCAATCATCTTCTCCAGTCCTGCAATGTATTGCTCTCGGCTGATAAGGTTACTCTGTTCAGCTGGTGCTTCTCCATTTAGATCCCAATAATTCCTCAACTCTATGTCGCAGATAACCGAGTTCGTATAATATTCCAAGTAATGCGATTCCTATAAAATAAAGTTAAATTTAATCAACAATGATAACATGGTCCTGACTCATCCCTAAAACTAGACAATTTAATTGACAAAATCTAAATTTCTTGTGTGCATAAAACATGTGATCCATATCTGTTTAAAATAATGGATATCAGAGAAATTAAAGATGATAGTAGCACACCAAGTTGTTTGAATTGACCTACTTTCCTTCATAATATCATAACAAAATGTTAAACAGTTTGTAATTATAAAATTTGACCTTGACCTTTGACCCAATTTCTTGACGTTTGACAATAATTTTAATTCTAAGTATCTTTCCTTAATGTCATAACAAAATGTTAAGCAGTACAAAATTGTGAAATTTAATATTGACTTTTGACCTGGTGACCTTGAGTCTGCCCAACTTTCCTTTATGATAAATGTTTACCAGAAAAAAAACCGGACAGACAGATGGATGGAACAAGGATTCCACGGATGTGGATGCGTCACCTGTGCAGCAAGTTGGGAGATAAGTTTTTAGCAGCTAGCTATGAATATGCATTGTATCAGTTCCAAGTGGAATTTTTATGGTTATCCAAATTGATTCCTATACAATGAATTATTTTGTTGGTTATAATACATGTGTGTAATGACACTGGCTTGTTGTGGATTGATTTTCTGAGGTTTTTTTACCTATTATGACAAATGTAATAAAGGTCGGGTAATTATTTTGTTGGTTATAATACATGTGTGTAATGACACTGGCTTGTTGTGGATTGATTTTCTGAGGTTTTTTTACCTATTATGACATATGTTATAAAGGTCGGGTAATTGGTCCAAGAAAAATCAAATAACTGCACTAAAACAGATTTTCTATTTATAGCAACAGTGACCTTGACCTTTGGCCCTGAAAAGCAATCCCAAGCAAGCACTTTTGGTAATGAAGCATTGTAAGAAGTTTGAGTTTAATTGGCACAAGAAAACTAAGTTATAGAAGGGAAACATATTTTCTATTTATAGAAACAGTGACCTTGACCTTTGCCTGTGAAAACCAATCGCAAGCAAGCACTTTTGGTAAGGAAGCACTGTATGAAGTTTGAGTTTGATTGGCCCAGGAAAAGGGTAAGGAAGCAGTGTATGAAGTTTGAGTTTGATTGGCCCAAGGAAACTCAAGTTATCGCAAGGAAACTGTTGGTGCAGAGGCTGCTGCTGCTGCCGCCGACGACATAGTGATCCCTATATGTCGCCTTTTCAGGTGACACAAAAAAGGACAAACAGATCATTTTCTGGATATTTCATGTGATTCGTTAAACAAGAATTATGCAAACCAGGTAATGATATGTCTCGCCTTTCCCATGTTGTCAATAACACAATTTCTTTGAAATTGAGGTTAGGTATTAAGTATGATGGTTTTGAGTAATGTCACCAATTTTCAATTCAATTGAATAATTATAACATTCTGAAAGGTGAACTTCAATGCAAATGTTGATGCTGATGCCGCCATCGCCGCCGCTGAAAAAGCAATACCTTAGTCTCGCTTTTCTTGACTATCATCAAAGGTGAGACAAAAACATGATATTAAGAGGAATTCTTCGCAAAATACATCATATTAACCAAATAAAACAACATAGATTGTATGGAAGAGAAAATGGTGTTTGGGGGAAAACATGATATAAAGAGTTGGGATATTAACTCACCCTAGTAGATAGATTCAGGTAAAAAAGTGTTGGGATATTTACTCACCAAGGCGGATAGATTCAGGTAAAAAAGTGTTGGGATATTTACTCACCCAGGTGGATAGATTTAAGGTAAAAAAGTGTTGGGATATTTACTCACCCAGGTGGATAGATTTACGGTAAAAAAGTGTTGGGATATTTACTCACCCAGGTGGATAGATTCAGGTAAAAAAGTGTTGTGATATTTACTCACCAAGGCGGATAGATTCAGGTAAAAAAGTGTTGGGATATTTACTCACCAAGGCGGATAGACTTAGGTAAAAAAGTGTTGGGATTTTAGCTCACCCTGGTAGAAAGATTTAGGTCAATAAGTGTTGGGATATTTACTCACCAAAGCGGATAGATTCAGGTAAAAAAGTGTTGTGATATTTACTCACCAAAGCGGATAGATTCAGGTAAAAAAGTGTCATGATATTTACTCACCCAGGCGGATAAATTCAGGTAAAAAAGTGCTGGCATAATAACGCACCCTGGTGGATAGATTCAGGTTAAAAAGTGTAGGGATATAAGCTTACTTTGGCAAGAGTAAGTCGATCCTTTTTCTTCAGCGTGGTCTTGTTTCCACTAAGCATAACGGCCCGTTTAATTCGAAATGCTCTCTCCTCCTGTGCCTGAGGTGGAAGTCTTTCCACTGCTTCATTCAGGACTCCCTTGGCGTAGAAGTTACGCTTCGTAATATCATCATAAGTCAAACCTGATGTGTAAAAGATTTTTTTAAGTTTAACATGAAGAGATTTAACAAGAGATCTTAAAACCATCAGTGTTTGATCTCCATTTGTTCTATAAAAGTTGGATATTTTCCCTTCTTTGCTTTTTTTCCCCACAGATGTTACATTGTAAATAGATGATGAGATTTGGAGAACTTTTCTTAAGAAATAGCATTAATTGTCTTAAACAAGCAAACTGTATACTTGACATCTATAACTAGTCCCAAGATCAAAAAGGCACAAATAAGGGTATATTATACATGTATATGAGATCTGAGAAAAGAGAAGAAAAGTAAAAAGTACTTCTCAATTCAAGATGGCCACCTGTCAGCCATATTGGTTTAAAGATTAGTCTTAAATTAAGAAAATGTACAACTAACCAAGAGGACTTTCTTAAAATAAACTTGAGAATGATTCATCTTGTACATATTAAGAAATGACAATAAAAAACTTTTATGTATGTCAAAATCCAAGATGGCCACTTGTTAACTAAACTATTTTTGGACCAGTCCAAACAGGCTATGGGCCAATGCATAACTAGGGACCAAGGAGAACTGATATAAAATCTGAGACAGACCCAGCAAAGAGGGTGTGTAATGCTCACCTGCATATTTTAACAACTATTGGAAATTATTATTATTTCATAAAATCCCCACAATGGTTCAGAAGAATAAAACCTCACAATCCCTAGACCCGTATAAAGCACCTTATCTATGCACCCAAAAGTTTTACAAAATTTAGTCCCCTTTATGGATATGCCAGGCCATGTTGTAAGTTTGGATTGAAAGTATCAGACTCTGCACTACTTGTGGTATATTATTTCATTTGTAGTTAGTTTTGTGTGGAACAAAGACTTGTGGTATATTATCTGTTGATACCTAGTTTTGTGTGGTACATAGCCTTGTGGTAAATTATCTGTACATACCTAGTTTTGTGTGGTACATAGCCTTGTGGTACATTATATGTACTTACCCAGTTTTGTGTGGTACATATCCTTGTGGTATATTATCTGTACTAACCTAGTTTTGTGTAGTACATTGTACATAAGCTTGTGGTATATTATCATTACATACCTAGTTTTGTGTGGTACATAGCCTTGTGGTATATTATCTGTACTAACCTAGTTTTGTGTAGTACATTGTACATAAGCTTGTGGTATATTATCCTTACATACCTAGTTTTGTGCGGTACATAGCCTTGTGGTATTCGAATTAGTCTGTACTTACCAACTTTGGGGCTGAACAAAATGTTTCTGTACGCTTTTTGAATTAACCTGGGTGGTGTAAACACTCTAACAAGACCATTTTTGGTTGTCGTCAAAGCATTTGAGATCTTGGGTATTAAACCTGTCGCACGGGCTATGGAAAAAAAATAAAACATGGGGTAAAAATATACAAAAATCAAAAGTAAAAAAACATATGGCGACTCATCAGTCAACAATTTATTCATGCATGTATTGCCTCTAAAACTAGCAGTCCAGCAATGCTCATTAACTAACACAACCTAACTTCAAAAGGATTAATATCATTACCAGGACAAGCTACAAGTTTTGTAGGTAAAACCTACCAGAAAATAACATTTTTCTTTTTGACATACTCATCTTTAAATTCAGTTGTTATAAATATAATTATATACAGTGCACTCCTCTTTATATCATGTTGCATTTGTCAGACAAAAACATGACATTAACAGGAATGTGACATTAAGAGAAACATGTTTTTTCCACTAAATCTAGAGCATTTTCAATCTCCAATCTAAAAGTAAACTATTCAATGTACATATGAAGATTTATCAATCAATAGATAACATTTTTTCATGAAAGAAAAACATTTTTTGGGTTTTTTTTTTATTTCTATGCAATAGCTTGTACAAGTTGTTTCTAAAATCAACGGAAATTACATCATTTAAAGGCCCAATATACGTAACTTCAGTCAATTTTTCGTGATTCTGAAAATAAAATCCAGTTGATAACCATGCAATAATAAGCCTAAAACAAAGTAAACCTGAGCGGTAACTAACAAGAAACTCTTGACAGAAAATCCAAAGAATTCAAAATAATTCAGGTGTGGCCCACTTCAACAACAACCGAAGTTAAAAGACAGTTCAAAATGGACGCGTGTTTACAAATACCGAATTTCAACTACTGCTGTACCGGTAACCGCGTACTTATTCATCTTGGATATTGCTGATATCAGTTAATCTTAACTAAATCTGTAAATATAATAAGTTATTAGACTTGATATTTGCTTCAAGTTTTGCCGAAAGTTATGTATATTGATTGGGCCTTTAATGGATTATTTTATGTGATTGGTTTAAGAAAACATGATCTTAAGAGGAATTCACCTCATAATACAAGATATTAACCAAATAAAATAAGGGTTTGCGTTGAAGCCGTCCCTATATCTTTTTAAAGCATAGAAGGACCCCACTAATTTTCAGGATTCCCATTCAAACTACATGTATGCAGAAGGACCCCATTTATTTAGGAAAGGACCCTATTTATAAAATACCCAGCGCAAACCCTTAAAATTACATAGATTATATAGAGGGAAAAATGTTGCTTTAGAAAAACATGATATAAAGCAGTGTGCGAAAGTAATTCATGAAGTCCCATAGACAATAGGTCTATGGACATTTCAAATTGCATAGACCCAACAAAAAATCTGTAGACTGAATTTTTTCATCAGTGTCAATGAACCGCTTAAAACAGAGTGATCTCGTCTCCTACAACTGATGTGTGAAAAAAAAATTGATTTGCAACGACAAATTCAGCCAAATAAACCAGGAAATGAACAACATGCAAGAGAAATGCAATTGATATGATTTATTCAAACAGTTTTGATACATTCGACATTCATGAGCAATAAAATTGCTTAGACATCAGGTCTACTGTAATTGCATTTTGCATAGACGGACAGGTTTTTTGTGGCCTCGGTCTATCGGTCTACAATTACTTTCGCACACTGATAAAGAGGAAAATGTGCTATTAACAGGGGTGCTATTAAGTGGAATCCACTATACTACAGTACTACTAACTACATGTATTCCACCAATTTTATACTTACAGGTAATTATAGAATTAATCAATAAAATAACTGTAATTATAATTACAGTTATGTAGACATAAACAATATTACTAATTGACAGTACACTCCCCCAGTTTTCTGTTAATCATGACCACAGACTTTATCCTTGGAAAATATTTAATTATTCCACACAAATAGATAGTTGTAAAATCAGTTTGTGTAAATTGTATCACTGTCGCTAAGCTTGGAGTTGCTGAGACGTCACGGACTAGATTCGAATTGAATGCAGTTTATGTAAAAATCGGTATTAGATTAGTTTTTATTTTTTTGACAAGATCATTAATGACGATTGTTAATTTTAACCACATAACATGTATTGGTTGCTGTCATTACTTGCATCAAGAAATAAGATAAAAGTCAATGCTTACACTCACAGATAATACATAAATATGTAATGGGCGTGAACAGGTATCGGATACGTTGTGCCTCAATGACGTCACACATCACGTGACCTAGAATCCTGGTCAAAATATGCATATTCACTAGGCTGTTATAAATAGGTCTTTACCTAGCGTCTCTATTATCTCAACACAGAGGGAGACGGGGTATCGGTCACTACACGTATTGTTGCATCAAATGAGATCAAAATATGAAATTATGAAAAATCGTGGCTAAAAACCCTTTAATTATAAATATATAATACTAACTAATCACTACAAATTTCTTACTTACATGCAGGGCTGACACTCATTTTCAGGTCTTATCTGTAAAATCAATAGAAACCATGTCATCAGGACCTGACCAGTTTGATTTCCGTTTTCCTTTGAAACCTTATAAACATGCATTGATATGTTAGACATTCAGTACATATAATGTAATATATAAATGTTTTATCTAGCCATTGAAGCCAAGATTACTGTAAACCAACTTTCTTTCGTTTGTGATTTACTTTTGCGATCAAAACAAATTTGCCACGAATTATGATATGAATGACAAAGTAGTATGTGTACCTACCGACTTAGTCCAAAGGGTTCTGACTCTCTTACCAACTAAATATTTGGATGGCTGGTGGGAGCGACAGTCAGAACTCCACTCTACATGTAGTTATAAACTGGAAATTTTACCTACCCCCCCCCCCCCCCCCACGGATCGCTGTTAAAGGTGTGTTTTATTACATATGCAACATTTTCCATTACATGCAAATTAGGTATCAATGGACAGAACTGATAATTTTCTACTAACTTCACACCTTTAACCAAGTCACATGAGGGCGCTAACTAACTGTCGCCGTTCATTTCTTAAAAAATAACCAGTTTAATTCCTGACATCTGTTTAAAAATGGCTGCCGCCTATAGTCACCTGATCAAAAATAGACAGTTCAGAAAGAAATTCTGTTAAAATGATGAATGACAAACATATTAAAAGAATAAAAGTCAATGATACAGCCTGATTCTATAGTTTATTAATTTGTGAGTTCTATTAGCGGTATGTCTAAATGGATAAACAGATTTGTACTTATCTGTAGGGATTTGCGACTAATAAGATCAAAATATGATCATTTGGGTGTTTAATTTCAATGAAGGTATATAAGCCAAACAACAAGCTTTTGAATAACCAATAACAAAATTTGTCTAGTCTATGAATGGGTCAGTATTTTCCCTGTGTCTCTAAAAAGCACCTACGACAAACTCACCTGTTGTGACTAAATTTGGGACCAGGAATGGTCTCCCTACAGGGTTTCCCATTATGATTAAAATTGTAAATGATCAATTCCGCGAAAGTAAATAGACACAAACATGTTGTGGTGCTGAAAAAAGTGAAATCGAAAAATGTTATATTTTAGTAGTCGAGAAAGAAAGTTGGTTTTAATTTCAGTACATGGCATTTCAAGCATTACCAATATTTTTTTCAATTTCAAGAGCTTAATTTGCATTCGTTAATCGTTTACATTGTATATGGGGAATTCACCATAAAATAAAGATTATTGTATCAATCTCTTAGCCAATACAAGAACTGATATTAATACTTGGCATCCTATGGCTCTGCCCTGGCCTGCAATATATATAAAAATTGTCTTTTCGTTTAGATGTATGATATCGCAACTACATGTAGGTCATTACCCTATCAAGGGTTTACTGACTACTGAGGAATAGAAATGTAACAGAAGGAGAAGATGTGGCAACCAGACCGGGGTTTGAACTTTGAGGACCTCTTAAACTCCAATCAAAAACTCTACCAAAGAATTACTTGGTTAATATTGCCAATGATCGTCAACTCATTCTATTATTTCTAATCTCCTTTTCCAAGTCTTCACCCAGGAAGACACAACAATATGTACATCCAGAGTTTGGGTATCACATTGCTAATCGATTCTCAATGCTCCCCAAGTTTGTTACCCTAGCAGAAAGAGAAAACATAGCGGCCACACCAGAGGTTTGAACCTGGGACCTTTTGAAAGATCACATGTTATGTGGACCAAAAGAAGTCAAGAACCTGTGCAGCTGTGGGGACATAAGTCTCTGACCTCTCCTCGATAGCTACAATTTTAAGAAGGTTTTAGAATGTATATAACATATGCTTAAATGTGTGACTATTAATTACCGGGGTGTACAGTTGTATATCACTATCTACCTACATTTGTATAACGTAGAAACCGGTACAGTACCGAGCCAAAGTGATCATGGTCTACAGTAGAACTGTTACATTATCCGTAGACATTAGGGCAAAGTATATGAATCATCGAACCAATTTTATTCCAAAATAATAAAATTCTGAAATGAAATGTTTTTTAAAACAGACATATAGACTCTAGTAGCGCGTGAAAAGTGTGCCTTACCTGCTCACCGTATCCCTTTCCGTGGTGACCTTGAGAGTTTACTCATACAGACGCTTGTAATAATTCAAACACGTAGATGATACAGACTTTATCTTGCGCATGCACATTTGCACAGGGACGCAAAAAGAGTTATCATTTTGTTTTATTATATCAATTTTCAGTAATTTCTGAAACATCTCATATGATTTAAATAATTATAAATATATTTATAATGAAATTGATGCATCCAAGTAAAGTGTTTTTTTAAACAAAGATATGTCTAATCACGGACTTAGATAGCAATCTAATCTAAGTCCGTGGTCTAATGTCTCTGTTGTCTCGATTCTCCATGTGCCTGTGATACACGCGGAGACGTTCATTAAGAGTTACTTCCCTTTGACCACAAACCATCAGTTTACTATCGCGTACAAACACAATACAAGAAATTATATTTTGACAAATGTTGCTGTGGCCTTTCAGGATTTTAGTAAATAACTTTCCTTAGAAGCATTTTGATTTATTAGGCCTAATATGATATGTAATACATCAGAAAAAAGAAAAATTATTTGATAAGTCATTGGACTTATATCAGAGATATAAGGGTTTTAAAATTTGTCAAAAGAATTCCTCTAGAACGATTATACGAAATAAATGGAGAAATTTAGGTATTAAAAGCTAGAAAAATGAAAAGCAGTAATTTTAAATTTGAAATTGTCAGGTGATTATTGACCAAACTTTATAAGGGGGAGACTTGTTTATTCTATACAAAATACTATTTTAATATCCATTACACAATTCTAAAATTTAGATTCTGAAATAATTTCAAGTAATTATTTGATGGCAGTGCACACTACGATATAACAACACGGAAAGAGTATTATTACCCTGGATACAATCTCACTTTCCTCTGTTCCAAAAATTGGTTTATAAATAATCTGGGAGTTAATAGTTCACAAAGCAGGTTCATTTACCGAGTTATCTAGCATGATCATTTAAAGAATTTTATTTCAATAACATTACGAACATGTTTCAAATGTGTGCATGCACCCCCTTCCCAACTTTACCGAAAAAAAAAGTAACAAAAAATCCCCAAGTACACAAAAAGACAACACCCCTTCCCCTACCACCACTGGTAAATATATTGAAATGAAATGTTCCTCTCACCCCCCCCCCCCCCCCCCCCCCTTTCAAAATAGACTTAGACATTTTGACACATACATGTCTGGTAGCCAGTGTCGGGACCATAGGGACCTGAAAATTTGTCCCAGCTTGTTTTGGACCTCAACTAGGGTGTTTAGAGTAATTTTACACCACTTGGGAGGGGGGGGGGGGGGGGGGGGTTTAAATCTATTTTTGATAAAAATGCCACCTCAATGGTCATAAAGGTTATCTATATCGGATGTCTTTATTTAACAGAAGACCGCCAGCCAATTCAATGACAGCGAAAGGCCAGCGCATGTGGTAACGTCAAATTCATGTGGCCGGATAACTGACCAAAAGTATGAAACAGGAAAAAAATAAATTTGGAGGAAATAGAGATTATTTCCGCGGAAGGAGGATGCAGTTGACGTGCATTTAGGAGGTTTTTAAAGATAAAATTATTAATTTTCCAATGATACCAAGCGTGATTTCATACCTCAACTAGAAATGTGATCAAGTGGGTTGGGTCTAGCTTCCACCCTTTAGCCATTATGACCATCGGGTAAGGAGGAGGGGGGATTTTTATCGAAAAATGATCTAAATATGGGAGTAAAATTACCCTAAACACTTCAGTTTAGGCCAAAAACTAGCTGTACCAAATTCTCAGGATGCCGGGAGTGTAGGCCTAACATAAGCCATCCCCAGTTCCATTGAGGTATAGGAAAAAAAAAACCCGAGAACATCGAAGCGTCAAAAATACCATAATCCAAATTCAAAATCTATGGGCAAAATATGAACAAAGAAAATACTTTCTAAGAAACTCCTAGAAAAGTATAAGAGAATAAGACCAGGTGTTCCATAGGAGGATTTATAAGCGTCTTCTTCGTCGACGACAACCGCCATGTATCTAGTTAACATCCAAGTAAATGTCACGGCCTCAAAATGAGAACGGGGGCATCATTCTCAATAACAAGTAAACATACTAATGAGTATGTCATAAAACGTCCTGCTACAAATAGGGTATCGCTCAATTAGACCAACATGGCGGCAATTAAACTTGCTCATAATCTTCATCAACCTACATCTCTCGAACCCCTGTGACGTAAGTTTGTTCATCAGCAGCCGACATCGGTCACGAACGTCTTGGTATAAAAAAATCGTTGATGTATATTGATAACCTTTTACAGATTTTACCGTTTGAGATTTTAATCTTTCTGATTTTGATGTATTATTTTTCGTTAGTGTCCATTTTTCACAATGTTGCTAGGCCCTATAAATAACTTAAATTGTCGATGAGCTATAAAACGAACATATACTCCGGTTTCCTTAAAAAACAAGACCCCTCGCGTGCTAACAGACGGACCAAAAGGGTGATTAATATACGTTAGATGACTTGTTTAATAATTGTTGTAAAATAATTGTAAAATAAAAGTGTATCTTTATGTTTGGGAACCCAGCTGTTTAGCTGAAGTGACCAATTTAAATAAATGTGCTACATTCAGTGCATCGCTATGAGTTCCTTTTTCTTTTTTCTTTGTAATTCTCTGTCCTTGATATTTCTGCACTTGGGCGTTCCCAAAGTGAAGAAGGTGGTTTTGTCCACAGACCGGGGTACTTGTACAGTTATACCATGTTCTGGACCCGTATTCATCAAACAGTTATCATGCTCAAGCATGGATTCTGTGCTCAAGTCCATTTTCTTGTTCCGAATATAAATTAATAATGAAATGATATTTTGCTAAAGAATTGGAAATAATTTGAAGTTACTTACAGCCAAATACTGTTTCAAAGTTTACAATTTACTTTTTGAGCGTTTGACACAATTTAAGTAAATTACAAGAAAGCTGACTTGAGCACAAATCCATGCTTGAGCTTGAGACCGGTTTCATGAATACGGTCCCTCAGACATATAACACATAATACGCGTCTCAAGTTTGATGTTATGCATTTAGGATATTGGCAAAAACTGTTGAATCTGTTGTAAGTAATTCAGCGAGATAGCACTCTAAATTTTGTATTAGAGCACCACCATATACCTTACAGACACTCATGGCACGGACGCTGAGCGCCCGACCAAGTGATCTATCATCCTCAATATCCAGGGGTTACGCTAACCTTCATGTACGCTCTCTACACCCCTGGGATATGTTGCAGCAAAATTGAAGGCTCCGTGTGCCGAGGCAAGAAGACTAGTTCAACCCTTTGATGTACACCTCAATAGAATCTCGTGGTCACATGATGGTAAATATTGACAGGCTCTGAAGTAGGTTGCAGCTCATTTGTAATCTTCAATAGACAGGTATCAGCCTAGCGATTGGTCTTTTTTTACCCGGGACCAATCAAACTGCTACATATTCTAGGGATGTAGAGAGCGTAGGTGATCGAAAACTCTGGATATCGAAAATGGTGACCAATACGATTACACAACACTTCGCCAAACCGCCCCTCTTATTATAAAAACATCACAAGACAAATAGTGTTGTTTCTAATCTAGTCAAAATATTAAAGGCCCAATATACGTAATTTTCGGCAAAACTTGAAGCAAAAATCTAGCCTAATAACTGACTATATTTATAGATTTAGTTAAGATTAACTGATATCAGCAAGATTCAAGATGAATTCTTTCGTAGGCAGCATTTGAAACACGCTATTTGTAAACACGCGTCCATTTCGAACCGTCTTCTACCTTCGGTTTGTTGTTGAAGTGGGCCCCGCCTGAATAATTTTCAATTCTTTGGATTTTTTTGTCAACAGTTGCTTGTTAGTTACCGCTCATGTTTACTTTGTTTTAGGCTTATTTTTGCATGGTTATCAACTGGATTTTTTTTCAGAATTTTTCAGAATCACGAAAATTTCCCTGAAGTTACGTATATTGGGCCTTTAACGTTACGTCGGGATAAATGAGTGAGTTACATGTATACCACAGAATTATATTAATCTAAGTTCGTGGTCATATATACATTTGATAAGATTGCAGAATTACAATGTCCGTCTTAAGCCATCCTCAATATCCAGAGGTTACGCTCACTTACGCTTTCCATCTTGATCGAAGTACGGACTTACTTTTTAAGCAATTCCCGCCAAGGTTTTGAGTTCTACAGGGACCTGAGAATTTGTTACAGCTAGTTTTGGACCTAAACTGAGGTGTTTAGTGCAATTTTACTCTTTTTGGGGGGTTTACATACACAATATGTAGATCAATTTTCGATAAAACTGGCCACTCAATGGTAATGTAACCCCCCTCAAAAGAGTTTAACTACTTTTAATACTTCAGTTTAGTTCCAAAACTTCTCCAAGTCCAACAATTTAAAAGGTGTGTTGAGAAACGGCGCCAAAACGAGCCAAATCTACACACTTTAAATATTGTATAAATATTTCGGTGCCTGCTACGGGGAAAAAACCCCATTAAGACTCGAGTCAGAAAAAAAGATTAGATAAAAAATAACATAGTACACTGGTTCATTCTTCAATGCAAAGACATATAAAACCACGAGGTGAAGGTGAAAATTACACGTTCTGTCAAGTCTGTTGACTTCTACTTGCAAAACGTACATACTTGGCAACTTGGGGAGATTGCGCGTGCTCAGAATTGAAAACATTTATAATGTGTATACATGTACATTTAGAGGGAAAATAACACTTTTAAATGGCTTCTTTTGAGCTCTTCTTCCAGATGAAATCATCAGATCTTTAAAAATAAGAACAGTTAAGCAGATTCCAAAGTTGAAAATGCAACATTTTAGGGTCCAAAATCGGGAGTCTCCCTACTAAATAGGAAGGGTTGGCAAGTATGAACGTACAAAGGAGGAATATAGTGAGTGTTACTCGAAATATGAATCTTCACAACTCCTCGTCATTTCTAATAGCTGTGTATATTTATATAACATATACAAGCCTTATCTGACCGTCTAAAACCCCGATGTTATGATTGATGAAAGCTATAGAAACATTAATTTGATGGTAAGATACGCTCGCCTGCCAGTGTGTACAGTATCATTGGTCCTGTGCCGTCTTGTTTCTAACAAGTTCCTGGCACAAGCTACTGGCGGCTTCCCATACATCCGTAACGAGGCAAGCTTCACAGATAATGTCCCGCGGGGCGCTCAGATTTTCTTCTCCTTAGACAGTCATCATCCTGAAAATGAATTTGAAAATATGTCTTCGTTGATTTGAATGATGTCGTGCTGTGGGATTTGATCGAGGCTAGGATATGTTGGCCGAGCGAGGAGGGTTTATTAGGGACAGCTTAGCGAAGGGCGCTCCCGCCCTGTAGGGGGCAGACAAGGGAGACTACCCCGAAGTCCCTGTACACTGACAGGCTGAGAAACATTTAAAGGGATCGCGGGCTTATCTCAGTCCCAATCTGACGGTTGATACGGCAGTGGTACGTACACGGATGGCCGGGTTGTAGAGCGTGCCAATAGTTACCAAGACCTACGAGAGGAGACCGACAAAAGGTGAGTTGTGTAAGAGGTATCATTTGATCCTGTGTCAACACTTGTGTAGATTTAAATGTTATAAGAACCATATTTAACAGTAATGTATTTCAGGGCACGTTATTAAGAAGAACTAGAAGAAAAAAGATGAATTCTGACGAGATGTATATATGTATACATGTATGTCGCCATGGTAATGAAACCTGGCGAGATACGGTATATTGTGGCAATATATATTCTGAATACGTCTCTCATTTAAGACATAACATCATTTTAAAGGTGTTATTACCATTCTAGTCTAAGTGTTATATAGAAACCCATTATATAAATTGTATTCAAGGTAATGTGTACCCTTTAATTAAAACTTTTATATGTAAATTAAGATCTTTACGTGGGGCCTTCAATTTATATCGTATTGTGATAATCCATTTACTGTGATAACCTATGATACAAATGCATATATTGCAATGTGTGCTGAAAAGTGAAAAAAGTGATATATTATTGCACTGTGTTTTTAATAATGAAACCTGATTATTGTGTTATATCTAATACAAGGTTATATAGAAACTTGTGTTATAGAAACCAGTGTTAAACAGAAATCTGTGTTTTTAGAAACCTGTTTTTATATAGAAACCTGTGTAATGTAGAAACCTGTGTTATATAGAAACCTGTGTTATATAGAAATCCGTGTTATATAGAAAACATGTGTTAACTGTTATATAGAAACCTGTTTTATATAGAAACCTATGTTATATAGGAACCTGTGTCATATAGAAACCTTTGTTATATAGAAACCTGTGTTATATAGAAACCTGTGTTATATATAACCTGTGTTATGTAGAAACCTGTGTAATATAGAAACCTGTTTTATAGAGAAACCAGTTATATATATGAACCTGTATTATATAGAAACATGTGTTATATAAAAACTTGTGTTATATAGAAACTTGTGTTATAAAGAAACTGGTGTTATATAGAAACCTGTGTTATATATAACCTGTGCTATATAGAAACCTGTGTAATATAGAAACTTGTGGTATATAGAAACCTGTGTTATATAGAAACCAGTGTTATATAAAAACCAGTGCTATTTAGAAACCTGTTTTATATTAATTGTTGTCATTCATTTGTATCTATGATTATATGCAACACAAAAAATTACAGTATAGAAACCTTTGTTATATAGAAACATGTTCTAATAGAAACCTTTGTCATATAGAAACCTGTGTTATATAGAAACAAGTGTTATATAGAAACCTGTGTTATAAAGAAACATGTTTTATATAGAAACCTGTGTTATATAGAAAACTGTTTTATATAGAAACATGTGTCATATAAAAACCTGTGTTATAAAGAAACATGTGTTATTTAGAAACCTGTGTTATATATAAACCTTTGTTATATAAAAACCAGTGTTATATAGAAACATGTGTTATATAGAAACCTGTGTTATATATAAACTTGTTTTATATAGAAACATGTGTTTTATAGAAACATGTGTCATATAGAAACCTATGTTATATAGGAACCTGTATTATATAGAAACCTGTGTCATATAGAAACCTGTGTTATATAGAAACCAGTGTTATATAGAAACCTGTGTTATATAGAAACCTGTGTTATATATAAACTTGTTTTATATAGAAACATGTGTTTTATAGAAACATGTGTCATATAGAAACCTATGTTATATAGGAACCTGTATTATATAGAAACCTGTGTCATATAGAAACCTGTGTTATATAGAAACCCGTGTTATATAGAAACCTGTGTTATATTTGGACAATCAATTAGTGTCATTCATTTGTATCTATAATTATATGCACAAAAATAACACAAACATTTACAGTGTTGATAGGTTCCACTGTACAGAAATTTTCTGAATACGTTTGATTTCAAACAATACAAATAAATAGTTGTGCATCAAAACCCAACAAAATGTCTTTCTAAGTACCTAAACATACTGACAGAATTACAGATTTTGTTTCCTTAGTATTTTTGACAACAGTCTATCTCCCGACTTAGACGGGTGGGCTGAGGCCCAAAAGTAGGGGTATGGGCTTATTACCAGACACCCCCCAATGCATAGGGGAGGTAAAAAGTATGGGGTGGGCTTATTACCGATCATGGGCTAATTGCTGGGGAAATATGGCATAAATATGTTTTATTGTATGCAGGACTTATCACAAACAGGTTCCATTATAAACAGGTTTCTTTATGAAGAGGTTCTGCTTTAATGTAAGGTTGACAGTGACAGAAACACCTTAACAAATTATTTCACAGTAAACAGGGTTGCTGTAGACAGTTGAAGTGGTACTAAGTGAATGTTTATGTTTTGACATAGTGATAGTGTAAGACTCATTTTGTGCCAAAGATAAGCTGTTTAACACCAAACTCAAACTCATTTAAAATCATTTACTGCCAACGATATCTTCCCTCTTATCTCACCCGCTTATAAAGACTTCATTTATATAAAATTGTGGCGTTTGTTTGAGTATTGTGGGCCGAGAAATCTGCAGCACTGTCACCTCTCTATCAACTAAATCACCCCTAAATACACATTTGAACTCTACCAATTCAAAGGTTGGAATAACTCAATATGACATTTAAAGGGGTGAATGAGTTTGTTTACACAAAGTTAGACACTTATTGCAGCCGAGGCCAAAAACATGTGCTATCTGTCTTCTGTCCTAACAAATCCGGTATTTTTTCTTGTTTTATAGGAAATTCAGACAACGGTGATATTGTGCGTGTGCAGGATCACACAGGTCTGGGGTCCAGCTGGCCTGTTGCCGTGGTAGCCAGTTCTGGAGATGGCCCTTTAAACTGCTGATCTTAAACTTAAGCACTATAGGTATGTATCATTTCCAATTTTTTGCCCCAGTTTTATTGCTGTGGATTTTTTGTGGGGTTCACCACTCCACGTTTGACAGGTGTATCACTGAGATATCTGTCCTTATCAGTAGCTCAGCATTCAAAGGCTTGGTGAAGAAAATGAGTTTTTCTTTACCACCTCCCATGGTGACTTATGTCTGTGATCTTGTGTTACTGCAGGTTAAGACTGGAGATTGGCTTGGATGAAAAAGAAAGCACGAAGGTTAGAAAAGTATATTTATGTTTTCATCTTCAGATTTCCTATCGGAATCTGGATTATGTATTTTGCATTTCACATTTCGAAAAACAGCACGATAAGTGTATCTAAGTTCCCTGGCTAGTGCTTTTTGAGAGTTTGACAGATAAAAAAAACAGTGTTATCTCCCCTTTTACTGATTACGGTTGATAGGGTAAGTTTTGTTTTAAGTTGTGTGCCGCTTGTTATCTGAAACTATTACCACTGATGTACACTAGCCTCAAGGTTATTGGTTCAATTTCATCATCTCATTTTCTTAGCATCTTTACTTTCATCACTTTAACGATATAAAAATAAAAAATTCTCCAGAATTTTACTGTTTCAAACATTTCATGCATTACAGTTTTTATTCTCTTGAAAATGGTGGAAATCTCAGCCTGATGATAACTTAAAACAGATATTTTTTTGACTGGCCTTTTTGGTCTACCATGCACCATTGTGGCTTAAGTCAGTCCTTCTGTCTTCACATGGCAAAAGTTGAAATCCCAGAAAGACATCTTGAATTATCTGTAGCCTAGCACCAAGTCACTTCTACAGGGGGGGGTGGGGGGGGGGGGGGGGGGTGGTATCTAAGGCTGTATGTTAATTATCAATTTTCTTCATGGAAAGTCTGAGTATCAATTCCATAATGGTTAAGGGATGAAGGATTATAAATGTCTGTAATATACTCTCTTGTGTTACAAGTGTAGATATTTCATGTGTGTGGTACCAGCACATCTTACTTTAGAAAATGTTTCAAGAGTGTGTACATTCACGGCTATATAAGTGCCACATATAATTAACAGAGAGTGAATGATAATGAAAAAAGAGACAGGAAAACTTGGCAGTAAACAGTTTAAGAGTGACGTATGTAACTGGGAGTGAAAACTGAGTAAGACACAAGCGTTGTAGTTCTGCCTGCCAGACCTCAAGCTCCCCCAGTATAAACAGCTCAAGTGAGACTTTGACTGGGAGCAGGGCTTTAATGCTTTATATACACTACAGGACCATTTTACACAAGAAAAGTTTCTAGGGTAGGATATTATAATGGCTGACACCTTAACTTAAATTTTTACGCCAAGATTACAAATACATGTACAACAAAGAATAAAGTTTGTGGAATGAGAACATTTTCGATAAAAACTCCAGATTTTTCAAAATACAGTTGAACATCTTTATCTCAAACTCATATAACTTGAACACCCTGTTAAATCCAAGATATTTTCATTGGTCCTGGCCAAATTTCACACTAAACGTTCAAATTCAGGTAACTTGAATACTTGGGTGATTCTGTTTTCTGATCACCCAACCAACTTATGACGGTCTACTGTAGTTGATAGATGGCCATCTTTGATTTTGACAATGAAAGTTTGCGATCGCTATTTCCTAAAAAGTACTTGATCTATCTCTCTCTTATGTCAAATGTAGTTTGCCTTTGGCCATTAGTTATGTCCTTTTGATTTAAGAACTGATCAGAGAAACAAAATAACTGCTTTGGATTGCTTTTCAGGTCTGAAGGTCAAATATCAAAGTCACTGTTACTATACATAGAACCCACATCCGAACAAAAGTTTCCATGTGATAACTTGAGTCCCCTTGAGCCTATGAAATGTCATTCAGTGCTTCCGTACTAGAAGCCCTTGCTTGGGATTGCTCTTCAGGTCTGAAGTGACAAATCAAGGTCACTGTTACTATGAATAGAACTGACATCCAGAATTAGGTTTCCGTATGCAGTAGAAGATCAAACTATTTCCCCTATCGGGCCCACACTGTCCCAAGGGGCGACATCCACCATTTATTGACCAGAGGATGATTCAGAGAAAGTTTATTGAGCCATTCAAGGCTAGTTGCATTTTAAAAGAAAAGTTGATAGATGGACAACGATGCTGTGCCATATACAGTAGCTATCAGCTCGCTGGTTTGGACCAGGTGAGCCTAAATATACAGAAAATTTTGTCAAAACTGTAAAATTAGAACCCCACCAAAATATGTGATTTTACAGTTCCTGGCTTTGTGTACCGCAAAAACAAATCATTTAGATTATTGCTATCTTCATTTCATATTACTGCCAGCATCAAGAGGACCGGTGTGACAATACGTACCACTAGAGTGATTTGAGTGTGGGACCTCTCAAACCGGGTCTTATATTAATGTATAGATAATGTTATCTTAGGACAGTGCTTGAAGAAAGCACCAATTATTTTGTCAAATTAAATGGTACATGTGAAATAAAAGCCAGTAGTTTGAGCCTTGAGGGATAGTTTTGAGGTACATAATATTTTCAGGGCATCTACATGAACTTGGGTTAGATTCTTTGAACTGTTTAAAAAAAATTCTGATGAAATGAAGATTTCGAAAAAATTCTTATGAAAAGAATATTACAAAAACATTCTAATGAAAAGAATATTTCAAAAAAATTCTAATGAAAAGAATATTTCGAACAATAACATTCTGCAACCATTTGACTAGCAATTCAATACCACAACAAATTTCCCCAAACAAGCTATCAGACCACTGTTTAAACCTGGCAGTTGATCCAGGACTGATAGCTACACGGATAAGCTCACCACAGGATACTGGCTTATATTACCCAATGACGTAGGTTGGAGAATCTGATAAGAAATGGCCACATTTAAGTGTATTTAGCTACTTACCCAATTATCATCATATTTTTATAGAAGCAATTATCATCAGACTTCTATAGAAGATGGTATTTCATTGCTTTTTCAGACAATCTAATACTGATAAATACTAATTTATTCCATAAAATTAACTCATTTACCCCAAAATGTCATAATGAACTATTCCAACCATTGAATTGGAAGAGTTCACATGTGTCTTTAGGGGTGAATGAGAAAAAACTGTATGTTTCGTCTCCTTTACGAAATTGAATTTATAGGGTAGTTGGTTGGTGCAGTGGATAGCGTACTTGCCTTTCACCGAAGCGACAGGGGTTCGATTCCCTGATAAAATGTGAAAAGGTATGGGGTCACCTGCCCGACCACGTGGGTTTCCTCCAGGTACTCCGGTTTCCTCCCACAATAAGACCCCTCACAAGCTAACATCTCGGCCAACAAGCGATTGATATGTTATATAACTTGTTTCTAAGTTGTTATAAAGTAAATAAAGTTTATATTTTTCAAATTTGATTAAAGCGATAAATAGAACACTCACAGGTTTTAATGGTCTGGCCATAAAATATATACATATATAACACCTTTATCCATTGTGATTGTCAACTAAAATCGACATTGCAGTCATCTTTGATTTGGAAATATAGGAAATAAATAATAATTGTATGTAATTGTACATTATAATGAACAGGAGTTAGAAAGGTCTAGAAAAAAATGATGTTAGGATGGTGGCCATCTTGGATTTCAGTATCTGCATGAAACGACTCTATATGGTTTCCTACCCATAGGTTATGGTGATCTGTTAATCACTCTTGTGTTTTAAACTGATGGACTTAATTTGTTCCGAACATCTGCAAAAGTTTCTGTTGATGTCAATACCTCTGAAATACATTACTGATAGACATTATGTGCTTTATTGTGAGGTGAGTCATGCTGGCAGGGACTTAATTGGGATTTGCTAACAAAAGAAAAATTGACAATTTCTTGTTATCTGAACAATTAAAGATATTTTGAATAATGAAATTATACAGAAACTTAAATTTTATAAATCGTTTCCGATTTAACAAAGATTTTGTATACATGTGTTTAATTTATAAATGCAATTTTAGGTTTGTTGTAACAGATACAACTCATTTGCATGCCCGTTAACCCTCCCACAGTACGAAGGAGACTCCCTCATTTTGACCAAAATTTACCAATCTCCCTCGAAATCTCCCTCATCCAAGTCCAAACTCACTCAAACTCAAAATCTTCATCCTGTGGTCAAGTGATCTCCTAGTTACTGCAGGGTATGTGTAATGACCATAACAGGTGTGTCTGGATCAAATGAATACTTTTTGAACTTATTTTGATACATAAAATGGGAAAGACAAATTGAGCAATGCAGTTTCAGTCGAATTTCACGCACTTTCTCTCTCATTGGAAATGTGGAATGAGGGAGATCTCCCTCATTGGAGTTTTCAAAGGTTAACACCTATGCATTTGAACCAATTTAAGTATTTTTCCCAAATATTTCAGTTTCCTCCACCATACAAAAAATTACTCCCTCAGCATGCTTAGATCCAGAACAACAGGAGTAATTAACACAAGCTGGAAAAACTTATTTCATAATTGATGAAAAAATAAAATAAACTTTAGAATTGACCAATCGGAAAGCTTGAATCAATTTCTGGTGTAAGAACATGTTCCGTAATGATTAAGTCCTTGTCAGTTTATGTGTTGCTAACAGCACTGTGTTATCTATCTATTAGTTTCCAGCCAGTTCTGATATTAACATCGAATTCCTATCAAACATTCTTAAGCTTTCATCTATTCTCATTACAAAAAATTGACCAACTGCCAACTTGGTTATAAATTCTCACTCATCTTGAATTCCATACGATAATTGAGTGTTCGCCACATTTCATTGAGTAAGTTCCACGCGTAGTGTATAAAGAACACAGTTTCTGAGGCTGCATTGTGATGGGGTTCCAAAAGGCCTGTTTGAATCATTGTACTAGAACTCATTCATTTCACTGCACAACATTTTGATTGTAGCTGTTATAGATTAAGATATCTACATATAAATCAACCAGTCCAGGATATTGTTATGGAAACAAACACTGAGAACAATTACATGTAATATTTATTTTATCGGAAACAGTTTGTATCATATACCATCATACTGTTAGTCAATTATGATGTCTGCGATTCCATTCTCGAATGATTTTCCATTGATGTTGCTTGTCTGGTAAAAAATATGTAATGTCTAGCTAGGTATATGAGGGAGAAATACTGCCTAAATGGCAAGCTAGCTTTTCCAGTCATGTGGTATGACTTGGGGACCCGTTCACGCTAGCAACGGTGAGCGTGGTCAGTAGTTGGATGAGTGACCGCCTGCACGTTACAATAGTAACCATCCTGGTATAATGGTTAAGACCAACTTCTTCCTGGAGAATATGGTTTTTCCTCAATTTAGTAGACGAAATGACCGATTTGTTGTTACCAACTTGTACACACCTTATTCCTCATTGTGCGTTTGCTTTGCTGGTCATAAGTCTGATGACGGTGACGGTGTACATATCGTACTAGTCATTGAAACGTCACGTCAAGCCAGTTATTGGTTGTGTAAAATGATTTTGCTTCTAGCATCACTGAAGAATCCTAGCAGGACGAAACAGCTGTATGATGCAGTTTAATTAATTTTTTTTTGGCATACTGTATCTTTTTCAAAATTTAAAAGGTGCAGCATATGTGTGTGTTACGTCATACCGCGCGGTATTTAAATAAATCATACCTTTCAACCTGAAGAAAATATATGTACAAATATCAAGGATGATTAATCTGGGATTTCACTCTACACAAAATGCTGGAAATCTCCTCCAAACATTAAAATCAAAATCATAATTTTCCGTACAGAAACTGAAAGTGTTCGCTTTGCTCTGCAGGACAGTACAACAACAGAAATCTGTGAAAATGGAGAGATATTTTTCCGAGCTTATTGGTTTAAGCGAGCTGGATTACATAGGTATTATAGTATACACTTGGACAGCTGTCTGGGTTCAATATCTGGCAAGATGGCCAACTTACTAGGCTTCATGATAATTTTTTCCTGTCAGTCAACTCTCTGAGGCTAATTTCTTCTGAAGCTTGGGTTTAAAATAAAGAATCTTAGAGTCCTCTTAGACCACTGATGTAGGTAAAATGGTATTATGCTGGCATGAAACATACTCAGATCCAGTGTGAAAATTCATTTTTGATACAAAAAAAATATTGGAAAAATCAACATAATCTCCTAGCATCCAACACCAAGAAAACAGTATAAAGTCAAATGGAAAAGAATATTGAATAAACTATAATGTAGCATGGAAATTATTCAAGTTTTAAACTGATTTATTCAAATAAAACAAACAATGAAAATATTATTTGTATGGAATCAGTTTGAGACCTTTGATTAATATCATATTCTAAAAATCTAATACAGTAGAACTTCGTTATATTGAACTCGTATACCGTATTTTACCGGGAATAAGCCCCCTCTCACGAATAAGCCCCCTCCCCACTTTGTCAAAGGTTCTTGGAACAGCTTGGGAGCCTGTGAATAAGACCCCACCCTAAATTTTGTCTTTCTCTCAATAAAAAGCAGGTTAATTTCTTTTTAATTTGTGTCTGAACATAAAATACTTCAAAGACCCTGTTTAATTCGAAGTATTTTGTTGGTCCCGACCAAGCTTTACACTAGTATTCAAACTCTTGTAACTCGAAAACTCGGATAACTCAAAACGTTTTCCTATGGTTTCATCGACTTTGAGATAACAAGCTTCGACTGTAATTTAAAAATTTAGTGAAATTCTGTTTCCTACTAAAAGTGTTGAGTCTGTCTACTAATGGATAAGTTAGGTGTTCCAAGTTTTGACACTGATCTATTGTTTTGATATAAAAGTACATTTCTGCTTCAAGTCTTTATCACCCGTCTTTTTGGGTCCGGTAAACGGACCCATTCCCAATGAAAAAAGGTGTGATTTTCCCCACATTTTCTCTTAAATATTCCCAATTGAGACTTTTAAAAAATTTTGGTGGTTTACATGCTTGAGGAGCTTCTTGTGACATTAAGTTTAGTAAGAAACAAGAAAGATGGGCTGTAAATATATCATGAGTACTGAGAGTACTTTAAATAGTAATTAAGAAAAGAAATAAAATGAGTCTTAGACCTACTGAGCCATGAGCTTGGTGTACCTTCCTAGCAATAAGTAACATTGAGCCTTAGACCAACTGACCCATAACTTTGTGTTCCAAAAAATGATAACATTGAGTCTTAGACCTACTGAGCCATGACTTAATTAGTGTTCCCAACAATGAGTAATATTGAGCCTTATACCAACTGAACCATGACGTTATGTTCCAAACAACATGACATTGAGTATAAGATCCACTGACCCATGACTTAGTGTCCCCAATATTAAGTAACATTGAGTCTAAGACCTACTGAGCCATTTCTTTGAGCAATTTGAGAGTAAAGGGGGCAGGGTCCAGATTCGAGTGCCCATGCTTAGACCAACTGAACCATGACTTGGTGTACCCAACAATAAGTAACATTGAGTCTTAGACCAACTGGCCCATGTCTTGGTGTATCCAACAATGAGTAACATTGAGTGTTAGACTTACTGAGCCATGCCTTGCTATTCCCAACAATAAGTAACATTGATTCTTAGACCCACTGAGCCATGAGCTGGTGTACACCCCTAACAATAAGTAACATTGAGTCTTAGACCAACTGACCCATAACTTTGTGTTCCCAACATTAAGTTGAATTCTGGGTCCTATGAAAGCATGATTCAGCAAAATATCTTCAAAGTGTTTTTACAATATAATTATTGTAAAGTTAAGAACATATTTTAGAAAGAATATAATTATCATAAGTAAAATTAATATATAAATTGTCAAAAAAGCACTTTTGTGACAGACCTGCAAATCATGAGTTCATTTAAATTATTTAATGCATATACATCAGATTTATTAAGATATTTGCTGACACAGATTACGAAGATATCTACTGACCCAGATTATTAAGATATCTGATGACCCAGATTGTGAACATAGCTGATGACCCAGATTACAAAGATATCTGCTAACACAGTTTTATAATGAAGCAAGAAATGAATAGTTTTCATTAGCATAACAGGAAGCTAACAAATCTTTTATAGCTGTATGAAAGGGTTTTATTCCCTGAACCATGAGATGGCAGAAAACATTATCTTTGTGTAGTGTCAATGTAGAGTCTGAATTTCACAAATAGCTCTGATCTGGGAAGATTTCAAATTGTCATTAATGAAATTCAGAAGAATATATAGCCAATAGATTTAAGTTTTTCTTCATATCATTTGACAAGCTGACGTGAAGCTGTCAATGCTTTTGAAAATTCAGTTTTGCAGGTGTACATCACAAGTAGTGATAAATGTTTCTTTTCAGTGCAGTTTCTATCAGTGGTTATGCATTGTTAGCTTACAAACATCAAAATAAAATTTTGTAAAATAAAGTTTTATTTAAACTGTTAAAATTTGAAATTAACATACTTTGATACTAAATGTATAAAATTGATTACAGATTTTTTTCATATTCTTTTTTTATTTTATTCAAAATATAAACACAAAGTACATTATAACATAAATTTTGGCGAGAACGTCACTTGCTAACAATGCTGAACTACACTGGTTCTTTAGCAGGAGTTTATAGACCTATAGACATACATGTATGGAGTGTGTGTAGTTGGGAAGGACAATTAAATGCTTACCGTATCTAATACCACAATCCTTCAGAAACATGTAGATCTGATTTGAATTTAAATGAAGATCATTAAAGGGATAGCAGATTTGAGAGTGGTGTGGTGACAGCAGAGGAAGTGGTTTGGGCAGGTTGACTGGGACTGGGGCAGACAGGGAGTGTTAGGCACATGTACCAGTGTATTAGCATGAACATTAGTGTGAATGTATAGCTGTAGAGGAATACTGCTGTCCAATTAGTGTCTGTCGGTCACATGTCAGACCTACTGGTCAGCTGTGGTGGTCAGTCCCAGCCTAGGTGGTGGTCAGTTTGGGCTATGACAGGTGGAGAATCATCTTCAGGGGTGAGTTTATACCAGGTTATCATAGTGATGTGGAAGAGTACATGCATATACCAAAGTTATAGTAGATATCAGGGTTATCACAGTGGTGTAGCAGGTTCTCTAACTACTCTATCAGGTTCTCAAACTACTGTAGCAGGTTCTTTAACTATTATAGCAGGTTCTCTAACTATTATAGCAGGTTCTCTAACTAGTACTGTAGCAGGTTTTCTTACTACTGTAGCAGGTTCTCTAACTACTGTAGCAGGTTTTCTTACTACTGTAGCAGGTTCTCTTACTACTGTAGCAGTTTCTCTAACTACTGTAACAGGTTCTCTAACTACTGTAGCAGGTTCTCTAACAACTGTAGCAGGTTTTCTTACTACTGTAGCAGGTTCTCTAATTACCGTAGCAGGTTCTCTAACTACTGTAGCAGGTTCTCTAATTACCGTAGCAGGTTCTCTAACTACTGTAGCAGGTTCTCTAACTACTTTAGCAGGTTCTCTAACTACTGTAGCAGATTCTCTAACTATTATAGCAGGTTCTCTTACTACTGTAGCTGGTTCTCTAACTACTGTAGCAGGTTCTGTAACTACTTTAGCAGGTTCTCTAACTACTGTAGCAGGTTCTCTAATTACCGTAGCAGATTCTCTAACTACAGTAGCAGGTTCTCTAACTACTGTAGCAGGTTCTCTAACTACTGAAGCAGGTTCTCTAACTACTTTAGCAGGTTCTCTAACTACTGTAGCAGATTCTCTAACTATTATAGCAGGTTCTCTTACTACTGTAGCTGGTTCTCTAACTACTGTAGCAGGTTCTCTAACTATTATATCAGGTTCTCAAACTACTGTAGCTGGTTCTCTAACTATTATAGCAGGTTCTCTAACTACTGTAGCTGGTTCTCTAACTATTATAGCAGGTTCTCTTACTACTGTAGCAGGTTCTCTTACTACTGTAGCAGGTTCTCTTACTACTGTAGCTGGTTCTCTAACTACTGTAGCAGGTTCTCTAACTACTATAGAAGGTTCTCTAACTACTATAGCAGGTTTTCTTACTACTGTAGCAGATTCTCTAACTACTTTAGCTGGTTCTCTAACTACTATAGCAAGTTTTCTTACTTCTGTAGCAGATTCTCTAACTACTGTAGCAGGTTCTCTAACTACTGTAGCAGGTTCTCTAACTACTTTAGCGGGTTCTCTAACTACTGTAGCAGGTTCTCTAACTACTGTAGCAAGTTCTCTAACTACTGTAGCAGGTTCTCTTACTACTGTAGCAGGTTCTCTAACTACTGTAGCAGGTTCTCTAACTACTGTAGCAGGTGCTCTAACTACTGTAGCAGGTCCTGTAACTACTGTAGCAGGTCCCCTAACTATAATGTACTAGCAGGTTCTAGAAAACTACTGTAGCAGCAAAGGCTATGTGATATGTAAGGGTTTAACAGACGCTAATGTGAGGTCAATTAATTAATCTTGTTAATTATATAAAGATAATTTATTGATGTAAACATGAAGTTACTAACACTAATATCTGATTTTATTTACAAGATCAAGGTTAAATTTTATTTTGACTCCATTTGTTCGTAAAATTGTGTGGGTTTATTTCTGGTGAAACATTTATTTCAATCTTTGTTTGTGTCAAAATGATACATTTTTGTAATGAAGTAAAACCTACATGTATATTAGTGTAAACAATTATACTTATCATGAAGTACACAACATAATGTGTATACCATGTAACATAAGATAATTAATGATTTAACAGGGACAAACAATGATAATTATATATGTTAATTAATGGTTGTAATTGTGAAGCCAGGAAAAAACAAGGAAATGTCACTTGTTATTAAGCTTTTAACTTTCTTAATTATCGTTTTATTGTCCAATATTTCCTTTTTTTTCTGAAAAATGGATGAAAGCAATTTTATGTTACTGAATATCTAGCCCATCGAGTCTATCACATTCCTGAAAATTACTGGAATGTCCATGGTTTCTTTTTTAATGAAGAGCACCTATATATCCTAAGTTGTGAATGTAATTTGTCAGATGAGTGTTTAGACCCATGTTGGTTAGGTTTTGAGGTGAATGTACCAAGTTCTTATTTTTGTATATTCATTTTAACCTTGACTTTAGATTTTGTCTTTGTGTGCTGACAGCCTGACATCCTGGTATATTTTTTTCTGTTTAGCCGTCTGTGTTATATCTTCAATATTATTAAGAGATCTAGTTGTAAGATTGTAAAAGATACACGTTTTATCCTGTTAACCAAGTTTTATCTCAGAATCGTAAAAATCTGCGCCAATGTTGAAGCAAATCCAGGAGACTTGGCTAACAAATGTTGAAAGAGAGGCTATCACTTATCGTGGCTATGTTTACTGCTAAACAATTTGTGGATTGTGCGATGGTGTTGTTATAAGGCCCATTACCAATATAAATCTTATCTGGCCAGGCGATTGACTGAAGCAGCCCTGCTCTCTTCCCGAGTCTGACAGCTGCCATTATCCAAGGGAGCACACTGCCGACAGCAAGGAAATGTGTGGTCAAACGTGCATCCTCCGCACCTGGACGTCTGTTTCACACTGACAGGTAGTCTGACACAGGTAAGTGACACTGTCTGACCTTACACTTTGGGGTCGGGAATGTATATATAGGTACGACTGCTGATCTTATGGGTGGGATAGGTTGTAGAAGTACTGGCCCCGGTTTCATCAACGTTCCTTAGTTTAAGGAAACTCCTTAACTAAAAACTCTCCATAGGAAAGCATTACAGAATTTAAGGAAAGTTCCTTAATTAAGGATTTTCTTCTTAACTTCTGTAATGCTTTCCTATGGAGATTTTTAAGTTAAGGAGTTTCCTTAAGTTAAAGGAACTTTGATGAAACCAAGGCCTGGAGTTAGGCTGTACCCTGTGGGTAGGACTTGACCGAGATGGGGATAGGTATGGTTAGACTGGCCACCGTCTCTAGACTAATTTACAGATATTGAGCTATTAAGAAAAAAAAACTGATGATTTTGATCACTTGGATGTCTAATTCCAGAAATTTTAGACTAGGGATGATAAGCTACAAATAAAAGTACATGTAGTAGTAAAATTGAGGTAGAGGAATTCTCCATAAAAACTGAAATGCTGCTAGCCAGTCTAAACATATATGCTGTCTACACATATTATGAGGCTCATCTGACAGATCTGGGAATACAAACTTGACCTGAGGATGGGGAGAGGTATATGGTCTATATACACAAAGTATTGGTGTGATCTGATGGATTGTGGGGGGCGGGGTTAGAACTTGACCTGGGGGTAAGAAGGGGTATAGTCTATACACACAAAGTATGGCGCGATTTGATGGATGGGGAGGTAGAAATTGACCTGAGAGTGGGGAGAGGTATAGTCTATATACACATAGTAGGGGGGGGGGTGATCTGATGGATTGGGGGGAGGGGGGGGGGGGGGTAGGACTTGACCTAGGGTTGAGAATGGGTATAGTCTATATACACAAACACAAAGTATGGGGGTGATTTGATGGATGGAGAGGAAGGATTTGACCTGAGGGTGGGGATAGGGATGGTCTATATACACAAAGTATAGGGGTGATCTGATGGATTAGGTGGGTAGGAGTGGAATATATATACAAAGTATGGGGGTGGTTATGCATCTGATAGATTGGAGGGAGAACTTGACCTGAGGGTGGGGAGAGGTATGGTCTATATACAAAAAGTATAGAGTGGTCTGATCAGGAATATGGGTGGAAGAGTAAGACTTGATACATTCAGTAAGGTTTGGTTTGTTTGGTGGAGAGGGTAGGAGTAGACCTGATGGTGAGGGAACAAATTGTTGACATAACAGTGCTCTGAACCATAAGAGATTGACAGAGTCATATCAACCAAACCTGGTAATTGAGGTGTACTGTTTGAGGGAGGAAGGAAGCGAGGGAGAGAAAAAAATGGTGAATTTGTTGAGCCAGGAAAACTTGAAGTTATAAAAGAACAAAAAAATAAAACCATTGAAGGATGGAGAGGATGAGTGGGGAAAATTTACCAAATTCTGAAAAGGGCCTGTTTCCAAAATGGCCCCTTCTCTGATTCAAATTTCCTGTTGGTGGTGCATTGCACATGCCGTTGTGGTCACAAATCTATAAAGTATAAAGATTTAGGACACTTGGTTTGTTTTTTATGGCTCCTCAAAGTTGTACTTTTCAGAAGCTGTCTAAGTGTTGATAAAATGTGCATGTTATGTAAATTATTAATGAAAATCTAATCAAATGATGGTCACCGTAAAGAATACATTCATGGCATGATTGTGACAAAAAATCATGTTTCCATCGCGCCATTTGGCTGTTTTATGGAATAAACAATCTCAAAAATGCCATTTTCGATGATAACATTTTAGACACAAAAACTGTGTTTTTTAGAGAATACACCCTTTTATGGGCGTTGGATGCAAACCAATTTTTATCCTAGGAAACAGTACGTAATATGCTATTGATGAGAGGAAAAATCATCAAAATGTAAGTGGTGGAACATTTTCAAATCTTGGGTTGAATTAGCCCATGGTTGAATTGCTGATTTTCGACTTTCTTTAGATAATTAACAAAAACACGAGAGTATTTGCTCGGTATGTTGAGAATATGTACACAGATATGAAAAAAAGTGAGAGAAACACTTTTTCATAAAAAAATCCAAGATGGCTACTTCACAAGTCCCCGTGGTTGAAGACATTGGCTGACAAATAGACAGAACAACAAACAAAACGTGTTCCTTATGCTTTTGGTTGGTTTTCGCATTTACGGGAGTGTTCATAGCTACGGGCGATTGTATCATACCTATATTTATAAGTTTGGTTAATCACATGGTAACGGGGATCTTTCATATCGAGCCCCAAACATACTTTCGACATATGCACTCCGTTGCCGCATGTCGGAATTTCTTCACCTGTGGTTGTAATGGTCGAGGGTTTTCCAGCGCCCTGTAATACCCAAGGTAGTACAAGATACTGGAGATGTGCGCACACATTCCCATCAGTCTCTCTCCAACTGGGCACTGGCGGTAGTAGTCCTTTATTGGGGCCTCATCATTGGGTGAAACGGTGAACCGTATCCAAACGTTATATTTCATTTGGCTTTTGTGTCGAGAATGTATTTGACATCGGAGAAGGTCTGGGGAGTGCTGGTAAAGCCACACCTCATAGTCTCCGTTATCACTTAAATGTTCGGCGATGTAACCAGGAGCCAGATATTTCTGATACGTTCCACACGTAATGGTTCTCAAGTAATCGAGATCGAGACGGGGAAACAGAACGGAAGATGCATCCATCTTGACAAACTCGGACCTTGTCCGTCTAGATAGATCCGGATCTGTCTTGACTAGATCTCTGAGTTAAACCATTCGGTGTTGTCAAACGGCCCTTCATACGTTCAGCCATTAGCCTATCTTTGGCATCTCTCTCTGGAGATCTCTGGTAGATCGGTCCTCTAATACCATTCAGACAGGCTGTGACGGTTCGAAGCAAAGCCTCGATGACATTGATAAAGCTGTTAGACACCAATTAGACACCAATTAGACACCAATTGCGTTCGGAAGAACGTCCAGTGTTTCAGACGACCATGATAGGATTCCACAATCCATCTCGATTTGGTGATAGTTCTGTCAAGATTTGCTTGGACGTCAGAATGTTGCCTTTGACCGGGTTTCAGGTATGACGGCATGCTAGCATTGAGGCCAGGGGCTTCGAGAACTGGTAGGACATCTCTAAAACCTCGGTCAACGACAACGTTGTCATCTGGTTGTAGCCAAGTAACTAGCTTGTCCATGACTTTTTTTGTAATTGTAGCATCATTTTCGCAGCCAGTGAATGGTCCTACTGTGTCCAGAATGTAGCCATCTGGTAAGGCGATGGTCATGAATTTGAGATAGTTTCTCTTCTTCTAGCCACAGTAGGACATTCTCTGGAGCTTGTGGTTGGAGCTTTTCTGGATATAAATATAGGTGCCATCTAATATGGCAGTGGTGTTATCTCCAAAAAATGCTTTTGAAAAGACAGTATTGTGCCCGAGCAACTGTTCTCTTGTCAAGTGATCTGGACCTAGAAATTGTGGGATTTTGATGGTAACTGATATTCCAAGGAACCTCTACCATCAAGGACAACCTCTGTAGACGGATCTAAGTCGTTACCAATAAGGTGAATGGAGCAGACGCGGGATGAGGTGGGACACCACAGTTTGTGTGAATAGATCAGGTGATGTCTTGCACGTTTTGGTAAGACTGATGATTTTGTTCCATTTATTGCAAAGGTAACAAGACAGAGACAGCATTTTTTGGTGTGAAGATGATCCATTCAAAAGATCATGAAGGGTCAGCAACGGCAGGATATGGGACAGGAAGTCGTCTTCTTCCTCTATTTCTTGGTTCTGCTCGGGTTCAGGTTCAGGCTGATTTTTGTTCCGAATATACTTCATGTAACACTTCTGGCAAATAAGTGATTGTTCCTTTGCTGACATCAATCCTTGTTGCACCAGCGTATCTAGGAGCCTTTTATATTATGGACTATTTACATTGCGTGCACTTCTGTTCTTATTGCCACTACATTTCTTGAAGTATAGTTGACAGCCTTCTCCAACACATTTACCCTCCATCTTGAAACAATAACAATTGGTTTATGAAGCGTCGATAAAATAACAAAATAGCAAGCCACCGATGATTGCTGTAAACAACTAATACTTAGTAGTTTGGTACAATTATGTGAAAATGTGTGATAAATAACGAACAACTAATTACACAAAATAACAAGACAATATTATAAATCACATTCAATACCTCCAAGAAGCGCAGAATTGATTGATTACTTAGAACAAAATAATGTATTTCATATGGATAATCTATCCATTCGATGTGGCGTGGTCGGCAGGCACAAAGAAAGTGAGACAAGTCAGGGTCCCAACCCTGACAGAACCACAACGCTTTGGAGATGGGACAATAAAACAAGGAAAGTGAGACAAGAATATCTAGCGTCGAGTCAATGATTCCGTAAACTTATAGACAAAGACAAGATACGGATAAATGTACAAGGCCACACAATCAGAAAATTTAGAAGAGGACAACTTGAGATAGAACAGTATTCATGTATCAGGGTGTCCTTAGTGTAATTCTTTATATCGATACTGTTTATTTAGTCGTTAGATATCATAAAACTGTCATGAAAATATCCGCTCTGATATTCAATATAAAATGTTGTATATAATAAGCTATATAATAGGGTTTCAGACAAGGTTGTTACCCCTATTCCCCTTTTCTTTCAATTTGCAACCACATTCAGGCGGCGATATGAGAACTTTCCACCACATGGAATTAGCTGATTTTTGGTACACATATGAAACAAGTAAAGCTCTATCCGATGTTTTGATGGAAATTTGCATCCAAAACTAAATAAGGGGAGATAATTGCAATTTTATGGCATTTTTCTTCATAATTGTGTCTCTGCAAATGCATTTTCATCCGAGAAATTTTTTTTTTTATGTTTTATGAATAAACACAATGTTTTGGAAATATTTATCAAAAGAAATTTATACTATGTTGCGAATTACAATTTTGAGATAACCTTCTTTTATTTACGACCTTGTGCCTTTAATGCTCAAAATGACAACTTTATAAAAATACATTTTCACTGAAATTATGAAATCTGGGTGTCGGAAAGGTGTAAAATTATTCTTCGGAAAAGAAAAAAACTGTAGTTGAGCTAGATAAAAAATTATACGGGGGGGCAGGCTCCTATGGAGAATTAACATTACTGGAAACAGGCCCTTTTAAGTGGTCTTGACATCATTGAGTTGAGTGAGAGTAGAGTAGAGGGTGGGGGCCAGGTGGGGGGGGGGACAGGTGGGAGGGTGGGGAGGGGAGACAGGTTGGGGGGGGGGCAGGTGGGAGGGTGGGAAGGGGGAGACAGGTTGGGGGGGGGTCTGAGACAGAATGTATGTAAGTCAGACCTTGTGATAAGGAAATGGAGACTCAGGAAGGAGATAGGGATATAAAATATAATAGGGCCTCCAAGACTGTCTGTAGAGGTAATCTGACCTTTATAACCTCCAGAATGGCTCAGGTGAAAGGTCATCCAAATTAAATAGGATCTTTAGTGTGTAATAAGTGAGTAAGGAATGGAACCCACAGTGTGTATGGGGAGGGGGATTTGTTGATGATTAAGGTTTAACTTGGAAGGTTGAGACAGAATATGACCCACATTTTATAGGGGAGGGGGAGGGGTTGGTAATGAAAACTTCACTTGGGAGGTTTGGACAGAATATATGACCCACAGTCTGTAGGGGAGGGGGGATTGTTGATGCAGACTTCACTGGGGAGGTCAGAACAGAATATGACCCACATTGTATAGGGGATGGTGATGAAGATTTCACTGGAGAGGTTGGGACAAGTTGTTACCAGACTTGTCACTGATGTAATGGAGGGAAATTAGATGATACATATGAGTAAATCAAATTATATGACTACTTTATATTAATGAACAATAATGCATGATAAAAATCAATTAGTTGTCAATGGCAACCAGGAAGGAACACTACATGTGGCCTCAGACCACAATAAAACTTCCGGGGTCGTTGTACAGGAATGTAGTGCATAAGGACATTTCAGGTGGGTTACTAAATATTTTTTCCTGACTGATCTATGACTGATATGTACACATTCATTACATCGAATTGTTCACCAATATCTATTCTAGTAATTACATTTTATTTGACACAGTTTTCAAGTTTGTTTTGGCAGCAGGACACATAGAGCGGTGAGGCTTGCACATTAAGATTTTGTGATTTTTGGTATCTTCCCCTATAAATGAAGGGTAGTGACATTCAAATGAAATTATCTTTCTTAAATGCAGGTCATGAGGTACTTTCCAGCTCACTGTAGCTTCAGTTTGAATAGATCTACAATGTCAAACAGGAACCAGGCCCCATGCAAAGTTTTAAAATATTTTAATTTTTGATTTCCTTTATATTAACATAAAATTATAGTAGAATAAATTGTGGTCTGAGGAACATGTAGCAAGTTCTATAAACATATGGTAGAGGAATTCAGAAATGATAGAAAATGTATTCAGTTTTAATGGGAGATTAATTGACCTGAGCAAGAAACACAACCTCTGTTATTTAAATATTTCTTTATAAAAGTATTGTTTTTGTGAACAGATTATCTAACTCTTGTCGAAAAATGTTGAGACGAGGAATGCAACCTCTCGGTGTGAAAACGAATAAAGTGTTATTTAATTCTCACAGTAGATATATATCAGTTTTCTTTCCACTGTCAAACCTAAATCAGTTAAAATGATACATTTTACTGGTTTATATGTAATAAATTTATCGTAATCTTTATTTCTCTCTTTATCTTTATCTTACTTATGCATGTCTTATTCTTGATAATAAATTTTTCACTTTGACAATTTACTCTTAATTTTTTAACAGGTGTCCCTCACAGCATTAGTATATTTCTCTTAATTGTGTAGAAATTAATTAATTAACCTTGACCTGATTCCTGTTGATGTATTTTACAGGATGACCGTGTCACACTCACAAGAATATGAGTCTATACTACATGATAGCAGTGGGAACAGTGCCCCGCCCACCCCGGACACGCCCACTTCCTACAATGCTCCGCCCTCCCTAGATAAAGGATACTCAGCAGCCGTCTCCCCGGGGACAGACGTTGACAAGGATGAGGATGAGAATGAGCCTTGTGGGTGGGGACCGTTCACCCCGAGACTATGTCAACGATTCCGGAGTCCCCATTGGATGCTGTTCTGGCTTTGCTGGGCTGGAGGTATACAGGTAAGTTGGTGATATGTTAGGGGGCAGGAGTAGGCTTTACTGGGCTAGGGGTATAGGCAAGTTAGGGGTAAGTGGGCAAATGGGGGCATATATAGATGCATTTGGTTAGATGTTAGACAGGAACAGGCTTTACTGGACCAGGGGTATATAGGCCAGTTAAATAAGGGTAGTGGAGTGGTGGGGGAGGAGCATAGATACATTATATTAGATGTACGGGAACAGGAACAAGAATTACTAGGCTAGGGGTATATTTCAGTTAGGGGCAGGGGGCAAAAAGGGGTATACATACAAGTTATTGTAGAGGTAGGGTGGGCAAGAACAGGCTGTACTAGAACAGGCATATAGGTTAGTTGGAGGTAGGTGGGACAAAACAAACTTTACTGGACTGTAGGTATACAGGTAGGTTGGGGTGGGGACCAAACTGTGACAGATGAAAGTAAAAAATGGGAGGCGGGACATAAACAGGTATTAATGTAATTTAGGGGATTTGATTGAAGGACACCTTCATATGTATATTGTGTGCCTGTATGTGTGTACATGTATGTGTGCAGGAGGCAGAGTATTTGCTGTAATAGTGTCTATAACAGTGAAGGCTGAACTTTGCGTGCTTACTCACTGAAGTAATATTGCTAAGGCACACCCAGCATGCACCCATCACAGCATTCTGCCCAGTCACATTATACTGAAAATGAGTGTCCTGTTGCCATAAATTACCTCAATTACTGAATACTAAACTTGGAATAACAACTTCCATACCGATGACTTGGTAAGTCCTGTCCTAGAAACAGAACCCAATACCAAACCTTCTTGGGAGAATGTTCAAATCTTAAAACCAAAAACGTTATAAGGCTTTGGAAAGCAAACAGAAAGTTAGAAGGCAGGAATAAATTGCAAAGACCAGGCAGTTCTGGTTTATTTATATAGAATAATTAGCAATGGAAACAAACTGCAGTCTGGAGTTCTTAATGGGTTCTAATTTCAAAAAATGCGAAGTATTCACAATTAAGAAATAGCTCTCAAACTTAATTAAATTTATGATGACCAATGAAAATTAGTTCTCAAACACAAAATTATAATGATCAATGGAAAGTAAGCTTTCAAACACAAAAAAGACCAATGAAATTAAACTTTCAAACACAAATCTATAAAGACCAATGAAATTTAGTTTTCAAAACAAAATTTATAATGAACAATGGAAAGTAAGCTTTCAAACACTAATTTTTATAATGACAAATGGAATGTTAGCTTTCAAACACAAACCTTGTTATTGATGATGGGCACACTTTCAAGTAGGGAGAAGTAATTCTTCCCAACTCAAGCCTGAGATGTACGAGAGTGTTTGCCAACAGAAAGGGATGAAGGAAATACATCTTGTTCATGTCAGGACAAAAGAAGGAAATTTGTGAGACAGAAAGCTAAGTCAGATTTAGACTTGGCCTGTGACATGAGATATGTTTGTGTACAGGAAGCACTATTGTCTGTTGTAAAGGTACATTCACGTTGAAGGAAACATGACGGTAGCTTTTTATACAATGTGTGGTCTGATGCTGCGATATTTCAGTGAGATAACACTATAAAATCTATGATGATCTTTGATAGCTCCGGGAGGCAGCCCTATAACACTATTTACATGATACAGTTCTGTGTAATATTTGTTGAGATATTTCAGTGAGATAACACTATAAAGTCTATGATAAGAAAGCTCAGGAAGACAGCCTGTACTGTACTACAAGATCTATCTAGAAGATGAAGATTCATAACCTGTGTATTTTTTCTGAAACCTGTTTTAGATATACAGTCGAAACTCATTATAAACTAAGAGTTATCCAAGGATTTGAGCTAAGTTAGCTCCAATGTTTGGGCTGAAGTTTGATTCTCAATTTTTATACATGTATTTGTATTTACTTTCATGACATTTATAGAAGTATTTATGACCACACGTCTGAATCAAATCTTTTTCTCTGATGATCTACAGCTCTACCAAATGAGCCAAAGAAGCATGCTCCATCAGCTGAGTGACAGAGACCGTATTTAACACTATATACAAGCCACGCCGACCCGCTCCTTTTACATATGTACATATATCAAATGATTCAAGATAGACTGGGAAAACCCCAGAAACTTTGGAATAAGGGATATTTTGACCGATATTTCACTTAAGAATATAGAGTTTTTCCAGTTTTCAGTGTTCATATTATCTGAGTTTTAAAAACATTTTTCTCAACATATATGTAGGGTCTGACAAACTTCACAAAAAGGGTCATGTAAAGATCTTGTGAAATTTTGTATTAGCTGATCAAATTACCGCTGACAGGAAAGTGAGTATTTGTGGCGAAAAAGCTTGCGTACCTTAAATTGTGGTGGTTATATTATTTGTGCATTAAATCATTTCGTCACAACATAATAATTATGCAGACATCATCAGACTATTCTTCTTGAGTATGAAGTGCAGAGGGTGAAAAGGTCATGATTACATGATCTGTTATGCAATGTTTTCAGACTCTACTGTGATGGGGTGAGAATGACGATCTACATTTCAATCAGACTGGTGTATTTTACTGATATACATTACATCCGGGTTTAAATAAAAACAATCTTTCTGTAGAACAAAATAAATATTTGTTGCTATCAATTATCATATAGTCTCTGTAGTGTACACACATGCATATAGGATATAGAATCAGTTTGAATTTACTGAAGTGGCCCAAACATTGTATATATATATACAAAGCCCAAGAAACTGTGCAACTTCATTCAGAACTAATTACATGTTGCGTCACTATCCACTTTTTCCTCGTCTGTTTTCGTAATGTTGTGTCGGTGTCTTGTGTTATCAGCTGTGAGTTATTGCAGTGATGTAAAAAGCAGTGGAAGGGTTGTTTTGTATACATCTGACTTAGTGTAACAAACAAACAGTGCCCCTAAAACAGAAATCCCGGTTTCTTTATACTCCTGTTCCTCATTTAGGACATGGTCCCCACGACTCCTGTACATCACATACGCACCACTCTCAAGATATCAATGATGGACTCTACCAACGTCCCTGTTTTCAGACATCATGATCTGACTCTGAAAGTGTACCACCTCTCCCCCCCCAAGATATCAATGATGGACTCTACCAGCGTCCCTGACATCATGATCTGAATCTGAGAGTGTACCCCCCACCTCCCCCCAGACATCAATGTTGGACTCTACCAGTGTCCCTGTATTTGTATTCAGACATCATGATCTTACTCTTAGAGTGTACCCCCCCCCCGGATATCAATGTTGGACTCTACCAGCGTCCCAGTTTTTAGGCATCATATTATACTTTATCAGCCTCTGCAAGTGTACCACCCCTCAGATATCAATGTTAGACTCTACCGGTGTCCCTGTATTCAAAAATCATGATCCGACTCTTAGAGTGTACAACCTTTTATTTTTTCACTAAATATTTGTTCACTGTAATAAACCATGGTCATCTAACTTCTTCTCTCTGTCTTCCCCTTTTATTATTATACCTTCTGTTCTTCATTCCATCAGCTCCATATTTTAATCCATACTCTCTCCCCTCTATTCCCCGTTTGTCTTCCCTGCTTTTCTCTTGCTCCTATCATCTGATCTTTTTTATCCCTTTTCTCTCTTGTTCGGATACTTATGTTTCCCCTACACTTTTATTCCTCCTGGTAATTTGGATGAGTTACTCCCTAAGCTCTTTTCCCTGTCTGTCTTCCCTGCTTTTCCCTTCCTCCTCTCTCCTGATTTTACTGATCCTGTTTCTCCTTTGTTCTGTATTTTGTCCCTACCCTTGTATTCCTCCTGGTAATTTGGACGCTTTTTTCCCTGTCTGTCTTCCCTGCTTTTCCCTTCCTCCTCTCACCTGATCTTATTCATCCCTTTTCTCTCTTGTTCCTTATTCTTTCGCTACCCTTGTATACCTCCTGGTAATTTGGATGAGTGACTCCCTAAGCTTCCCTTGGATATATCAATGACCCTATATATCCTAATCTGTAAACAGTGATGGATGTCCAATCACTCTGACACCTCCTCACCTATCTCCATTAGTACAGTAAAGTCCCTGGTAAATTGTCAGGTCTTATCAATCCGCCCCCAGGCCTGGCTGTAGTCATATAGCTGTTTATCTACTATTGTGTCAGAGATTATCTCCCCTTAATCATGATACCGACATGGTCAGTGGTATACATCTCACTAAAGAGACACAGCTGAATACCCCACACCCCACACACACACATGCACTTCCTCTTTCCAAACCTCTCTCCAACATATAGCCTTTATATTTCTCTGTAATATTTAATATTCTTTTACATTAATTTCAAAAATCTATCACATACCATGTAATATTGGGCTTCTACTAATGTACTCTACCATCACTGTCATAAAGCTTATGATATTGGCCCCTTCGCTATCGTAAGTGTGGTATACCTTATAATATAGATCTCCTATTAAACTTCACTGCCACAGTCCTAAAGCTTATGATATTGGCCCCTTCGCTACCGTAAGTGTGGTATACCTTATAATATAGATCTCCTATTAAACTTCACTGCCACAGTCCTAAAGCTTATGATATAGGCCCCTTCGCTATGGTAAATGTGGTATACCTTATAATATAGATCTCCTATAAAACTCCACTGCCACAGTCCTAAAGCTTATGATATTGGCCCCTTCGCTACCGTAAATGTGGTATACCTTATAATATAGATCTCCTATAAAACTCCACTGCCACTGTCCTAAAGCTTGTGATATTGGCCCCTTCGCTACCGTAAGTGTGGTATACCTTATAATATAGATCTCCTATTGCCTACAGCACTGACATATAGCCAGAACACACACTATACTATTCCTCCTTCTTATGACAAATTAAGCTTTTACCCTGAACCCCCCCCCCCCCCCCCTCCACACACACATACATATATCCACACAGCTTTTTCACACAGGCACAAAGTCCATCTCCCTTCAAATGTCTACCATCTCATACCCTAGAACATTATCACTATTTTCAATCTGAAGTCATATATTCTGCCTGAAATAATTTCCACCTATCATCTAGCCCCTCCCCCCTCCCCATCCTCACTGCCATTAAAATGAATCTCCTTCCCCTAAGGAATCAGATCACCCACACTTCTGCTATAAAAAAATCCCCCCTCGGTAGGAATCTTATCAACTCCATGAAGCTATGTTTTGTAGGTACTTAAGTTGTGTGTTTAGAAAACTCCGATGGTTCTGCATCTGTTTCCAAACATTTGAGAAGTTAGCGTTGCAGCTGCAGTCAGTCCTACATTGTGTATCATTATCGTCAGGCAAGAAAATATTCAACAAGGAGTGAGGACGATGGAAAAAAAAAGTGAAACATTCTTTTAGAGAACATTACTCTTGTGTTATCTGTTTAAGTTAAATATGCAATGTTTGTCAAGTAATCACATGCAATAAAAACAGAAAATGTGCAGCATTTCAAAAGTTCTTATTGAGATTCCAAAGCTCTAGCAAAACAGAATAAATTATTGGATGCACATTCTAATTGAAATCTTGAATGTTATCAAATTATTTTTACGTTCATTCGCGATGTTTAAAATACATATATAGAGGTTACACATAACTTGTGGTTGTTAGATATGGAATATATTTCACTTGAGTTAATTATAATTATTTGTTGAAAGTTAAAAAAGTTTATCTTGTGTCTTTGTAACTTTTTTACAAAATAATTAAGTTGAGTGAAATAAATTCCATATCTTATAACCACGAGTCATGTGACCTGTTTCTACCACAATATTAAATCGGCAGTATCATGCAGTGTTGTTTTTTGGAGTGAACTGCGGGGAATTTGCATGAAAACACATCATCTCGTATATATTCCTGCCAAATTGTGATGACATCAACAATCTATGATGACGTCAACTTACTTGTCAATATTTAAATTTTGACCCATCAGAGGTGGATCATGAGAGAAAGAAGGTCAGGACGTCATTTTCCTTAAATGACCTTTATATATAATAGGACATAAAAACAATCAAACCAAACCAAAAGTTTGTCAATGTCTTTTAAAGTCAATTAATACTGTATGTTCATGTTTCAGATCATACATATATTATATTCATCACTTTATGTTATGAAGTATTTGTCTCATTAGCTGGAGTGCCTTAATGGATATTTTTGCAATATTCATTAAAATACTGGTTTGTTAAGGAAAAATGTAAAAAACATGGTTGATCATGTAGTAACATATATGGCTATTATCCAAAGAAATGTGTCACCGATGTGGTAAAATTGGAGATATAATTCAGAAATCTTTAGCACTAATGGATTATAATGATGTGTATATATACATGTACATAAGTAAAAGGTATGTAATAGAGACATAAATACTTCTTTATTCCATCTATTTCTCTGCTCGGCACAAATTGTAAAATTGGATTTGTACAAAATCTTCTGTTCCTCTATCTCAGACATAGAGTATATTTATGTGTAGTTTTGGTTTGATACAAAAACGTCCTTTATCGGGAGCATGGCACCCTTAGGGTAAATATGGTACATGTATCTACATATACAATGTGTTTTATAGCCTGGAGCCTAAACAAGACTAAAATGTATCTGAATCCTACAGTCATGAAATCTAAGGAATGATTCTGTAATGCAAACCAAATACTCAAGTATCTTAGCCAATTTGATGCTTAATTCACAACCCTTTACTGATTTCCAGTATGGTAATTACTGAAACAGATAAATCTGTTTCAAATTGTTTCTTTTTCTCATAATTTCATGAAAGGGGTTTTGAATTGCAGTGCTATGTTTGTAACTTGATCGTAGGCTGTTTGACAACTGATTGTGGCCTGCTGTGGTTGGGTGTGGGGGCCGTTGTGTTTACGAGATGAAGCTGTGAGGTTACGAGGGCTGAACTGTGAGGGAGAGAGCAGTAATTTAGACAGCTGTCTAATTTACATTTGGGAGCTGACTGTCACACACAAACTCAAACACACGCCTGTCACATCAATGTTTTCTTTGAATTTCAAGTCAGGGGAAGATTCACTGCAGCCGAAAATGAATTTCTTTAATCTGACAGCCGGGGGTGACAATTAGAGCTCATTGAATCAACCTAGTTATGTGATTTTAAGGGGATACACTACCGGGCTGTCTCTAGTTAGAAGAAGTCTTGGCAGTAGTTTATCATTTTCTTCAAACATCTGATTCTTATAATTTAAAATCAATGATGACACATACAGTGGCCTATTAGGGCCATCATAAAAGTTAACATATCTTGTGTACAACTCGCTATCTTTTATGTACATGTACAATATATAGTATCTTGTACTTATTATTCCATGGAAATCTCCTGTGATGGAGGTATCAATATTTCCAAATGTTTCTGTGTAGGAAAATTGAATAGATGTAAACAATAGGAGACAGTTTGGAGCAATGTGGTTGTAAACATGTTCAGTGAACTTAAAATAAAAATACTTTTTCTATTTCAGAACATAATTCAATTATTGAGTTATAAGGCTACCTGCAGGTAGTAAATATGTATTCTAATTTTGTAGTCTGAGTCTATATTTGGAGCCCTAAAGAACATTTAATTTTAAGCTAATATTACAATATTTTTATACAAACTTGGGACCACCCAAAGGACACCAACATTGTATATTACAATGTTTTAGTTTGTCAGAAAAATTTAATTCTTTAAGGATAAACTTGAATCTATTTTTTATGTCATGGAGGTATAACACAAAAAACCGGAGTGCACTCTAAATAAACCGCGAAGCAGTACAATGCGTTTTTTTGCGTTATAACCCCATAACATAAAAATTTAATTCAAGTTAATCCTCATAATTTAATTTATACCCTGGGAAAATTCACTTAATGATGGACTCTTTTCTCTTACAAATTAATACGATACTGCATCAGCCAATCAAAAGTGATGTTATAAACGGCAACATCATTTTTTTACATTATGGGCTGATAACATAATTTTTTAAACCAATGAAAAAGCTTGTTTCAAACAAAATTAGATTATATAGTTTTAAAAGAAAAATGTGAAAATTTTGACACAAAATAAACCAATTATACTGTAGGTTGATGGTTAAAAACGTGTTGAATAGAAATAGTCATTGTATTAATGGTTTACTGTAAAACGATTATTATAATTTAACATTAAAATATTAACTTTCCTTTCACAGGGCATGGTGGTGAACGGATTTGTGAATGTGGTGATTTCCAGCGTGGAGCGCCGTTATGACCTGAGCAGTACGGAGTCGGGGGCCATCGCGAGTTGCTATGACATTGCCTCCGTGTTGTGTTTGATCCCTGTGAGCTACTTTGGTGGACTCGGATGTAAGCCACGGTACCTTGGGATAGGAGTGTTTGTAATGGGGCTGGGGTCCCTCATGTTCTCTCTTCCACAGTTTATATCGGGGCCGTATGAGATGGGCGGACCTGATGGGCCCGCTTTGTGTGGTGAACGAAGTAACACGTCCCTCGAGCACTGTATGTCCCAAACAGGTCCCACAGGCCTGTCCCACTATAAATACATCTTCTACCTGGGACAGTTAATGCACGGTGCTGGAGCGGCGCCTCTCTATACACTCGGGACCACGTACCTGGACGACAACTTGCCGGTCACTTCATCGTCTATGCATCAGGGTAGGTTCTCAGTGTACTTAACTCAATCATTCACCCCCGAAGACACATTTGAAATCTTCCAATTTTAATGTTGGAATGGTTCATTATGAAATTTCAGGGGTTTCATCAGTGTTCCTTAACTTAAGGAAATTCCTTCACTTGAGTACCTCCTTAAGAAAACATTACACAACTTTCCTTAACTTCTGTAATACTTTGCTATGGAGATTTTTAAGATAAGGAATTTTCTTAAGTTGAAGAGGAACATTGATTAAACTAGGTTCTGGCATTCCTTATACAGAAGTTTTAACAAAGAGGTCAATTAAGAAACAAGGAATGTGCTTTTCAGAAATCCAGAGGTTAAAAGTTTGTATTTCTGTGTGTTACAGGGCTGTTTTATGGATGTGCTATCCTGGGGCCAGCGGTGGGATACTTAGCTGGGGGAGCCTTCCTCGACCTGTATGTGGACGTCGACAAAGGGACCAGTCCCAGGTTGGTTGTCTCCCCTTCAAATGAAAAGAGCCATGCTGTATTAGTTCTGGTCCTTTTCCTACCAAGCCATTACTTTTAAACCATTAATACTATCTTGAATTATCTCTCTGTGTTACAGCCTTTCCTTGTCTGGTCCTCGCTATGTTGGTGCATGGTGGATTGGTTTCCTCCTGAGTGCTGCCCTTGCCTTCATTGTGGCTATTCCTCTTTGTGGTTTCCCCAGCAACCTTCCAGGTAAGTACCTTGTGGTCATTGTGGCTATTCCTCTTTGTGGTTTCCCTAGCAACCTTCCAGGTAAGTACCTTGAGGTCATTGTGGCTATTCCTCTTTGTGGTTTCCCTAGCAACCTTCCAGGTTAGTACCTTGAGGTCATTGTGGCTATTCCTCTTTGTGGTTTCCCTAGCAACCTTCCAGGTAAGTACCTTGAGGTCATTGTGGCCAACCCTCTTTGTGGTCTCCCCAGCAACCTTCCAGGTAAGTACCTTGTGGTCATTGTGGCTATTCCTCTTTGTGGTTTCCCAAGCAACCTTCCAGGTAAGTACCTTGAGGTCATTGTGGCTATTCCTCTTTGTGGTTTCCCTAGCAACCTTCCAGGTAAGTCCCTTGTGGTCATTGTGTCTGTTCCCCTAGCTTTCTGGTTTACCCTAAGCTAGGAACCTCCCAGGTCAGTACCATGTCTTCATAGGAACCAGTGTCAAAGTTGAGCATACGCCATTGCTCAAACCTTCACACAGAAAACGATGGTTGGGTGGTGTTGCGGATGTGACACTTGCCTTTCATGACAAATTTTTTTCGACCACATGCATTTTGTTCGGGAATCTCTCGTTTCCTCCAGCGTTAAGACCTGTGCATTACTATTTGGGTCAACAAGGACAATTAATATGAGTTTCCAGAACTTGTTTTATCAATGTTGCTACATCAATAAAGTTGATTGATCTGGGGAAGAGATACATTCTATACTTAATTGTCAATGACAGGATCATGGAAGTTCAGGGCAGAACAAGGGAAGGAGGTTTACAGGACGAGACAGAGAGTGACGGAGCCCGAGTATGAGCCCGACAAAAAGAAATTGATCGTGATGAGGATTTTAACGTCAGTCCGTGTCCTGTTGTTAAACCCGACGTTCATGTTCCTCAACTTAGCAGCAGCATGTGAAGGTAACTATTAAAGTTTAGACAGAATGTAACCCCCTGTCATAAAATAGGGGACACATAGTATTCCTTGGGTCCGTCCCATCCTGTAATGACTACGTGTAAACGCCGAGTGTCTTTGATCTTTCATAGATTTTTCTCAAACTTTATACAAAGGTCAGGTAGTAGTATTCATCAGACATTGTTGTGTTTCAGGGTTCCAAGGTCTTCGTCAAAGTTACAGTTGCTATACAGAAAATCATCCATCGATTCAATGTTATCAATTATTCTACTTTCTCCTTCTACCATTCTTGTTTAGTTTTTCTTCAATTTTTGTTAAGAAATAGTTTTAAGAAAATTAAATTTGAATTTAAGTTTGGATTTTGTCCTAAATATAGGATTATAAAAATTAGCAATTGTCAGATATTCCTTATAATGACAAGTCTATATTGTTTTTAAAAGGTTGGTATTTTGAGATGTATATCTGCATCACCAGCATTTTATTTCACCAGTATTTTTATCTGTACAACATCAATGTTTTACATGACTAAAGAGACATTAGTTTGACACCTGTCAAGTCTATTACAGGAAATCAAGTAGTTTGGCACCTGGAAAATCTGTTACAGTTAATGAAGATATATTAGATTGACACATGTCAAATCCCTAACAGGAAATCAGGTAGTTAGACACGTGTCAAATCTGTTATATGAAATAAAAATATATTAGTTAGACACATGTCAAATATGTTACAGAAAATGAAAATATATTAGTTAGACACATGTCAAATATGTTACATGAACTTAAGATATATTAGTTAGACAAATGTCAAATATATTACAAGAACTTAAGATATATTAGATTGACACATGACAAATCTGTTACAGGAACTTAAGATATATTAGTTGACACCTGTCACATCTGTTACAGGAACTTAAGATATATTAGTTTGACACTTGTCACATCTGTTACAGGAACTTAAGATATATTAGTTTGACACCTGTCACATCTGTTACAGGAAATGTTCTAGCAGGGTTTGCCACCTTCACACCCAAGTTTATCCAGGAACAGTTCAGTATTCCGTCATCAAAGGCAGCCATGTTTGTGGGTGAGTTCAGGAGTCCCATACTGCTGCCTAAAACTAAGACTTAAAGTTTAATGATTCACTTTTGAATAAAGAACTATACACATAATGTATACCTTGCATGGATTACTTTGGGGCGAGATTTGGTGATTTTACCCATATTTCTCCTGAAGATCTCATTAAAATTTCAAAATAGTGTTACTTTATATAGAAAAATCTCATAGATATTTTACTAATCTCATAAAATCCCTCAAATTCTCCCATAGGTTTCAAGAGCCAGAATTATCCCTGCCCTTTGTAAAAGATGTGCATTGATTAGGTTGCCTTACAAGCATTAGCTGTTGGCAATTTCCCTTTAGCACAGTCGGTAGAGCATCCGGCTGGAGAGCCAAGGGTCGTGGCTTCGAGCCCCAGCGACTGTCTTTATCACTTTTCCTTGTCCTATTACACCTTGTATAGCTTTTATTATGCTTTTGAAATGAACAAATATTTAAACAACAACATCGTTCTGCAACCAGTCTAGGGTTTCTACCACGAACCACTGATCATAATACAGTAGCTCAAGGGAGTTAAATTACCAATAAATATCTCTGCCTCATGATCAGTCCCACAACAGTTATATCCAAATAAAAGGAAACCTACTGTGCAATTCTTTAGTGTTTCACTTCCATTGGGTCTGGCATCTTTGATTATGTAACTTCTCTGTATCGGTGTGGGTCAGGCTTAATTATGTTTTTGTTTGATACCAGAGGCTTTTAATGAGAATACTGATTATTATATAACTGCTCTGTATGAGAGTTATCTCCCAGTGGTACATGTATTTGACTGTGATGTTTCTAGCCATTGTGCATGGTAAAACTTACTCACAAAGTTAACATTTTGGGGATATACTTATAATCCTGTGATATAAAGAAATTTCTGTTATAAAAACACTGTAGTGATGATACATAAACACTTTGTAGGTTTTGCTGCAATTCCTGCTGGAGGAGGAGGCACATTCCTCGGGGGGTACCTGGTGAAGAGGTACAAACTTAGGATGAAGGGAATCCTCCGTTTGTGCCTCGGGCTGACTCTGCCCTCTCTAATCCTGGCTCTCTGCTTCATCATCCACTGCCCCAACCAGGCATTCACAGGAGTCAATGTACCTTACAGGACAACACAGAACAAGTAAGTTACTCATCCCTAACTCACAGGAGGCAATGTACCTTACAGGACAACACAGAACAGGTAAGTTACTCATCCCTAGCCCACAGGAGGCAATGTACCTTACAGGACAACACAGAACAAGTAAGTTACTCATCCCTAACTCACAGGAGGCAATGTACCTTACAGGACAACACAGAATAGGTAATTTACTCATGTCTAACTCAAAGAAGTCAATGTACCTTACAGGACAACACAGACCAGGTACATTACTAATCCCTAACCCACAGGAGGCAATGTACCTTACAGGACAACACAGAACAGGTAAGTTACTCATCCCTAACTCAGAGGAGTCAATGTACCCTACAGGACAACACAGACCAGGTAAGTTACTCATCCCGAACTCACAGGAGTCAATGTACCCTACAGGACAACACAGACCAGGTAAGTTACTAATCCCTAACTCACAGGAGTCAATGTACCCTACAGGACAACACAGACCAGGTAAGTTACTCATCCCGAACTCACAGGAGTCAATGTACCCTACAGGACAACACAGACCAGGTAAGTTACTAATCCCTAACCCACAGGAGTCAATGTATTATACAGGACAACACAGAAAGAAGTCAATGTACCTTACAGGACAACACAGAACAGGTAAGTTACTCATGTCTAACTGAAAGGAGTCAATGTACCCTACAAGGTAGGACAGATTAGGTGAGTTACTCATCTGTAACTCACAGGAGTCAACGTACTCTACAGGACAACATGGAACAGATTAGTAACTCATTCTTAAGGATATAGATAGGGGGTACAGTCTCTCCAGATGTTTTGCTTAATAATTTGGATATACATTTAATCACATACATGTATCATATATCATTGGAAAGGTTATTAAATTTTCTATAAAGTGAAAATATAATTATAGTGTTAAAGTAAATCATAATTGCATAATAGTATATAATATAAAAAATGACGGACACTTTTGAATTTGGATCTTCTTTCACATTTTCTTACAAAAACTGACAATACTTTTCCTATTGACGGACAGAAAGGTCATCTACAAAAGCGTGCCTCAGATTTTTCCTATATGTTCTAGAATTGAAGTAATTTCGATTTTATGGTCTCTGGGTGGGATTTTCATGCCCAAATTCACTTAATTGGTTATAAATCTTGTTGTAGCTAAATTCTTCAGAAACTGAGGCACGTTATTGTTGACAAGGTCATTCCCAACAATCCTGCAAAGTTTGGAAGAAATCGGTCCACAGATGCCAAAGTTATGGCTGTTTGAAGTTGACAACTTGTTGAATTTATGAAAGTGCTCTAAAGACCATTTCCACTCTTTGAAATCGGATACCTCTGGTTTTAACACTTATCTGACCGATTCTGCCTACCAGACCATTAATCATGACTAGACATGTATCCATCAAGCTGTCCTCCGAAAAAACGGAGAATGTATTGGTTCAAATAACTGAGAAATTAATGAATATTAAAATATTTCTCAGTGAAAATGCCCCGTTCCCGCGAAATGTCAGACTGGACATAGGATAAGCTCCTCCCATGTAATGAAGGGGTCATTAGAAACGCTCCGGCCCCTCTCTTTTAGTAGGGACTATAGGGCTGTACATCAAAGACTGACCATGACTTAATGGATTATTACCAATCACTTCACACCACCATAGTACAGGGCTAATGACTTTTTAACTGACCGTGCCACAGTGTGATGTATCTGTTTATGGTGTAAACAGTACCACGTGTTGATCTGTATGAGCGTGTTCAATGTTAAATCACGTTAATTGACACATTTGGGAACATGATTTTGAAAATTACTTTTTGTTATATGATGTAGTATGTTTATAAGTAATCAATTTTGCAAAAAACAAAAAATCAAAAAAAAAATTTTGTTACCCCCTATCTATATCCTTAACTGCCCTTTAACACTGGCATTTGTTTCTGTCAGTTCTTATAAAATAAACACACTTTCCTTTTTTATGACCATTTCTTTGACCGAAACAAATACCTGTGCTGGAGTATGACTAATCCTTTTAGGCCAACTATTTGTTGAAGATTAGATTTAGAAATATACAATGTATAGTACAATATTAACAATAAATTTCTTTACAGGACACAAGGTATCAGTGTAGCAGATACCTGTCATCAATCATGTGACTGTTCCCATGAAGACAAGTACCACCCAGTTTGTGGCAGTGACGGCAGTATGTACTTCTCCCCTTGTTACGCAGGCTGTACTACCACTACCAAGGACGGCCATACTCAGGTAACTACCAATACCAGGGACAGCCATACTCAGGTAACTGCCACTTCCAGGGACAGACAGACTCAGGTAACTACCACTACCAGGTACGGCCGTACTCAGGTAACTACCACTACCAGGGACGGCCATACTCAGGTAACTACCACTACCAGGGACGGCCATACTCGGGTAACTACCACTACCAGGGACGGCCATACTCAGGTAACTACCACTACCAGGGACAGCCATACTCAGGTAACTACCACTACCAGGGACAGTCATACTCAGGTAACTACCAGGGACAGTCATACTCAGGTAACTACCACTACCAGGGACAGCCATACTCAGGTACATTTTTATTGTAACTACCACTACCAGGGACAGACAGATTCAGCTAACTACCACTACCAGGGACAGTCATACTCAGGTAACTACCACTACCAGGGACGGCCGTACTCAGGTAACTACCAATACCAGGGGCAGTCAAACTCAGGTAACTACCACTACCAGGGACGGCCATACTCAGGTAACTACCACTACCAGGGACAGTCATACTCAGGTAACTACCACTACCAGGGACAGTCAAACTCAGGTAATGTAACTATCACTACCAGGGACGGCTAACTCAGGTAACTACCACTACCAGGGATGGCCATACTCAGGTAACTACCACTACCAGGGACAGTCATACACTGGTAACTACAACTACCAGGGACAGTCATACTCAGGTAACTACCACTACCAGGTACGGCCATACTCAGGTAACTACCACTACCAGGTACGGCCATACTCAGGTAACTACCATTACCAGGTACGGCCATCCTCAGGTAACTACCACTACCAGGGACAGTCATACTCAGGTAACTACCACTACCAGGTACGGCCATACTCAGGTAACTACAACTACCAGGGACGGTCATACTCAGGTAACTACCACTACCAGGTATGGCCATACTCAGGTAACTACCACTACCAGGGACAGTCATACTCAGGTTACTACCAATACCAGGGACAGCCATACTCAGGTAACTAACTGGAAAAAAATCATTATCTTCTTAAATATGAAAATTGTAATAATTTGAAACATTAAGATACCTTATCATTAATTTTGTTTAACTTGGCTCTGCTTGATCTAAACCTGTCAAAAATGGATGTACAACTTAGATCCTTATTGGGGTTGATATTTCTTGAAAAATGGTGCTGCGTAATATTTATTTTTATGTCCCCGCTATGAAATAAGGGGCATATAGTGTAACGTTACTCATGTCTGTCCCATCTCGTCGGGTCCCGTCCCTTGATAATGTAACCAGCTTATTTAAATAACCTAACTGATCCGATTGTCATCAACCTTCGCATACATTATAAGCATGAAGAACTAATTTCATATGGGGAATTTGTGTATAACAAACTTTTACGCCTTTACATCAGTGTTTCTGACTATAATGTAAGCTAACATTTCTTTGGCATACCTAATGATTGTTCAACTATCTAATACTATGTTGTATGATTGAATGCAGTATTCATACCGGACATCTTTATCTTCTAACTAGGTTTACCATAACTGCAGTTGTGTCCACCCCACAACACAGGACAGCCAGCAGGCAGTGGACGGTAAATGTGACAGTGCCTGTAAGCTCCTCCCGATCTTTATGCCCATATTTGGATTGTTGATGCTGCTGACCTTCACCTCCAGTATGCCAGCACTTGCTGCCACACTAAGGTAATTTGTGAAGGGTACTGCTGTTTCCAATGTTGCTTTAGGTCACCTGATCGAGCTTTGCTCACGTGACATATATGCTTATGCAAATATACTTTCAGTCTTTCATCACCTGTCATGTTTAAAGGCCCAATATACCGAACTTTTGGCAAAAATTTGAAGTGAAATCAAGCCTAATAACTTTTTACATTTATAGATTTAGTTCAGATTATCTGATATCAGCAATATTCAAGATGAATTCGTACGCGGTAACTGGTACGGCAGCAGTTGAAACTCGGTATTTGTAAACACGCGTCAATTTTGAACTGTCGCTTTGTTGTTGAAGTGGGCCCCACCTGAATTATTTTCAATTCTTTGGATTTTTCTGTCAAGGGTTTCTTGTTAGTTACCGCTCAGGTTTACTTTATTTTAGGCTTATTTTTGTATGGTTATCAACTGGATTCCTTTTCAGATTTTTTCAGAATCACGTAAAATTTCCTAAAGTTATGTATATTGGGCTTTTAAACGTTTTATAATTTTACTTCCTCTCAAGAAACTGCGACTGGAACTTTTTCAAACTTGGTGAGAGTCATCCTTAATTGGTAGATGAGGAGATGCAAATCAAGGTTTAATCTGATGCTTGGTTATAGTGTTATAACCCCTTGTTAACTGCATTACCGTACTAATTAGGAAATAGCTAATTATACTCTTGTGTAAAAGGAGCGGGTTGGTGTGGCTTGTACAGTGTTAAATATGGTCTTTTTCACTCAGCTGACGGAACATGCTTCTTTCGCTCAGTTGGTAGAGCTGTAGATTATCATGCTGGAGACCCAGGTTCGATTCCTGGTCGGGGCATTCGACAGGAATGTGTTTTTCCCTGTTCTATTACACTTGTATGTAATTATTTTGAAGTAGAGTTATGTCCCTTTGTGAAAACTTGATACGAACCTTTTTCTATGTCTTACTGACAGTATCACTGACAATATATTTTTGGTACTTTTTATGCTCCGACCATGAAATGGGGGGGTATATTGTTACCCATGTCCATCCCGTCACGTCACGTCCTGTTCCATGGTAATGTAACCAGCTTATTTAATAACTAATGATGGCATTGTCATCGCATACGTTATAAGCATGAAGAACTAATTTCATATGGGGGCAGGGGCATTTATGTCTCACAGACATTTTTAGTCTTTATTCTGCATTATCTTACTTGTTAGGAAATATTTCATTATGCTCTCTTTTATAAGTATTTTTGAAAAAGAGTTATGTCCCTTTGTGAAATATTGAAACAAATTATTTATCTAATACAATCTTGTATGATGGAATGCAGTATTCATACCAGACATTCTTTAAGATTATTATTTAATGAAGTATTACTGACAATATACGTTTCTCTGTTCTATAAGATTGTCACAATGGAGCTTAATTAAAGGCCCAATATACGTAACTTTCAACAAAACTTAAAGCGAAAATCAATAATAACTTCTAATATTTATAGATTAAGTTAAGATTAACTGGTATCAGCAATATTCAAGATGAATTCTTTCTCGGTTACCGGTACAGCAGCAGTTGAAACTCGGTATTTGTAATGCGCATCCATTTTGAACCGTCTTCTACCTTCAGTTTGTTGTTGAAGTGGGCCCCACCTGAATTGTTTTCAATGCTATGGATTTTTTTGTCCAGAGTTTCTTGTTAGTTACCGCTCAGGTTTACTTCGTTTTAGGCTTACTTTTGCATAGTTATCAACTGGATTTTTTTTCAGAATTTTTCAGAATCACAAAAATTTCCCTGAAGTTACGTATATTGGGCCTTTAACACCAACTTCTGTCTTTTATCAGGTGTGTGCCTCCAGAGGAGCGGTCGTTTGCCCTGGGTATACAGTGGATCATAGCCAGGTGTCTAGGTAACTATAAACCTTCTCTCCAACCATCCCTCTACAGTATAGGAGTCAGTCTACATAACTATCCTGACTTAGAATCATGGTTAGGAAGGATCTTGTTTCCACTAATAATTTATCAAAAATTAATTAAGTAGCTGAAATGGGAATCATAGGTTGCATTTACATTATAGAATTTAGAAAATTGTGAAATTCCATCACACAAACACATGAAATTGTTACTTTGGAAATTACGTTACATAAACATCCTGACATATGGGTAAGAAACAATATTCTATGTGAAAGGGAATTAAGAAATTGAACTAATGAGACTAGAGAGGCGTGAACCCAGGATCTCAAGGTAATGAAGCCAGGACGTTGCAACAGGCCAAACGGTCTGGACCAGATGAACAGTTCGTAACTTTCTGATATTATTATACATGGTTGTGTGTCTACATGCCTCTATGTATACCATATACAAAAACATAATGTGGATATAAGTTTCTGAAGATGTGGACAAGTGCCTGTAGGTTTTGTGGACACGTTCCTGTAGGTTTTGTGGACACTTTCCTGTAGGTTTTGTGGACACGTTCCTGTAGGTTTTGTGGACACGTTCCTGTAGGTTATGTGGACACGTTCCTGTAGGTTTTGTGGACACGTTCCTGTAGGTTATGTGGACACGTTCCTGTAGGTTTTGTGGACACGTTCCTGTAGGTTATGTGGACAAGTTCCTGTAGGTTTTGTGGACACGTTCCAGTAGGTTTTGTGGACACTTTCCAGTAGGTTTTGTGGACACGTTCCTGTAGGTTATTTGGACAAGTGTCTGTAGATGTGGACAAGTTTCTGTAGATGTGGACAAGTTTCTGTAGATGTGGACAAGTTTCTGTAGATGTGGACAAGTTTCTGTAGATGTGGACAAGTTTCTGTAGATGGGGACAAGTTTCGGTAGATGTTGACAAGTTTCTGTAGATATGGACAAGTTTCTGTAGATGTGGACAAGTTTCTGTAGATGTGGACAGGTTTTTGTAGATGTGGACAAGTTTTTGTAGTTGGGGACAAGTTTCTGTTTCTGTAGATATGGACAAATTGATGTACCTTACTGTTTATACAAACATGTTTGTTTTCACAGGTTCCATCCCAGGCCCAATGCTGTTCGGAAAGTTGATAGACGTGTCATGTGTGTTATGGCAGGGAGACTGCGGACAAGATGGCTCCTGCTTTTTCTATGACAATCAAAACATGAGCAATAATCTCTTATCTGTGGGACTAGTAGGAAAGTTCCTGTCCACACTTTTCTTTCTGCTGGCCCTGCTTCTCTACAGGGGAACCCCACAGGAGGGCAGCACTGATTCCTCGGATAAAGACAGTGGTGCTACCTCTCTGTCATCAAAAGAACTCCCAAGGGAAACCTTTCAACATGGACACCGTCAAAGGGAGACAACCCACAGTATAGATACACTCACTTCCTGTTTGCAGGATGACTTGCCTAATAACAACGACATACTGTTTATTGACAGTGATGAGCTCATTGATGCAGAAACAAAGTCAACAACACAGGATTTTCTTTTGTTGACTTGAAATTTTATTTATTTTCTCTTTATTTTAGGGTAGCCTAATTAATTGTTTTTAGATATTTATATTTGTATTTACATATGTTGTGTAAATGAAGAAAATTAGAAATTGTTCAGATACAGTCAAACTCCATTATCTCGAAGTTGACAGGAAAAGTTAGAAAAGTGTATGAGTTATTTGAGTTTTGAAGTTAAGCGAGTTCAAATGTTTGGTATGTAGTAGAGAGGGACCGACAAAATTCTTTAAATTGAACAGGGTCTTCAAATTATATAAATTTGATTGTATTAAAATTTGTTTTTCACTTTATTTTTCATGAAATACTGCAGCTGATCATGTAAAATAAAAAGCACAGAAGGGACCTTGAACCTGTTTATATTTTCAGCCCACTGGATGTGAAGGACCTGTTATTTTATTTAGTACATTCTAATTAATTTATAATGACTTAATAAAGCACTGACAAAAACGATGATTTTACATAGATTCAAAAACCTTAAATTAGATAATTTCTTAGTTTTCTTCAAATAACTATACGTTTTGCACTCAAATTTTGACTCAAGTTGGTTTGTTTATTTATATTCATGAGATCTTGGTTGAGTTTACTTTAATAATGCCAAAATCTGTCAGTATTTGCCAGAGTTACAGAACTTTCAAACCACCAAAAGAGATTTTTTTTTGTTTCTATGAAATAATAATTTTTATTATCAGATTTGATATTTGCAAATCTGTGTTATAATATTGCCTTTCAATTGATTATACAAGCCTTCAGGCTTGCTTAGCCTTCATGAGTTGCTTCCCTTTGGGAGCATGGTGTTTCTCAAACATATCTTGTATAATGTTATTCTTTATTGTGTATAGTATTTTCCACTTTTGATTTCTGACTACAGCAATCAGATCTTTATACCTTATTTGGTGCATTTTCTTACAATGGCATAGTGTGGTGCTTGCTGGTTGGAATGCATTAAATGTGAAGATGACATTTTTGTGTGTATGTGTGTTGTAAGAGAAACATTTTGTTTAATATATTGTTTGAACATTTCAGTAGCTATAAACTATTTTCACATCACTATAGTACAACTTTTTTTTTAAATCAAAATATGTCTTCATAAACTGTCTTTTAAATAGTGTATGCTTAACGAGATTTAACAAGTTTGACAAAACATTCCATCATATAAATGACATGTAATTACATACATAAACACTGTTGCCAAGGTTACAAAATATGTTGGTCACCTAATCACAATTATTGTGTAATGTGCATAATCTTTACTATTATCAGGAGGGAACTAATGGTTTGTCTGATAAGGTGTGCAAGTTAACCTGTTTATAAGCCCAACATCATCAGGCCCCGGTTTCATCAACGTTCGTTAACTCCTTAACTTAAAAATCTCCATAGGAGAGCATTACAGAATTTAAGGGGAAAATCTTAAGTTTAGGAACTTTCCTTAAATTCTGTGATGCTTTCCTATGGATCGATAGATCTGTGGTCCATGGTCCGTGGTCCGTTCATTTGTAAACAATTCTTGTTATTGCTTTTTCTTTATGATCTATAGGAAAAGTGATAAAGATAATGACATCAATGGGGCTCAAACCCACGGCCTTTGGCTCTCCAGCCTGATGCTCTACCGCTGAGCAAAAGGGAAATTCCTTTCAAGCGTGCTTACAGCTCACGCTTGTAAGGTAACCAAATCAATGCACATCGTTTACACTATCATGAGAGGTACTCAAAAGTTACGCATCAGGGCCCAGTTGGTTAAAAGGTGATTAATAGCTTAATCAGTGATTTGCTTAAATTTTAATTTTCCTGTAACTTTTAAATGATACCATAGATTAAGTTACAACTTTGCAGATATCAAAAGTCTAATAGTGTCAAATGTACATAATTTTACCTTGTATATTAACAGAGTTATTAAAGTTTGAAAAATAGTGTTAAATAGTGATTAAGCTAATCATCCTTTGAACAACTGGGCCCAGAAAAGTTCTGTTGTATTCTGCACTAGAAGCCGATAAGTGATGACGTCTTTGTACTAACTATTTATTTTCCTGATAAAGTAGATGTATTTTGTAGTTCTTATGACCCGTTATTGAGTGTCTAAATCTGTAAGCTTTGTATCTTGTACGTTGATATGTATGCACAAATGTATATTTGATAAGTATACATATGTATACTAATACTAATTAATATTATGCAGGTTTTGCTATTTTTAAAAAGGTAAAGATATTTCATTGATATGACATTACTACTGTAATTTTATAATATGTATATTTTAATGTTTGTATGTGGGATAAATTGCAGTGTGTTACTTACATGTCTGTAACTTAGCAATATATCACCCATAAAATTAATGTAGGTATTATTTCATATAGTTTGTGATGTTGGTATAATTAAAACTTTTGTCATTGTGTAATGATGTAGCTGTAATTGTTTGTGTAATTCTGAAATGTTCTTTAGTGGAGTTCGTAACTTGTCATTTTGTCACAAACTTTTGTAAATGTATTTTTCTGTAATATTTTGTATTGTTTGTACAATGTAAATGTAAATTTCTGAATTTCTTAGTTTGAAAATTGTCTTTTGCAAAAGTATTAGTTAATGATATGATAATGAAAAGTGCAATATACTTCAGTACTGTAATATATGGATATACATGTTACTTCTTTGAAGTTTACATGTAGAACAGTGAGTATTCAATCTGATTGAAATGTAGATCCATGGTTGCTCCGTTACTCTCCGCATACATAGGATCCGACAAAATCTCATAAGGGGTCATATGTCCTGGTGACCTTTAGCTTCATCCAATCCAATTATTGCTTCCAGAATCTGAATGTGGGCAAATAAACTTGCATAATCTGATCTGTGTGTTAAGTTATTTTGTCACAACAAGCTAATGTGCAATGTTGTGATGAAATGATTTGTTGTAGATGACAATGGCCACTGTCAATTAGACAATTCGTTTAGTTTATTTTGTTTTACGTCTTATTAACAGCCAGGGTCATTTAAGGACGTGCCAGGATTTGGAGGTGGAGGAAAGCTGGAGTACCCGGAGAAAAACCACTAACCTATGGTCAGTATCTGGCAACTGCCCAACATGGGATTTGAACTCGCAACCCAGAGGTGGAGGGCTAGCAGTAGAATGTCAGGACACCTTAACCACTCGGCCACCGTGGCCCTTAGATATAATTGGAGTGTAAGAGTCTACAAGGTCACCAGAGCATGACCTCTTATGAGATGTTGTGAGATCCTTATGTGTCGGAGTGAGAATAAGGATATGCATTTTAATCAGATTGAATATTTAATGAGTCAGGCATATAAGAAATATTGTTTTTAGTGCTCTGTATATTTTGTTTTAATTGTGAATTCTCCGATTCCACATAAAATAAAATGGCATAATATTACATTTTTGATATATGCAAATGAGATTTTTTAAAAGCTTAAGGTTTAAAATGTGTTCTGATAATTTAACATTAATTTATTTTTGTTTCATTTCTGTTTATCATATATGAATATGCATGTTTACCAGTTTTACAATCAACCTAAATACACGGTTTCCGAGATACAACTTTCCGGAATTAAGGTCACGTGATTTGGCAGTCATGTGGTACATTCAGGGGGCATGTATACTTTTCCGGTGTAATGGTAAATCGGTAGTTAACCAACTTTGATGGCGTAAAACCTGGTAAAATAGGACAACCATTACCGAAATTTAGGATGCTCTAACAAAGTTATTTCTACTGACCAGTACCAAGTAGATAAACATGACGTATGGAAACTCATAGCAGCTCTTTTTGAATATTGTTTTGTGGTACTTATGCTTTGGCGGTACTCACATGACAAACGTCTAAAATCTGGTCGAATCCGAAGAGAAAAAGTATCTCAGAAACGACGTATTGAATGGGTGTTTTTTCGAGGAGATCATGTCTATCGTGTGTGTATATCAGGATATAGACTAGGTAACACTGAACATCATTGTTTCAGATTCAGTTTTGGAATGACCAGAGAATAATTATCATCACCTACCCTATTGGTGTAACAGAGAAATGTTCAAGCCTTAGGGTGAATTATTTCTTATCCTCATAAGTAGCACATCGTATAAGATATTTTAACATCATCCCTCATACTAGCCCGAGTTCCCTCTGGCCAGACACCATATCTGGGTGCAGACATCTATCTGTCAAAATGTCCAAGTCTGGTGTTATGGCCAGAGGAAACTCAGGCTACCCTCATACTGGAGATTTCTCTGGTACACCTTTAAAGCTGACAGTGCAAGTTAAAAACTTTCTATTTAGATTAAAATAACATTAATATTAATAGTACTTTGATAATCGCTTTTGCAGGTTGCCAATCGTTACCAAGCAAAGGCAAAACTAAAATGTCTGGACTTCCTTAGAAACGATAGTCATAACAGATAGGGAAGATCTCAAAACCATTTAATTTCAATTGAAATTTTTTAAATTTGCGTTGTCAGCTTTAAGGTAGGGTAATGCTTCTCTGTTGGTCATTAGTATTTTATTGTAGAGATGATGGAGTAGACTATCCATATCTGACCATTAATGTGCTCAAGTCGTGCTTACATATCACTGACCAGTATTACAAGGTGCTATTTATGTCAGATTTTATGTATATTTTGAATAAAAGATAGATTTTCAAAGAAATTTTCTGGTTTTATAGAAATTGTATAAATATATTTATACAACAAAGCTCTCCTCTAGAGTTGTCCTGTTATATAGACATTACAAAGCAAGATGTCCAACTATCAAGTCACCATTGGTCCTGATGTCCCAAAATCCAGTCACCATTGATCCAGATGTCCCACAATCCAGTCACCATTGATCCAGATGTCCCACAATCCAGTCACCATTGATCCAGATGTCATACAATCCAGTCACCATTGGCCCAGATATTCCACTATCAAGTCACCTCTAATCCAGATGTTCAACTATCAAGTTACCATTGGTCAAGAAGTCCCATAATCAAGTCACCATTGGTCCATATGTCCCACTATCAAGTCACCATTGATGTAGATGTCCCGCTATCAAATCATCACTGATCTTTATGTCCCACTATCAAGTCACCATTGATCTTTATGTCCCACTATCAAGTCATCACTGATCTTTATGTCCCACTATCAAGTCATCACTGATCTCTATGTCCCACTATCAAGTCATCACTGATCTCTATGTCCCACTATCAAGTCATCACTGATCTCTATGTCCCACTATCAAGTCATCATTGATCTCTATGTCCCACTATCAAGCCACCACTGATCTCTATGTCCCACTATCAAGTCACCACTGATCTAGATGTCCCACTATCAAGTCACCATTGATCTATATGTCCCACTATCAAGTCACCACTGATCTCTATGTCCCACTATCAAGTCACCATTGATCTTTATGTCCCACTATCAAGTCACCACTGATCTCTATGTCCCACTATCAAGTCATCACTGATCTCTATGTCCCACTATCAAGTCACCATTGATCTATATGTCCCACTATCAAGTCACCACTGATCTCTATGTCCCACTATCAAGTCACCATTGATCTCTATGTCCCACTATCAAGTCACCATTGATCTTTATGTCCCACTATCAAGTCACCATTGATCTAGATGTCCCACTATCAAGTCACCACTGATCTCTATGTCCCACTATCAAGTCATCACTGATCACTATGTCCCACTATCAAGTCACCACTGATCTCTATGTCCCACTATCAAGTCATCATTGATCTCTATGTCCCACTATCAAGTCACCATTGATCTCTATGTCCCACTATCAAGTCACCACTGATCTCTATGTCCCACTATCAAGTCACCACTGAACTCTATGTCCCACTATCAAGTCACCATTGATCGAAATGTCCCACTATCAAGTCACCACTGATTGAGATGTCCCACTCACAGGTCACCACTGATCTTGATTTTCCACAATCCAGTCACCATTGATCTAGATGTCCCACTATCCAGTTGCCATTGATCTAGATGTCCCACTATCAAGCCACCACTGATCTCTATGTCCCACTATCAAGTCACCACTGATCTAGATGTCCCACTATCAAGTCACCACTGATCTAGATGTCCCACTATCAAGTCACCACTGATCTCTGTCCCACTATCAAGTCACCACTGATCTCTATGTCCCACTATCAAGTCTCCACTGATCTCTTTGTCCCACTATCAGGTCAAAACTGATCGAGATGTCCCACAATCCAGTCACCATTGGTCCAGATGTCCCACTATCAAGTCACCACTGATCTCTATGTCCCACTATCAAGTCACCACTGATCTATTTGTCCCACTATCAAGTCAAAACTGATCTCTATGTCTCACTATCAAGTCACCACTGATCTCTATGTCCCACTATCAAGTCATCACTGATCTCTATGTCCCACTATCAAGTCATCACTGATCTCTATGTCCCACTATCAAATCACCACTGATCGAGATGTCCCACTATCCAGTCACCATTGGTCCAGATGTCTCACTATCAAGTCACCATTGATCTAGATGTCCCACTATCCAGTCACCATTGATCTAGATGTCCCACTATCAAGTCACCACTGATCTCTATGCCACCCTATCAAGTCATCACTGATCTCTATGTCCCACTATCAAGTCACCACTGAGCTCTATGCCCCACTATCAAGTCATCACTGATTGCAATGTCCCACTATCATTAGTCACCATTGATCTAGATGTCCCACTTTCCAGTCACCACTTATCTAGAAGAACCAATATCAAGTTGCCAGTAATCTAGATACACCAATATCCAGTCACCACAAATCTAGAAGTTCAAATATCCAGTGACCGCTAATCTAGAAGTTCCAATATCCAGTCACCACTGATTCTTATTTGAAGCAATATAAAATGCTACAGACAAAAAACAAGAGGCCCAATGGGCCTGCATCGCTCACCTGGAATTAATCTCTGACTTGTAACCCTTAAGTGCCAAAATAGCCCCTTAGGGGTCAGAGTCACCATTTATGCAAAATATGTTCCTCTTCCCCCAACGATGTTTCTGACCAAATTTGGACAAAATCTATTCATAACTTTATGACAAGAAGAGATTTAAAGGAATTACCTCTATTTCCCTTAATTGGCCACGCCCCTCTAGCCCCTTAGGGGTCAGAGTCACCATTTATGCAAAATTTGTTCCCCTTCCCCCAAGAATGTTTCTCACCAAATTTGGGCCAAATCCATTCATAACTTTATGACAAGAAGAGATTTTAAAAGAATTACCTGTATTTCCCCTAATTGGCCCAGTGCATCTGGGCCCTTAGGGTTCAGAGTCACCATTTATGCAAAATCTGTTCCCCTTCCCCCAATGATGTTTCTGACTAAATTTGGACAAAATCTATTCATAACTTTATGACAAGAGAGACTTACAGGAATTACCTCTATTTCCCTTATTGGGCCCCGCCCCTCTGGGCCCTTAGGGGTCCGAGTCACCATTTATGCAAAATCTGTTCCTCTTCCCCAAAAGATGTTTCTGACCTTATTTGGTCAAAATCCAATCAGGACTTGTTGACAAGAAGAGATTTAAAGGAATTACCTCTATTTCCCTTATTGGGCCCCGCCCCTCTGGGCCCTTAGGGGTCCGAGTCACCATTTATGCAAAATCTGTTCCCCTTCGCCCAAGGATGTTTCTGACTACATTTGGCCAAAATCCAATCAGGACTTTTTGACAAGAAGAGATTTAAAGGAATTACCTCTATTTTCCCTATTGGGCCCCGCCCCTCTGGCCCCTTGGGTGTCAGTGTCACCATTTATTCAAAATCTGTTCCCCTTCCCCCAACGATGTTTCTGACCAAATTTGGACAAAATCTATTCATAACTTTATGACAAGAAGAGATTTAAAGGAATTACCTCTATTTCCCTTATTGGGCCACGCCCCTCTGGCCCCTTAGGGGTCAGAGTCACCATTTATGCAAAATCTGTTCCCCTTCCACTAAGGATGTTTCTGACCGAATTTGGGCCAAATCCATTCATAACTTTATGACAAGAAGAGATTTAAAGGAATTACCTCTATTTCCCTTATTGGGCCCCGCCCCTCTGGCCCCTTTAGGGTCAGAGTCACCATTTATGCAAAATCTGTTCCCCTTCCCTCAACGATGTTTCTGACTAAATTTGGTCAAAATCCAATCATAACTTTAAGACAAGAAGAAATTTAAAGGAATTACCTCTATTTCCCCTATTGGGCCCCGCCCCTCTGGCCCCTTTGGGGTCCGAGTCACCATTTATGCAAAATCTGTTCCCCTTCCCCAAAGGATGTTTCTGACTAAATTTGGTCAAAATCCAATCAGGACTTGTTGACAAGAAGAGATTTAAAGAATTACCTCTATTTTCCCTATTGGGCCCCGCCCCTCTGGCCCCTTTAGGGTCAGAGTCACCATTTATGCAAAATCTGTTCCCCTTCCCTCAACAATGTTTCTGACTAAATTTGGCCAAAATCCAATCAGGACTTTTTGACAAGAAGAGATTTACAGGAATTACCTCTATTTCCCATATTGGGCCCCGCCCCTCTGGGCCCTTAGGGGTCAGAGTCACCATTTATGCAAAATCTGTTCCCCTTCGCCCAAGGATGTTTCTGACTACATTTGGCCAAAATCCAATCAGGACTTTTTGACAAGAAGAGATTTAAAGGAATTACCTCTATTTTCCCTATTGGGCCCCGCCCCTCTGGGCCCTTAGGGGTCAGAGTCACCATTTATGCAAAATCTGTTCCCCTTCGCCCAAGGATGTTTCTGACTACATTTGGCCAAAATCCAATCAGGACTTTTTGACAAGAAGAGATTTAAAGGAATTACCTCTATTTTCCCTATTGGGCCCCGCCCCTCTGGCCCCTTTGGGGTCCGAGTCACCATTTATGCAAAATCTGTTCCCCTTCGCCCAAGGATGTTTCTGACTACATTTGATCAAAATCCAATCAGGACTTTTTGACAAGAAGAGATTTAAAGGAATTACCTCTATTTTCCCTATTGGGCCCCGCCCCTCTGGCCCCTTTGGGGTCCGAGTCACCATTTATGCAAAATCTGTTCCCCTTCCGTAAAGGATGTTTCTGACTAAATTTGATCAAAATCCAATCAGGACTTTTTGACAAGAAGAGATTTTAAGAATTACCTCTATTTTCCCTATGCGGCCCCGCCCCTCTGGCCCTTTGGGGGTCAGAGTCACCATTTATGCAAAATCTGTTCCCATTCGCCCAAAGGATGTTTCTGACTAAATTTGGTCAAAATCCAATCAGGACTTGTTGACAAGAAGAGATTTAAAGAATTACCTCTATTTTCCCTATTGGGCCCCGCCCCTCTGGCCCCTTTAGGGTCCGAGTCACCATTTATGCAAAATCTGTTCCCCTTCCCTCAACAATGTTTCTGACTAAATTTGGCCAAAATCCAATCAGGACTTTTTGACAAGAAGAGATTTAAAGGAATTACCTCTATTTCCCATATTGGGCCCCGCCCCTCTGGGCCCTTAGGGGTCAGAGTCACCATTTATGCAAAATCTGTTCCCCTTCGCCCAAGGATGTTTCTGACTACATTTGGCCAAAATCCAATCAGGACTTTTTGACAAGAAGAGATTTAAAGGAATTACATCTATTTTCCCTATTGGGCCCCGCCCCTCTGGCCCCTTTGGGGTCCGAGTCACCATTTATGCAAAATCTGTTCCCCTTCGCCCAAGGATGTTTCTGACTACATTTGATCAAAATCCAATCAGGACTTTTTGACAAGAAGAGATTTAAAGGAATTACCTCTATTTTCCCTATTGGGTCCCGCCCCTCTGGCCCCTTTGGGGTCCGAGTCACCATTTATGCAAAATCTGTTCCCCTTCCGTAAAGGATGTTTCTGACTAAATTTGATCAAAATCCAATCAGGACTTTTTGACAAGAAGAGATTTTAAGAATTACCTCTATTTTCCCTATGCGGCCCCGCCCCTCTGGCCCTTTGGGGGTCAGAGTCACCATTTATGCAAAATCTGTTCCCCTTCCCCAAAGGATGTTTCTGACTAAATTTGGTCAAAATCCAATCAGGACTTGTTGACAAGAAGAGATTTAAAGAATTACCTCTATTTTCCCTATTGGGCCCCGCCCCTCTGGCCCCTTTAGGGTCAGAGTCACCATTTATGCAAAATCTGTTCCCCTTCCCTCAACAATGTTTCTGACTAAATTTGGCCAAAATCCAATCAGGACTTTTTGACAAGAAGAGATTTAAAGGAATTACCTCTATTTCCCATATTGGGCCCCGCCCCTCTGGGCCCTTAGGGGTCAGAGTCACCATTTATGCAAAATCTGTTCCCCTTCGCCCAAGGATGTTTCTGACTACATTTGGCCAAAATCCAATTAGGACTTTTTGACAAGAAGAGATTTAAAGGAATTACCTCTATTTTCCCTATTGGGCCCCGCCCCTCTGGCCCCTTTGGGGTCAGAGTCACCATTTATGCAAAATCTGTTCCCCTTTGCCCAAGGATGTTTCTGACTACATTTGATCAAAATCCAATCAGGACTTTTTGACAAGAAGAGATTTAAAGGAATTACCTCTATTTCCCATATTGGGCCCCGCCCCTCTGGGCCCTTAGGGGTCAGAGTCACCATTTATGCAAAATCTGTTCCCCTTCGCCCAAGGATGTTTCTGACTACATTTGGCCAAAATCCAATCAGGACTTTTTGACAAGAAGAGATTTAAAGGAATTACCTCTATTTCCCATATTGGGCCCCGCCCCTCTGGCCCCTTTGGGGTTTGAGTCACCATTTATGCAAAATCTGTTCCCCTTCGCCCAAGGATGTTTCTGACTACATTTGATCAAAAACCAATCAGGACTTTTTGACAAGAAGAGATTTAAAGGAATTACCTCTATTTTCCCTATTGGGCCCCGCCCCTCTGGCCCCTTTGGGGTCCGAGTCACCATTTATGCAAAATCTGTTCCCCTTCCGTAAAGGATGTTTCTGACTAAATTTGATCAAAATCCAATCAGGACTTTATGACAAGAAGAGATTTTAAGAATTACCTCTATTTTCCCTATGCGGCCCCGCCCCTCTGGCCCTTTGGGGGTCAGAGTCACCATTTATGCAAAATCTGTTCCCATTCGCCCAAGGATGTTTCTGGCCAAATTTGGTTAAAATCCAATAAGGACTTTTTGACTAGTAGCGATTTGAAGAAAATGTTGACAGACGACGGACGGACGACGGACGGACGACGGACGGACGACGGACGCTGCGCCATGGCATAAGCTCACTGGACCTTCGGTCCAGGTGAGCTAAAAAACAGTATTTAGAATACAAGTCATTAAACTGTGTTAATGATTTAAACACATTTTACACCTGCGACTTTGACAGCGAGTCCATATTCATTTGAACGAACTTGGTAACCCTTCATTTTCGCATTTCACTGGCCCAATATCAGTGCTCTGGGGTGTTGTTTAATGAAAATAAGTTGAACACTTTTGACTCCCATGACCTTGAAAAGAGTGTCAAGGTCGTTCAATTGAGCCAACTTGGTCCATCACAGCAAGCTAATGAACAAATATCATCATTCTAGGCACAGTATTGTTTAATCGTAAAATCTTGATGTCGAAGAATGGACAGATGGACATATGGCCATGGCAGTTAAACTAAATATGAAATATTAAAGCGGAGGATTTTTCAGTCATAAGAAAAATATGATGTAGCTGAATACCTACTTATTTTACCCTAAGTGTCACAACATACATATTCTTAGGGGTCTTATTTTAATATTTGGAAAAAACATGACACCCATACAGTATCAGTATGCTTAAAAGATGTCCAGAAAGCCTTGTATCCCTCACCTGGATGTTTTAGCAATCATTGTTACAGTCGTATCAAAACAATCATGGACAAATTTGGGTATTATCCTGTCATTCCCCCAATTTGGCTGCACCACTCACCCTTGAAGGGGTCAATCCCATTAATGCTTCAGACCAAATATCCTTTCATTTCTTGAGAAGACGAGATCGAGAGCACAGAGGGATCTTGACGCCAACCACAGACAATCTTCATTTGTTCTTAAAAATTTGGATCTCTTACACCTATTTAATTTTAGTTTTATTAAATTTTGTTCCTTTAAAGAAAATGCAATACTTATTTAAAAAATAACAGCCTGTGAGCAATATTTTTTATCAAGTGCTCAAGAAATAGCAATCTCAAACTATTAATGCAAACTTCAAAATAGCCTCCTGTCAGCCACATTTCTTTTTCAGATTAGCTCAAAAACTGGTCAATGCACAATGAAGGACCATGGGGAAACTGTATATGAAATTTAAAAAGGATCTATACATTACTTTTCAATAAATAATAATCCCAATCTATAAGGGCATAAATCAAAGATGGCCGCATATTGACCATATTGTTTTTCCGATCGTCTTTGGGAAGGATCCATCCAGCACTTCTCGGTCACAGAATTGATTAAGGACAGACGTCAGACATACTGATGACGGACCACGGACACAGGGTTGATCTGAATAGCCCAACATCTGATGATGGTGGGCCAAAAAAATGGGTGGATTGGGGATTTTCAATTCCATTTTCACAGTTTAGAAATCCCTAACCCCATGAAGGTGCTTCAAACTAAATAAATTAAACACAAAAACAGTAATTTCTAAGTACAAAAACTTTTAATAACTAACAGTTTGCAACAATAACAATCAACAATTTATAGAAAATATTCATACTATACCATCTCCAAGTTTACAATCATTCTGTAAGTTTCTTATGCTTAACAGAATTATTGAATTATAAAAACGAAATCAATTCCCTCCATTAATTCTAGCACTCAATAAACCTACATCACAACACGACTTTACAGCAATATTTTTTTTTTAAATAGACTTTTTATATGTAATAAATGAATATTTTAGATTATGCTATTTATTAAGCATGTAATGTATACTTTGGTGTATGCCATTTAACGGATAAAATATATTTGTATGAAAGATGATACTCTTAATACGATAACTGTGATATTTCTTCGATTGCATAAATTATGTCTATCATTTTTAAAACTAGTATGATGTATTTTAGTGTCGATTGCATAAATTATATCTGTAATCTTTAAAAGTAGTATGATGTTTTACGCATTATAATAAAAAAGATAATTATGTTTATATCTATATCAACTGCCATAATATGTTATAATATATAATGCATGTATTTTACTAACAAAAGGATGATGTGACAGATAATAAGATAAAGATAGATGTATTTATCCTCAATAAATATAATAATAAATAATACATTTATTATTATTTTTAGTATTAATCATTATTATAATGAATTATTTCTATAAATAATCATAATGGAAAATTCTAATTATTATTTTTAATCATAATTATTATTAGTCATGATTGTTATTATTAATCATAATTATTATTTTTTTTTTTTCAATCATTTTTATTTGTAGATTTCTTTGTAAATAACAAAGGTGATTCTACACCACAGTATTTATCATCAAACAATCAGTTTCGTTATATAATTTTTCACTGACAATAAGTACTTACATGGATACATCCACATCCTTACAATTAATGCTGTAGAGATTTATATTGTTCCAAATAAATATGAAAATAATATAAGCTGTAAAATCAAAGCTGGGTTTACATAAATACTTCAACATTATAGAAGATTTCATTTAAACATTTTATATACAATATAAATAATACAACAACCTGAACAACAATATTTTTGATTAAACATTTCTGTTCAAAGAACTTGCTTCCACAAAAAACAAAACGGCCTTGAATATATTTTTAAAGGGAAAGCACCCTGAGTATTGCACTACAGTACAGGGCTTCTAACAGCTTGCCCTTTAAAGGTGTGTTTTTGACTCCTGTCTAATGATGTTTACGACCCTTAAAAATATGGGAAAAGGGTTTCTTACTACTGTAGAGGTAAAATGTCAACAGTCGACAAGATATACATGCTCTCTCAGAATGATCGAGGAATTAGGCACAAAACAAACAAGTTGTCTCCCTTGAACAGGAGATTGATGAATGCTAATGCTCGTGACCTTGCGATAGAACAAGAGGATCAGAGGGCCTGTATCGCTCACCTGGATATTTTAGCAATCATTTGAAAATATTCTTAATAAAGTATTTCCACATATTGAGTCTCTTTTGGCCTCAGAATGTTCTAGAAAAGATAAAGCTATTAATATATATATATTCTAGTCTATCCAGCATGCAGACTAGTCCTGGTAAGCAGAAGTTGCTTGAATCATTAACTTCTACATTAATAATTGACCCCTGCGACTGTTTAAACCGATCAAAGTTATCTATTTATTTATTTGAGTAAATTTTATAACAATCTGTCTCAAATATAACATTATTACTTTAGGCTGACTGGTTACTTAAGTAGAAGTTTTTTTTACATTTTTTACCCGTGTGACCTTGACAAGTAGGTCAGAATCATTTTTTGAGGACTTTTTACAGCAACAGCAATCTTTCCCTGGTTATGCAGAAGAAGTCATTGAAAGGTTTAATACATATCTGACCATGCAGAAGTTCAAGGTCATTCATTTGGGGAACATTTATTAGCACTGCCCCAAGTGCCTATAATTTGTGAAATAGCTCAGCCCTCGGTCCTCCAGTTCTCATGCAAGCATTCTAGATCTACTATGAAAATCCTTACCTTTTATTACGGCCCTATTAACTAGAGCTGATAGGAAATATTAACCAAACATAAATTTTAATTATAAACTAGAATTTTGTATGAAATTTTTAACATACATGATTTAAAGGGTCCTTAAAACTTGATATAAAATCCAGAAACTTATGTTTACAATGCGGTTCGACTGAACAAGATATGATTTTTATGGAAGACATTTTATCATATACAAAAATGTACAAATAAATATGGTTGCCTTATAATTATAACTAGGGTATTTAAGTATACTGGTGCATGTTATCTTGTTTTGATCTAAAGAATTTTTCACAAAAGGAGATCTCCTTACATATGTATATTGTAAGTAGTCCATTCCATTTACTGGAATGTTCCTCTTGTGCTATCTTGTAACTGATCTACTCAAATGGAACAGAATGTTACGTTCCTACAGGTGAAAATCTTATAAACGAGAGGAAAAATAAACAACATTTCAGGAAATTTTACCTATGCTGTTTAGTCTTTAAATCTGCAAAACAATGCAAGCTTTCATTTCTATTTACAAGTTTTACACACTACAATTTTTCTTGGAGTTGGTTGTAGATATATTTTACAGACAAAACAGTTTAACTGGTTACAGAGGTCTATAAATTTAGTGAACATCTGAAACGAAAAAAATCTTTCACTGGCCGCCATATTGGGTTCAACTGGAACCCTCAAATGAGACGTTCCTGACAAACATGTTCGGTTTCGTCAGAACACCACATTAAATATTCCATTTAACGGAATGACTGGCCTGATTCAAATTGATCAATCGTAACATTCCGCTAAATGGAGCATGCTATAGGTAAACACACTGGTGTAACCATTATAATAAATCATGTAGAGTGGACCCTTGATAATCCGAACAACTCTGTTCATAACCCAAACCGTCCAGATTACGAGTTTTCTGCACTGCAGAGTTTAAATTTGGACAAGTGAGTACAAATAACGTTAAGGAAATCTGTTCCCGTGCATTTCTGTCTGGATTGTGAGATTTCCGGACTATCGGTGTCCGAATTATCGTGGGTCAACTGTATATATATCAATGTTTTTATACACGATATACTGTATTATGTACTATATAAAATAAGATTAGAAATAAATTATGACCAAAATGGATAATAAAGATATAACGTATAATGATGAAAATTCTATGGTAGTGGCAGATTCTTGTTGCTGTTAAATAAAAATTTGGTCCCTCAAGGCAATTTCCATTGAGGCAAACACCTGGTGACTTAACTAGTAAGGTTATTCCTTTCTATACGAAAAATTTAACTGGAGATATTGGGAAAGAATCACCCACATATATTTGATTCCTTCTGCTTTGAAATAGACTCGCAAGAAATACGAAATCGTGAACAGGCTCAGGCTTTAACTCAATATCAAGTGAAAATAAAGACGATAATTAATAAGAGGTTTTTTAATACATACACATGTAATACATTTGCCCTATGATTGGTAAAAAACACCCGTTTGCCTCATATTGTGGAGGGTGAAAAAAATTGATCCATTATGGAGTGTAATTTAAAGCCTGTGCCTAATTATGGAGGGTGAACAAAATTGCTTAATTATGGAGGGTGAACAAAATTGCTTAATTATGGAGGGTGAACAAAATTGCTTAATTATGGAGGGTGAACAAAATCTTGAGTGCAAGTATAATAATAAGTGTTTAAGAGAAATCTTTCAAGGAAGTATTTTTTTCATTTGCTTCAGAAATGCTTTTGCTAAAGGAAGTAATTCAGTAAAGGAATATCTATATTTAAGAAATAACAGAGAACCAATGACAGTACAAGATTTGGACAATCTGATTAAAATACAGATCCTTGTTCTCACTCCGTTTTACAAGGATCTGACAACATCCCATAAGAGGTGACGTTCAGATGACTTTTGGAGCCTCTTTACTCAACAGTAAAATAATTTTCCAATGACCTGTCATCTTGCGCAGCAAGTCATTTCGTCACATTATTCCACATCAACATTTTGGTGACGAAATGACTAAACGGACAAATGCGATTATGCAAGCTTTGTTACCTCAAAATTTCACTGTCAAGATTCTGACAGTAGTAATTTGATTGGCTAATGCGAAAGGTCATTGGGACATGACCCCCTATGGGATTTTCTCAGATCTTAATGCAGCAGAGAGATGTTTACGGAACAGCGCGGAGATCAAGATATGATTTTAATCGGATTGAGATTTGGAGTTAGTGCTATCGTCAGGATGTTTACAGTAGCAGTGCAGAAATGTTTTGTAGAACATTGTTTACTATATAGGTATATAAGTACCTTTGTGCGCCACTAATTAAGTATTGTAATCAAATTACTTAGCACTTGTATCAAATAACTTAAATATTTTTATCAAACTACTAAACTATTGTTTTTTAAATAGCTTAAAAATTGTTATCAAACTATATTGTAATCAAATAACTTGAATATTGCTATTAAACTACATAAATATTTTTTAAATAACTTAAATATTGTTATCAAACTACTTAAATATAGCTTTTCAAACCACTTAGATATTATTTTCAAATTGTCTAAGCATTGTTATGAAATCAATTAATTATTATGATTTAATTTCTAAGTTAACATTAGCATATCTTTACAAACAATGTGTACAAGTTATTGAAGTAATGTACAGGTACTTTTATATATCCATATTTATACATACAACTCGTACATCTAATCAATTACAGTGCATTCCTCTTCATATCATGTTGCATTTGTCAGACAAAAACATGATATTAACAGGAATGTGACATTAAAAGAAATTTGTTTTTCCACTAAATCTAGTGCATCTCCAATCTCCATAACAGTAAGCTATTCAATGTACATAATGAAGTTGTATAAATCTATAGATTACATTATTTCATTAAAAATCAATATTTTTGTTATTTTCTTGTATAAGTTGTATCTGAAATCAATGGAAATAACATTATTTTCTGAACATTTCAAGTGATTGGTTAAAAACAACATGATATTAAGAGGAAATCACCTCAAAATCCATGACATTAACCAAATAAAATTATATAGGTTATATAGAGGAAAAAATAGTGATTGGGAAAAACATGATATAAAGAGGAATGTAATATTAACAGGGGTGATATCAAGTGGAATCCACTGTAATGCTATTTAAATTGTTCAAGTACTCACTGAAATATAATAAAGAGACCAGAGTTGACATTCCTATGCATTGTACGATATAGTTTTGTTATTTTATCTTGTGTATGGAACCATTAGATTAGACTCAATCACAGAGTATTGAAGAGTATTAAAAGTACTACAGAGTATTAAAGTATTAGAGAGTATTACAAAGTATTATAGAGTTATGAGCATTGCATTTAAATTGGTCAAAAATTCAATCATATAGGACAGTTCAGATAAAGAAAAAGTGAAAAGTTTTAAACTCGAGATTCAATATTATATGGAATATGAATTTCTAGGATAGTAAATGTTTTGATATGTTTGCAGACATCTACAATTAAATAGAATATTATATAAACTTTATTTATTTTACAACTATTATGAAACAAGTTATCAAACTTATATTAATCACTCTTGTTGGCCAAGATGTGAGCACGCAAGGGGGTCTTATTGTGGGAGGAAACCGGAGTACCAGGAGAAAACCCACGTGGTCGGGCAGGTGACCCCATACTTTTTCAAGTCCAGTCGGGGAATTGAATCCCGGCCGCCTTGGTGAATAGAATATTATACTTCAAGGTTTGAATGACTTAAAACATTACACTTAAAAACAATTACAACTAATAATGTAACTGTTTATGTACCTCATCATTGAATTATCAATTTACTTAAGGTCCTAGTTATCACCAACAAAATTTTATTTAATTTACAACAATTATGAAAGAAGTAATTTCAATTCATATTAATCACTTTTGTGCCGAGGATCTGACTTAGTCAACTGATCACATGGTCGATCAGGTGACCGTGAGCCCTGGATGATATCTTTTCACATCCGATCGGTAAATTGGACCCCCGATAGCTTTTTATCATTCATGAGCTGTATGTTTGAACACTTTCAATTTGGAACTCTTTTGTAAAAGCACTTGAACTCATTAACTCCTGAAGACACATTTGAACTCTCCAAATTCAAAGGTTGGAATAGTTCATTATGAAGCTTCGGGGGTAAAGGAGTTTAACTTGAGATAGGGGTTACAGGTCCAGGATAACACAGAAACCTAAATCAATAATGTTGGCTCACTAATGTACATTGTAACTAAAACTTACATTATCAGTAGTTAATTACAAGTTATAGACTTTTTGGCAACCCCAATGTAATTTTGACAGTTTACTTTCAGAGAGGTTAAGAGAACCTATTTATTTAGATAGGTGTTCAGTGGAGAAGTACATTTCCTGCTTTAAAGCTTGACAAGAAAAAGCAGTAACATTATTCTGTTAGTAGCTGGCAGTGACATTTTGCAAGGACAATTCAAAAGAAATAAAACTGACCGTAAAGGTAAGTTTGTCAGCAATAGGAATGTGTATATAGGGCCATAACAATGATTGCTGAAATATACATTTATAATATTCATTATATTTACAATTTGATGAAGTAATTATGCTTTACATATTTATCAATAACAGTTTGTGGACCATGTGCTGACAATAATGAAAACTATACGTTACAATAGCAACTTTTGTTACAGTCTTATAATTTTATAACAACATTTGTCTTCATAATGCATTACAATGGAACTTCAGGAAGAATGCACACAGTCAAGGTAACTATTCGGAGAAACCAATTTTGATTCTAATTTGATTTTGCACTTTACAGATAAATAGTTTCATGTTTTTATCAATCTGACTATGTAGCCTGTCTATTGTAAATTATACCTTGAGATTAAAACATAAGTTAAAAAATATGAATCAAGGTCAGAGATTTAAACAGAAGCGTCAAGGTCATAGAAATTTAAACAGAAGCTGAGGAAAATGTGGGTCAAGGTCATAATGATTTAAATAGAAGCTGACGATAATGAGGGTCTAGGCCATACATTTCAACAGATATGGTAGCTTCATTTACCAAAAAATGTTACTGATCAAATAGATGATGATTGGCCACAAAGATGGTTAAAGTAAGTTGTAGATTAAAACAAATTCGACCTCAACAATGTTGTGTCTGTGTCAAGGTCATTTGTTAAAACAAAGCTGATATGCTTGAGATCAATTTCAGTTGATAAGTGATAACCATTAATTTAGTACTCTGTGCCGGATAATTTGAGAAATGTAAATGCATTTGATACTCCAGTAAACTACAGACCAATTGTAGTAACTTAGATTACGATCCACGATCCTTCTCAAATGTAATATAGAGAGAGGTGGACGAGATGGATTATTATCTATAATTTTTACAAATATTATAAATGTCTATATGTAAAATGCAAACTGAAATATAGGAAAAGACAATATTTCCGTTTTCACTTCATCTGCCACCTTACTAGTTTCAAAAAACTTTTGCCCAACCCCTATTATCCATTATTATGACAATAAAATATGTTTTAAAAAAAAAAGAAGAAGAAAAAAAAACAGAAGTGACAGTTCTGTAATAAGGATTAGGAAAGGTAAACTTATAATTGAATTAAGAAAAAAAATTTAAAAAAAATGAAAAAACAAAATATATATATATATATGAAAAAAAATTTAATTAATGGGAAAAATGTGGTGTGTTAGATCATAATTCTGTAGTATAAGACTGTGTGTGTAATCCTTTCACTCCTCATAATTCTGTAGTATAAGACTGTGTGTGTAATCCGTTCACTGGCTCTACATGGACTGCCTCTGTTGTAATAGGCTCGGAAGTCGTCGGTTCGGAGATCTTAAGGTCCATTTGTGTTAAGTCAGCAGCACCGGGTTCTGATTCTGATGGTTCCGTAGTATACCCATTATTCATTGAGCCCATTTTAGTTTTCTTAATCTCTGTTGAAACAAAGTTTTTTGAAACTTCAGACAATTCCGTGTCTTGTGAAGAGTTTTCACTTACTAGTTTGCCATTATCTAGCTGTTCAACTTGTTTGTTTTTGGCTCCACGAATATAAAATATGTACGCCAAGACAGTCAGGAGAGTAGTTACCGCTTTAGCCACTAAAACAATGGCAAGAATATTGTTACTCATCTTCTGATTATCGTAGAAAAAACAAGAACCTTCATCGCCACACTTGGTGTTCCAAACTAAACAGGAGAGATCTATCAGCCATCCAAACAGAATAGGTCCGGGGATAAACCCTGTCAAAGATAGATAAATAAATAAAGGTCCGGGGATAAACCCTGTCAAAATAAATAAATAAATAAAAGTTCGGGGATAAACCCTGTCAAAGATAGATAAATAAATAAATAAATAAAGGTCCGGGGATGAACCCTGTCAAAGATAGATAAATAAATAAAGGTCCGGGGATGAACCCTGTCAAAGATAGATAAATAAATAAAGGTCCGGGGATGAACCCCGTCAAAAATAGATAAATAAAGGTCTGGGGATAAACCCTGTCAAAATAAATAAATAAATAAAGGTCTGGGGATAAACCCTGTCAAAATAAATAAATAAATAAAGGTTCGGGGATAAACCCTGTCAAAGATAGATAAATAAATAAATAAATAAAGGCACGGGGATAAACCCTGTCAAAGATAGATAAATAAATAAAGGTACGGGGATAAACCCTGTCAAAATAAATAAATAAATAAATAGAAGTTCGGGGAAAAACCCTGTCAAAATAAATAAATAAATAAAGGTTCGGGGATAAACCCTGTCAAAGATAGATAAATAAATAAATAAATAAAGGCACGGGGATAAACCCTGTCAAAATAAATAAATAAATAAATAGAAGTTCGGGGAAAAACCCTGTCAAAATAAATAAATAAATAAAGGTTCGGGGATAAACCCTGTCAAAGATAGATAAATAAATAAATAAATAAAGGCACGGGGATAAACCCTGTCAAAGATAGATAAATAAATAAAGGTACATGGATCAACCCTGTCAAAATAAATAAATAAATAAAAGTTCGGGGATAAACCCTGTCAAAATAAATAAATAAATAAAAGTTCGGGGATAAACCCTGTGAAAGATAGATAAATAAATAAATAAATAAATAAAGGCACGGGGATAAACCCTGTCAAAGATAGATAAATAAATAAAGGTACGGGGATAAACCCTGTCAAAATAAATAAATAAATAAAGGTCTGTGGATCAACCCTGTCAAAATAAATAAGTAGATAAAAGTTCGGGGATAAACCCTGTCAAAATAAATAAAAGTTCGGGGATAAACCCTGTGAAAGATAAATAAATAAATAAAGGTACTGGGATAAACCCTGTCAAAGATAGATAAATAAATAAAGGTCCGGGAATAAACCCTGTCAAAATAAATAAATAAATAAAGGTCCGGGGATAAACCCTGTGAAAGATAAATAAATAAATAAAGGTACGGGGATAAACCCTGTCAAAGATAGATAAATAAATAAATAAATAAAGGTACAGGGATCAACCCTGTCAAAATAAATAAATAAATAAAGGTCTGGGGATAAACCCTGTCAAAAATAAAAGTCCGGGATAAACCCTGTCAAAATAAATAAATAAATAAATAGAGGATTGGGAATAAATGTCAAAAACAAGAGGCCCAGAGGGCCTGTATCGCTCACCTGGAAACATTGGTATCTAGGTAATCATTGTAAAATATTTTTTCTGGCCCCGCCCCTCAGCCCCTGGGGGGGGGGGTCAGTCCCACCTTTAATACAATTTTGAATTCTGAGCACCTAGGGATGATTTCTACCAAAAAAGGGTGGTTTCAAATCATTGAGTCGCTTAAACCAATATAGCTCAATAACCCTTTTTGGCCTCGCCCCTTAGCACCATACGGGGTCAGCTAGTCCCGCCATTAGTACACTTTTGAATCCTGAACACCTAGGGATTCTTCCTGCCAAATAAGGTTGATTTCCAATCAGTGGTTTTGGAGAAGAAGTCGCTAATATCAATATAGCTAAATAACTCTTTTTGGCCCTGCTCCTCAGCCCCCTAGGGGGTCAGTCCCACCATTAGTACAATTTTGAATCCTGAGCACCTAGGGATGCTTTCTACCAAATAAGGCTGATTTCAAATCAGTGGTTATGGAGAAGAAGTCGCTTAAACCATGATATAGCCAAATAACCCTTTTTGGCCCCGCCCCTAAGCCCCCTAGGGGGTCAGCTAGTCCAAGCATTAGTACAATTTTGAATCCTGACCACCTAGGGTTGCTTCCTGCCAAATAAGGCTGAATAGCAATTAGAGGTTATGGAGAAGAAGTCTCTTAAACCATGATATAGCTAAATAACCCTTTTTGGCCCGCCCTTAGCCCCCTAAGGGGTCAGTCCAACCATGAGTACAATTTTGAATGCTGAGCACCCAGGGATACTTCTTGCCAAATAAGGCCAATTTCCAATCAGTGGTTATGGAGAAGAAGTCGCTTAAACCAATATAGCTAAATAACCCTTTTTGGCCCTGCCCCTCAGCCCCTTAAGAGATTAGTCCAACCATTCGTAGAATTTTGAATCCTGGGCACATAAAGATGTTTCCTGCCAAATTAGGTTGATTTCCTATCAGTGGTTATGGAGAAGAAGTCATTTAAACAATTGTTGACGGACGACGGACTCCACGGTATGGCATAAGCTCACCTAGGTCCTTCGGACCAGGTGAGCTAATAAATAAATAACTAGAGGATTGGAAATAAATCTGTCAAAAATGAATAAATGAGTAGAAGACTGTGAATAAAAAAAAAATGTATTAATGAATAAATAAAAGGAAAGTGAGCAGGGCTCACATAGATATACCCCCTACCCCACAAAGTGGTCAAGTGTGACCTTTGACCTTTAATGCTGACTAATATGACCACCAAAATCTTATCAGGTGTAGAACTTGAATGGGGCGAATATGAAATCTATCAAGGGGTTCATGAGATATCTTGCACACAAGCTTTTTATTCACAAAGAAAGATAATCGATCTTGAGCAAGAAAGTTTCATACAGTGTGGAAAGCGAATCAGGATGGACGGATAGATTCCCGTTGCAGGGAGTATATTGAGTAAACATTCACTCACGGTAGAAATTATTGTAGCAAAACCGTTTAATGAGGCTCGGAATGATAGTGTATAACGAAGAACTAGGTCTCTTAATAGACTGCAGTGTAGTCCAACAACCTCTACAATGTAACTTACCAAGGCACTTAGTGACACAGAGTTGGATCCCCAGGGCAAAGGATCGCTCGTTAGGAGGAACACACCTGCAACAGGTAAGGTATACAGATTTATTACGGTATATAGCAAAGGTCATTTGCCGTGCGATATTCGCATCCAGTATAAAAAACTAGCACACATTAGATAAATCTAACTATGCAAATGATTCTTGTTATTATGGGAACTCCATAGTGAATTGTCAAATAAATGATGTCACATAGTTATGTTACACATCCTTCATACTCAGTAGTGAAAAACTGACATGTTTACTTCTCATTTCTCTCATGATGCAATGTAAATTTCAATTTGAGAAAAGATTCTGTTTTTCCAAATTTATTCAACGAGAGATAGTCTGGAAGCCATTTGATTTTCAGACAGACTGGGTAATCACCTGAGGCTGGCTGTGAGGAACGGCATAGAGCTGAAAAACGTGAGCAGTACTACCCCGAGGAAAATCACCATAAACAGGGGTAGGTAGGGACAGTCTGGTTCACATTTGTTGAGCACAGCCTCGTAATCTGTTGTACCATTTCCTACACACGTACAGTTGTAATATTGCTGAAAAATCAAATTCACATCGTAAATACCACAATGAAGAATCTTTATAACTGATTTAAATGAAGATAATCATGCATGCAGGCAATTAGGAAACAAATGTAAGTGTTCTTACTCTCTGACATACAAAAATGTATCTACAATTAACATTGAACCTTATTTAATATTGCTGAAAAATCAAATTCACATCGTAATTAAATACAGTGCATTCCTCTTTATATCATGTTGCATTTGTCAGACAAAAACATGATATTAACAGGAATGTGACATTAACAGCAACTTGTTTTCCAACTAAATCTAGTGCATTTCCAATCTCCGTAACTAAAAGTAAGCTATTCGATGTATATATATGAAAACTTTTTATTCTATAGATAACATTATTTTATTAAAAAAATATTTTTTTATGTTACATTTTTATTTTCTATGCAATATTTTGTACAAATTGTATCTGAATTCAGTGGAAATTACATCATTTTCTGAATATTTTATGTGATTGGTAAAAAAAAACATGATATAAAGAGGAATGCACCTCAAAATCCATGATATGAACCAAATGAAATTACATAGATTAAATGGAGGGAAAAATGGTGATTGGGGAAAACATGATATAAAGAGGAATGTGATATTAACAGGGGTGATATTAAGTGGAATCCACTGTACCACAATGAAGAACTTGTATAATTGATTTAAATGAAGATAATCATGAATGCAGCCAATTAGGAAACAAATTAAGTATTCTTACTCTCTGACATATCTACAATTAACATTGAACCTTTATATAGTATCCTTTGGTTGAGATGTCTAGACTACAAAGGATTTCCTGCTGTGTGTCTTTATTGATATATCTAGCAAAGACATTTTCAATCTGATTAAAATGCATATCCTTTTTCTCACTCCGTTGTGTAAAGATCTGACAACATCCTATAAGAGGTCATGTTCTGGTGACCTTTGTCACCTCTTTACTTCACTCTCCTGTAGAATTTTCTAATTGATGACCAATCTGATTAAAATACAGATCCTTGTTCTCACTCCGTTTTACAAAGATCTAACAACATCCCATAAGCTGTCACATTCAGATGAGCTTTGTCACCTCTTTACTGAACACTAAAAAAGATTTTCAATGACCTGTCATTATTCCACATGAACGTTTTTGGTGACGAAATGACTAAATAGACAAATGCGATTATGCAGGTTTTGTCGCCTAAAAAATTCACCTTCCAAATGTTAAAATTAGTAATTTGATTGGCTAATGCAAAAGGTCATCGGGACATGACCCCCTATGGGATTTTCTCAGATATTAACACAGCAGAGAGAAGTTTACGGAACAGCGCGGAGATCAAGATATGATTTTAATCAGATTGATTGACGACAGGACAGAGCTGTCATCTGCACCGAGTTCATATCATCACAATATATACATAAGCTTGTTGTGATGAAATGACTTATAACACACAAATAGGATCATGCAAGTTTTTTCGCCCACCAACATTCACTCCGAAGATTCTGTAAGCTGTACTTTGATTGGCTAATACAAAATGTCACCAGAACATGACCTCATATAGGATATGATGTCAGATCCTTGTACAGCAGAGTGAGAATAAGGATCTGGATTTTAATCAGATTGAGACATATAATTTTTTTTCTTTTGATTTTCGATACTCACCACATTTTCCTCATTCTTGACCACTGACTGACAGCCGGCGTAGCACGGTGAGAAATAGGTCAGTCCGTCCCGCCCACATACAGGGCTGAACTCATCCTGGCTACACCCACAGGCGGAGTGACAGCTATGATTGACAAAACTTCCCAGGAACGACGTACTGCAATGACCAGTTTAAACAATTATTACTCATTCACCCCTGAAATTCCATATAAACTATTCCAACCTTTGAAATGGAACATTTCAATAGTGTTTTCAGGGGTAGGGGAGATGCTATAATTGTCAGGTACAGTATACAACTGAAACATTACTTAACCAGTACTGCTTATTGCAGTAAGAATTCCTGTATCTCATGCAATGCCAAAAGCTAGCTGTAACAGTAAGCGAAAAGTTTTAGCAATTGACAATTGGTTTTAATGAATTAATATTTGCTACTGTAAAAGAGGAATTGTCCAGTGTCCACAGTGTGAACATTTTCGCTAAAATCTCCGCGAATATAACCACACATAAACATATTGAATTCCACTCAATCTCTACAGTGTATGATAGTATTATAGGTACACAGTACAAAACAGCATGACTGACAGCACAATAAATTCACACCATGAACAGTTTGAAGGCTCAGGCTATGCAAAAAAATCCACATACAAACATATTGGCTTTTATAATAACAGAATTAATTTTAAACCAATTGTTGAAACTTTACTTTTAGTGTTCTGAGATTCAAACTTTGATGTAACCTGACTGAGTACAAGTACAGACTTGTTAGAAAGGTTTGGGTGGGAGTGTGTGAGGGAAGGAGGGAGGCCTAGAGGTGAGAGTAGGGGATGTCATTGTACATACATTGAAGTATAAATACATTTTAAAGTGTAATTTCATTTTCAAAGTTTCCTATAATGTAAAGCTAGTGTTAAATGTTTGCGATCATTGCTTCCTTGCCTGTTACACTAACCTTTTTATGTCAGTACTGCCATACTGAATATTGACTCCTGCGAATGGAATGCTGGGACAGTTTAAGATGAGAACGAGTCCGAAGACGAGACTCCCAGTGACGGCTGCTATAGTGACGTGCAGAATCCTCTTGACATTCATATCAAACCGTTTGATAATATATCCGCCCAGCAGAGTACCGCCTGCTCCTCCAGGAACAGCCACAAAACCTAGAAACCAAAAAAATGTTTTAGACTCAACCAACTTTATCCCAAATAAAGAGAATGTGACACCTCCAGGAACAGCCATAAAACCTAGAAACCAAAATATGTTTTAGGCTCAACAAACTTAATCCAAAATAAAGAGAATGTGACACCCCGAGGAACAGCCACAAAACCTTGAAACCAAAAAATGTTTGAGACTCAACCAACTTTATCCCAAATAAAGAGAATGTGACACCTCCAGGAACAGCCACAAAACCTAGAAACCAAAAAATGTTTTAAGATCAATGAACTTTATCTCCGAAATTATAGAAACTGACACCCCCGAGAACATTTACCCTTGTGACCTTTAATAGAGGTGAATGTCATTAATCTAAATAAATGTGATATACATATAGCCCTTAATTCCAGAATGAGCAAAGCCAATCATCAGCCTCAGCCTTGTCAGGTTATTCCGCAAGTGTTTTTCACAGTCCTTGACCCTATACTAACTTTAAAACAGAATGTTGATATTTTTTTAACAAATAACACAATGACTTACCAACATAGAGGGCAGCAGTAGAGGATGGCAGGCCAAACTGTATCTCTATAAACTTAGGGATAAACGTGGATATACCGACCAACAGTATCCCTACAAAACAGAGAAGACGCTTCAATAATAATACTGTTAACTATAAAACAAATTATAATCTTTCTCCGACTTTAATTAACACAGGGAAACCCAAACACAGCAGTAAAGATGCCTTTAGCTGGAGTTTGTAATTTCTCAATTGCCAGACATTTTAAGAATCTTTCTTTCTTTATCATGAGTATAGAAAGAGTTAATTATGCCTGAAGTCAGGAATGATGATCTGTCTTCACCATCAAATACAAGAGGTTGTTTGGTGTGCTAGTATATTGCAATGTTAATTGAGGTCATACAATTGTGATGACTGGGTTGTTCTCCCTTCTTTACCCGATGACATACATTTGTGATTACTACAATCAGCTGCTGTTGCTAGGCTGAGGACCTAACATTGGTTGCCATTGCTAGGTGGAGGACCTACCATCAGTTGCTGTTGCTAGGTGGATGACCTACCATCAGCTGTAGTTGCTATGCTGAAGACCTACCATTGGCTGCAGATGCTAGGCTGAGAACCTACCATTGGTTGCTGTTGCTAGACTGAGGACAAAACATTGGTTGCCATTGCTAGGTGGAGGACCTACCATCAGTTGCTGTTGCTAGGTGGATGACCTTCCATCAGCTGTAGTTGCTCTGCTGAAGACCTACCATTGGCTGCAGATGCTAGGCTGAGGACCTACCATCGGCTGCCGTTGCTATGCAGCAAACCTACCATCAGTTGCCATTGCCAGGCTGAGAACCTACCATCAGTTGCCATGGCCAGGCTGAGAACCTATCATCAATTACTGTTGCTAGGCTGAGGACCTACCATCGGTTGCCGTTGCTAGGCTGAGGAAAACATAGGTGGGATTTGTAATTAACATCCTCAGTGATGTCCAGATATTAGCCAGACTGATAGTTTGTGTCGATTCATCTTCTGCCATTCCCTTGTTTTTGTACACTTCCTTCTGACGTTCTGCTACATACTGTGCTGAATCTGTAAATTTAATTGTTTTTTCAAAATATTTTCTATTCCAATACTTCATACTATGCATTGAAAGAATTTCTAATTGTCTATAATGAATTTTGTATTTTTAAACATCGTAGAAAGACAAAGGTACAGTATAACTTTCTAAAGCAGCCCCTGTATAATCAGAATCCCAGTCTATTCTGGCATAACTGTTTGGTCTTAATGGGCATTTCCCTCTTACCCAGTATATAATTTAATTTTGCCTATTCCCGCAATGTTAATCTTTTTCAGGTTATATCTTATAACCTCAAAATCAGACAACGCAAAAACTGATGACGTCATATACCACCATTTTTGGTGCGGTATTTTGTAATCAAACTTCTGATAGGTTGAAGTTGTTTTGCGGTGAAATTTATGCACATGTTTTTGTATTTTGTAAAGCCATTCAATTTTTGTTATTATAAATACGCAATCAATGTATAAGACTTCTGTCTTATATAAGTATCTTTAGAAATAAAATTATAAGGAATGACCACAATTATTTTGAGGGTTATACGGTATATACCGAAAAAACTGTGTACACTTTTTTGCATAAACCGCTTCACAGATTTATGCAAAGTGCACACATTTTTTCGTTATATACAGTATAACCCTAAATAGCCATTCCTTAAATATATCATACTTCTACAACCTGAAAAACATGTGTAAACCAGCGAACTCTTTTGGTCCCAGTGACTCTGATTTAGACAGATTACACTGTAATTATAAGAGCCTTTTAATTACACAATACAATAAGTACTTCCTAATTTTCCGGTATCTATTTTTACAGCTGGGTAGACTATAACCTATATATGGACTTACTTGGTAGCACTGGGGGGAAGGCTGATATAGGTATGGTAATGATTACAGCCAAGATTCCACAGAACACAAAGCCTACCCACCACGCCCCGACAAAACGTGAACTCGTCGAGTCAATGGTCAGGCTGAAATACACAATCACAAGACAAAACATTCAAGAAAGAGAAATAACCTTTGATAAAGAGGAGTCAGCTTATTATACAAAATGTACATCAGTTTGTGCTTGCTTTGAGGAATATTTTAGACTGTTTCTTTCTGAGGACTTAGTTTTTATATAGTTATCATTAATAGTATTTTTCCGTGTATAAGGAATAAGAATTATTGAAAAGCAAAAACTTTCAAAACAATATCTATTATATGGGGGAAAAGAGAGAAAAACATCAAAAGAAAAAAAAGTATGACAAACAATCTTAATGCCACTTTGCATCTCCAGACATACTTTTGCATCTCATTACAATATATAGATGGAGGGGTTCAGGGCCACATATTTCAATACCTTTTACCACCTTAAAGAGGTATCCACATATATAAAATTGACAGTTACAGGAGATTGAGTGGTGAACAAAGGGGAATAACTCTGTATATTATAAGCTGAGAATAAGACCCAATTGCATAATATTTTACAACCCCTTATGGTATTTTCATGCAAAAACTGGAAATTATAGTTGAAAGATTAAAAGAGAAAGTAATGAAGGGTGTACTTTTTACACGACATAGAAAATAATCGGATATTTGTTATGACACTTACATTTTGTAGGTATCCCTTGATATCACATACAAAATTTAAGGATAGTAAATTTAAAGACGCACATTTGTTACAAAATCAGCATTAAAGCTTCAGTGAATTTCTGTGGATAAAGGGCAATAACTCTGTATAATAGAGCTGAAAATCATATGTAATTTATATCAAATTAGTACATATTTTGTTACTATTTCAGCAAAATATTTCATTGAGCTCTGATCTTAGTATAGATCAAGAATTTTTACGTTGATCTGGATTCAAATTTCAAAGATATTTTGAATGTATCATCTACCTGCTTGTATCCACAACATTGAAATCCACATAAATGTCTAGCAGCAGACCGCCCAGGAGGAACCCGAGTGCCGGTCCAAGGATGCTGGCACCGTAGTATATACCTTAAAATAAATTTTGTCACTTCAGTCAATTTCAGTTTTGCACACAAGAAAGCCAACTTCATCACATGCTACCAAATTTAAGTACATGTAAGTACAATAATCCATGACCTTTTGGCTATTGGGAAGAAGAAGCTTAACAATGTTGACCCCAGTGACCTTAAAAGTGGGTCAAGGTCATTCATTTGAACAAATTGGTAGCCCTCATCAAAGCAAAGGTTATGACTACAATAAAATACATGTGTTTTAGCATGTATACTAGTAACTGCAAATGTTCATATATGGAAAATAGACAAAGCAATAATAGTTTCATGGCAGGGTAAAATAGCATATAACTACCTAGGTAGAAGGAGGACGATCGCACTGGTACACTCTCCTCGATGAAGGCCGTCGCTAGGGTGTACAGGGGTGTAGTTCCTGCTCCCATTAGGATCATAGAGGCATAAAACATGTACTGTAACAGAGGTCAAGGTCAATATATAGATATATAATGTAACAGAAGTCAAGGTCAACATATAGATATATAATGTAACAGAAGTCAAGGTCAACACAGATATACATGTACTTTAACAGAGGTCAATGTCAACATTTAGACATACATGTAATGTAACACTCTGAAATGTCATTTCAGGTATTCACATTTTTCTCAATCTTAGCACCATTAAAAACATTTTTTTTCCAGCATTACCTTATAATTTGACAGTGAGTTGATTTGGTCCCCGACACATGATGAGGTGGCCGAGCTTCCCAATATACACAGCCCTCCATCGTCTACCCCCGAATCGTATATCCCCGACAGGAAGTGGGGAAAGGCAAACAGGATACAGGAAAGTCCGAACAGTAAAAATCCTAAACCAATATACCGGGGCTTGGAGCCTAGTCCCCCGAAGTAGCTGACCGGGAGTATAAGAATGGCGGAGGAGATATCGTAGGCACTAGCGACCAGTCCAGACTCAGCGCTCGTCAGATCATACCGACGCTCAATAGACGATATGATCACATTCACAAATCCACTTATGGCCATCATCTAAAAAGAAGGAAGAAAATAAAATGTAGCCATAAATTTTCTCTGTTGTACATGTATTTATAAAAATTGCGATTACACTCCTTTACGGCGGCAAGGTGGTCAAGTGGTAGGACGACGGGTTTGTGATAGGAGGGTTGCGAGTTTGAGTTCCGGTCACAGCATTTGTGTTGTATCTTTGAGCAAGGTACTTTACTCCCCTTGTTCCAGTTTACTCAGCTGTAAATGAGTACGCGGTTGGGCAGTGCCAGAAATTGTAGAATGCTAGTTGTGAGCGCCGAAATGGCAGCACTGTACATGTTTGTATATGCTCCCCAGGGAGTTGAGAACAATATTGGCTGGTTGCTAAGGCCCTATAACCATGGATAATAATTTGTGGACCGCTTTGAAACCACCATGATAAAGCCGTATACGACTGTATAAAAACCTAGAATTATTATTATTATTAGTTCAGTATGCCACAAGTTTATATGTATCATCCTCAGCCTCTCTTAATATTGAACACAGCTTCTGTAATAATGTGCTTATTAAGTCAAATGATTGAATGACCTTGTCTAATTTTTTTTAGAAAACAATGGACCTGAATGATCAAATTTGTTATTGTTATAGGTTTATTTCTGATACAAAATTTATAAAATCATTTCAACGGAATTAAAATAATAAAGAAAACATATCTAACAGACATATGCATGTGCAGGTACATGTAAATTGTCATAATAAAAACAAACTGTTATTGTACGTAAGAAAAACTACTATTCAATATTATAAGTACCCGGTAGGATAGGCTCATAGGTACATAATGTTATCACACATATATATTCTTATCGCACCTCGGACTAGAATGTCAAGAAATTATTGGTTGATAGACGTCACGTGGTGACCCTCTATTTTTCTATGCCCTCGCCCCCTATATTCCTAAGATACATGAGACCCTTGTGACCTTGAAAGTGGATCACTGAGGTCATCCTCATCACCACAATTACCTTTTTCTTGGTGACCAAAAGATTTAAATATCTTGATTGGCCAAATATCATAAGTCTTAGGATTGTTGGTGGTTCAGAATAAGCTATTTAAATTTTCTGCATATTTGACCCCATCCCAGAATGCCATTTCTTTCTAAACATTATATCGATCCTATATATAGTTAATAGGTCTCCCTGCTTTTTGAACAAGTCAATAAAATGTTTCAACACATTTAATCCTTGGAAACCAATAATTAAGTTACATAATTATGTAATAAGTTCTATTGAATTTCTACAGAAACATTTCTTCTATCATGAGAACACATAACCAACAACAATACATGCTAGCTAACATATGACAAACAAAATTGCTCCTTTAATTTCTACGTATTACCTCCAGTACGTATACTTAAGTACATTTTTATTATCATACAAAAGAAAAATGTCCTTGATGTACATGTATATTTTTCAATAACATTTTAACAGCTGAGTCATCCCATATGCATTCAGATATAGAGTTTCAGTACAGTATTCATGAAATTGTGTCTGTACCACATACAATATATATATGATAACAATTGGCTCTATATTATATAAATATATCATCATTTTAGCTGTGCAATACTTCATTTCACTAGCAAATAGTTCAAAATATAGCTTATGCATATACTGTAGTTAAAGAAAATAAATGCATATATATGTGATAAAATTATATATATTTACCAACTTCTACTGATAAGGAAGTACTGTAATCTTTACAGAAATAAACACTGTAATCTTCATATCAATATATAAAACCCATAATCTTTACAGTAATAAATACTGTAAACTGTGTATTAATACATGAATACTGTAATATTTACAGTAATAAATACTGTAATCTTTACAGTAATATACATTAATATGGTAATTTTACAGTAATAAATACTGTAATCTTTACAGTAATAAATACTGTATTCTTTACAGTAATAAATACTGTAGTCTTTACAGTAATAAATACATTAATCTTTACAGTAATAAATACTGTAATCTTTACAGTAATATACATTAATATGGTAATTTTACAGTAATAAATACTGTAATCTTTACAGTAATATACATTAATATGGTAATTTTACAGTAATAAATACTGTAACCTTCACAGTAATATACATTAACACTGTAATCTTTACAGTAATAAATACTGTAATCTTTACAGTAATAAATACTGTAACCTTTACAGTAATAAATACTGTAATCTTTATATTAATATACATTAATATGGTAATTTTACAGTAATAAATACTGTAAACTTTACACTAATAAATACTGTAAACTTTATATTAATATATAAATACTGTAATGTTTACAGAAATAAATACTGTAATATTTACAGTAATAAATACTGTAATCTTTACAGAAATAAATACTGTAACCTTTACAGTAATAAATACTGTAATCGTTACAGTAATAAATACTGTAATCTTTACAGAAATAAATACTGTAATCCTTATAGTAATAAACACTGTAATCTTTACAGTAACAAATACTGTGACCTTTACAGTAACAAATACTGTAACCTTTACAGTAATAAATACTGTAATCTTTATAATAATAAACACTGTAATCTTTACAAGAATAAATACTGTAATCCTTATAGTAATAAACACTGTAATCTTTACAGTAACAAATATTGTAACCTTTACAGTAACAAATACTGTAATCTTTACAGTAATAAATACTGTAATCTTTATAATAATAAACACTGTAATCTTTACAGTAACAAATATTGTAACCTTTACAGTAATAAATACTGTAAACTTTAGAGTAATAAATACTGTAACCTTTTCAGTAATAGATACTGTAACCTTTACAGTAATAGATACTGTAACCTTTACAGAAATAAATACTGTAACCTTTACAGTAATAAATACTGTAATCTTCACAGTCATAAATACTGTAATCGTTACAGTAAAACATACTGTATTCTTTACAGTTACAAATACTATAACATTTACAGTAATAAATACTGTAATCTTTACAGTAATAAATATTGTAATCTTTACAGTAATAAATACTGTAATCTTTAGAGTAATAAATACTGTAATCTTTGTATTAATATATGAATACTGTAATCTTTACAGTAATAAATACTGTAATATTTACAGTAATAAATACTGTAATCTTTACAGTAATAAATACTGTAATCTTTGTATTAATATATGAATACTGTAATCTTTACAGTAATAAATACTGTAATATTTACAGTAATAAATACTGTAATCTTTATAGTAATAAACACTGTAATCTTTACAGTAATAAATACTGTAACCTTTACAGTAATAAATACTGTAATCTTTACAGTAATAAATTCTGTAACCTTTACAGTAATAAATACTGTAATCTTTACAGTAATAAATACTGTAATCTTTGTATTAATATATGAATACTGTAATCTTTACAGTAATAAATACTGTAATATTTACAGTAACAAATACTGTAATCTTTACAGTAATAAATACTGTAATCTTTACAGTAATAAATACTGGAAACTCTACAGTAATAAATAATGCAGGGCTTTTTCTGGTCAAATTGAGAAAAGGCCCCTGCGTGAAATTGGGAAAAATTAACTACGAATGGACAAATAATACAATGTAATTTTATTTTTTAAGTAGATCAAAATCAGATTGGGAAAAAAGTCCTTTGATTGGGAAAAATGAAGCCTAAATCTCATTGGGAAATGGACCGAATTTCAGCCCCTGAGAGACCCCAGAAAAAGCCCTGTAATGTAATCTTTACCGTAATAAATACTGTAAACTTTACAGGCGTAACAGAGGCGTAATTTACAATGAATTCCAGGCGTGAATATGTTTACGCCTCCAATACAGAATAATGTTGTAGAGAGGCGGAAACCAAGCGGACTTGAGCAGGAAAAGGGGCGTAATCAGTCACTATATGTAAATGAGATGAGGCGGAAAATTTTCCAGGCGTAATTTCATCAGAGCTTTTACAAAATTCCAGGCGTAAATATCAGGCGTAAATTCTTAAAATTCCAGGCGTAATTCTGTAAATTCCAGGCGTCATTTTATAAATTCCAGGTATCGTTTTCCTGTTTCTCAGTATCTAATTGTTTATATGGGTGTACTTAACCAGGAATCTGAAAGAAATGTCCTAAAATGGCCAAAACTAAATCCAGTACCAATACTATCAAGGATTCCATTTTATCACCATTTACATGTGTATTAATGTTCTCAAAATCACTTCAGCAATTATCATTTCAAAGAAAAATATTACATGTTCGTAATGCTCCATTTTACAATTTAAAGATTAATCATACTGGTAAATATATAGCACATTTTGCAAATCAAATTACACATTATTTAACAGGAATATATTATCGTTGAATGCAACCAATATACTATATGCTACATATTTAAACAGTTATCCACTCATGTATAGTGCAGTCTATAGCTATATTATATAGTGACCTAGTCTAAAATCCATTGCAGTTATAATTATGAATTTTGTGCTTTAGAAAACAATTTACATCAGACAAAGCATGCAATAATACTCTACATTACCTTATTAAACCTATGATACAATCCCAAGATAAACTACAGTCTCCAATTGTACACAATTCCATTGAATTATCTATCACACTCTGCATGCTTTCCATCATGTCAGCCATCTTTGTCAGTTGGGGAAAATGGAGGGAATTTACATCAACAGGAAATTCATCCAAAAGCCCCAAATTCCTTCTCAACTTAAAATGACGCCTCAGTTTCCGCTCACCCTTTAAAATGACGCCCGTAAAAATGTCATAGTGGAGTTGTAATGTGGCAGGAATTTTTCTTAAATTACGTGTCCTGCTACATTACACCCGTAATTTTGATTTTCCAGGCGGAATCCATCTACTTTCCGCCTGTTTTACAGGCGTAATACGCCTGAACTTTTCATACAGGCCAAAATCTAGCACTTATTTTAGGACACTTCAAATTGATATTGATTTCTTTTAATATGTGTTTCTTTTTATATTTGCCTATTAACAGGTTGGAAACCACAGAAATATGGGTAATAATTCTGCATTTGGGCACAGAACTAGATAGCTAAGTCCGTGGTTTGGGTTACAGTTACCCATTTCAGTAACAATTTTGTTACTCATATGGGTAATAATGTGAAATAAAACACACGAAGTCCTTTTAAACTCTTGGAGCAAAAAAAGGCACATAGTCTGATAAGTAATAATAAACAAGGTGCCCAACCTGTTGAACATAAAAAGACAGAACAAGCGAGCTAGTATGTGTGCAATGGCATTTATATATATACAGTGTGCAATATAACTACACAACACACCTGCCATAAAAAATCCATTTAGAAAATTACTATCGCCAGTGTTTTATGGCTCCTGAGACCCATTATCATAACCTCTTCCCAATATTGAATAAAGTCAGAACTATTAACATTGAAATGGTCAGAAGAAAACACCTAGGCCTCTTGTCCAGCACACACCTTACATACACTCAAATAGGGAGATATTAGCCAGGTGGTATATGACAAGTGGTTAGCGCCTGATAAGGCAGCTCCTGCGAATTCCTCAGATTAAAAGCCGGTCGCCGTCAAAAGTAGCCTGTTATTCACCAACTTTGAACCGGCTATTTTTTCAGAATTTTATATTATGTCAACATTACAGAATGTGAAAATTCAACCAGCATTAATTCTTTTGAAGTCAACCAATTATTGCAAAACTTAGTGAGAACCCTGTTGATTGTATAAGAATTGTATTTAAGCATTGAACTGTTACCAGATGTAGTATACAGTCTATATGAATACAATTTGGGTGACAGATACGTCGCCAGTTAGGGCAACATGATTATTTATCTGTCACCAAAATTGTATTCATATCGACTGTATACTACATCTGGTAACAGTTCAATGCTTATATTAACATTTCCGGTAATTCTAAAATTTGCCTGTATCAATATCTTTGGGATAAAGTCGGTAAACGTTCTCCATTTTTCCATGCGTGTTTCTTTACTGGAAGAGTCTGATTTAAATCAATATCATCTGAGCTATTGACTCAAAGCTATTATTCATGTTATCTGAGGCGAAGTGCAAAGCGTTGACGTAACATAGTCCAACATGGCATAAGAAATGACGTCACAATAACATGTTTTAAATCGGTGTCCTCTGAGCGTTTGATTCAAAGCCATCATACATGCTATCTGAGGCGGAGTGCAAAGCTTTGATATAACATAGTCCAACATGGCGTCAGAAATAACGTCACGTGATGCGTATTGCAAATTATAGTATACAGTGTCATATATTACAATTTGATTTAGTAATGATATATAGGCAAAAGCAACACAGAATGTAAATATATATCTATGTACTGTAAAGCGCTTTAGAGAGGCTAATGCTAGCTAGATAGGGCACTATATCAAATGTTGTATATTTATTTATTTAAGTCGAAAACAAGTAAATAAAAGCAATGAAAACTAATTTGTTATTAGTTTGCCTCAACTACATCAATAATTTGACCCCTACAGACCTGCCATGTGAGATGAAAACCACTACATTTGTTTTCATAATAAGTCATTGAACCAGAACACTTTAAATTTGTGCCTGATGAGCTAAAAACGCAAAAAAAAAAAGAAGAAAAATGAAAAAGAACATTTACATAACTATGGCTCATTATAATTACAATTAAAGTGCAATGAAACATATCTAGATAGATATCTATATGAGAAAGTTAATTAGTACCATACTAACTTCTTGTTAAAGATATATACAGGTATATATATATGTACCTCATGTCAATCTCCATATATACATTGTACATTATCATGTAGGAGATTGCACAGAGGCATGGTTTGGGTTTTTTTAAATTTAAAATTAAGTGTTTTCGTTTAATTGATTTTTGAAAGGTAGTATATTTATGAGATAAAATGTACAACATCAGAGCTAGAGGCATACTTGCCAACCCTCCCTATTAAAAAAACTAGGAGAGAGACTCTCAATTTTGGATGCTAAAATGTTGCATTTTCAACTGTGGAATTTGCTAACTGTTCCTATTTTTAAAGATGTGATGACTTCACCTGGACGAAGAGCTCAAAAGAAGCCATTTAAAAGTGTTTTTTCCCTCTGAATGTTCATGTATACATCTCCCCCATGGAAATTTTAAAAGGTTGGACAGAATACGAGAGGTGGTGCCTGCATGCTTTGAGTGAACAGCTTTTCCAAGAGATTAACTCATTCACCCCCGAAAACACATTTGAAGTCTTTCCAATTCAATAGTTGGAATAGTTCATTATGAAAGTTCAGGGGTGAATGCATGAGTAACTGTGCTAACTCTAGTCTAAAAAATGTTTTAGCAAAAGTCACTAAAGACCACTTCTCTTATAGCAAACCTGAATTTCCTTTAGCAACTTTTACTTGTTAGTAGAGTCAAAATTCAAGTATTTTAATATAAGTTCTAATGTATTTAACATATACCATTCATGGTATTGGAACAATTCTTGTTATATATTTATAGGGAATCAGTGTTTATGAAAATGGTTTATTCAACACAAATTCCATTAGCAAAAGTAGCTAAAGGCATATATTTTCTTTTAGCAAATAAGCATTTCATTTCGTTAATGACAAAAATGCTAATGGCTAGAGAGCATACACGTAGGTTAATTGTGAGTGGAAAAAGGAGAGTTTGTATGTCTTTCTGATTAAAACACATACATTTGTATGTGTCTAATACAGTATAAGGTGTGATTGTTCTGGGGTCGCCTGTGTGTAACAGTTACTAGAGGATCGATTGTACTAGAGATATATCACCCACCATATGAGTGTTAAAATGATTTGCAGCAATGCAAGTACTAAATAAATATATATCTATAGTGTAATGTTGAAAACTGACACAAGTTGAAGGTAAACAAGTTGAAAATATAATGTTGATATACGATATAGCCTAGCCTGCACAGAAGATTTATTATAAGAGTCATTCATAAATGTTACAATAAATAATAGCTCTAGATCTGCATAGCCTTTTTACAACATGAAACACTGCTGCACTCCCCTCCTTACGTCGTGTAGATTTGCCTTTTAGGACGTGAAACAAAAGTAAGCCAAATAAATCAAAATTCTTATAGTTGTTTTTCTTCTATGTCATTTTAGTGGAATACAACAAGATATATGATGCAGTCATGTGGATTATATTTATTATATTACTTCAACCAGAGACGTAAATATGGCTTTATAGTATACGTCTCTGCTTCAACTAACTCTCAATGGAATTTAATCAAAGAAAAGCTTTCGCTAGAAATTTATCAACTGATCATGACATTACATATCCCTGGGCGTTCTGCTTATTTTATCACAGGGACACGTTACATATGCTATTTGTTACAGCTACGACGTACAGGGTTTAACACATAGGGGATAATCGAATGTTTACATCATATTGAAGTGACAATTTTACCGAAAGTTGAACATATACCTAAAACGCGTGAAATTACCCTGCGCACTAAAAAATATAAATGTTTAGGTCTGTAAGTTCCAAACCACCAGGTCCCTGTGCTGTGCAGTAAACAGAAACTACACACCTACGGCTACGGCTACTACGTCATCACAGACCGGATTTTAAAACTTTAATCCCTACCTGTATGAAACTCGCGCAGCAGAGCACGAAAAGCAACCATCTGGGAGTACGAAAACGCTGACAGGGGCGTGGGGAAAAACATCCCCACCCACAATCACCCTCCCCAGAGTCTGTCTCCCCCGGGGGTTGGTCCTCCGTCTTCACACCCACAGCACACATATCTGCCTGTTGTTTGTCAACACCCAACGGAGTAATTGTCTCACGGCGGTATACATGTACACCTACCTGTGTGCACTCAACCGTACAGTGTCACGGGCGGTAATCTGTTGATCAATGCCGATGTGGATCTTTATCTTTTGGCTGTTTCGCTCATTCGGCATCCTATCGATATCCAGGGGTTACGCTCAACCACGCTCTCTACAACCCTGGAATTAGTCCAGTCAAATTAGCCAAAATATGGGACTAACCGTGACAAAATTGCAACATAATTTTTTTTTTTTTATAATTTTTGAATGGTGGGTTCCTATACTGTAACAAAAAAAAGTCCTAACAAATCTACCTTTGGGAAATCGATTTTTTCGCACTTATTGGGGGTCAAGAAAGTAGCATAATTGCTCATTAGTGTAACTTTAAAGTGAAATATTTAATTCTCAAATATTTTTTTGATATTTAATGATTAACTACATTGTATAACTAGTTCATGTTTAATACAAACAAGTTAACCAAATCGATAGAAATTATTGCACCAATAAATAATGTACAGTAAAAGCAGGGACGTATATATACGTCCCTGGTCACTCAAAGTCACTAAAAAGCATGCGAATGTGTAATATACGAGCGGTTTTTTTTTTGGCATATTTCAGACATAAAATTTTTTTTTTTCAAATATTTCTGTGAACATGGCTAGTGAAAGGCTGTAAGCCTTGGAAATACAAGCCGTAACATCCATCTGAAAGTTCAACGAGCTCAGATCATATTTCTATGTGTAAAATCTAGTAAAATATTAAAAACTCGGGTATATCCTTCAACTTACGCCATCTTTACATATACTTGTCATTTCTACGTCAAAAGTAGGTACACCGAAAGTTAAACATCTTACTCCAAAAAGCCGGAAAGATAACAAGCCTCTTACCCCCAAGACACCGGAAGTGGTGTCCTTAAAGTTAAGCATCTTACCCCAAAAACCCGGAAGTGGTACCCCCAAAAGTTATCCTCTTACCAGCACCCACCTGGCCGTCAATAGTAGGACAGGCCATAGGTATGCTACGTACTACTAACATCAGTTTTCTTTGGTATTAAATGGTATTGATATGATCCACTCATTTGGCATTTGAATTAGAAGTTACTCCCAAATGCTTATGGATGTCTGTACAATTTAAATCTTTTCCGTCAAATTTTAAATCTTTATCTATGTCAGTAAAGTTAAAAATAGATACCTCTGTTTTGTCTGGATTAAATGTTACCAACTACCTTTTAGATAAGAAATAATGGTTCCAGATCCCTATTCGATTTTGTTTTGATTTCAAAACAAAATGAGGAAAACTGTAATAAAGAGGTATGTCGTCTGTAAAAAGACGAGCAGTAGATAAAAAAAATTATCGGCAATATCATTTTATCACAAAGTGCAGTATTTCTTTGTATTTGGCTCTTATCCGCTGCACTATTTAATGTAAATCAAAAACAAAAGTGGTCCAAGAATAGAACCCTGATGAGGAACCCCGGCTTCATTCAAACCTAACTGAGAATACAAGAGATTGCGAGGTTTTCCTTAACATATACATGTACAATGATGGCTGATTTCATCCTCATCCGATGCCTACCGAGCTTCAATGTTAATTTTGTAGAGCATCACGAATTTCATTAAAGTACTGTTTAATCTAATCAGAGACGTATATAACAATGGTTTATACGTCTCTGATCTAATAGAACTATAATTTTATCAGTTTAAGGGCTCAACAATAGAGACCACAGTATTATTATGTATAATATCACAGGGACCTGAGAATTTGTTACAGCTAGTTTTGGACCTAAAATAGGGTGTTTAGAGTAATTTTATACTTGAGTCGGGGTTAAGAAATTTTAGTTAAAAGCACCAAACCTAGTCAGTTTTGAAAACCGTTTGGACAAATTTTGGAGACCCTAGCGTCACAACATCAACATTGCTATATAATTTGTTAAATTATTTTATGGACGATGATCTGAATTGATAGAGAGGCAATTAAAGCTTGCATTCAGAATAAACTAAGTTAAAGTTAAGTTGTAACATAAAATAATGTTTGTGGTGATAGTTTGGCTGGTGACATGGCCCTAGTGCTTGAATCAAAATCGCATATATTGACACTTGTTTACTTCCCTTGTGTCGAACTCTTCTAAAGAGATCTGTGAAACACCTTTAAGTGTATACTTCCTGTTTGAAAGCCGACACGTTCGGTTCTTCAATTCGTCAAGTCTTTCTCAAGTTTGTTGTATGAAAGAAGGTGGTAGTACACTATGGAGAAAAATTCTATTTTGGAAAGATTGCGCCAATTTGATGCATATCCAAAAACACTAGAAGATTTTCGCGTGAAAACCTTTGGCGGAGCTACGAGTAAGCTAATCGATCGTTTGTTGATATTTTTGTTGCACTCTTTTCACCATCAAGATTACAAAACCAAGAGACCGCTCGGTGAAATCGATTGCGTTTTATGGATAGCTTCAGTAGTCATTGATGCATTTTAAAATAAATGAAAATGATGCATTTTAAAATAAATGAATAATACCAGTAATTTCTGTTTCTGTTCGATCACAGGGACACGTTACAATAGCAATGTATATATATGGATAAAATATATGGGTGGTCGATATAAACATAGCACGTCGATGTTATGTTTATATCGACCCCCCCATATATTTTATCCATACATTACTACAGTATTATAACGTGTCCCTGTGGTTCGATGATGCAAATCTGGATAAGTACTGGCCTAGTTAATGCTGGATTAGGGAAAAGGAAAGTTGGGCGACACAAATTCATCTTTGCCTCGAGTCTGGGTTGTTTCGACTTAAATCCATTTTGGACTGTAGGCCGTTTTATCATTATGTCTTAAATTATGTAAATTCAAAAATTGTTTGCACAAAATACCCTTAGAAATTTAAGATGACCCCCGGGCCCCATACATGGACGAAGGGTCCACATTCGATTACATTGAATTGGTTATCTCCCCTTGTGTAAATCCTGCCTCTGCATGTCATATAAATAACATTCTTGCACAAATCAACATTAATTAGATAAGCAGAATTTAGCGTGATACAACCAGAAACCAGCCAATATGACAATATCATCAAATACTATTTTTCACATTACGTTCAATCATGTCATACGGCCATGTCATAAAAATGGTATTACACGTGTAATAACACTATTGTGACGTCATAAACAAATGATGTCTTATGACGTCATATTATTGTCTCGGTAGTGAAAATCGTACTGTCAAAGTAGAAATTTGCCTTTCTTATAGAACTCGTTAAATAATTTGATATGTCACTCGCCTAAAGGCTAGTGACATATTAAATTATCTAACCGGTTTAATAAATTCCATATTACATCAACACTCGTGTCAGATCCTCTATTTATGACATTGCTCCAGCTGGGCAATTTGCTACAATTTATCTTATTAATGAATTCAATTTTTCAGTTACCATTTTTAGTGGACTGTTGATGTTGGTCTTGTTCCTGTCAGAGCTAAATTTTTATCTCACAAAGGATGTCCAGCCAGAGTTATTTGTTGACACCACTAGAGGCCAGAAACTCAATATCAACATCAATGCTACTTTTGCAAAAATACCATGTGCATGTAAGTATCATTCCAAATAAATCGCCTTGACAAGTTGTCTAATGGTACATGGGATATATTGTTGTTCTGATTATAGCTTTTGTGACATTTCAACTACATGTTAAACGTACAGTGTAGATCTGGAAAAAAACGCTATAATAATTAAAAAGCAAGTGAAGCTATCATTATGCAATTCCCTGTTCATTCAACCATAGAATTTCATGATACACTTTTCCAACATTTGAATTGGAAGAGTTTAAATGTGAATTTAAGGGTTTATGATTTAAAAGGAGTTCTAAAGGCTTCATGGAGATAACAAATAAGTGCGAACATTTCGAACAAAGGCATCTGCAATACACAATGTGTCCAAACTAATAGTTTGTATAACTTCAGATAGTAATGCAATAAAAAAGTATACCAGAGCAACATAATTTGAGTAAGACTTTTCAAAGGTGTACATATCTGTAAATTAAATCAGAAGAGAAAATTCTCCCTAAGGAGAAATTCTCCAAGAACCAATATCCTGCAGAGTTCAAAAAGATGCTTTATTTCATCACTTCTGTAAATTAATAAGAAAATAAAAAATACATATGTTGGAGACGTTGATGTCTAAAATATGATTTTGTGAGAGGAAGACTTTGTAAAAGGGTGAATAAGTACATTGTACTGACATTTTCTTTGATAGATCTCAGTATAGATGCCATGGATGTGTCCGGTGAACAGCAGCTTGACGTTGACCACCATCTGTTTAAACAGCGACTTGACCAGGATGGCAATATAAAGGATGACCAGCCAGAGAAAGAAAGTATGTTATGTTTTAGCAAAATCAGAAAAAAGGACACTAGCCCCGTCAAAATACATAACTAATCTAGACTTGATAACTTTAGCTTATTCAGATTATTTGAAAGATTAGTGAAATGTATCATACTTAAAAAATCAAATTTTGTGAACAAAGTTTTTGTGATGCTTTTGAATAGACTCTATCCAACATCTAAGAATTTTGTTTTTGACTACCACCAGACCTCAACCTTTGACCTCCACAAAGGTCTCCCCAATTGACTACCACTAAACCTCACCCCTTGACCCCACCAAGATCCCCCCTTTGACTAAGACAAGACCTCTTCCCTTGACCCCCTCCAGCGCTTCCCCTTTGACTACCACAACACCTCATCCCTTGACCCCCACCAAGGTCTCTCCCTTTGACTGCCGCCATACCTCATCCCTTGACCCCCACCAAGGTCTCTCCCTTTTGACTGCCACCATACCTCATCCCTTGACCCCCACCAAGGTCTCTCCCTTTGACTGCCACCATACCTCACCCCTTGACCCCCACCAAGGTCTCTCCCTTTTGACTGCCACCATACCTCATCCCTTGACCCCCACCAAGGTCTCTCCCTTTGACTGCCACCATACCTCATCCCTTGACCCCCACCAAGGTCTCTCCCTTTGACTGCCACCATACCTCACCCCTTGACCCCACTAATGTCTCCCCTTTCACTGCCACCAGACCTCACCCCTTGACCTCACCAAGGTCTGCCCCTTTGACTGCCACCAGGTCCTCACCCCTTGACCCCCACCAAGGTCTCCCCACTTGACTACCACAAGACCTGGTCCCTTGACCCCCACCAAGGTCTCCGGCTTTGACTACCACCAGACCTGGTCCCTTGACCCCCACCAAGGTTTCCCCCTTTGACTCAGTTTCAATTGAACTCCTACCTGGGTCTTCAAATTCTATTTCAGCACAAAAAATTACAACTTTCCAAGGTTAATATGATACTCTGTTACCTAGATACGGTGATACCAAATCATGACTGTTTATTTGAACAGTGTAGTGATTAAATTTGTGTATATTAGTGCTATCACGATATACCGGTATATTGCAATGTGTCAATAGAAATGTGTTGCACTGTGGTACAAAATTGAAATACCAGTTTTTTGTGGTTTAGGTTAATTTTGAGTACTTACATTCAATCTTGCCTATTATAATTTCCTTCAATATTTTGCATGAATTCCAAGAAAAACAGTAAAACGAAGTCATTTCCATGAAACCATCATTCTGCTTTCTCTTTTCGATAGTCTGAATCAGCTAAATGTTTCAAGAGCCCAAGCTTTTTTCTCAAGTGTCTCTTTTTCTTTGTCAAAATACAACAGCGAGCATGGCTGATGACGGCTATGATTCTATGCCAAATAAACAGGCAGAAAGTGCCATTTGGGGGCATTTTCATCTAATTAGACAAAACAAACAAACAAAGTCAATTGAAAAGGGAGTGGCTGTTTGTCAAATCAATATAAAGTGCTACATATCCTGATACAGTCACTCTGTGTTGCAATATATCGTGGTACACTTTTCCAGTATTGTGACAGCACTAGTGTATATTTTCAATTAAATAAGGATCTTCCTATATATAGCATGTAATGTTTTCAGTCTTTTTGTAGAAGTAGTGACCCTGACCTCGACAATGCTTGACCAGGGGAAATTTTATTGTCATAGATATCATTAATTCAACAATGGTTGCCCGAGGTGCATATTTGCACTTGCTTGATGCCTTGGGCTTGTAGATTTTTCATGATAGTGAACAGTATAAATATCTACTATAAAAACATAGCGTAGCATGTAAAATTTCTCAATTTGCCTGTAGGATAGTTCCAATGTTAGGAAGGCTTACAACTCTAGATGTATTACATAATTTTATGCACATTGCCCTTTCCTTGCAGAGTTATGGCCCTTTACTAATTTGTTTCATCGGGCAAAATCAACTCTGATATGTTTGACTTTGAGTCACAATACTTCAGTAAATCTTGGCATGGTCATGTTGTGCATCAAATTCTAGTCCATGTTGTTAAATTTATATATGAAGACCATAGCTTCTATATATCTTAATTTCTAAGGCATACTGCCAATAACTTTTAAGAATTGTGATATCATCTTAATATCTTACACAGGCAAAATGTCTTCAGGTCAATTTGACCTGAAATTACTTTCAGGTAAAATTAACCTGAATGTTAGGTAAAAAAAAATGACATGAATTCACTTTTTTGCTCTTTTCAGGTCAATTTGACCTGAAAATTTTGACTTGAAATTGACATGAAGAAATCTTGCCTGTGTTAAGCACTTCGCTGATTGTGAAATATAACATATCTTCCCTAGTACATGTACTAGGTACTGGGTAGTGTCAATTCAATCTCTCTTCAGATCAACATAAACTGTATAAACCCGATTAAACCATAAACTTTTCCGGATGTGGAACAGAAATTACTTTCTTGTCCAAACAGCTGATGTTATCTTAGTTTGTATAGAGATTCACACTAAACAGTATTAAAAAGAAAATATATTTCATTAAATTATATGTATATATATATATCATGTACAGGTACGAAAAGTCTGGGTTGATAAAAGTAATGTACTCTTATGAACTATGACAATTACACTGGGTTATTAAACTACAAAAAAATCCCATTTATTTTAATACTGATTACTGGGTATTGCATATCAGAGCGAAATTGATGAAATGTTTTTGTTTCTTTTTCAGCATTAGGAGATCAATCTAAAGACATCGTAGAAGTAAGCAGTTACTTGTTTATTGATTTCATATGAATTGAAAAGTTCAATAAATTCAATATTACATGATCCCTCGTGTTAGACCCTTTATACATACAGAACTAACAATGACTTAGGTGATATATTATTCAAACAATGACAATGCACAACAACATATTTTGGACACCCCCTATCATAGTGATAAAGCGCAGAAGTACAACATATTCTCGAGATTGAACCTTTGCCCATCCATCATAGCGACAATGTGCAGTAGTACACCAACTTCTTGAGAATGACCCCCAATCAATGTGCAGTAACAGAAGCTATAGGTATTGTACACAATACTCTGGAAATGAAAAATGAAAGGGATTCCATTTTCTATATTTCCCCACCCCTCACAATGACAATGTGCAGCACACCATATTCTTGAGAATGAAAGATAAATGGTACCCCTCCCTTCCCCCACTCGCCCGACCACTCACAATACTATCAAGTATAAATGGTGTTGTCTTCCTTCTATCCCTTACATTTCCTGGTCCAGAATACACCTGAATCATTGTACGTATTAAAGTAAATATATATAAACATCTCGGGGATCTTTGTTAAACCGCTTTTTCTGTCCTTAACCAATTGTTTATTGTTTTCATTGTAGACAGTTACACAGTCACTAGATCCAAATCGGTGCGAGTCTTGTTACGGAGCAGAGACGGATGGTAAAAAGTATGTAGTGTTTACATTGATTCTATCCATCCTACAAACAGAAACACAACATATTTAACATGGAAGTTCAAAGATATACTTACAATACCACAGCTATTTCTGTTTAATTTCCTTTTTGAAATTGTCATTGAAATTTTATCTTTAATGCTAAATTGAAATTTGCAAACAGTTTGAAATTTAACTTGGCTAATTGCAGAAAAATTCAACCACACAAAAAATATATGCAATAGAAAACTACATACAGAAACATCAATAATGTTAATGGTAATTTAGTACAATATTTAAGTGCAAAACTTTGATTGGTACTAAACATGTACTTTTACTATTCCTATATCAATACAAATATCAGCTGTAGGGTTTGAGAAAGAAATTTAAAACTCAGTGATGTCATCTTTACAGGTGCTGTAATAACTGTGAAGATGTAAGAGAGGCGTACAGAAAGAAAGGCTGGGCTTTTAATAACGCTGAAGGAATCTCACAGTGTAAACGTGAAGGATGGTCAGACAAGATGAAGTCGCAGAAGAACGAAGGATGTCAGGTATAGACCTTGAATTGAAAATAAAACCAATCTGATTAAAACTGTCTTCAGAACTTGACACAGCAGAGAGAAGTTTACGGAAAGGCATGGAAATCAAGATATGATTTTAATCAGATTGAAATAAAACTAGCATTGGCATCATCCAGGCTTAGGTTTAGATTTTGTTGGTCATTAATTTTCCTGTCAAAAAAATGCTCTAGAATGTACTGTAAACACGCTTACATTGTATTTTGGTGCATTCAAATTTTAGCGCATATCAGAATTCAAACAGATGGTGTCTTCCCACTCAGCCAACATATCCTATTTTAGTATAGGGCACAGGTAGTGTTGTTACAGGGTGAGAACAATAGGTGCTAATTACAGGTAAGGCTATAGTCTGTTTTTGGAAAGTGCCTAATTCCCAGGTAACAACTTACCTGTGGAATTATTTTGAACTTGAACTTATTCATTTTATCTCATTAAAAAAACTGATGTTTAGAGAGAACACATTCACAACAAATATGCAATGTATATATGGAGGACTCAAGATAAAATAATTATTTAAACAAGCCTTGATCAACTTACTATTAAATAAGTTCCTTGAAGTTTTGAAATTGTGGGAATTGATAAGCTCTGAAAACTTAATGATATACATGCAGAATCAGACCATACATTTCTTGGTGTTACTGTATCTGGAGAGACTTGTCTAACTCCAGCGGAAATGTTCACATGAATAACATTTCTTAATTGAAAAGTGCATATATCTGTCCCATAATCTTTCTTCTGTTGATCACACAGACGGCACTTGCATTAGCTTCTGTGGAATTTTTGTTTAAACCTTATACCAACTATAAAAACTGTATGTTTTGGAAATACTTTAGATTTTGTTTTATTATTACCTTAAATTTCTAGCATATATAATATTCGCTAGCTAAAGAAATTTTAGAATTTATAGTATAAACTTTGTATCATTTGAGTACAGATATTTTCATAAGTTCATTCTTTGAATTTATTACTTTTATTACTATGCATTGAATCATACTTTTTGATAAAAATCTCCAACAAGAAAGATAAGAAAAAGAAAAAATAAATAACTTCTTCCTTGCTTCAAATAAATAAAACCTGGTACCCTTCTCCCTTGTCTCAATCCCTTAATAATCAAAGTTAAAGTATAATTCTTTGTTTATAATATTGTAATTTTGCTGTTAACATGAAATAGAAGCATTATCCAGTAATGCTTTCGAAAGCCAGTTTGATTTTATAATGCTTTATATATGTTTCCTGCTATCAACTGTTCCGTTTCTTATCCCCATTAAAAATGAAATAAAATAGTTTGATATACAGATCGATCATTGATAGAGTGTAACAGATTTTATTATAAGAGCATAATTTATTTTAATTGGTGAAGCTGAAGAGAAGCTTAAGAGTACTTACAATTTCTTCCTTGCATAAAATATTATTTAGTTGAAACCATCTAAGTTAAATTTTAAAAGATTTTTATGACATTTTGTATCTATATATAAAAATAATTTAACTAAGAATTTGAATCTACCTGGAACAGAATAATAATCCATTTCTACCATTTTCCAGATAATCAACTGTTATCTGAGTGTTTGCTAATGTGAAACAAATACAATGTATAGTTGTTTATTACGTACTGTCTTAAAGATGATTATTTGTAAATTAGAAAATAAAAACCAAAACCTAAAATACATACCATTTATATACGTCTCTGGTAAAAAAAAAATAATATACAGTGTAATAATGTTTTTGGTGAAATTATTTATGAAGTTTTGTTTTAATTTTTTTTTTCAATCACAAAGTTTCTTTTTTATTTTATTTTTTTTTAATTACAAAGTATCTTTTATTGTAGTTGACTTAGTTTACTTGGAAATAAAAGAACAGGTGATTTATACTTGTTAATATATTGAAACAGACTATACTCAGATTTGTCCAGGTAAATACAGGTAATGTTGTTTTAAGATGTTGGCTGAGTGGGAATGAACCAAACAGATAAGCACAATGATTAATTGGCACACCATTTGCTTTAAAAAGCAATATACAGAAACTGTAATTAGCGCAATCATAATTAAGAGGAATGCTTTCAATGCAAAAATCACTAAAATCAGATTACTGCTAAAATAGAATAATGAATGTTTAATGTATTGTAATATAATTATGTTAATAAACTGTAGTTAAAACAATGTTGGTTGACTGGAGAGCTAGCATTGGGATTTTTTTACTGTGATAACAGGGAACACATTTGAGTTTGATGTAAAAAGTTTGTTTGGATTATATTTATCAGGACTGTGAGAATGGACCTATCACCCTGGTAACTCTGAATGTTTTATATTGAAGGTATATGGCTACCTGGAGGTTAATAAAGTAGCCGGTAACTTCCATTTTGCTCCAGGAAAAAGTTTTCAGCAACATCATGCTCATGGTAGGTTGACATTCTTTCTGATAAGATAGTAATGGTAGTATACACCAACACTGTCAGTAAAAATAATGTGACCTTGACATTTGAACCCTGGTGCAAATGTAGTTCCAGGCATTCTTACATTTAAATAATATTTGAATTTAGATCTAAATATTTTCTGAATCACGAAGATCAACTGATGACTGAAGGTGACTAAAATATACTAACAGATATACTTACAAAGACACTTACAAAGTTAATCACTAGCTTTATCAGTTATATGCAATTAAATATGTGAATGTTTTGAATGAGAATTTAATTAAGCATTGATGACAATTTTTTTAGTTTCATTGGGGTATGAAAAAATTTTTGTTTGCAAACTGTATGAATCCGCTACATCCGGATTCTTACAAAAGTTTGAAAGCAAAATGTTTTTCATAACCCTATGAAACTGAAAAATAATTTATATCAACGCTTATAATTGATTTTTGAACTTATTTCATATTCAAAACATGTTTATGTACTATTTGACTGATCTTACAACAGATTCTTTTTAACAAATCAATACGCAACGTCAATTGCCGTATTGTGACATCACATTTTTTGCGTCATTTTTGGATTTTTTTTTTCATAGAGGTATGAAATGAAAATCTCAGCCAATCAGAAAGCCGCATTCTGCATACAATCAATGGAAAATTAATTATTTTTCTGTGAACATTATAAAATTTTTTGCAAATTGTGCAGTATTACTAATTATGTACATGCTATGTCTGCTAAAGCTATGTATTGATATCCAAACTTTTCTTTTTAGTTCATGACCTTCAAGCCTTTGGTGGACAAAAAGTAAGTACATGTGGCGATATATGAGTCGTTGATTGTCAACATGAGTTTGAATTTAGGCTTCTTGTCTGTACAATAGAATATAAGGATTTAAAGATATGATATTCTGCATTTTGTTTAAAAGTTAAATTTAATATTAAAGGGATCGTTTGTGAAATGTAAACTGCATAATCTGCTCAGTTCCAGGAAGGTGTCGCCCTTCAAAATAAGTTATAGGAATTTAATTTTCAATTAATTTTATTTCAGTTTAATATTACACATGCCATCCAACACCTGTCCTTTGGCAAAGATTACCCGGGAATAATCAACCCACTAGACAACACTAACCAAGTAGCCGAGGAAGGTTCGTATCTGTAGATATCAACACACAATAGTATACTAAGGACTGTTCCAGAATTAACCATGTGGGAGGGGCCGGAGGCACGTTTTCTGAGACCCCACCACCCACCAAATATTTAAGTAGATTTAAAGGCCCAATATACGTAACTTCAGGAAATTTTTCGTCAATCTGAAAAATTCTGAAGAAAAATCCAGTTGATAACCATGCAAAAATAAGCCTAAAGCGAAGTAAACATCAGCGGTAATTAACAAGAAACTCCTGACAGAAAAAATCCAAAGATTTGAAAATAATTCAGGTGGGGCCCACTTCAATAACAAACCGCAGATAGAAGACAGTCAAAATGGTCGCGTGTTTACAAATACCGTGTTTCAACTGCTGCCGTACCGGTTACCGCGTAAGAAGTCATCTTGGATATTGCTGATATCAGTTAATCTTAACTAAATCTATAAAAATAATAAGTTATTAGGCTTGATTTTTGCATCAAGTTTTGCCGAAAGTTACATATATTGGGCCTTTAATACAAGGAATTGTAGGCAGATCTGACTTTAACCCCACCACCCATGATATATTCATACAGGTGCCTCTCACTTCCCCCACATGATTAATTACGGAATAGCCCTAACCCAATAGGCAGCTGAGGAAGGTTTGTTTTCTCTATAATTCTACTTGATAAAGATACAAAATGTATCACTTTTACAGCTAGTTCGCTAGATTACGATTAGTGTCAATCTTAGCTTATGCCAAGGTGCATTCGACATCAATATTTTACTCTAAACAACTTCTTCACAATAACCGAAATCCCAAGGTACCAACACTGGGCATGTAGCATGTACAAATAAAGAGCTATGAAATTTGTTCACATTATTGACCTTGACCCACTTTCAATATCACAGAGGAAAACATGTGTTTAGAATATCTAAATAATTTCTTCTTAATAACCAAAAGGCCTAGGGAACTGATATTGGGCCTGTAGTATACTGGAATATGAGGCTACCAAATTTGTTCAAATGAATGACCTTGCCACTTTCAAGGTCGCAGGTTTTTAAAATTTTGAAACAACTTCTCAATAACCAAAAGGCCCAAAGCACTGCTAGTGTAAAAATAAAGTACTAGGATGAAGGGCTACCAAGTTCAGATGATTTAACACTAACCCACTTCTAAGGTCACAAGGGTCAAATGTCTTCTCAATAACCAAAAAGGCTGAGGGTATCAAGATTCAGCCTCTAGCATGCTGGGTTGAATGACTACCAAGTTTTTCAAATGAATAACCACTTTTAAGGTCAAAGGGGTCCAGTGTGTTAAAGAGTTTTAAGATAATTCTTTCTAATAACTAATAGGGCCTTGGTTGTAAATGTAGTATATAATATATTGTATTTGTGTGGTTGCATGTGTTGGAATTTGCAGAATTTAAGTGATTATGTTTTGAGCAATTTAGGCCCTTTGTATTTTGAACAAAGACCAAATTTTTTCAATGCCTATTCCCATGATTCTTGCATTATTAAATAACTATGTCATGACACATCAAATTAGTTCCTTATAGATATCCAAGTCAGCTGTTTCAAAAATGTGTATACACTGTATATATATTTAGCCTACATGTTCAGGTTCCCTTTAATCTAACACAAAGCTGATAATTTTGTTCATTAATCACCAAGAGATTGCTTTGGTTAATCCTTCATTAAAATGTTACCTTCACTATAGTACAAACCTCAGTATCTCAAAAAAACTTGAAGCTAGGGTTAAAATACTTAATACTTGATTTTAAAGGCCCAATATATGTAACTTTCGTCAAAACTTGATGTGAAAATCAAGTGCAATAACTTACTATATTTATAGATTTAGTTAAGATTAACCGATATCACAATATTCAAGATGAATTCTACGTGGTTACCGGTACAGCAGTAGTTGTAACTAGGTATTTGTAAACACACATCCATTTTGAACTATCTTCTAACTTTGGCTTGTTGTTGATGTGGGCCATACCTGAACTATTTTCAATTCTTTGGATTTTTTTCTGTCATGAGTTTCTTGTTAGTTACAGCTCAGAGGTTTACTTCGTTTAAAACTTATTTTTGCATGGATATCAACTGGATTCTTTTATAAAAATTTTCAGAATCCCGAAAAATTTCTCGAAGTTACATATATTGGGCCTTTAAGTATTGTGTCAACCCCAAACTTTTACACTTTAACATTCCAAATCACTTGCCTGGAATAACACCAAGTTTTCCCACTGTTCCATCAATTTTGAGATGAGGTTCAGTTGTACCTTGCAATTCAAAACTAGAACATGTCACATCCTAAAGTGTTTTAAATGACCATGGACACTATCAGTTCATGGGCCAAGGCATTGCAGTAATAAAGGGTAATGTTTAAGCATGTACAATAACACTGCTGGTATTTTGTTCAATTCTGAAATATTTACCTCTCCTCAGTTAATTGTAAGACACCAACAATTGTACAGGTATTTGTATTTTCTTTTAGGAAATGAATTGCAGTTTGGAAATAATGAATTATATTGTCCACTTATGCCCCATAGATATAAAGAAATAAATAAAATCTTCATTAATTAGTATGGACAGCTTGACATTATTACAAAGTGGATTTGTGTAAAATTTTGGATTTATGACATGGTCGTATGACAAGACTGAAAGGGTTATTTACTTTGTATTGATAAGATGTTATGCAGCCGAAGCTACCTTATTAATGCTTAAATGAATCGATAGAAAACAAGAATTACGCGTAATTATATGTCTCGCCTTCCCGCTTTGCCGATATTATTAAAGTCCCAACATAAAAATTTGTATGACAAAATACATACAGCAAGATTATATCTGTAACATAGCCAAGTTTCAATTTAATTACATATCAATAACACTATAAATAGTGGATGCTAACGTAAATTCTCAAAATTCCCATGTTTTTACCCCAAAATTTCCTCCAATTTTCAGTAAGGTCATCAGTATGATAATATTAGTGACTACCCTAAGTTTCGATTGAATCTGATATCAGTCACACTATAAAAAGTGGACTTGAATGCAAATTCTCACAATTCCCATGTTTTTGCCCAAAAACAGCGGAACCTGCAAATAAATTTCCTCCAAATCTCATAACAGTGTTCAGTATGATGATATCAGTAACTACTGTAAGTTTCATCAATTGAATCTGATATCAGTGACCCTATAAAAAGTGGACTTTAACACAAATTCTCTAAATTCCAATGTTTTTGACCCAAAACAGCAAAACCTGTGTATAAATTTCCTCCAAATTTCACTTAGATGTTCAGTATGATGATGTTAGTAACTACGTAAAGTTTCAATTCAATCGGATATCTGTAACAATATAAAAAGTGGACTTTAACGCAAATTCTCAAAATTCCCATGTTTTTGCCCCAAAACACCAAAACCTGTAACACAATTTCATTTAAATTGAGGTAAGATATTTAGTATGATGGTTTGAACAATGTGACCAACTTTCAATTCAATTGGATAATTATAACACTCTTCGAGGCGAGACAAAATTCAGAGAATAAACAAAATCGATTAAACAAGGAGCAAAATATAAACAAAGAAAACTTTTACATGGAAATTCTTTGAAAAGTAAAATATATAAGGCCATGTGTTCTGGAAGAATAAACCTCTTCTACTTCATCGACAACACCCATCATGTAAATCTTTGTCACATCCAAGTAAACGTCAAGTCCTCAAAGTGAGAACCAAGTCATCATTCTTATTATAAATGTACAACATATTGATACCATGTATGTATAGAAAACAAACACTGTAGGTTGATTTAACATTATTGTTTATTCATGAATCTTCTGCTCATGAAGTGCAACAATATTAAAGAAATGCATCATTGGGTATAGGCCTACAATTGTATCTCTAAAGTGTTGTTATCTCCCTTGTTTGACATATCATAGCTACACTGAGAAGTGTTTTTGAAACAAATTCCTGCCATGTAATTCTGATGTCATAATGGAAATTACATCATCCGATTGTCACATAGCGCCAAATCATCACAAAACACTTAATGGAAGTCCATCTGGTATCCACCATTTTGGCTAATCAAGGGGAGTAACAACACTTTTGGGAACAGCCTATAGATAATTATAATACAATCAAATTATTGAAGATAATGGATTTACAATGTATCTGATAAACAGAACTCGGACAATCCTCTGAACTTGAGTCAGGTAGAGAAATAACGACAACGGCCTGTATATACAGTTTCAGGTCCTGACACCTTCGAACGAGAATGTAAGGAATTTCGTCATCATGTTTGATAATTATTTTTGAGAATGAAATGATGCATCACAGAATATGTATTATTCACACCTAGTGAAAACTGCTTCAGTTCCTGATTGTAATGTGCAAAATCATTGCATCACAAAGCAATATTTTAAGAGTTAATATGTTATTAGCTCCCCTTTCAGTGGCATCATTGATACTTAAAAGAATTCCACTGAATTATTCGCTCAAAATTTAAATCAGAACTTTTTACAGTTCAAGTATTTTAAAGTCCTTTTCACTGAATATCTGTATTTTCACACTCCAGTGAAGTACTGGCTAACATTAGCACTTCAGTTTTCATCAGAGTGACTTCCCTTGGTGAAACCACAATACACCGATGGACAGACATAACATACTCTCAACGATTATGTGGTTTGTTTCAACTCTTACTGAAGCCATGCTTTATTTTGTAATGAGTCACACAATTTCATAAATGCCCTAATGTATGATTGGCTAGCAACGTATCGCTGTGCCAACCGTCATAAATGTCCCAAATGTTCCACCACCTTGTAACATTGTTTTTCCAACTGTCTGTACCAGCTCACGTCCTCGTAAACCATACCTGTAACATTGGAATCAATACAAAATTATAGATATTTAACACTTCACTCTTTAATACCTCACTCCTAATGTTTAAAAAAAAATAAAAAATAAAAAAATTAATCACAACAATTATGACACAAGTTATCATAGAAGTATATTATTAATCACTAGTCTTGTTGGCCAAGATGTCAGGACACGCGGGGTCTAATTGTGGGAGGAAACCAGAGTACCACAAGAAAACCTGCATGGATTCCATGATGCAGGTGCACGTGACCAAATATCTAACACGCCAGGACAGGGAATAAAACCTGATGTTTTATGTCCTTGTCCATCATTTTTTTTCAATTCATCATGGCCATACAAAGAGTTTCAGAAGTAAGATATTTCAGTATTATTCTACAGAAATCAGTACATGTATCAAAATTTTTATATTGTTCAGTTGAGTGGATAGGTAATCACTGGGGTACTTTGTAAATTACTTTGATCGCATGTTAACATAGGAATCTTTTTGGACTGAATTCTTACCGTAAAGCTGAAAATCCACCAAAAATAATACCGGATGCCATCCCGACAGAAAAGCCCATCAGGAATCCTATCTTCATCTTGTCAAAGCAGGATGGACCACTTTGGCCGTACCCTATGTTTCCAACAGGCATTTCTGTAAAAGAGAAATCAGTGCACTATTTCTAATACATGAATTGTAATGCATGTACATAACAGCAGAGGAAAAATGCACGGCCAGACTGGGACCTTCCGAACTCTAGACGGACACTCAACCAATTGAGCTATCTGGTCGATTACGATTTACAACCCAGGTTCGGGTATCCTGTTGCCAAGTATGCAACCAGTACTTGAAAAAAGGTTTATCATAGGCACCAAATCTAACAGGAGAGGAAAAATACATGGCCAGACCGGGGTTTGAACCCGGGACCTTCCGAACTCTAGACGGACACTCAAGCAATTGAGCTATCTGGTCGCCAACAATTGACCCAGTCTATATCCGCTACATGCACATGTATTATCATTATGAATGATACATGATGTCTGTTTTCAGACTTTTCTCTTGTTGCAATCAATCAAAACAATACACTTCAGTTCAATTTGGTTCAACTTCTTAAGTCGAGGTCTTTACAGTATACAATGCTTATATTCTTGACAATAAATAGTTGTGCTACTGATACACGTACTAAATATTAAGGTCGATTCTGAACACAAATATTTTAGAATGGTTTAGTTTTATGCAAGCTTAAAACTTGCAATATCATTTGACAATGTTGCACACATAATTTTGCGTATCATTTTTGCGCAAGTTTATCAGATTCAATTGTATATATCAGATTAAAACTTGTCAAGGAGCCCCTCCTCCCCATATATCAGTTTAGATACATATAGCTGCACTCCAACAATATTTTAATTTATGGAAGATGTTGATTAGCGCCCCCAGTGTTAATTATCTGCCCTTGCTCGCGTTTACTGCCACTGGGAGGCGCTAATCGACATCTTCCGTAAATCTTCACTGAAAGGCTGCCGTAAGCGTAGCCTAAATTGTGTTTGAATATAAAATCTCGAACAATGCGTGCATGTCAAAACACAAACAATGGCCGTTTGAAAAGAAAAACGATCAATGAATCGACGGCACATAGGCTTGTAGCGGTAATATTTTACCTGTTTGAGAGAAAACAAGGATTCTCACGAGGGGGTAGGCAGTGACCTAGATTTTTCTACCGGTTAGTTGCTTACCTTTAGGTTTTTATAAGGCTACTCTGCATAGGTTGTTATTGTAAACTTAATAATTTAGCATTATATAATTATGAAACACCGTATATGTATATAACCTTCTACATTCAATGAAAAAATAGTCAAATCACCTGTGGTATAAACAGGAGATCCGTCAAAATAGGAGACAATTCAAACACGAAACATAATGCTAGGATTTTTGTTCCCTCGGTCTGGTAAGACATGTATCGTAAAACTACAATCCGATACAATTTCCCCGTCGTTACATTGGCTTTTGCCAACACTTGCATCAGCTTTCCCGTGGTTTCGTAAGCTTTAATTACAAAATGTACGGACAGTTCGTGTATAACGTCGACCTTGCGGTGAAGCGTGGTTGAACTTGAAACGTAATTATAGAATGTAGGCCTTTTTCGTAAATAACTGCTTGTATTCAGTTGACCAAATAGTGTTTAATGTGCTGTCAATCATAAATTGGTTGTCGTCAATTAGCCTGAAAGAGATGTTCTAGTCATATTTACGCTCACCAAAGAGAACTCTGTCGGTACAGTCCAAACCGGAAGTCGTGTTTCTTGTGTTAACTGTTACTTCCGGTTACTGTCACGGGTTTTTGCCACGTAAAATTGTAGAATTAAACCGTCTGTACTCATGAGAAATGAATTCAATTATCAATTGAGTGTTCTACATAAAATATGTTTAGTATTCATATAATGTTACACAAATACTGAACGGACAGTACTAGGACTTGCATCGTAGGAAACTGTCAATTTTAATCGGTGGAAATATGGCATGGCTAAGTGGTCTAGGGGTATGATTCGCGCTTCGGGTGCGCGAGGTCCCGGGTTCGAATCCCGGCTTAGCCCAATTTTTGTGTTGATTTTATTTTAATTGTTATTTCATGAAAAGCACATGATGAATGGATTAGTTAGCCAAGTCTGTGAAACAGATAAATTGAAAAGGCCCACTAAATAAAATAATGTTAATAAGAAATAAGCCTAATGGAATAATGTTGTGGAAATAGATTGAAAATTACTTTTCTATTTCAGATCAGATGATGTTTCAATACTTTGTTAAAGTAGTTCCAACAACATATGTGAAAACTGATGGCCTGGTAAGAATTTTTACAGAATATGAAATATTATTAATTACTGAAATTATTTCTAACTTTTGTTTTTGTGAATAATATAGGCAACCATTAACCATTTCACCTCACCAAGACACATTTGTAATTTTCCTTTTCCAAGACTGGAAAAAGACATTATTAGGGGCAAACAACAGGGAAATTGTATTGTTTCTTATATTTGTACTATTTATTATTGTAGCTAATTCTTATCTTGTTATTTAATAATATGTAACAAACGGATCAAGAAAAAAAGTAATAATGATTGCTATTTGAAAGTTTTATCTAATTTGCCCTTGGCTAATTCATCTAATGCATTTTCATATGCATTTATATAGTGTCATATTTCTAGGATATGCATGTTTATTATACTGTTTTTATTTCAGTGTTTAAAAGATTATTGGAAAAGCCCATTCACTGATCATGACTTAATATAAATTTGACTTGACCCGTAAAGAAATATTAAAAAAAATATGTACATGATAGCAGTATTAAATCAAAGTTGAAAAACATCTGTTGTGAAACATATATCGTATCAAATAATACCTGCAAAACTCATTGGCCCACTCATCTTGATTCAGAACTGCAATTACTTCCGTTTTAGCATCAAATGATAGAATTTCTTTAGTTCTTTTTACAAAAAAGAAAATGTTCTAATTTTGTCCATATCCTCAGACACTTTTCACCAACCAGTACTTTCCACTAAGAATTAATGTTCTAATTTTGTCCATATCCACAGACACTTTTCTCCAATCAGTACTTTCAACTAAGAATTAATGTTCTAATTTGTCCATATCCTTAGACACTTTTCTCCAATCAGTACTTTCCACTAAGAATTAATGTTCTAATTTTGTCCATATCCACAGACACTTTTCTCCAACCAGTACTTTCCACTAGGAATTAATGTTCTAATTTTGTCCATATCCTCAGACACTTTTCACCAACCAGTATTCTGTGACAAAACATTCCAAGGTGGTAGGAGCCGCCACTGGGGAAAGTGGCCTTCCTGGTGTGTTTGTCATGTATGAGTTATCTCCCATGATGGTCAAATATACAGAAAAACATCGGTAAGTTCCGCTTTAGATCATTTGTTTTAATAGAATTAATTTTTTTTATCAACTTTTTCTCAATTTTGATTTTAAAGTAATTCCAAAACCAGTAAATAAGTTGTTTGGGTTTAACATACTTTTAGTGTTTGGGTTATTTGATGATGGAATCGAGGAAAGCTGGTCCAGAGTTCATAGAGAAAAACCACCACACTATGGCAAGAACCTGGTAACTGTCCCACGTAGGCCTCAAACCCACAACCCAGAGGTGGAGGGCTGGTAGTAGTAGAATGTCAGACACCTTAGCCAAATGGCCACCGTGACCCATAGGTGGAGGGCTAGTGGTAGTAGAATGTCCGACATCTTAGCCACATGGCCACTGTGACCCAGAGGTGGAGGGCTAGTGGTAGCAGAATGTCAGACCCCTAAGCCACTTGGCCATCATGACCCAGTGGTGGATGGCTTGCAGTAGCATCTTAACCACTTGGTGGCATATATGGATTATTTTCAACTTATTTGCTAATTTGTCTATATCTCACTTATGAATATTTGCTGTCATCTTTAACAAACTTAAAAAGGTCTTCACTAGATAAAAAAAATTTTGACAATACTAGTGTGAAGGAAGGGGGCATTTGTATAGGCAAAGATGGTGCCCCAATTTCTTCAACCCTGGCCCCAGGAATAGGGGAAACACAGGTAAAAAATCTACTCTTTAAAATGCTATCACGTGGTGATATTAAGGGGCTTGATTCCTTCTGTAAACTGGGGTCTCAGTGGCTGAGTGGTTAAGGTGTTCCGGCATTCTATCACTAGGCCTCCATCTCTGGGGTGCGAGTTTGAAACCCAGGTGGGGCAGTTGCCAGTACTGACTGTAGGTTGGTGGTTTTTCTCCTGGTACTCCGGCTTTCCTCCACCTCCAAAACCTGGCACTTCCTGGCTATTAGGACGTAAAACAAAATAAACCTTTAAACATAGACTATTACTTTTATTACTTCAGATCATTCATGCACTTTCTGACGGGAGTCTGTGCCATTGTAGGAGGAGTATTTACTGGTATGTATGACTATGTACAGCTTCCTCAAGCATTAGCCAGTACGTTAAATATGGAGATGTACCCCCCCCCCCCCCCCCCCCCCCCCCCAAGTAACTTTATATGATAATTTTACATATAGTTGTCCCCCTTCTTTTGTAAAAAATGAACACAATTTTGTCCTGCCATGCATTCGCTCTTTTTTCAATGGATCTTTTTAAAAGTTTGTGGGAATAGCCAGTAAAATATGGAGATGTGCCCCCTCAAGTAACTTTATATATTTGATCTATAAAATGGCTGTGTGCTATTGCGTTTAGAGCTATACTTGATATTCATGAGAAAGAAATGATGTTTCTCAGCGGTCCTATCTTCACTTTAACACATATATGTGAAAATATGTGAAAATAATCACATATGTTACATATATTGTGTAATAAATTACTTGTGTTACAACATAACCAATCTGATCAAAGTCATATCTTGATCTTCGAGACAATCCGTGAATTTTTAAAAGTTTATGGAATGGCACAGAGATATAAATATAATTTGAATCAGATTGCAACCAAAAATATTTTCTATTTTGATAAAATTTAAAATTGATCTTTTCTGAATTTCTGAATATCTTTAATATGGCTGAATCTGCTCAGATGTCATTTAGATGTAAGCCCAATGTAAAAGACTAGCCTGCCGGTTCATCGCTTCTCGATTTGTTGTTTGTCACGTAGTTTTTCAACTGAGGCTAAAGCCCTCAGGACTAGTTATAATACCACAGTACCTTAAAAATTTAACAAGTCCTTTGAACTAATATATTGAATATGTTAGATTCTAACCCTGTAAAAGCTATGAATATTCAAGGTATGAATGACCGTGTATTGTTGTTAACAGAAATACTTCTTTTCTGTTTCAGTTGCTGGCCTTATTGATTCCATGGTTTATCATTCAGCGAGAGCAATACAGAAAAAAATTGATCTAGGAAAAGCCACATGAGACTGTTAGTTGTAATTTTTTGAGGGAAAATGTGATATGAAATTGAGAGTGGAATGTAAATATGGTATAAATTGTTCCAAACTAAACGTGCATATACATTGATAGAAAAAATGAAATAATTATATTGTTTTTATCATATTGGGAGACTTCTGAATTACCTCCCTTTGTCACACACACACTATGTCTCTGTCCTTCTTTGAAAAGAATCGAACTGTACCTGTATGTCCGACCCCAGTCTGTACATTTTCTGATGGTGTATGACCTAGTCGGGTCCCTCCATTTTTATTATTTTGACCAAAGTTATCCCTTTTAGCTTGCAAAAGTCCCTTTGTTAGGATCAATGCCAACATTTTTTTGCACAGAATGCAGATGATACTACAAATAACATGTTTAGTCACCTCACAAATAGTTGAACCTTGCAATCTTGAACTTACCCTGTTTATTTTCAAGAATTTTGTCAGCCTCTGTCTTACTTCACACAAAACATTTGAACCTGCTTCACTCAAATACTCAGAAAACTAGAAGTTTTCTCATGATCTAGTTTTCTCATGGTCCAGCAACTTCCAGACAACAAGGTTTAACTACTGTATACATGTAGGTGTGAAATCCAGGCCCTGGTTTCATCAACGTTCCTTAACTTAAGGAAACTCCTTAACTTAAAAATTTCCATAGGAAAGCATTACAGAATTGAAGGAAAGTTCCTTAACTTAAGATTTTCCCCTTAAATTTGTAATGCTGTCCTATTGAGATTTTTAAGTATATAGTGTTCCAATGTCCGTCCCGTCGCATCCCCCGTCGTTTCCCGTCCAGTCCCATAGTAATGTAACCAGATTATTTAAATAAGTACTGATCCGATTGTCATCAAACTTCGCATAAATAATAAGCATGAAGAACTTATTTCTTTAATTTAATACAGAACTAGTTTAATTTTACTTCTAAATTCATAAATTAAAGGGGTTTTACGCACACGACCCTTCTGCTTCTACATTAGTTTAGAAATTTTGGTTTCCCACCTTTTGGCCCCTAGCATCACTGAAGAGTCCTAGGAGGATGAAACAACTGTATGGTGCAGTTTAATTCATTTTTCGGCATACTGTATCTATTACTAAATTTTAAAGGTGCAGCACGTGTGTGTTACGTCATCTTCATATGGGGAAGGGGGCATTTATGTCTCGCAGACATTTCTAGTTTTAACCCTTTCGTAACTGTAGACGATAATGGACTAACCAAGGTAAGTGTATGGTACAGTCCACTAAAGTTACTTAGGGGTGAAAGATCTAATGCTTTCACAAACGAAAATCTGTTTGAAAGTTTTCTTTTCTCATCAAATACGTTTTGTATGCAATAAACATTTGGTCTTTTGTATTTGAATTCATGGTGGTTGATTTAGTTTTATAATAACAGTGTTTTATGATACAGTTTTACACCCAACCAAACAGAGGTGTTTGGAATGAATGCATCATTGTATGTACATGTAGTCCATTTTGCCAGTTCAATCTTCGTGTTTAATCAGTTATGGGCGTTGTAATGTTAGAAGTGTCAAACTAGTCTTTTTCACATTTCTCCACTCCTTTTTGAAAAGAGTTTTTTTTTTCTGACTTTCTGACCTTTGCCTCTTTGAACTTTTTTAGGGACGGAAAAGATCATTGGTGTCTTACAGATATACTTCTAGTTCAAGTCTCCTTTGGTGAAACCGTTTAGTTACGACCAATTAATTTGAATTTGAGTACACTAATTTGTATTAAGGGACTTAAAAACAAGAGAGAAAGCTTAAAAAATGGCTGAAAATTGCTAAGTATTTCAATAAAGTGAATTTTAACATTTATTTGTGATTTTTTTTAAAAAATTATATGTCTTACTAAACTACTAAAAAACTTAGAGTCCTTGATGAGTGGCATCATGCATCAAATCTTCACATGCAGCCCATACCATAATTTTAAAACGTCTAAATATTCATATTTCTCGTTGTGTGTCTCTTAATAGGTAAATCAAATCAGAATATGAATACTTTTCAATACTAATGATACTTTTTTTCATTCCAATTGTTAAATGGTTTAACTGCTGTATAAAAATGCAAATATCAATCATACTTACGTTGAATCCAATCGTTCTTCATGTGATACTTTTATAAAAAGATATTTTCATTTAAATCATATTCTAATATAAATATCAATATCCACAAATCATGTTTATCAATAATATGCATGTTTATATCCAATAACTGAACACGTTCTTTCCAACTAATTGAAATATATCCAGCAAAAATCAGGCCATCATATTGGAATACTACTTTTAAAAATGTCAAATATATTGGAAAGGAAGCATTTTGTTAATTAAAAATGGGTAAAAATATGTTGAGAAAATATGAAACTACACGTAGTTGGGCAACAATGAATAAGGCATAAGCCATGCTAGCATGCGCAATGGTTTTCTCGAAGGAAAGTAAAACACTTACTCTTCTGGAACACCCGGTCTTATTCTCTTGTACTTTCTCAAGGGTCCCCACGTAAACCTTTCCTTTGTTCATACCTTCCCCTATTTTAATCAATTTTGAGTTCGTATTATGGTCCTGCTGACTTCAATTATCACTTTTTCTTCTACTCTAAATGGATGTCCAGGGATCACTTTGGGGTGAGTTTTGGGGATTTTACCCATATTTTCACTGAAAAATGTCATTGAAAATTCAAAATTGTATTACTTTATAAAGAAAAATCTCATAGATATTTTGCTGATCCCATAAAATCCCTCAAATTCTCCCATAGGTTTTACAATTCAGAATTATCCCTGGATGTCCTATCACGCCAACAATAGAGTTTAACTAGTTTACAGGTACTCCTGTAAACCTCGTAATTTCTAACAGTAAGATATCTACATGAACAGTACGAGATTAATATCTCCAACCAAGTCGTATTTTAAAGATATCGATAAATAAAGTGAAGTGTCTTTGTTCTGCAAAATCAAACTCATCTTTCAAAACGATGTATTAATTAAGGAAGGATTGGTTATGTTATGTTGTATGGTTTGTGTATAGGATTGAATGAAGGTGTTTTTGTATATATAGGGACTGTATATGTGTTATTCGGAGAGTGCAAATATGTTTGAATGTGGGTCGATTTTTTTATATTAATATAAAATATTTATATCAATTCTAACATACTATGTACATAAACTCATATCTACATTAAAGTATAATGTAGACTTAATATATTATATCAATTGTCATATTTAAATAAGATGCCTTATGATCTTAATGTCTATTAAATTTTAAATTTTAGGAAAATCATCATTTACATTCACTGCAGATATTTGTCCCTTTTCACTGAATGTTTCAGTTTTAAGTTTAACTAGTTTGTTGAACTATTGTCATTGTTCTTGAAATCCATATCTTTTAAACCAGCATATTTCATTACCACGATCATAATTTAATCACGTTTGACTTGAAACATGTTTAAAAATAGCCCATGAAACCAAAACTATTATCATGATTCTATATAATTTTATGGACTTTGATTTAACACAATGACCCTTGAAATTTAATAATTGACTCTTCCACCCTTTCAAATGAAAGAGCACACATGTGTCTTCAGGGATGAATGAGTTAAAGCTGATTCTCGTCTTTACACTTATTATATTTCTGCATCACTGTTACGGAGGATTTAGATTTTGACAGATTTAAATGCGTTGTTTTTGTCAATCCATATGTTTTGAGAGAAACAATTAATTTGCAATTCATACTCTTTGAAATACAAATTTACCTTATTTGTGTGATTGATTTAAAAACTGATAAAATGAATTTGAGCTGTCGTTATTTGAAATGTATAAGAAAACACCAATTATGGGTGTTGAAGTGATTATTGTTCGATAATGAGATTTGCTGGTATGATTTCTCTGTGAATGGTTTAAGGGAATTGGACCAAAAATAAACCATGTTTATATTTTTGTTAAAGAAAGTTTATATATGAACTTATCATATGAGTAAATGCGTGGTGTCAATGTTTTCAAGATACAGATTCTGTTCATTTCTTTTCCATTTTCATAAAGTAAAACTGTTTATATTAACACGGTAAGATTATGTAGCTGTGGTGTATAAATGTAGTAAAACATCACCTATAATTGACGAATGTATTGTGAAGGGAAACAATCGTTACAAGGTGCAGGTAACTGCTTCCTTTTTTTGTGGAATTCTGTCGTTTGTTTTCATGAATAAGATGGCCTCGTTGGTCAAGTGGTTAAGTTGTCTCAGATTCTGCTACCACTAACCATCCACCTGTTTGTCCCGGGTAAGTGGCATACATGGAGTACTCCGACGTTCCTCCACCATTAAAACCTAGCACGTCCTTAAATGACCATAGCTGTTAATAGGACGTAACGAAATACCATCTCATTTCAGCTTTTGACAGTACCAGAGTCTGATAGGTAACTGTAAAAGCAAGGATACTATTTTTCATTTACTGCATTGTTACAGCCGCGAATGATGTACAGACTATTTTGGACATTTAAGATTTTATTATTGAATTCGAAACCATTAACGATATGACTTATAGTGTAAAAAAGAAAGCTGTGAAAATATTAATTTTAGAAATGATATGCAATCAAACTCGTTTTACCGTTAAGACATTACGCCTACATCGTAAGGTTGTAAACGATGATGTAAAAGTATTTAAGTAAAATGATAGCATCGTGTGTCTCCTAACCATAGTCATTTATACTACAATCCTTCCTTGTCTGGCGAGGAAGCTAACTATAGAATTGTTCCAGAAAAGCACGAGGAAATATGTTTGAAATCGGAGGTGTTTTTGGCAATTTGTTAATGTTGAACTGAAAGGTTCAATAGGGGTGGTTTAATGGTATGTTTGTACAAATATCGTTAAAGAGATATGAAAGACGAACTATTTTTTGTGAGAAATACAAAAAATGTTAAGAAAACAATGTTGTGCAGGCATATGAAATGTGAAATAAAAGTGGAGGAAAATCAATTTCAGCGTTTGTGTTGTTTTCTTGTAGGCTCAAAAAATATTATAACGCTTTTAAAATTTAGCAATAGAACAGCATGTAGTTACTGTTGATTGAAATAAAACGTTGTCTTATCGGAGGTTTTGTATAGATAAATTAGAGAATACCAAAGCGTTAAGTCATAATCCGAACTCAAAATCGATTGAACCAGGGGCAAAATATAAACAAAGAAAAGATTTACGTGGAGGCCCTTGTAAAAGTACAAGAGAATACGACCATGTGTTCCGGAAGATTAAGCGTCTGCTGCTTCATCGACGACACCCGCCATGTAAATCTTTGTCACACCCAAGTAAGCATCAAGTTCTCAAAATGAGTAAACACTCTAATAAGCATACTCAAAAACGTTCATCTTCATATCACTTAAAGATACAGAATATTTTTCAATGAGACAAAGATGACGACAATAAAACTTGCCCATAGTTCTGATCATCCTGCATCTCTCGAATTCTTGTGTTGTTAGTTTGTTTGTCAGCAGTCGACATCGATCACGAAAGTCACTATATTTAGAGCAAGCTCTAGAATATCGAATCAACTGTGACATTAAAACACCATATGTTGGAGAAGCAGGGATATTGGTCGTAGTTTATGCAGAGATCGAGGTAAGCGGCTAGTGTATATGATGACAGATTTTATGAAAAAATCTAAATGTGCTCCGTAAAGAAAACAGTGCATAGTCCTGTATGGATTTAAACGATTTGCATTATTTTACAATAATATATTTTCAATTGTTTTGCTCTTATCATCGCCATTGAGTTACAGAATAATGAAACAGCTGAAATCCAGTGCAATCAGTTTTTTGGCATACCGTATCTTTGACTAAATTCCAAAGGATCAAAGCTTTTGAGTGTGATATTTTCATCTCTTTATGGGGCCAAACTTTATTTTCCTTTTTGTTTAAGTGTTTGCCTTCGATCTTTCTCAGGGTCAGCATTACGGCGTAGTTAACACGATATTCAAAATTTAAGAAAATTTATCAGTTGTAAATCTCTTGCACAAGGGAATATCGAAGCGTTAAAAAACATCGACTGAATTCGAAATTGATAACAATAAGAGCAACACGTGAACAAAGGAAATATTTTCACCGATTTTATAACATGGTAAAGCATATTTTGAGTAACCATTTTTGCCAGTCTGTCAACAAGCCTCGTCTGTCAACTATACACCAACATTATCAATATGAGTGTATATTTTAAACTGAGGTTTGGTACATGTGGTCTCTTCACAAAATCATGCAAGTAAACATTGTATAGATGATACAATAATTGTATAGAATATATAACTGGCACATAATTTTGAGTAATTCATAACGTTCTTATTTCAATGAATAGACTTTATCACAGACTCAGCAATTCCGTGACTTTATGCATTATATCAATATTTTATATCAAAGTACATTTTTAATGAAGTGAAATGATATTGCTTTATTCACTTCTCTTGCATGCAATACACCATTTGTTGTTGTCTGGCAAACAACCGGTGTACAGTGTGTTTAACCCAGGGTAAGAAATAGTGCTTACACCTACCGGTCACATGTCAGGCATGTGACTATTTAAGATGGCGTCTGCTGTGTTTGTTATCGTCGCTAGTGCAGTTATCGCTGTCAGCTACTCCCACGTATGCCTTTTGAGTCCTGCCCAGCGGGGCTCCCTACAGGGAGTTAACAAACCAGGTAGAGTCGTTAATACACCTGTCATTTTTTGTAAAGTTTTAAATGAATGTTTCAATTCAGTATCTGAATGTAGATTTGAGATTACAGACGAAATCTACCATGTCCTTCTTTTAGTTTTAGGATTAATGGTACATGTACCTTAAGGATATCCAATGCACAAAATTGATAACATACTAATGATACGTCTTCAGTATTATTATTTCATGTCGTGTATATCACCATCGTCGGAAACTTACGGTACAAGCGTCTGGGCAGTGTACCACGAGTTTCCGACGATGGTATCTCACTGAAGTCACAAAGAAAAATCATGCTGGTATCTGAAGGTCATTGTATATGTACATGTAAACATGTAAAGTATATACATTGTATTGAAGCCAGTGGATATATATATGTAACGTGCAGACGGTCACCCATCCAACTTCTGACCACGCTCACCGTTGCTTAACTAGCGTGAACGGGTCCCCGGGTTATACCGCATGACTGAAAAAGCTAGCTTGCCAGTTAGGCAGTATTTCCCCTTCATAAACCTAGCTGGACATTACATTATTCCCCCCTCCGAGAAGTCTCGTCCCGAGACTTGGCCTGGGAATCCGTAGGTTCTTCTCTGTGTATCAATGCACCTTCCCAAACCACCGGGAACTGGCCTTACATGATCACACAGAGTCACTACGCTGCCACCAAATGTAACGTGCAGACGGTCACCCATCCAACTTCTGACCACGCTCACAGTTGCTTAACTAGCGTGAACGGGTCCCCGGGTTATACCGCATGACTGGAAAAGCTAGCTTGCCAGTTAGGCAGTATTTCCCCTTCATAAACCTAGCTGGACATTACATGTATATATGTGTGTGTGTGTGTGGGTGTGTAGTCATCATGTCAATTGTCAATATCTAATTTTTTACGAAAACGTTTAAAGCATGTTTTTTAATAGATAGTTTCAGCCATTGCACTGGGCAATACCCTTCAGGCTTTTCTCTAAATAAATTGACAGCATAAATGTATACCTTGGTACTCTGTATTTTATAAATGTACAATAACTTTGAAGTATAAAATATGTCATATTGTCGTCAACACACGATGACATTATGCACATCGTATTGGAAAAGGACAGAGGCTGAAGATGCTATTGAAAATGAATCATGGAAATATTAATCAAATATAAGAATGTTAATCTAAAAGCAGTATGTAAATCGACGTTGTGCTCACTAACGTACGACTAAACATTCCCTGTTCCACCTGATGTCAGTCATGGTAAAACGAGAATGTATATAACAAATAAACTACACTGTAAACATTTCAACAAAGGAAAAACATTTAAAGTGTAATAATTGTACATTTAAGAATGTTTTAGCAAATGTAACGGTCCTATACATAACACCCATTGCTATTGATGACAAACCTACAATAACGCCCAGAAATTGCTTTATAGAAGTTTGTCAACTATAGCGGTGTGTGTCATAGTGGACAAGAAATTAGAGAATACCAAATTGTCAACAAAACCATAATGTAAACTAAACATTAATAAAACTAGGGGTAAAATGTGAACAAAGGAAATATTTACACGGAGACCCTTGAAAAAGTACAAGAGGATAAGACCGAGTGTTCCGGAAGGGTATACGCAATCGTATGGCATTAAAATCTAGGTCACATCAAAGAAAATGTCACGCCCTCAACTGAGGCATCATTCTCTGTCGCAACAAAAAGATACACCAATGAGCTTATTCAAAACGATTATCTTCATGTCATACAAAGACACAATATGTTTTCTCAATGAGACCAAGATGGTGACCAAAAATCTCCATTTTCATCATCATGTATCTCTTGAATCCATGTGTGTAATCTTGATTGTCAGGACCAGATATCTATCAAGGAGATTTCGATATTCAGAGCAAGCCCTTGAATAACAAATCATCTTCGACATGTAAGTGACATTTGTAGAGAAATAGGGATGTTTACTATCAAGAAAATCGAAATCGTTGCGTTAATTGTATAGCTTAATAAGCTGTCCTTGTTGGTCATAGTTTAAGAAAAGATTGAGGTAAGCAGCCGATGTAGAATAGTCTGTTGTTGTGTTGATTTAAGTTCCGAAGGGTATAAACGATTTTCTAGGCCAGCAGATTTATTTAAGGATTGAACCTGTTCTGTTGAGGTTTATGGGGTATAAACCTCAATGGGTCTTGAGACAAATTTAATGAACTGCGAAGCAGTTCATATCAAATTTGTCTCTAGACTCCTTGAGGTTTATACCCCATAAACCTCAACAAAACAGGATTTAATCCTTATATTTACATTCAGGTTGATTTTGGTATTCTATGGTTATTTCTAAAACGTTGGACTTGTGCAAGTCTATGCAGCGGAAGGCGCCAAGACGTGTGACGTCATCATTCACTGTGATGAAATTCATAGCTGTTTCCGTATTGAAAACAACTAGAAAACGGTACAACACAAACAAGGTTATTTGATATGAAAACTGAAACAAAACCCATGTTGTAAACAGTTTGGAAAAAGGGAGTAATTCCCGCACTACTTTACTGATGTATTTATACGCCAACTGGAAAGTTTATCGAAAAATAACCTTCAAACATTTTTGTTGGTATATTGAGTCCAAGTTCACTAGAAATGTAAATATTGCTATTTATACATTTTCGATATACCTGCAAGTTCACTTAATGGATTTGGCAAGATTTTTAAGGTCCTCGACTAATTCAGCCTTGTTAAAAAAACAAACAAATAAGTCATAAAAATGCCAACAAATTGTTGTGAGATCTTTCCTGACCAGGATTTACACGGATGGCGGGTGTCGTCGATGAAGCGGAATACGCTTACTGTTTCGGAACACCTGGTCTTATTCTCTTGTACATTTACGAGAGTCTCCATGTAAATCTTTCCTTTATTCCTATTTTGCCTGTAGTTTAATCGATTTTGAGTTCGGATTATGGTTTTGTTGGCGCTTTGGTATCCCCTGATTTGTTTAATTTAGTTTAGTTTAGTTTAAACATATTTTATTGCTATAAATTGCAACAGGATAGGGCACAAGTTATACAACTTATATCAAGCCCGTTCCTATTCATAACACAACATATATATTTCTAAGTATCAAAATGGCAGTTATAGAGTTCTATTCAATCAAATGCTAGTCATCACACTGTCCTTTCTCCGTGCAATCGGAATTAATGATGTTTGTATCACTGTTCCTATCTTTCAACCATTTAAATGTTCATCACTTCCCGTGCCAATAGCTTTCTCCTGTTCACTCCTGGCCTGCTGGTATTTCCGTTTCCACTAATCCGCTCGCGCAGAGAAAGACCAATCACATGGTTTTATTGAAATAATAGATATACATTTAATATAATAATATAAGTACTATATACTAGTCGAATAGAAATGGACTAATTTTTGTGAGGGAGACGAGGAAAAAGAGGTAGAAATGTATTAAAACCTATTAGTGTCGTGAATATGTTGCTGAGTGTGCCTGAATATCTCTATATTTTCCTGTTCCGAGATATTTGTATCACCAGATAGAAGAAGGGTAAGGATGAGAGGTATATATTTATTCAGCTCGCGATAAAGTTTAATTCTTTGTTCTACATAGTTACTACAAATGAAAAAGAAATGGTAAGTGTCTTCAACAGAGAAGCCACATGAACATCGTTGATTGTCAGTCAAATTAACTCGAAAAAGGTCATTATTTAAAGCACTAGATTTATGTCTTAATTTAGCATGCAAAATGTTGTTTTTTCTATCCCCATAAAGAAAGTAGCTGGGTACATTAATGGTAAGGTTAGTATTCTGAATCGAGTTTCTGATTTGTATCTTTCTCAGCTTAACTTTTGTTGTGTTTTTCACCAAGTGTGTCCCTAGATATTTACATTTTGTTAGAACATTGATATGCTTTTTTATTTTGAAAAAAAGTGTTGCCAACAATGAAATTGATTTCAGCACAACAGAAATTGATTACGTTACGATAGCAAACGCTGTTATAGTCTCATGACTTGTCAATGCATTTAAATTAAGATTTCAGAGCAAATGTAGATATAAAATGATACACCAGTGTCGTTTTTACTGAGATTATTTAAGACATGAATTGTTTTAGGGTTCGGTTGTAAAGTTAATCATCATTATCGCTGTTATCAGGAGCTGATAATTGTATTCTGCTGAAGCCCCCATGTGGCGGCCGACAGAGACAGACTAACAGAACTGTGGAATTACGGTAATCATCTCAATGACTATTATAGTGTACACGTGGTTTACTTTATAATTATACAATTCAATTCAATTCCAAAATATCAATCTGCAAGACAAGAATACTTTAACCAAATTAAAAGTTTATATGATTCTTCATTGAGCGACGAGGTAAATTTTTCAAACATTTTTACATCAAATAATAAAAAGTTAATTAATAAGACATGCTTGTTTATTAAACAGTCATTAGAACTGAGAACTGAGGAAGATAGGCTAACAAACACTTGAACTTTGTGAACAAAGTAATTGTTGTTTTTGTTGTTAATTATATTTGTTACTTCAATTGTATTGTTGTTTAAATAGCCTTCAAATTACTCATGTAATTATAAAAGTGCTAACCAAAATTGAATTGAATATAATTATATGTTCCCTAAGGAACAGGTAGAGTTACCTGTGTACTATTTTATGTATTCACGAAGGCACATTATACCTATATGTTATTTAATTTACCATTCAAGGAATAGTTAGAGATGTGTTGTATGCTTTATGTTTTTTTTTGTTTCTTTGAATATTCCTTTGAGATATCTTTCAAATATTCAAATAAAACTGAAAAAAACTGTTAATCCATAATGTGTTAGTAATGGAAATGACATAAACATGATTCTCACAATTATGTTCTATTCCACTATCAGGATCGGGGAAGAATATGAGGTCGTCTTCCAGAAAAACCTTAATCATTATAAGGAAGCATCACCGGTAAGTTGTAACATACATCTAAAATTATTTACGGAAAGATAACATCTCGTTGTAATAGGGGCAAACAAGTAAGAGAATACCGAAGCGTTAACAAAATCATCTTCCGGGCAAAATAAGAGCAAAGGAAAGCTTTACATGGAGACCCTTGTAAAAGTACAAAAGAATAAGACCAGATGTTCCGGAAGAGTAAGCGTTTTTTGCTTTATCGTCGACACCCGCCATGTAAATCTTTGTCACATCCATGTAAACATCAAGTTCTCAAAATGAGAACCAAGTATCATTGTTGACAATCACAACAAGTAAACACACTAATGAGCATGTTCAAAAGCGTCCATCTTCATATCACTTACAGATACAGAATATTTTTCACTAAAACATACCCATAGTTCTGATCAACCTGCATCTCTCGAATCCTTGTGTTGTTAGTTTGTTTGTCAGCAGTCGACATCGAAAAAAGTGTTAAAAAAAGCTCACCCACCCTTGAATTCACATTTGAACTCTTCCGATTCAAAGGTTGGACGAGTTCATCATGGATTTGCAGGGGGAAATGAGTAAACAACATTATCTTTTGTCATTCGTTGACTTAAGAATCTTACGGGTGTTCCATCTCTTTGAATTTTATTTTGTTTAGAAAGAGATTTTAGTTCAGTTATAAGTCATTGTTTGATCTATTTGGATAACATGAAGACGATGGTGTTATCAATATAGTGTATTAGGTAATACTGATATGCCTATTCTATGCCCAGGTGTAGACTACAATATACCACATTTTTGTTTTTACAAAAAAAATAGTCATAGAATACCAAAGCTTCAACTAAACCATAATCTGAACTCAAAATCGATTAAACTAGAGGCAAACAAAGACAATAAGACAAGGTGTTCCGGAAGAGTAAGCGTCTTCTGCTATACACCAACTAGTCTCGCGTAAGGACAGAATATACATTATGTATAAACAACCACATCTGACTTAACCACCCATGTGAGACCTTAACGAACCATGTGAGACCTTAACGACCCATGTGAGACTTTAATGAACCATGTGATACTTTAACGAACCATGTGAGACCGCAGGGCAAGTTTGTTTTATCATTATTGTACTAATGACGTAGCGTCCACTGTGGAAGCAACATACCTGCCAAACACCGTATTGACGGCGTTTAATTGCCATATCAAAATAAAACCCTGCCACCTGATTATGTCGTATTTAAACTTCCCAACATATTTTCTGTGTGATACACGTGTATTCTAACACGAAATATGTGTTCATCAGTTTGGCATATGCAGCGATAAATTATTATTTCAAATGCAAGTATGCTTTATCCCTGTACAGAACCTTAGAAACACTAATCTGGTTTAATTTTGTTTTAGGGATCACCATTATGGTGTTAAAAATAACAGCAATTTTATAATGCTCTAACTACTCTGGGTAATGACCTCGTTGAGGGCCATAGTGAATTTCAGAATAAGATATATTTGTATTGTTATAGGTATTTGTTTCTATATTTTGGGACGAGATGGAATGAATTATTCAATGATGATTTCTTTTGGTATTGTAACAGGGATTTTTTGCTTTGTACCTGGGACGAGAGGGTGAACAGGATTATCGAGGACTGGTGAAAGTAGCAGATAAAGGCGAACCAGCACTGAGTATCTACACCTCAACCATCGTTATCCCAGCCGTGCCATGGTAATGTTAAGTTTCCCATATTATGTAGTCGTCAGTAAATGCTTGCGATGTTGTAACGTCTGACCACTGTAAACTGTAATGGACTTAACAAGGTCAATGCCTTGTTGAGTTACACTGGGATAAACAGGTTAAGATTTTTTTGCGGAAATGTCTTAATCAACAAAACAAAGGCTATTTATTGTAACATCATAATTACACTCCTCCATCTGATTATGACGTAATTTAGTATTCGATGTTTTGTTTTACTTTAATACACGTGTATCTTCGCCACAAAATATCTCTTTATTATTTTTTTTATTGGTTTCGTTCTCTAAACTTTACCTACCATGTATTATATATACATTCTTGGCCGAACTTTTGATCTTTGTTTTGTACTGTCTTTTTGAAGTGAGAACGGCGCCATATTTGAAACAGATATCCATCCGCCGAGCCTTTTTACATTGCGTATACGCTAATTTATACACAGTCAGTCTTTACTAAGCTAAAGAAGGGATGAATGTAAATAAAATCGATGAAACTAAGGAGTTATGATATTGTGATTAAGTTACAGTATAAATATATATGTTATAGAGTTAATTATGTTTGAAAACAGCATTGAATAACTAAGTTGGCAACAAAGGTCTTTTATTCCTTTTGTTCTGAACAACGTTATCATATATTAGTTCAAAATCGATCTTTTTTCTCGTATAGTTATAAAAACTTATTGCTAATACCGGGGATATTATATGTGGTTTTTTTTGTATCTTTATAGGGTAAATAAAGATGCTGTTCTTCAGGTAGGTAGATTCAATCAGCTTTTACCATCTTTACATATCTTCACATTTTTAGGTCATCTGACCAAAAGGGGCAGGATGACCTATTGCCATCGTGCTTCGTCCGTCGTCGTCCGCCGTGCGTGAACTTTTCCTTTAATAATCTTCTTCTCAATAATCAAATGGCCCATGATGCTGATATTTAGCAAGTAGGTACCTGGGATAGAGTGCTACAAAGTTTCCTCATATTAATGACATTGACCTTATTTCAAGGTCACAGGGGTCAAATATGTAAAAATCTTCAAGAAGCTTCTTCTCTATCACAGAAAGGCCCAGGGTACCGATATTTGGCTTGTAGCATGCTGGGATGAAGGGCTACCAAGTTTGCTCAAATGAATGACCTTGATCCGATTTCAAGGTCATAGGGATCAAGCGTCTTAAAATGTTTCGTATACTTCTTCTCAGTAGCTAAAAGTCCCAGGATAATGCTATTCTGCGGGAAGTATCATTATGCCGCAATGAAGGATAACAAGTGTGTTCATTGACTCTCTTAGGTAACGGGTCAAATATGGTTATATATTTAAACAGCTACCAACAAAATATGTATATACTGTCAGATGACTGTTAAGGCCCATGGGCCTCTTGTTGTAAGACATATCAGTATGGTATCAAATGATCAGGTGTTTAACCGATTGTGTAAGCCTATTGCGTTTGACATTTTAAAGCGCGCTTATGTAATTCGTCAGCTTATTGGGTTATTTAATGTAAGGATGATTAATCATTCTCATCAACATAGTCCCATTTACTTATGATTGTCGTAGGATTAGCTTTAGTATGTTGGTTAAAAGTGTTTTTGTAGTTATTAAGCTGTAGTTGGTGGTATTATACACTTATATTCTGCATTAGCGACACTATTTACTTAAAATATCACTATGGCAATATAACTACAGAACACATGTCCAAAAGTTAAATTTGATAATTAAATTAACAATATTCTTAGATTTTTCCTGAACACCGACAAAACTGATTTGGAAGCCAGGTCATGGTCCCTATTCAGCTATACACCGATGATGTGTTGATTTCGATTTCGTCAGTTCCTCCAATTCTATCACGGTTTATATTTGATCCTGATATTTGTCCGAAAAACAATTATAAAATTTAACGATAACATCATGCATCGTTTTATAAAGTGTAATAAATAGTCACGTGTCATTATCTTTGTCATAGATTATCTACAAGACGATGAACCCGGATGCACCCCCGGCATTTTACCAGTGTGCAGATGTCACGGTTTTGCCCAAAAATTGAAGAAAGGAATCTCGATACTACTCGTAATGAAATATGTGTATCAACTATCAAGTACCAATTAGTCTATATATCAGTAATCAGCTTAAGGTATACCGCGGTCTAACTGTAAACCGTGCAGAAGAGTTTCAAACTTAGAAAATCTAAAAATTATATTTCATAAATTGGGGGGGGGGGGAGAGGGGGCGTTGGCCGAGTGGTTAAGGTGTTCCAACATTCTACCACTAGCCCTCCACCTCTCCACCTCTGTGTTTTGCAAGTGGGGCAGTTGTCATAGCCTCGTACTGACCGTAGGTCGGTGGGTCTTTTTCGGGTACTCCGGCTTCCCTCCACCTCCAAATCCTGACACGTCCTTAAATGACACTGGCTGTTAATAGGACGTAAAACAAAAATAAACCAAAATCATAAATGAGCTGATGTGGCCTTGATTGCATAGTAGATAATTCATTCCCCTCCCCCTTACCTACTAAACTGTAGCAGTGCACTCAGGCGAATCTTTTCTTTTTACTTTGTTCAAATTTTGTCCCTTGTTTTAATCCATATTTTCAAACATTTTCTACGCTTTACTGAAATGTAAGAAAACGTGTATTCAACGAATATTGGCCAAAGTTTCCAAGTGCATGTTGTACAGGTGTTATTAATATATTTGAAACTGTTTATATAACAAGATGTAGATTGCATGTGTGCTAGATATTTATTTCTAAGATGACGATCGAACCGTTTTATTCTGATGAAAAATACATTTGTATTTCAAAAAATGACTAGATAGCACTACACAATAGTTATTAGTATCGAACGTTATTACCTTTAGAAAATGTTTCTTATTTTACTACTGATTTTTAATATTTATCGCAGTATCAAACAATAACTTAATATTGCCTATTCTCCCAATTTCAAAATGCGAGATGCTCGATTCACCTCATAAATACGTGTCTGTTTACGTATCCTGTTTTGGAGTCAGGTTCGCTGATGGTTAAATCATTCCACTGAAATTGTAATTTTGCCCTTAACTTTATCCGAAAAAGTCCAACGTCAGCATTTCAAATCTATGCATTTATATACATATTAGCTTTGTTGTACATGAACATAGAAATGTTATTATATGCACATGCGGTACGACATTCCAGTTGTGTTTCTTGCATACTTTCACCTAATGATACAATTTTCCAATCTCCACATTACTAATTGAGAGTCATCCCAGGCAAGTTTTGTTTGAGGATAATGTCAGGAAACCATATTTACGTATGTTAAAGGCCCAATATACGTAACTTCAGGGAAATTTTTGTGATTCTGGAAAATTCTGAAAAAAAATCCAGTGATAACCATGCTAAAATAAGCCTAAAACGAAATAAACATGAGCGGTAATTAACAAGAAACTCTGGGGAAAAAAATCCAAAGAATTGAAAATAATCCAGGTGGGGCCCACTTCAACAACAAACCGAAGGTAGAAGACAGTTCGAAATGGACGCGTGTTTACAAATAGCGTATTTCAACTGCTGATGTACCGGTAACCGCGATAGTATTCATCTTGAATATTGCTGATATCAGTTAATCTTAACTAAATCTATAAAAATAATAAGTTATAAGGCTTGATTTTCGCTCCAAGTTTTGCCGAAAGTTACGTATATTGGGCCTTTAATGTCATCCATATACAATGTACATTCCTATCTCTCCCTACATATGGCCGTAGTTATAGTCTGGGCAGCCACCAAATTAAAACCTAAAAGAACAGGTTTAATTCGAGAGCTGCTTACATTACATGATGATAACTTCTGTCCGATCGTTTCAAATATATTTTCTTATTTCATAATTTTTGATGTTGTTCCAACTAAAGAAACATTACATTGCAATTCATCACATAATTTTGCAGTTTGTTTTTCTAGCTGTATCATTTTTTTCCAATCTGATTAAAATCATAGCTTGATCTCCGCGCCGTTCCGTAAAATTCTCTCTGCTGGGTTAAGATCTGATAAAAATCCCCTAGGGGGTCATGTCCCGATGACCTTTTGCATTAGCCAATCAAATTACTACTATTAGAAACTTGACAGTGAAATTTTGAGGTGACAAAGCTTGAATAATCGCAATTGTCCGGTCATTTTGTCACCAAAAAGTTCATGTGGAATAATGTGACGAAATGACTTGCTGTAAGATGACATGTCATTGGAAAATTATATACATGTATGTCAGATCCTTGATAACGGAGTGAGAACAAGAATCTGTATTTTAATCAGATTGCATTTTTTCCATTTGTGTGTACTTGTATGGATATTGATTATATATATAGTGAAGCCGAAGAGATTATCCCATTTAAAACTATATTTTTGATGAGATTCTTTGTTTCAATAAATATATTCAATATAAAACTTCGAATTGTGCTTTTATTGAAATATTTCTCAGTTTAGTTTGTTTTAAATCTAAATTAATATTTGAATAAAATTAAACTTTTTTTACCATTATTTACGATGGTCATGCTTTTAATTGTGTAATGGTTCATTACCATGACTACAGTCGTTAAGTAAGTCAGTAAGGCACATTGTCTGATATGTTATCATAAACTACCATAGGAGAGAGTTTAAGTTAACTTAGCAGAGCGCCAACCTGGAAACCAAGAGGCCCAAAGTTCGATCCTTTTAGCGGAAGAATCAAACTTAAAAGTTTATGACCCATGTAACATACGAACCAGACACTTTTCATTACACAAGGAAAGATGGCAACAAGAAACATTCGGAACACTATACAATAAAACATAGGAGGGGGGGGGGGGGTGTGTGTGTTATAAAACACTTTCTGCATTCAAAAACAACATACGTGTCATTTATTCAACATTGTATTCATAGAAAGGTAAACGAAAAGATCGGGTACAATTTATGACAACTATCCAGTCCTTTCTTAACAATATGCTATACACTCGAATATACACTGAAGTGATACATGTATGATTGTGTTAATGTTCAAGATGGGCTAAAGACGAATACACGTGATTGTACGATAGAATGTTGGACGTGAGACACACACATGTGATTGTACTATAAAAAGTTGGCCATGAGACACACATGTGATTGTACCATAGAAAATTGGACATGAGACACACATGTGATTGTACCATAGGAAGTTGGACATGATACACACATGTGATTGTACCATAGGAAGTTGGACATGATACACACATGTGATTGTACCATAGGAAGTTGGACATGAGACACACACGTGATTGTACTATAGAATGTTGGACGTGAGACACACACATGTGATTGTACTATAAAAAGTTGGCCATGAGACACACATGTGATTGTACCATAGAAAATTGGACATGATACACACATGTGATTGTACCATAGCAAATTGGACATGATACACACATGTGATTGTACCATAGCAAATTGGACATGATACCCACATGTGATTGTACCATAGAAAATTGGACATGATACACACATGTGATTGTACCATAGCAAATTGGACATGATACACACATGTGATTGTACCATAGGAAGTTGGACATGAGACACACATGTGATTGTACGATAGAAAGTTGGACGTGAGACACACATGTGATTGTACGATAAAAAGTTGACTATGAGACACACACGTCATTGTACCATAGGAAGTTGGACATGAAACACACATGTGATGGTACCATAGAAAATTGGACATGATACACACATGTGATTGTACCATAGGATGTTGGACATGATACACACATGTGATTGTACCATAGGATGTTGGGCATGAAACACACATGTGGTTGTACGATAGAAAATTGGACATGAAACACACATGTGATTGTACGATAGAAAGTTGGACATGAAAAACACATGTGATTGTACCATAGCAAATTGGACATGATACACACATGTGATTGTACCATAGAAAGTTGAAAAGCACCTTTACAATAATAGCAGTTGAACAAAAGTATGAATTAAATTGCACCATACAGCTGTTTCGTCCTTTCATGTTCCGTCAGTGATGATACATGATTTTCTAAATTGCTGTAATTGACATTCAACATCCTGTCAAAACATTGAGCCTTTTAATGCTAAATTTGCATTTGTTGCAGTGATGACAATGACGCGTGAAACTATGTTAATTATATTGTTTACCATGGATATGTAATCGTTACAATTTGAATGCGATAGTGATAACGTTAATTTGCAGATCAATTGTAGGTAAACTTTAGTGATCTTCGAAGCAGCCGTCTGATATTTATATACTCCGAACAACTCCCCTACACAATTGTTGTGATATTCAACATCCGCTGCTTTAATTATTTATTGCTTTAGTGAAGTAATGAACGCGAAATCGAAAAATGTATCTGTCATGTATATGTCATACCACCATAGTTAATTTACTTTCCTAATACGTTATATGTTTGAATTCCCATAGTTGAAAAGGGAGTTTAAAATCGAATTAACAGAGAAATTGAGGTGAACAGCTAATGTTAATGAGGTGCGGTAAAAAAAAATTAACTAGCAAAAAATAAACCCTGATTAACGTATACTACCCTTTTCCTCTTGGTTTGTGTATTTTCAGCAACACCCAAAAATATCTCTACATCTCAGGTTTATAGAGCTTCTTTCTTTATCTCCCTATCTTCCTTCTCAGAGTAAATTTACTCCCTGTGACCTTCCTGCTCCCACATCAAAATGTTTTTATTATTTTTAATTAGTTGTAATTATTTTTTTTCTATTTGCCCTCTCTACGATGTTAAGTTAAGTTCACTTCTTCATAGTATCCGAACCATTTGTTTTTGTCTCCCTTGGAAATATTGAAACAAAACTTGTATATATTATCAATGAATGAGTCAGTCAGTTTAGAAGTTGCAGTGTGACAGCGTATCAAGCAATACTTGTAATTATTATACCTCTATTATATAACACAGTCAGGGATTGGTAGAGAGCCGTCACGTGTCAGGGAGACTACACTTCATGGCTCCCTCGCGTGCATTATGTCCAATTTCTTATGTCTCCCCATGCGGAGCCCCTCGCAGGATTCTCTAGAGAGTCGTCGTTTGTGGTACATAACTCTCCGATGTGTTCCAATGAACAACATGGCAGACGACAGACGTTTTCATTAAGCAGACGCCGATGAAATCAACAATATTCTGCAGTCAAAGGACGTGGAAAACACAAAACAGGCCTCAAATGATTATACACAGTGACACTGAAAGATTAATTGAATAACATGTTCTTTTAGATTGAACTGTTTATTTCTACATATTGTTATTTAATGAATGTATTGTTTGTGAATCATATGAATACAGTCTTCATTGATGCTGTATTTCGGTATAATAAACAATTTATTGCCCTGGTTGTAGGGAGACATGACGATTAGTTAACCCGCGGCAAGTCATATTTCCCTCGGGCTTCGCCCTCGGGAAAATATGACATGCCTTGGGTAAACAAATCGTCATGTCTCCCTACAACTAGGGCAATTTATGTATATTGATAATGCTGCCCAAGTTCCCATTATGAGGACGTGACATTTGATAAGATGTGACCTAAAGAGTACGAATGATTGAATTCCTGGTTGACGTATCTTTGTTGAGTTCGGAGGAAAGATTTTCCATCAGAGAGATGCAGGTTGATCAGAACTATAAGCAAGTTTTATGGTCGCCATCTTTGGTATATTTTTTACGTGATGACTCGTTTATGAAGCAGACGAGGCTTACACTTATGGATCACCTAGTGATATTCTCTTATTCTTTTTTTTCAAGAATCTCCGTCTAAATCTTTCTTTTGTTCATATTTTGTTTAATCGATTTTGAGCTCGGATGAAGGTTTTGTTGATGCTTCGGTATCCTCTGATTTTCCTCTTCATCACTTTTACACCCACTAAGGTTAAATATGTTGAACTAAAACGCTATACTGTTAACAACTTGTGTAATGTAAAGCGAATTAAGTGTCCATCCAAGGGATGAAATACCAGAAGCACTTATACTCCAAAATGTACAAATTAAAAAGTAGAAATAATGGTTGAAGTTTTTTATTGGAACTTTTTCAGTTGTACAACAAATGGTACAGTTGATCTGATAGATTACCAAATGGGTTATTTTCGTGATAACATTAATAGTTCCTAAATCATTGGTTGGAATTTACGCTGTTCCTTATTTGGATCGCGGCAAGTGTATCTTCATACCAGCCTCTGAACAACTACCGGGCTCGCCTTCGTCTTTTAAAACACCATTCAGACAATCCACACGATCAATTTCACAGCCGACTCCGTAGTTCATTACTCCAGCATGGAACCCAAATCTGCGGATGGAGTAACACATGTTAGTAAGTCATCAACATCAATCGTACAACAATGGACAAATCACAATCGTACGATGAAATTAAGTTTTTTTGCCACGTTTGATGGAACGCTGCCAGAATTATAACTTGTGTTAGCCGGTCAGCATTTTTCATGCTTAATTTTATAATCTACGTAAACGTTCTCTAGTGCTTGATTTACAACAATTGCAACCTTTTCAGTATACCGAGGTCTATAATTCAGAAATTCACTGAAAAAGTCAAAGGGTGACAAGCTTCAGCATCTGTTTATCGGTAGATATGATTTATATACATATTACTACTAAACGAGACGATTTCGATTTTCCGATCCCTGCTTTCACTTTCTTGATAGTAACATACGCGCTTTTCCAGATACAGTGTTTAGATTTTGAAATTAATTATTAATTCTACGACTAGATACCAAGATTTCCATGATAGATATCGGCTGCTGACGAACAACTACGACACAAATATTTAAGATACAAGTTGAAGAACATAATTTTTATGGTCGCCATCTTGGTCTCATTGGGAGATGTTTTGTAACCCTGATGACATGAAGATGAACGTTTCTGAATATGCTCTTTAGTATACGTTCCTGTTGTGATCAAGAATACCTTGGATTTAATTTTGAGGACATGACATTTACTTCGCTGCTAAATTTGTTGTACTTTTGCATTGGTCTCTGTACAAATATTTCCTTTGTTTTGATATTTTGAGTAAGGATTATGGTTTTGTTGAAGCTTGGGTATTCTCTGATTTTTTTTATATGTCTCACTGATAAGAGAGGTATTCTCTGATTTTTTATATGTCTCACTGATAAAAGAGGTATTCTGTGATTTTTTTATATGTCTCACTGATATGAGAGGTATTCTTTGATTTTTTATATATTTCACTGATAAGAGAGGTATTTTCTGATTTTTTTTATATGTCTCACTGATAAGAGAGGTATTCTCTGAATTTTTTTGTATGTCTCACTGATAAGAGAGGTATTCTTTGATCTTTTTATGTCTCACTGATAAGAGAGATATTCTCTGATTTTTTTATATGTCTCACTGATAAGAGAGGTATTCTTTGATTTTGTATATGTTTCACTGATAAGAGAGGTATTTTCTGATTTTTTTTATACGTCTCACTGATAAGAGAGGTATTCTCTGATTTTTTTTATATGTCTCACTGATAAGAGAGGTATTCTCTGATTTTTTAATATATCTGGCTGGTAGTTTTTAGAGTTCATCAATATACGGTAAATGTTTGACGTGAGAAAATACCCGCAGCAGCCGAATGCCCCCGATTCCAGACAATGACATTCCTCACAGTTGTCCGTATCCCAGGAGTCGCCGGGAGAGTAGGTTTGGTCGTTATAGGTACATACCGCAGGCTGACCGCCTGTAAAAACATTGCATGTTAAACCAAGTTCAATGAACCTTCAATTACATAGGCCTTTTTCTTATCTTTACAAAATATTGTTGATTGAAAGTGCAAAGCTTATGCTTGTCAAACGATGCGATATTAAAAGGACATCTTCTGATTATGTTATTCATGTTACTTTATAGTATCTTTATATATCAATGATAATATATGATATACCATTTTGTGTAATTAACAAACTAGTTTGTGTATATTTCTAAGTAAATCTTATCACCCAAATTCTACTTTCTGAAACACATTGTTATGAATTGACGTTGTGATTTTTATTGTAATGTTAATCATCGGGGCTTGATATTTTTATTTAAAATCTTTGAATTTATATCTAAACAAATACCGCAGCTCTTACTGAACTTGTTTAAAGGAATCGCGCAACTAAAGCAGCCAACCACCAAGTGATTCATACGAAAATTTGTTACAGTAATTTGAAATATAATTGTTGACAAAGTCTGCTCTGACTGAAATCAATTATTATTTAATGTTACAAAAATGTGTCGTTTTTGGTAAATTATGATATGCGATGGCGGATTGATATGGAGCCAAATGTCAGAGGGCGTTCCCGTCCCATTTCACTGGTTTGACATGTAAATTTCCGGATGTTCGAAACAGCCGCGTGTAGACATAAAATGTCATTTAAAGCATTTGCCTTGTACATTTTGTGTGTGTATTTTTTTATCTACACAGTAGTCAATAGTGTTGAACTTCAACTATCAAAGTTATTTGTCGAAGGCGTAGTAAAAACATATAGTAATGTATTGAGTTGTGTGAGTCCCTATAACGACTTGTAACTGGCTGGATATATGGCGAGTACATATCTAATCTGGTCACGTGGTTAACATCACAATATCATCGCAATGCAGTAAATCCATAATTTTTAAAGTCTCAATATGAGACGACTACTGAAAACAATCGTCCTGAAACCATGTAGAGGTACTGATCAGCATATGATATATTCAGTGTTTCGCTAAATACAAAGATGTTTACTTTACAAGGTTTAAATATTTCGTATCGATTATATGATTCACCTATACCTATGATCCTGTGCAATTTTATATTTGAAATTTTTACAAATAAAATATTTTTTAGAGGGATTGCTTTTCGTGCAATACTTTTTTCAAAGACAACGAATATACAATATTATGCAATCGTATTAATAAATATTTAATAATTGTTGATAGGAGAATCCAAATAGAATGAAAAATTAGAAAAATAAATAATCGAAAATATAGTAGAAATTTACCAGCTGGCAGTCCAATGGGTGCGGGATTAAAGAAACAGTAAGCTGAAATCTGGTTGGCTGACAACAGTACCACGAGGAGGAGGATATTGCTTTTCATGGCTGGCAATACTGGATCAATACTGGAAATAATTTTAGAAAAAGCAGATATGTACATTTTGATCCATAACACATAGAGAAACTTTGACAACAGACAAGGCGTATACAAACGCATATAGATATCAAACTATGAATAGTTACTTTGGTTTGCGACATAATATGTGTGAGGGCAAAATTAGCTAGTACATGTATTATTTGATATTAAATATTCTAATAGTATTCTACTTTGTGTATGCATTTTTATGATTATGCATATAATACATACAGGGAATACATATTCAAATGAGTGATACATGGTTTAACAGTATATACTTTTTGTAGTAAGTACGGTATACATCCTACCCCCTCCCAAATGAAAATAAATAAATGAAAATGAAAGGACAATCTGATTAAAATCATATCTTGATCTCCGCGCCGTTCTGTAAACTTCTCTTTGCTGCGTAATGATCTGAGGACATCCCATTTGGGGTCACGTTCGGATGACCTTTTGCAATAGCCAATCAAATTACTACTTTCCGAATCTGAAATGGGATTGTTTGAGGCGACACAGCTTACATAATTGCATCGTTGTACGTTTAATCTTGACACAGCAGGGAGAAGATTACGGAATGGTGCGGGAAAATGTCATAATTCATTATAAATAAATTCTAAAACCTACATAAACACGTTTTAAGTAGACAGTTTCCATGTAATTTAATTCTTGTAATCGCGATATAAATCATAAAAAACAAAAGGTAGTGATCCGGTATTTACAAAATCTTGTCCTTTTTTTCGTTCTTCATGTTATACAATAAAACAAATAACATGTTGAAATACTAGTGACCATGTTCATTTCTTCCCTCATCCTCAGAATGTGGGCAATGGAACGTTGTTTAAGCAAAGCTGTTTTGTACAGTTGATTGTATATTTTTCAGAAAAAAATCAATGTTAAATTCACAACGACGTGCAGGTCAAAAACAACTGCAATACAAAAACCATCTTGTATATCTGAACACAAAAGAATGAATGTGAAGGGAGTACTGGAAACACGTGAACACATTTCTATTCCAAGCATACTTTGACCATCCGCAGTAGGTCACATCCCTCCGAACTCAAAAAACCTCCGAAGCCAGTCATAGACACCACATTATAGGTACTGATACCTTACCCGGTATGGTTAATGGTTAGAAGAGCCATCGTAGACACCTTATTGGAAGCAATTAATCTTGATTTTGTTTAGGGTCAGAAACAAGTCATAGACATCTAGTTATAGGAACTAGTTCCTAACCTGGTGTAATTGAGGGTTAGAAACGCCAGAAATAGACACCTAGAAGATGATCAGTTGGTACAGGCGGACGGAAATTGCCTCAGATATCTAATATTTTAGAAAAGCATGGCCCCTGTCCAGTTAACAACTTTTCAGACCTTTCTGTCTCCCCGATATGTGTCCCCGAACAATAATTATCTTTGACTGTGTTCGCACCTCATATCCGTTGATCTCATAGAATGTGCGTTTAACATTTGACTAATTTGCCTTGGTATAACGGATGGCTGCGGAGCCCATGCGCTCCCTTTTCAATAAAGGGTGATTTATATTCTTAGAAGCTTGTGTAATAATGGGTTTTTTTTCTTAAGTTATCTGCTCTGCTTTAATAAAAAAAAAGACATCTACCTTTTCATAATCGCAAATGAAATTATCTCTGTGAAAATCGAAAGACATTTTCTTTTTCACAATAGTATATAAAGAAATGACGTAGCGCACATATATTTTCTGGCGCAACCGTCTGCTCTTTCACATCTTAAATTACATTTTCTGTCACAATTATAAATGAAATATATTCTGTCACAATCGTCTGCTCTTTCATAATCGTAAATAACATCTACTCTATCACATTCACAAACGACATTTCTTCCGTCAACATCGTAAACGATATTCTGTTCTATCATAGCAACAGTTAATCTCATTTGAGTAGTGGCACGTAAAAATTTTACTTCTAAATTCATAAAGGGTTTTACGCACCTGACCCTACTACTTCTACATTAGTTTATAAATTTTGGATTCCCACCTTTTGGCTCCTAGCATCACTGAAAAGTCATAGAAGGACGAAACAGCTATATGGTGCAGTTTAATTCATTTTTCGGCATACTGTATCTATTACTAAATTTAAAAGTGTCAGCATATGTGTGTGTTACGTCACCTCAAACGTCTCTGCTAATGTTAGAATCATGGATGTTGTGTTTCTAGTGTGCTAAAATAAATAAACTTAAGAAGCCATCATGTTATTACCATTTAACCAACACAGATTCTAATCATAGAAATAAGTTGAGTGTACGAAAATCTAAGAGTTACTTACCAGTGTAACTTTTGCTGTAGTGGTCAGGACCTGTCTTCGTAACGTCCGCTTGTTGCTGGCGTATTTATACCGAATGCGCCAGTGGTTACATTAATTTCATAGCGATTTAAGTTGATAACATCCTGGTCATTTAATCAATTATGATTATTGGGTATCGCAGATAATTTCTCATTATAAATAATACATGTAGTTTATATAAGGCTCCATGAGGGGAGTGCAAGTTTACTAGATTTTCAACCGTCAAAGTCACATATTATTATGATTCTTCTATAATGTATTTTGCTTATCTCATGTGCATCATTTTTCGTCACGATTTTAAATTATACAATATTGAATTAAGGATCTGCTCTTGTGAGGTTTCAATACCTAACAATGTATTATCAATTATGATAGCAAATATGCATCTGAAAAATGTAGCAAAAATTAGATGTCTGTTGTTTGTAGAACTATTTATGGAAGAATTATAAAACAAATGCCAATAATGGCGGCCATTTTGAAAATAAGTACTTCTTGCACTTCACGAATGTTTTTTGAGCATGATTTTTCATTTTAAATCGTCAGTGTGGCGTCATTATTTTCATCATAGCAAGTTCATTTTGGCTGTACAAATTCTTTATGTCCATTTTAGAGCAAATATTATGCAATGAAATTAATTTATTTACATTTTTGATTTTTGTTTCAGATATTTAGTGTAACTGAAGTCTTTTTGATTTTTGACTCAAGAATATTGAAAAATAACACATTTCATAATGGGCAAAAAACAAGCAATCTACCACCCCCCCCCCCCCCCCCAGGTTTTATAACTGCTTTAGAAAGCTTTATAAAGCATTTAATCTGCAAAATATGATGAAAAATTGAGTATTTTCTCATTGAAAGGGGAAGGGGTAACATAAATTAATGTTTTGAGCTTACAGACTCATTTAGAGATCTTTTACTTAGATCATAATAAGAAAATACTATTTATGTCAATTCTGCAAACATTTATACATATCTGATTACAAATCTGGAAGAGATTGAATGAAATTGTCCTGCCATTGGCCAAAACAGCATTTTTCACATAAATCACGTGTTTTGCTCATTTTGGTATCTTTGACCGAGCACAGCACAAAAACGAGTTCACTACCATTTCTTTTGGCATTTAACAAGGGTTTCCATGTAAATATTTTTTTTGTTCATATTGTGTTCAGTAAATATACAAAGTGACATTCAGCATCCGTTTGAACACTCTCTATCAGTTTTATTTATGAACAGAATGTTCATCTGATTTTATTACTTACTAATGTGGCGAAAATAGGCCTTACCTTAACGTGATATCTCCATGTGTGTAAATATCCGGACATGTGCTTTTATTATTGTTACTATCGTGGTCAGTTAGATGTTTGACGGTACTGATCCTTATTGTTTAAGCGTTACAATGATTAATGTTTATGATCACCGCCAGGAGTCGTTACATCTAGATTTTCCTATAAAAGGCCGAGCAGACGAATAGAGAGGAGCATTCTTGGTAAGCACGTCATACTGTTAATATCGCAGCGTTAATTTCGGTTTGAACTCAGAGAGATAGATGTGACTGAATAAGTCTTTCCTTGATCTGTTTTCATTCCAGGGTTTTTAGAGTGCTTCGACTATAGATAGGATACAGCTATCGGTGTTCCGAGCTTCATTGCTCATAGCTACAGTACCTGTGTCGCGAGCATTACGATAGGTCGCGAGCTATAAGATAGTCGCGAGTATACTGCAGCTCACGACTACTGTAGTAGGTCGTGTGTGCTCATGACCATTAGGTCGTGAGTTGTTGTCTTAGCGCTGTGTAGCCTGTGTTGATGTGTAGTGTGGTTACGACACACTCATAACCACGGCCTGAGTGTACGTAGCACAGGGTATTGACGTTGGTCGTGACACGGTGGTCGGCGACATAGTCAACAGTGTTTCATTTAGGGCATTAACAGCAAGCAGCTGTATAGTGTACATACCTTATAATTTCTATCATATACCTTGAGTTATTTTAAGTCTCATCAGTCTCGTTTGTACCTGTGTGTGCGAGTATAGGATAACTCTGCATGTTAGTGTTTCGTCGCCCTTGTCAAAGTCCTGTTTAGAAGTTACCAGCGAGGCACGCTGTGACAGTCTGTATATATATATAATGCTTAACGTTACTAGGGAGTAACACATATCTGTACATTTTGGCTGCTGTAGTATAGTTAGTTGTTAGCTACCATATAAGTCCATACAGGGACCCAAGTGTAACTTGGTACGAACCCCCGGCACGTTACAAAATATTGGTGGCAGCGTTGCGGGATCCCTGTACAAGGCTTTTAAACCTACTATGCTACAAACAGCACTGAGTTAACATAGTTCTTAGTATTGTATTGTAAAATAAAGTTGTGTTACCACATTTTATCTCTGTGTTTTTATCACTGATATTAAAATGGCATCTAAGTACGGCTATGATATTGGTCATGACCTAACAGAAGCTTTGAGTGATCGTAATTTTGATGGTGATATGAAAGTTTCTGACAGCTGGCGTTGTGACTATTCAACCCCTATTCCCAGGTCCAGCGGGGCAAAGCGTGTGTTGGACTCTGGTATAATGACTGTGCCTAGTTCTGAAGCTAAGGACACGGGTTATGAGCATGGAGATGAGACCGCACAGAAAATAGAGGCTGAAATCACAGAACTGAGAGCACAGCTCTCAACTATGAAGGAACAGAGCATGGGAATGTTAGCAGATACTAAGACTAAGCTCGCGTCTAGTAAAACGCCTGATAACTTCAGTTGTCATGACAGGGCGGAGCACGGATTGAGATATGATGATAGTCCAGGCCCAATTACATATAGGAAGGGTCAGGGACAGCATGATTGGCGTAATAGGGAGAATTATGTTGGGGATAGGCCTAAGAAAACTGTTACAGTTAAAGCCGCTACATACGATGGTACTACAGCATGGGTTGATTATAAATCCCATTTCGAGGCATGTGCAAGGATTAATGTCTGGTCAGATTATGAGAAAGGTTTACACCTTGCTGTAGCTTTACGGGGACAAGCTCAAGGTATATTGGGGGACCTGGCTGTCACACAACAGCAGGACTATAACTCCCTCATTACTGCGTTAGAGGAGCGCTTTTCTCCTCCCGACCAGACCGAGCTATACCGAGTACAGCTACTTGAAGAAGGCAGAAACCTTCTGAAACACTGCCTGAGCTTGGACAAGCCATTCGAAGGCTTGTAAATCTGGCGTACCCTACGGTCCCTAGTGATGTACGAAACACTCTTGCTAAACAACAGTTCATTGAGGCATTGAGTGATTCTGAGATGAGAATTCGTATCAAGCAGGCTCGACCTCATAACTTGACTGATGCTACACGACTAGCAGTAGAGCTTGAGGCCTATAATCGGTGTGAGAAGCAATATAGGGAAGGGCGCAATTTCCTACGAGCGACCACGGCCGATACAGGAGCAAGTGTTTGTGAGGATAGAGAAGCTGAACTCAAGGCTGATAATACACCAAAGCATGAGTCAACAGAGATGGTCACACTTCTGAAGGACATCCAGAAGAAGCTGGCTACGCTAGAGACCGACGTACAGAAGATGAAGGAGAAGGGTAATGATAATGCGGCTAGTACAAGTACTGGAGCAAGCGGCAAAACATGTTTTTACTGTAAAAAAGAGGGACATTTTCAGCGAGATTGCCTCAAGTTGAAAAAGAAAAGAAGCAAGGATACCAACCAGTCAGCAGCTCAGCGAGTAGGTGTTAGACGTCGGAAGAAAAACAAGCCTAAGGCTAGTATTGGTGCGTCGACAGCAGCACCAGAGGCTGGGATGTACATAGAAGCTGATGTTCATGGTACAAAAGCAAACATATTGGTAGACACTGGGGCAACAGTTACGATTATTTCTGAGAGAGTGTTTAATAGCATTGCTCCAACTGCCAAACCTAGACTAGGTAAGGTTCACAATGAGATATTCACAGCGGGAGGTGACAAGCTACATGTTGTCGGTCGGGGTAGTTTCATCATCCGACTCGAAGCCAAAGATATTTACATAGAGGCAGTTGTAGCTAGAATTAGTACGGATGGTATACTAGGATTAGATGTTATGATGGAGAGACATGGGTCTCTTGACTTTCAGACTGGTCTTCTGACATTGGATGGTGTGGAAATTATCACTCATTATGAGGGTGCAATGGGCTGTTTCAGGGTATACTCTAAGGAACAAGTTTTGTTGCCAGCGAAGAGTGAAGTCCTTATCACTGGGAGAGTGTGCACACCTCCAGAGAAGCGCATACCAGGCGAGCTGCTCATAGTTGAGGAAGCTGATACCTTTTCACGGCGTGACACAGCCCTAGTCGGGCGAGCACTAGTTGGGAACATGCCTACCATACCAGTCCGTATGATTTACCCCAGTACAGTGGAACAAAAGTCTGCCTCGTCTATAAGCCTGAGTAATAGGGAAGAGCCAAGCAGTCACTCTCCCCAGAATAATGTAACGGCGGCTACTGGCATTAACCCTTCTGACACTGAGTGGCAGGCACAGGACCCTGGCGACCTCCTGGTCACCAGCAGCTCAGATAATGGCTCAGAAGATTCTTCAGATGGCGAGATTGATGAATCAAGTCATGTGGACATTCATGCAGATGCCTCTAACAATAACGGGACGGTAAATGATGCTAGTCTGAGGGAGAAAGGCGTGGAGAACCTTGAAGAAGGACGGGTCATCCGTAAGCCTACGAGACCCAGTCTTCCTCTCCCACGGAGAAGGCCGAGTGATGAGTCTCCAGCTTCGAGTTCTGCTCAGAAGCTTCATGCTAAGGACCTTAGGAATATCATTCCTGTGCCTGTCTTGCCCAGGCCTCCTAGACTGCCTATCTGCGCATCTAGAGGTGTGCAAACCGATAGCTCGGTACAGAACAATACGACTGTTCGACATGTGGAGGTACAGACTGATCCTGTTATATGCAAAAAGATCAGGAAGACGACTACCAAGTACAGGGACGGCGAAAGGTCTGTTAAGGCAGTCGACATAGAGGAGCATGACGTTCTCTGCTCCAACTGTTTCAGGCAACAGTAAAGAATTGAGATCCTGAAGCCTACAGAATGACATTGTCATTTCTTTGAAATTTGTTTGGAAAAAAATGTTATGATTAAAAACAAAGGGTGTTTCAGTTCAATTGTCAGTTGAGTACATGGTTTCGAAGCGAGGACGCTTCTTTATCGGAGGCGTGGGTAATGTGGCGAAAATAGGCCTTACCTTAACGTGATATCTCCATGTGTGTAAATATCCGGACATGTGCTTTTATTATTGTTACTATCGTGGTCAGTTAGATGTTTGACGGTACTGATCCTTATTGTTTAAGCGTTACAATGATTAATGTTTATGATCACCGCCAGGAGTCGTTACATCTAGATTTTCCTATAAAAGGCCGAGCAGACGAATAGAGAGGAGCATTCTTGGTAAGCACGTCGTACTGTTAATATCGCAGCGTTAATTTCGGTTTGAACTCAGAGAGATAGATGTGACTGAATAAGTCTTTCCTTGATCTGTTTTCATTCCAGGGTTTTTAGAGTGCTTCGACTATAGATAGGATACAGCTATCGGTGTTCCGAGCTTCATTGCTCATAGCTACAGTACCTGTGTCGCGAGCATTACGATAGGTCGCGAGCTATAAGATAGTCGCGAGTATACTGCAGCTCACGACTACTGTAGTAGGTCGTGTGTGCTCATGACCATTAGGTCGTGAGTTGTTGTCTTAACGCTGTGTAGCCTGTGTTGATGTGTAGTGTGGTTACGACACACTCATAACCACGGCCTGAGTGTACGTAGCACAGGGTATTGACGTTGGTCGTGACACGGTGGTCGGCGACATAGTCAACAGTGTTTCATTTAGGGCATTAACAGCAAGCAGCTGTATAGTGTACATACCTTATAATTTCTATCATATACCTTGAGTTATTTTAAGTCTCATCAGTCTCGTTTGTACCTGTGTGTGCGAGTATAGGATAACTCTGCATGTTAGTGTTTCGTCGCCCTTGTCAAAGTCCTGTTTAGAAGTTACCAGCGAGGCACGCTGTGACAGTCTGTATATATATATAATGCTTAACGTTACTAGGGAGTAACACATATCTGTACATTTTGGCTGCTGTAGTATAGTTAGTTGTTAGCTACCATATAAGTCCATACAGGGACCCAAGTATAACTTGGTACGAACCCCCGGCACGTTACACTAACTGTTACATACATACTTACGTTTCTGCGATAGGGCACAATTGTTTTGCATAGCACTAATCGATGCATCACACTCCCAAAACCAGTATAAGATTAAACATTTTTACCGTTCTTTACGATGGCTATTCTTTTATTATGAAATGGATCATTACCAAGACTGCAGTTGTTATGTAAGTCAGTAAGACGCATTGTCTTATTTGTTATCATTAACTCCTATAGGAAAGAGTTTAAGCTATCAGTAACCGTATCACACCCCCAAAACCATTATCATCATGCACCGTTTCAGTCCCCAAATACCACTATCAGCCCGTACCGTATCACACACCCAAAACACTATCAGCCCTCACCGTATCACACCCCCAACACCATTATTAGCCCGCAACGTATCACATCCCCAAAACCACTATCAGCCCTCACCATAGCACACCCCAAACCACTATCAGCCCGCAGCATATCACACCCCTATAACCACTATCATCTCAAACAGTATCATACACCCAAAACCACTAATATCCCGCAGCGTATCAGTCCCCCCAAAACTCTATCAGCCTGTACCGTATCACATTCCCAAAACCACTATCAGCCCTCACCATAGCACACCCCAAACGACTATCAGCCCGCAGCGTATCACACCCCCAAAACCACTATCATCCCACACAGTATCACACCCTAAACCACTATCAGCCCGCAGCATATCACACCCCTAAAACCACTATCATCTCAAACAGTATCACACACCCAAAACCACTAATATCCCACACAGTATCACACCCCCTTAAATCCACTCTCAGCCCACACAGTATCACACACCCAAAACCACTATTATTCTGCACCGTATCAGTCCCCAAAACCATTATCAGCCCTCACCGTATCACACCCCAAAACCACTATCAACCCTCACCATATCACACCCCAAACCACTATCAGCCCGCAGCATATCACACCCCTAAGTCCACTCTCATCTCAAACAATATCACACACCCAAAACCACTAATATCCCGCAGCGTATCAGTCCCCCCAAAACTCTATTAGCCCGCAGCATATCACACCCCTAAATCCACTCTCAGCTCACACAGTATCACACACCCACAACCACTATTATTCTGCACCGTATCAGTCCCCAAAACCATTATCAGCCCTCACCGTATCAGTCCCCAAAACCACTATCAGCCCGCACCGTATCATTCCCCAAAGCCACTATTAGCCCTTACTGTATCAGTCCCCCAAAACCACTATTAGCCTTACTGTATCAATCCCCCAAAACCACTATTAGCCCTTACTGTATCAGTCCCCCAAAACCACTATTAACACTTACTGTATCAGGCCCCCAAAACCACACCACTATCAGCGATCATCGTATCACACTCCGAAACCCGTAAAATGCTGATAATAATTTTTGTTTGTTTGTTTTTTTTTTCAATATTTTAAAAGAAAATAAATGTGAAGAACAAATATTTTCCCGTATGATAGTGGATGATATTGACATCTTAATGTTTAATTTGATATTGCGTCCTTGTGTCAGGTTAGAGGATTGTACAAAAGACACACCAGAAAGGCCATTTACAATTCAGATTAAGATACAGTCGAACGAAATTATGAATTAAATTGCATCATACAGCTGTTTCGTCCTTTCATGTTCCGTCAGTGAGGATAAACAATTTTCTTTTTTGTTGTAATTGACATTTAACATCCTTTCAAAACATTGTGCCTTTTAATGCTAAAATTTGTATTTGTTGAAGTGATGACAATGACGCGTGAAGATGAGGTGTATTATTGTTTACCATGTATATGTAGTCTTTACAATTGCAATTTGTGATAACATTAATTTGCAGATAAATTGTAGGTAAATTTAATCGACCTGCGAAGCAGCCGTCTGATATTTGTGTACTCCGAACAACTCCCCTACACAATTGTTGCGATATTCAACATCCGCTGCTTTAAACATTTATTGCTTCAGTGCAGTAATGAACACAAAATCGAAAAATGTATCTGTCATGCATATGTCACCTCACCATGGTTAATTTACTTTCGTAATACGTTCTATGTTTGAATTCCCATAGTTGAAAAGGGAGTTAAAATCGAATGAACAGACAAATCGAGGTGAACAGCTGATGTTAAGGACATAAGGCAAACTAAACGTTTACTAGAAATAAACCCCGATAAACGTTATGTCTGTACACTATCTCTTTCCTCCTGGTTGTGTTCTTCCAGCAACACCCAAAATATTTCTACATCTCAGGTTTATATAGCATCTTTCTTTATCTCCCTATCTTCCTTCTCAGAGTAAGTTTACTCTTCTGTGACCTTCCTGCTCCCACATCAAAATGTTTTTATTTTATTTAATTAGTTTTCATTATTTTTTCTATTTGCCCTCTCTACGATGTTAAGTCAAGTCAACTTCTTCAGCAGTATATGAACCACTTGTTTTTGTCTCCCTTGGACATATTGAAACAAAACTTGCATATATTATCCATGAAAGAAAAAAACATTGCTCATTTGAAATAATAAGTAGGAAGAAAGATAAAAATGTGACTTTTGTGAAAATCAGTTTATGTGGTGAAGTTTAGAGTCGGAGAAGATTACGCTTTAGATTATGTGATATCAGTCAGTGTAGAAGTTACAGTGTGACAGCGTGTCAAGCAATACTTGTGATTGATAATGCTGCCCCAGTTCCCATTATGAGGACGTGACATTTGATAAGATGTGACCTAAAGAGTACGAATGATTGAATTCCTGGTTGACGTATCTTTGTTGTGTTCGGAGGAAAGATTTTCCATCAGAGAGGTGCAGGTTGATCAGAACTATAAGCAAGTTTTATGGTCGCCATCTTTGGTATATTTTTTACGTGGTGACTCGTTTATGAAGCAGACGAGGCTTACACTTATGGATCACCTAGTGATATTCTCTTATTCTTTTTTTTCAAGAATCTCCGTCTAAATCTTTCTTTTGTTAATATTTTGTTTAATCGATTTTGAGCTCGGATGAAGGTTTTGTTGATGCTTCGGTATCCTCTGATTTTCCTCTTCATCACTTTTACACCCACTAAGGTTAAACATGTTGTATGTTGAACTAAAACGCTATACTGTTAACAACTTGTGTAATGTAAAGCGAATTAAGTGTCCATCCAAGGGATGAAATACCAGAAGCACTTATACTCCAAAATGTACAAATTAAAAAGTAGAAATAATGGTTGAAGTTTTTTATTGGAACTTTTTCAGTTGTACAACAAATGGTACAGTTGATCTGATAGATTACCAAATGGGTTATTTTCGTGATAACCTTAATCGTTAAGCGTGTATCCTCTTTCCAGCCTCTGCACAACTACCGGGCTCGCCGTCGTCTCTTAAAACACCATTCAGACAATCAATTTGTTCAATTTTACAGCCGACGAAGTGTATTACTCCGGCACTGAGCCCAAATCTACGGATGTAGTTAAAAAGTTAGTTAGACATCAACATCAACCGTACAACAATGGGTCCATAGTATGTGAGCAAATTACAATAGAACGATGCGAGTTGTTGGCCACGTTCGATGGAACGCTGCCAGTATAATAATTTTTGTTATCCAGTAAGTATTATTCCTGCTAACTTTTAACATTTAAGTAGACGTTCTTCTAGTCTTTGATTTAGAGCAGATGCAGCCTTTTCAGTACACTATAGTTAACTAATTCAAAAAATTCACTAAAAATTTAACACGAGCTTTATTAATACTAAACTATATGATAAACGTGACAATTTCAATTTTCTCTTTCTTGAGAGTAACATCATTGTTTCTCCATCCTATGGTGTTTACATGTCGCAGTTGATTCGTTATTCTAGGGCTTTCTCTGAATATCGAGATGTTCGTAATATATGTCAGCTGCTGACGAACAAACTTACGACACAGTGATTCGAGAGATGCAGGTTAATGAAGACCAAGGGCAAGCTTAATTGTCGCCATCTTGGTCTAATACAGAAATTTTCGACATCCTTGAATGCTATGAAGAAGCACGTTTTGAATATATAAAAAAAATCAGAGAATACTAAAAGCGTCAACAAAACCATAATCCGAACTCAAAATCGATTATACTAGGGGCAAAATAGGAACAAAGGAAATATTTCTATGGAGAATCTCGTAAAAGCACAAGAGAATAAGACCAGGTGTTCCGAAAGAGTACGCGTCTTCTGCTTCATCGACGACATCCGCCATGTAAATCTTGGTCACATCCAAGTAAGCATCAATCCTCAAAATGAGAACCGAGATTTGATTATACTCATTAATATGTCTGCTTGTTGTAATTAAAATTTCTGTCCCAGTTCTCACTTTGAGGACATTGCATTTACTTGGATTTGACCTTGATTTACAAGACGGGTATCGCCGGTGAAGCAGAAGACGCCTTCTATTCCTTAACACCTGGTCTTATTCTATTATACTTTTACAAAGGTCTCAGTGTACATATTTCCATTGTTCATACTTTGCCCTTCGGTAGATATGCTATACATGATAAACGTGACGATTTCGATTCCATGATCGTACTTTCACCTTTCTGATAGTAACATCCCTGCTTTTCCAACTAAAGTGTTTACATTAATTAGTTCTTAATAATAGGGCTTGCTGACTAACAAACTTACGGCACAGGGATGTGAGTTATCCAGGTTGGTGAAGACTATGATCAAACTTTGTGTTCGCCATCTTGGTCTAATTGTGAAATATTCGTCATGTTTGCATGACATGAAGCTGGACGACTATCAATATGCTCATCAGTAGGCCTACTTATTGTGATCGAGAATGATGCCCAGTTCTGGCTGGTATGACGACGTGATAATTACCGTTTATTTGGATGCGACATTAATTGTACTTTTTCATTAGTCTCATTAATGTTTCCTTGTTCATATTTTACCTTTAGTCTTATTAATGTTGATTAGGAATAATATTTCATTTGTTTTTAAATTGTGAATTGAGATTATGGTTTTGCTGTAGCTCCGGTGGGATTCCTTGATTTGTTTGCATGTCTATCGAATAGGAAACGATTTACATGTAGTTCCGTAGAGTTCTCTCTGCTGCGTCAAGATCTGACAACATTTCATATGGGGATCACATTCTGATGACTTTTTGCATTAGCCAATCAAATTACCGTTTACAGAATCTTCAAAAGCTTGCATGATCTTTTTTGTACGTTAAAGGACCAATATACGTAACTTTCGGCAAAACTTGAAGCGAAAATCAAGGCAAATAACTTATTATATCTATAGATTTAGTTAAGATTAACTGATATCAGCAATATCCTAGATGAATTCTTACGCGGTACCGGTACAGCAGCAGTTGAAACACGCTATTTGTTAACACACGTCCATTTCGAACCGTCTTCTACCTTCGGGTTGTTGTTGAAGTGGATCCCACCTGAATTATTTTCTTTTCTTTGGATTTTTTTGTCAAGAGTTTCTTGTTAGTTACCGCTCAGGTTTACTTCGTTTTAGACATATTTTTGCATAGTTATCACCTGGATTTTTTTTCAGAATTTTTCAGAATCACGAAAATTTCCGTGAAGTTTTTGGGGCCTTTAAGTAATTTCGTCGCAACAAGCTAATGTACATATAGTGACGAAATTAATTGGTGCAATAGACATCTGTGTCTTGTCATCAATTAGAAAATTCTATTAGAATGTAAAGTGAAGAAGCAACAAACGTCATCTGAACGTCACCTCTTATGCGATGTTGTCAGACCCTTGTAAAACGAAATGAGAACGAAAATCTGTATTTTAATCAGATTGGTTTTAGAGTTCATCAATATAAATGTTTGACGTGAAATGTTTACCCGCAACACCTGAATGCTCCAGATGCCTCACAGTTACATTTCATACAGTAGTCCGTTTCCCATGATTGGCCGGGATAATAGGTCTGGCCGTCAGAGTCTGTACATACCACAGGCTTGTCTGTAACAAAACACTGCATGCTTATTAAGTCAAAGTTCAATGAACGGTCACTTTGAATTGGTCTGTTCTAACCTTTACACTACACTGTTGACTAAAAGTGCAAAGTTTAAGCTTGTCAAACGTTGCAATATTAAAAGACATCTTCTGATTATGTTATTCATGCAACTATATATATATATTATATATATTATCTTATCTTATATAGTATCTTTATATATCAACGATAGTATATACCATATTGTGTAATTAACAAACAAGTGTGTGTATATTTGTAAGTAAATATCATCACCCACATTCTACATTCTGAAATATATTGTGATATTTACATTTGCACTGCATTGTCACTATATAAACCAGACAACTTTCGTTTCGGTTCACAGGACTATAACCCGAGACGAGTATAAATACGAACGTGAGGTAAAGGTTAAAAACAATGCATATCTCGCCGAACTCTCGTTTGGACGCGAAATAATCATAGACAACATCTTGGCTAAATTTAGTTAATTTAAGTCGCTTAATAGATAAATCGAATAAACTTATTTTAACATCGAAGAAGCGTCGTCAATACAAATCTAACTTTTTATTAACCATTCTCTGCATTAAAGAGGTCCCCTCACCCTGACTCTCGGAAGGCCTCTCGTCCGAAATATTGTCAGCATTATTGCAAATCTGACATCACATACATTTTGTAGAAAGACGATTCGTATCGCTACCGTCAGTGTGAAGTAGACCAAATATAGCATGCATGTTTTCGGGTCATGTTATCATATATGAGCCGTATCACAAGAAACAAACAACACGACGCTGACAACTTTTTCCATGGCGGACATCGTCATATTATTCGGTTGTTTTTTTTTCAAATTCAGCGGACATGCCTCCGCAGTATGACGCCATGAATACACGATGTCATTTATAATGACGGCAATTATTTCAAAGCACAATTAGACAGAAGCAGTGCAAAAGAAAGAAAAAAGTTTCAACAGTTTCTTAATAAAATCCTTTTTTACGGTAACTGTTTTCCACGGACTATATTTCCAAGTCGTCGTTCCAGGAAAAAGCACGTGAAACGTTTCCGTCTCTCAAAATCGAGCACGCGCTACGGGCTGTTCTGCCAATTCCACATACCAGTGTTTCTTGGAGCTACAGTTTGTATTATTTTAGGGTCGAAATACTTTTTTCTGGTATGGTTAGTAGTGGAAATGTAAATATAAGCATTGAACTGCATTCTTTTTCGAGTTATAGGCGATATGAACGCCCACTGGATTACAGGAAAATAAAACATGAACCGCTAGCGAGGTTCATGCTTTTTTCTGTAATGCAGTAGGCGGTCATATCGCCTATTACTCGAAACAGAATGCAGTTTAATGCTTAAATGAATGGACGTTGTAATTTTTATTCAAATAGTAAACATCGGGGCTTGATAGTTTTGTAGTTTGCAAGAAAAAAAAATTTCACAACCCTATGAAACTAAAAATAATTGATATCAACGCTTATAATTAATTTTTGAAACCTATTTTCAAATTTAAAACATATTTATGTACAAGTTGACTGATCTTACAACGGATTCTTTTTTACAAATCAAAGCATTTGCCTTGTACATTTTTGTGTGTATCTGTGGACCGACACAGTTGCCAATAGTGTCAAACTATCAAAGTTATTTGTCAAAAGCGTAGTAAAAACATATAGTAATGTATTGAGTTGTGTGAGTCCCTTTAACAACATTGGAACTGGCTGGCTATACGGCAACATCACATACTTAGTACATATCTAATCTGGTCACGTGGTTAACGTCACAATATCACCGCATTGCAGTAAATCTATAATTTCTCAACATGAGACGACTACTGAAAACAATCGTCCTGAAACCATGTAGAGGTACTGATCATCATATGATATATTCAGTGTTTCGCTAAATACAAAGATGGTTACTTTACAAGGTTTAATTATTTCGAAAATTTTGAAAATTTAACAAATATTGTTGGTGCAATACGTTTTTCAAAGACAATGAATATACAATAGCATGCCAAAGTTTTAATAAATATTTGATAATTTTCGCGAGAAGACTACAAATGGAATGAAAAATAAAATAAAATAAATGAATAATTGAAAATATAGTAGACATTTACCAGCTGGCAGTGCAGTTGGTGCTGGATTAAAGAAACAGCTGGCTGAAATCTGACTGGCTGACAACAGTACCACGAGGAGAAGGAGGATATTGCTATTCATGGCTGGCAATACTGGATCAATACTGGAAATAAAATTAGAAAAAGCAGATATGTACATTTAAATCCATAACACATAGAGAAACTTTGACAACAGACAAGGCGTATACAAACGCATAAATATGTATCAAACTATGAATAGTTATTTGATATTAAATATTCTAATAGTATTCTACTTTGTGTATGCATTTTTGTTAATTAAGCACATACTACATACAGGGAATACTTATTAAAAAGAGTGACACATGATTTAACAGTATATACTTTTTGAAGTAAATACAGTATACCTCCTACTCCCTCCCAAATGAAAATAAATAAATGAAAATGAAGCATGGCCCCTGTCCAGTTAGCAACTTTTCAGACTCATTTCTGTCTCCCCTATATGTGTCCCCGAACAATAATTATCTTCGACCGTATTCGCACCTGATATCCTTGGATCTCATAAGATTCTGTACTACTCTCAGGCTAAAAGCATGTGCGTTTAACATTTGACTAATTCGCCTTGGTATAACAGATGGCCGCGGAGCCCATGCGCTCTCTTTTCAATAAAGGGTGATTTATGTTCTTAGAAGCTTGTGTAATCATGGGATTTTTAATCAAAGTAAACTGCTCTGCTTTAATAAAAAAAAGACATCTGCCTTGTCATATTCGCAAATGAAATTATCTCTGTGAAAATCGTAAGACATTTTCTTTATTACAATAGTAAATGAAAGATGACGTAACACATATATATTTTCTGGCGCAACCGTCTGCTCTTTCACATCGTAAATGACATTTTCTGTCACAATTATAAAAGAAATATATTATGTCACAATCGTCTGCTCTTTCACAATCGTAAATGACATCTGCTCTATCACATTCGCAAATGACATTTCCTCCGTCAAAATCGTAAATGATATTCTGTTCTATCATAGCAACAGTTAATCTCATTTGAGTAGTGGCACGGTACATAATATACACATGTTCGTTATCACGATTGGAAATTATACAGAACTAGTTTAATTTTACTTCTAAATTCATAAGGGGTTTTACGCACCTGACCCTTCTGCTTCTACATTAGTTTATAAATTTTGGATTCCCACATTTTGGCTCCTAGCATCACTGAAGAGTCCTAGGAGGACGAAACAGTTGTATGGTGCAGTTTAATTTATTTTTCGGCATACTGTATCTGTTACTAAATTTAAAAGTGTCAGCATATGTGTGTGTTACGTCACCTCAAACGTCTCTGCTAATGTTAGTATCATGGATGGTGTGTTTCTATTGTGCTAAGAATAAATAAACTTAAGAATCCATCATGTTATTACCATTTAAACAACACAGATTCTAATTCATAGAAATAAGTTGAGTGTACGAAAAACTAAGAGTTACTTACCAGTGTAACTTTTGCTGTAGTGGTCAGGACCTGTCTCCGTAACGACCGCCTGCTGCTGGCGTATTTATACCGAATGCGCCGGTGGTTGCATTGATTTGATAGCGTTTTAAGTTGATAACATCCTGGTCATTTCATCAATTATGATTATTGGGTATCGCATTAAATTTATCATTATAAATAATACATGTAGGTTATATAAGGCTCCATAAAGGGGGTGCAAGTTTACTAGATTTTCAACCGTCAAAGTTACATATTATTATGATTCTTCTTTAATGTATCTAGCATTTCTCAAGTGCATCTTTTATCGTCACTATTTGAAATTATACAGTTGTTATTTAATTTGTTTTCCTAATTCATAAATTAAAAAAGTTTTATGCACCTGACCCTTCTGCTTCTAACTTCGGGCCCCTAGAAACCTAGACGGACGAACAGCTGTATGGTGCAGATTACATTATTATTCCGGCATACCGTTTCTTTGATTAAATTTAAAAGGCGCAGCATATGTGTGTGAAAGAATGTTGTATGCATTACTAGGATCCATTTTTGTTTGTTTTTTTTTTGGGGGGGGGGGGGGGTTGTTGTTATGCTGACCATGTAACAAACTGATAGCAGTGTGTGTGCTGTGTTATACATGTCATTTGCTGCCATAATAACGTAAGACGCACGCACATGATCGTATCTTTATTACTTAGTACAATATACAGCTTGACAAATATAAATTCAATTGCACCGTGCAGCTTTTTCATCCTTATAATAATTTAATATATAGAGCTTTACTTTATGAGGATAAAGTACATGTTTCGTCAAAGGCTAATCTTCCACATGGTCCTCATATTGGTAAAATGCACGTGTTTGTTAAAAGTTACATATAATAACAGCTGCAGTCAAGTCAACGCCCTGCTACGTAAACGTCGTTTCGCGGTAGCACCTTTACGCCCATCTTGATGACTGGGGACTCCACCACACATTTGTCCAGCCTGTCTGATTTTGTCATCGCAAGAATAGCAACGGCTGTCTTCGACATGACTAAGACCTAACGCGATATGCTCACACGTGTCCTTTACAACGAAAGGCACATTTGAGAAACGAGTACCGACAACTCAAACTTGCCATTGCTGATATTGAACAATACGGTTGCCGACTACTAATTCATGTCACTGGAATTGTCGAATCTACTTCCCAATCCAAATTGCCACAGAACCCTAACGAGGATACAACGAAGCTAGTACTGGACGCATGCTGAAAGGATGAAAACCCCATTAAGGCTTCTGACAACGATAAGTCCCAGAGATTTGGTAAAATGAGTTGTTAAAGGAAGCCTTGCCAAGATGACACGAAATTCTCCTTGCTGTCGAACAGCGCTATTTTCAAGAAAACGAAGACTTTACGAAGTTTCGTGACAAAACTCTATTTTATGCCCACCAGCTCGTCAGATCCAAGCACATCAAAACGACCTGGACCACATATGGCAATATTGAAGTGCACGATCATCAATGTTCTGACCACATGATACGTATGATAACGACTTGTGTCTAGATATATGTGCAGTTTCCGGTCACTATATCCAGTACCATTGCCCCCTTTTTTTCAATAATTTTGTTATCAATCACAACAGTTTTAGCTGATGACTTCGTATATATAGAGGATATTCAATGATTTGCCGTTTAATATCAAATATATTTCATGAATATGGCAGATTTATATATATAAAAAAAAATCTGACATACATGCGAAATATATTTTATATTAAACGGCAAACCATTGAATTTTCTTTTTATTACAATTTGAAAGAGGACTTGAAATACTTTCATTATTTTCAGGTCACCTGAGACGAAGTCTCAAGTGATCTATTCCAATCACTTTCCGTCCGTCGTCGTACGTCGTCCGTCGTGTACATTTGCGACTTTTCCCAAAGCACCAGTGGATGGAATATTTTCACACTTGGCCAAAATGATCCTTAGTTAATGAGGATACAGATTTGTAAAATTGGGATTCCTGCCCCTACCCCAAGGGCTAGCGCAGGGCCCAAAGGGAAAATTATCCTAAATTTCAAAAACTGTCTTCTCCACATCCAGAGGTACTATAACAGCCTATTTCTCCTCATGGATATAGAGATCATCGGGGGCTTCAGTACCCCCGGGCTATCCGTTCCCCCTCGGGGAGGTGGTAAAGTTTACTATAGTTTATTAGCTCACCTGGTCCGAAGGACCAATGTGAGTTTATGCCATACCGTGGCGTCCGTCGTCCGTCTGTCAACAATCGACTTCTTCTTCGTAACCGCTAAACGGAATTTGACCAACTTTAGTCAGACGCATCCCTATGGGTTGGGACTCAAAATTGTATAAATGGTTGGACTATCCCGCTGAGGGTGGGGCCAAAAGGGGTCAATTTCTCCTATTTTCCTGGTAGCATTATTATGGGGCAGTGATTCAAAATTGTACATTTGTACATTTGGCTGACTCCCCAGGGGACTGAGGGGCGGGGCCAAAGGGGTCAATTTGGCTATATGGTGGAACTGACCCCCAGGGACCTGATTGGCGGGGCCAAAAGGGGTCAATTTGGCTATATTGATATAAACGACTTCTTCTCTGAAACCGAGCAGTGAATATTATCGCTCATATTTGCCTAGTGGCATCACTATGGAGCAGAGATTCAAACTTGTACAATTGGTTGGGCTGAACCCCCCCCCCCCCCCCCCCCCCCCCAGGGGCATGAGAGATGGGGCCATAAGGGGGTCATAAAGGGGCCATCACTGTTATTAACGACTTCTTCTCTGGGTCTAAGCATTTATATTTCAGTGGTTGCATACTTAGGTGGCTGGGATTTAAATTATACAAACAATGGAGCTCACTCCCCAGAGGACTGATGGGCGGGACCAATCGGCGTAAATTCCCCAGGGTCTACCACACCCTTGCAGGCTTAACTATTGAATCATAACTGTTAAACGGTTGGGATCCCTACCCCAAAACTATATATATAATTATTGAGCATAAAGAGATGATCACAAATATGATTTTAGATTTGAGACCAGGTGTGCCACGCCCTTGCAAACATGACTATTGAGTCATAACTTTCAAATAGTTGAGATCCCCACCCCAAAACTATATATATAATTACTGAGCATAAAGAGACGCTCACAAATATGATTTTAGATTTGAGCATCAATAGATGATCACAATCATGAAGTTAGATTTGACCCCAGGGTTTGCCATGCCCTTGCAGTCTTGACTCCTGATTCATAACACTTACAATCCTCATCCCAAAACTATATATATGCAATTGCCTGATACATAGAGACAATCACAAACATGATTTCAGATTTTGAAAGTAGCGATTGCCACATCCCTTGCAGACTTCCCAACACCAAACAATACAATTGCTGGTCATTAAGAGGGCAACATATTTAGTATGAACCTATTTCAAATAAATTTCTTCTAAATGCTCTTTTGAATCAGGAAGGTAAGTGTTCATTAAAGGCAATATTATGGCATCTCACACTGGAAAAGTTTATGTTATTTTAACTCACACATTACTTTTTGTTGTATTTACTGAAAGCCATGTGAGCGATACAGGCCCTTTGGGCCTCTTGTAAATGGAAAAAATAACACTTTTAGGTATATTTTGTTCATTTTAAAAAGGAAATTATTCCTACTTTGTCACAATCATCCAGAGAGAAAGATGGAATCAAACTGTAAAATTTGGATTCCTGCTCCTACCCCAGGGGCCAGGACAAAGGCCCAGAGGGAAGATTATCCTTAATTTCAAAAAGTTTCTTCTCCGGACTCAGAAGTACAAGTGTACTACAGCCTATTTTCTCGCCATGAATAGAAAGATCATCAGGGGCTTTGTTTAATTTGTAAATTTCAGTATCCCTGGGCTGGTGTAACGTAAAAAAATGACCCGGGTGGAAAACTACCCACCCTTGAAATCTACGACGGGTCATTTTTTTGCACGGGACGAATTACAGAAATATCGAGTGGGGTCATTTTTCTACTGATGGCCGTGTAAGATTTCTACAGCGAAATAACGACCCTGGGAAACTTTTGCCACGTATAGTAATTTCACTTTTTCACGTTACACTGATAAATCTTTATATTTTCACTGCAAAATCTTATCTTTTCACTGCAAAATATTTAAACTGCAAAAACTTATATTTTCACTGCTCATCAGTGCAGTGAAAATATAAGTTTGATCAGTTTAATAATTTTCTATATTTCACAGGTAAACATGTAATAAATGTTTTTACCACATAATTGAGCTGTTATCCAGTGAATTTGACCGTGTAATATATTTTGCATATGTAACTAGTTACATATACCCTAGCGCAAATTTGATTAGTCAGCCTTATCACATTTCCCCACGGTTATTGATATTACTACGCGTCGTAGTACTACTCTACGCTTCGTAGTAAATATTGACGACACGATATTGTTTACAGTGGGCACATCCGTCAAAGTCGATGGCAAATGCGAAGGAAAGGTGATTAAGATAATGCAGTCAACTACGGGTCCTCTTTATAGAGTTTTGTTTAATGAAACTGACTTTGAGGTTGATTTGAGTGGAGATGGTTAGGCCTGAACGAAACTGAAAACGCCCCGTCGGCGTCGGAGCAGACGACAGAGTCAACGTCGACCGGGGAAACCAGACAAACTCATGGTAAAGAAAACGAGAACCATTCTCGATTTGCTAATGTTCCAAATATCCCCATTCAAGATTTTGTCGATGCACAGCCAAATAAGAACACTTTAAGGAAGACATTTTATGACTTAAAAATTTTGAAAATGTTCATGGCGAACGAAAACGAGAATAGGCCCATTCACCATATCCCACCATCAGAGCTATGCCCACTGCTGTGCAAATTTCTCATCACCGTCAGGAAATCCAATGGTTCTAAGTATGAACCAAGTTCACTCAGGGGTTTCATGGGCAGTTATGACCGACAGTTACGCAGATTCAGATACGGGTACAGTCTTGCTACCAGTAGGGAGTTTTCACAGCTTCAAGACGTTTTAAAATCAAAACAACGTGAACTCAAACGTAACGGGTTGGGAAATCGCCCCTAAAAAGCTCACTCGATAACTGGACAGGAAATAGAAACACTCTGGAGTACAAAACAGCTAGGACAACACAATCCGGAAACTGTTATAAACACTTTATGGCTGTACAATACTATTAATTTTGGTCTGAGGGGTTCACGTGAACATCGATCTATGATATGGGGGGACGTTTCGCTGTGTACAGATTCCGATGGACAGGAATATTTGGAATTCATCGAGCGTCAAACAAAAACTCGACAAGGAGACAATCCTCGTGACATTCGACAAGTTACTCCGAAAATGTGGGCGAATCTCGAGAAACCTGAACAATGTCCGCTCAATGTGTACAAAATTTATGCTGAAAAACGTCCGTCAGATTATCGTAAAGCAGATGATCCTTTCTACATCGCGACACATACCAATGTTACTACTATGCGTGAGACAGACCAATGGTTTAAGAGACAGGCTATAGGTACAAACAACCTTACCTCATTGATGAGGAAAATGTCAACCGCAGCTGGACTATCCGGGGACAAACGTCTCACAAATCACAGTGCACGAAAACACCTTGTACAAACACTTGTAAACAAAGGAATTTCGCCAAATACCATCGTCCAATTAACGGGGCATCGTAATTTACAATCTGTTTATAATTATAGCCACATCAATGAGGAAACTCACAAGAACATCTCCAGATTAATTTGTTATCCAATCCCAATTCTGCTAGTACTCCTGTGACAAATGTGCAGAACAACGTTTCAATGAACACCTCGGCCGTGACAAGTGTGCAGAACGTTGAAAACACCAACTCGACCAACACGTGTGTCACAGGACCGAAATCGGCCAGTACATCCACTGTTCATGGAAATGTGCATACACTGTTTGGTGGTAACGTGTACGGTGGACACTTCAACATCAATATTTATAATACATCTGATAATTCTCCTCCAAGACCGCAACAACGTCGTCGGATTATTGTGTCAGATTCGAATTCTGACAGCAAGTAACTTTCGCACAGCTGTGTATACACTTGACGGGGTCATGGTCACATTGTGGAATGTCGCGCGCCATATATATGACGTCATTAACTAGGTCATATATTTGATCGAAATTCAGAGACAATTAATTTCTCTTAAATACTTTAAATGTGTTGACAGTAATATGCAATTTATTAAATTCATTAAAGTCAATATCGTGTATAATTGTGTGTTTTTTTTTTGTTATTTTTACTGCAGACCAGGTACTATTTTTTATGGCGAAGGTATAATTTCTCATGGAAAATGTTGATGTGGTGAGTGTCGACCGTTTCAAGTTTATAGACCTGCTTTGCTTATGTTTTAATTATGTGATAAAAAGTATCTTAAATTCGTTTTCATTTCATATGAGATTTTATGAAACTCGTCTCGAAGTTTTTATTTTTGCTCGCCAAAGGCTCGCAAAAAAACAACTTCTAGACTCGTTTCATAAAATCTCATATGAAATGAAAACTCATTAAAGATCCTATATGTATTTACCATATATGCGCATAGACGTGACAATATCCTTGGCAATGTACAAAGGCACATTGTTCCTTCTTACTACTATCCATGAGTTGAACGTCCTTGGATATCATCAAACATTATCACCCCTACATACATTATTATGTTTGTTTGTATGTACATTGTACATATACGAAACACGTGGTAGTGTAAGATTGCTAGTGTGAATAATTGTACAAATAAATGTTCGTTAACAAAAAAGAACAAAAAAAATAGACTTTGCCGCAAGGCCTTTCTGCCTTCTAATGCTTCTTCAGTCGGCCTGAAGAAGCCTGAGAAGGCAGAAAGGCCGTGGGGCAAAGTCTATGTTTTTGTTCTTTTTTATATTCAACTTCGCAAGGAAAACTAATAACATTTCTTTATATATACTATACTTGCGAATGAGAAGACTTTGACCAGGATAGATGAAAAAATCAGTACGATAGCTTAAAAGCTGTCACTGGTAAATCCACGATAAGTGACATATACAAAGTCCGCCTGAAGAAGCCTGAGGAAGCAGAAAGGCCTTGCGGCAAAGTCTATGTTTTTTGTTCTTTTTTTATATTCAACTTCGCAAGGAAAACTAATAACATTTCTTTATATTTACGTTTACATATATACATGTATGTTAGTGTGTACATTCATATGAATGCATGTGTAGGAGTATGTGTATGGGTGTTTGTATGTGTATACATTTTATGGCCTATATTATTTGCTATTGATATGTACGCTTGTAATAGTCACGTATACGCATGTGTACTGATGGAAACATAGATTGATGTGCTTGTGCGCATGTGTGATTAACATTACAAGATTTATCCTTTATACAATTATGTATTGATAAATATTCATTTTTTGTATTGAATTCATGTACTTTTTGCTTCGGTTGAATTATGCAAAACACAATCTCCTGATTAACAATGATGGCGTTTTCATACCATTTGTATTTGCAAGTGTATTTTTCATATTTGTGATTATGGATAGCTTTTATATGTGTGTTTTGTTATATTCATGAATAGATATGTTTTTGTTTTTATTGTATGTACATTGTTTGTATGCATTTTTAGGGGGACGGAGAGCCCTTCAAATATCTCTCTCAATTGGCCCAATATACTTAACTTCAGGAAACTTTTCGTGATTCTGGAAATTTCTGAAAAAAAAAATCAACAACAAGCCGAAGTTAGAAGACAGTTCAAAATGGACGCGTGTTTACAAATATCGAGTTTCAACTGCTGTTGTACCGGTTACCGCGGAAGAATTCATCTTGAATATTGCTGAAATCAGTTAATCTTAACTAAATCTATAATAATAAAAAGTGGTTAGGCTTGATTTTCGCTTCCAATGTTATGTATATTGGGCCTTTATTCATAGTCTCAACATGTTCCATTTCCCTGTGTTTTATAGCCCAAACTGTGTTTTGTGTTGCTGGTCCTACATTGCGCTAACCCTTTGTAATGATTATGTTATCACCTGATATTACTTATATAGATGCCGATAAGTCATCATATTTTTTTTCTGTAATAGTATGACTTTTAATGATATGGTCAAACTCGATATGTAATTACAATGAATAATATTTTCGAAGGTTCCTTTTTATCATGCTGGACTTTAACCATTGTGCACTTTTGCTTAGTGCCTTGTTCCTTTTCTTTGTTTGACATTTTGGTGTATATAAAACTTTTAAAGAACACATAACTGTCAGAATCGATCCTTACTACTTAAAACATATGTCACGGCAATCATCTCACAGATTTTCTTGTTCTGATTCCATAACCTCATCGTCTTGTCTTTATTATGCTGTGGTGATACTAATCCTGGTCCCTATCATCTAGTTGCTTACTACTCGTCATTCTTGTCTGACGAATCTCTGTAACTTACACATAAGCACAATGCTTATCACTCGTTCATTTGAACGTTCAAAGTTTGCGTCCAAAACTGGATGTTTTGTACACCAAATTATATGAAAACAGCATTTTAACGTTTACAGAAACTTGGCTCTCTAAGTCTGATATCAACTCGTCTTTGGATATTTCTTGTTTACGTAGTCGTTTTTGTTACTATTTCTGTAGCAGTCAATCTTTTTGTCAAAGGAAAGTCCGATATTGAAGTTGATGATGTCGAATGTGTGTGGGTCGAAATAGCAACGAAAGGTCAAATTTCTTTAGTATGTACTTTCTATAGACCCCAGCAGTCTCACAAAGCTATATGGACTAAATTAGAGCAATCTATTGGTAGAGCAATTAACTCTAACTTTGGAAATGTGATAATAACAGGCGATCTTAGCGATAATTTACTCCAAAATAACTTTAATTACTTAAAAAATATTATGTACACCTATGGACTAAAACAGTTAAGTACTCAATGTACACATTACACTGAACAGACACTTGATAGGCGTTGCATTGATAAGTTTGTGATAGATCGGTCCTATGTAGGAGAATCATTTCTCGATCAACCAGTAGGATACCATTGTCCCTATATACAATGTACGCAACTGTTAATATTGCCAAACATTCAACCGTCGCTTTCTGAAGTAAAGTTTGGCTTTATAAATAGAGGATATTCAATGGTTTGCCGTTTAATATCGAATATATTTCACGAGTATGGCAGATTTTTTTTATATATTTTCACTCGTGCTACGCACTCGTGAAAATATAAAAAAATACAAGAAGATTTGTTCGGAAAAAAAGAAAGGAAAAACAAATGAAGAAAACCCTTGGGAAAACATAATGTTGCAGTAACCGTTACAATTAAATTTTATTTTTTTCTAACCAAATAATTTAATTGTAACGGGTACTGCGAGTAAGTCATAAAAACTCTCCTTAATATTGTTACAATACACCTCAATGCTAAATAAAATTTGAGAGAAAATTGAATGATAATTTATTTCGACTTATCGGATTGTTTACGGATGACAAACTTTTCCTACAGTCAAATGAGTCTGACGACAACGTTAGCATAACCATTAATTACAAAACTTTTGGAGCAATCAATTAATTTCTCAACTTCGATCAAAAAGGAATCAGTAAAGAAGGTTATCTTATTCTTTGACTACACGGAAGCTGAGTTGTTACCTCGAGTGTAATGCTAAGATGTTGTTGAAATCTTGAAATATCTCAATTGTTACTAATAAGCAGACATGCAGCCTGTGGTGGCCATTTTATTTACAGGTAATTAGAAATCGATAGATAATTCAGTGTACCTTATCACTAAATTCGTTTAAACAAAACAAAACTAAGAAGAAGCCAGGTTGAAACTACAAACATGTTACTGCAGTATGTCATGTCTGATAAACAATCAGAAACAAAAAGAGGAAACGAATAACAGGAGGAGGAGGAGTATATCACTGTAGTCGTTTACGTCCCTCAATGTATAAACAAAACTCAAAAGGGAGACGGGTATTGGTTTTATAAAGATGAAAGTAAAGCAGACAATCAATGAGACCATCAGGGCCCAGTTGCTCAAAAGGTTATAAGCTAAATCACTATTTAACGACATTTTTCAAACTTAAATAATTCTGTCAATATAAAAGGTAAAATCTTACAATTTTGCATGTGAATTGTCACTATTACATATTTGATATATGCAAAGTTGTAACATAATCTATGCTATCATTTCAAAGTTACAGCAAAATTAAAATTTACGCTAATCACTGATTAAGCTAAACACCTTTTGAACAACTGGGCCCAGATGGAAACATTATATACACATTCCCCACTAAGACTGGGCATATAAATACAATGTACAAACAATCATGAGGATCATTTACTGGAATTCAGATGAGCAGTTCTTGTCAACGTAATTTACACCAGGCTAAAAAAATGTTCAACAGATATATAGATGATATTGAAAACGATTAAAAGCAGGAAATTGAATAATCAGTGATTGTCAAATTAAATGTATATTAAACCAGTCCATTTTTCTAGTAATATCCTACAAATCGCACTCTTCTATAGAATGAAACAGCACCCTGACACTCTGTCCGAAAAACAAGCACCCCGACACTTTGTCCGAATAATCAGCACCCGACACTTTGTCAAAGTAACCAGAACCCCGACACAACCTCCGAATCCTGATCGCCAGCTGCCCGTTCGTTTCATTCGATTGTTTTTATCGCTTAAGTTCTACATATTCTCCAGCTCGTGCACAATCTCCAGCCACGTCTTTGTCTACGATTATACCATTAAGGCAATCAAACTGGTGAATATCACATCCTTCCCCAAAGTCAATCACTCCAGCCTGGAACCCATACCTGACAACATAACAAAAACTCTTCTCGTAAAACACCATCTATATATGATGAACCTAAGACACACACATCTGATTACACATATAGAGGATCTTACACGAGTGTCGATGTAATATGAATTATTTAACGAGTTTAATAAATCCATATTACATTGACACGAGTGTAAGATTCTATTTATCACTTCACTTATATTTATGAGAAAATACACAAAAACTCTCAAATTAATTCTCTATAAGAAAGGCAAATTTCTTTTGTGACAGTACGATTTTCACTACCGAGACAATCATATGACGACATTAAGACGCCATTTATTTATGACGTCACAATAGTGTTATTACAAGTGTGTAATACCATTTTTATGACATGGCCGTATGACATGACTGAACGGGTCAGTTATGTGATAAATGTAATTTAGTGATGATACAGCATGTCAACCATGATTACACTGCACCATACACCTGTTTCGTCCTTCTAGTATTCATCGGTGACGTTAAGGTCAAAAACATAGAAATCCAAATATTTTAAACTAATGTAAAGAGTGGAAAATATGCATAACACTTCGATACGATTTTCAAAATATTGAGAAGTACGATTTAATTTCAAATCAATATAACGAGTTAAGTACTAATAAGAATATGACGGCAAGGATACAGCAAATTTAGGGGACTTAAGTCTACCACCTTGCATTCAGACAGTTGACTGCGACAGGCGTTTACGCTACCAGAATTGTATTTTCCTAAGTGTCCAATGGAGATAAATGTGAAGCAAAAGTTCCATTTTGTATCTTTTATTTCTAAGCAAACTATCATGTAGTTAAAAGCCATTGGGCATTGTTGTAAATCCACGAAATTCTGATCATCGCTTTCTCAATCAAAGCAATAAATTGTATGTGTGTTTATTAACTTTTAATGTTTTTTACTTCTTACATATTCATGTACCATTGGGCTTATTTGATTGAGTGCTGGTTCAAATTGTTGCTATTGTGACGTCACGTTTATCATGTCACTGACTTCGGCACTGACTTCAAAATGGCGGCGTTTTACATTTCAGTGGTGTTTGAAGATTGGTGTTTACACGAATAATATCACTAATTCTGATAATGAGATAAAAAATATCTAACCTTTTGGCCCCTAGCTTCACTGAAGAGTCCTAGGAGGACGAAACAGCTGTATGATGCAGTGTTATTCATTTTTTTCGGCATACTGTATCTAAGGTACAGCGTTTGTGTATGTTATGTCATCTTACATTCGTTTACATTTCATATTAAATTTGACTCTTAACTCGTCATCAGAGGCTAAATTGAAAAAACAATTGTAAGATCTTATACATGCGTCATGACCTTGACAATGAAAGTCCCTGTCAGAAACTAACGATAACAAGTGTTGTCAGAATATCTTACCCGCAGCAGCTATATCCGCCATCTTGGTCACATAGACATTCCTCACAGTTGTATGTGTCCCAGGTCTCGCCTGGAGAGAATGTCCGGTCCTTATAGGTACATACCGCAGGCTGGAGGACTCCTGTTAAGCAGTAATGTAAGATCATTCAACTCTCATAGTACCATATAACCATTACAACTGTTGAATAAAATTCTGTTTAAACCACACTTCGAATAAATTCGAAACGCGTTTTGATTGGGTGACGTCACATGATGAACTTGACCGAAACAACGTCATTTGCTGATTATTTACGACGTCATCGATTGTTTTCGTCGTCACCACTTGGCGGGAATATATACGAAATGTTACGTTTTGCAAATGTCATAGTCCGCGGTTCTCTACAGCGTCCGAGATTGTTGTAGAAACAGGTCACGCGACTCGTGGTTATAGGATATGAATTAACGGGAGTGAAATAAATTCCAACAGACACTCGTTGTGTATACTTCATAGGTTGTTGTATGTGTAGTAAAATGCTTAATGAATTACATGTATGGTGTGGGCTAATAGACTTTAATCAATTACATGTATGGTGTGAAGAATTAGACTTAATGAATTACATGTATAGTGTGGGGTAATAGACTTAATGAATTACATGTATAGTGTTAGGTAATAGACTTAATGAATTACATGTATAGTGTGGGGTAAAAGACTTAATGAATTACAGGTGAAGTAATAGACTTAATGAATTACATGTATAGTGTTAGGTAATAGACTTAATGAATTACATGTATGGTGTGGGCTAATAGACTTAATGAATTATATGTATGGTGTTAGGTAATAGACTTAATGAATTACATGTATGGTGTGGGCTAATAGACTTAATGAATTATATGTATGGTGTTAGGTAATAGACTTAATGAATTATATGTATGGTGTGAGGTAATAGACTTAATGAATTACATGTATAGTGTTAGGTAATAGACTTGATGAATTACATGTATGGTGTGAAAAATTAGACTTAATGAATTACATGTATGGTGTGAGGTAATAGACTTAATGAATTACATGTGTGATGTGGGGTAATAGACTTAATGAATTACATGTATGGTGTGGGGTAAAAGACTTTAATCAATTACATGTATGGTGTGAAGAATTAGACTTAATGAATTACATGTATAGTGTTAGGTAAAAGACTTAATCAATTACATGTATGGTGTGAGGTAATAGACTTAATGAATTACATGTATGGTGTGGGGTAATAGAGTTAATGAATTACATGTATAGTGTGGGGTAATAGACTTAATGAATTACATGTATGGTGTGAGCTAATAGACTTAATGAATTACATGTATAGTGTGGGGCAATAGACTTAATGAATTACATGTATAGTGTGGGGTAATAGACTTAATGAATTACATGTATGGTGTGAGCTAATAGACTTAATGAATTACATGTATAGTGTGGGGCAATAGACTTAATGAATTACATGTATAGTGTGGGGTAATAGACTTAATGAATTACATGTATAGTGTGAAAAATTAGACTTAATGAATTACATGTATGTTGTGAGGTAATAGACTGAATGAATTACATGTGTGGTGTGAGCTAATAGACTTAATGAATTACATGTATAGTGTGAGGTAATATACTTAATGAATTATATATATGGTGCGGGGTAATATACGTAATGAATTACTTGTATAATATGGGGTAATAGCCTTAATGAATAACATGTATGGTGTGGGGTAAAAGACTTAATGAATTACACGTATGTTGTGAGGTAATAGACTTAATGAATTACATGTATGGTGTGAGGTAATAGACCTAATGAATTACATGTATTGTGTGGGGTAATAGACTTAATGAATTACATGTATGGTGTGAGGTAAAAGACTTAATGAATTACATGTATAGTGTGAGGTAATATACTTAATGAATTACATGTGTGGTGTGAGATAATAGACTTAATGAATTACATGTATGTTGTGAAGTATTAGACTTAATGAATTACATGTATGGTGTGAGGTAATAGACTTAATGAATTACATGTATGGTGTGAGGTAAAAGACTTAATGAATTACATGTATAGTGTGAGGTAATATACTTAATGAATTACATGTATGGTGTGGGCTAATAGACTTAATGAATTACATGTATGGTGTGAGGTATTAGACTTAATGAATTACATGTATGGTGTGGGCTAATAGACTTAATGAATTACATGTATGGTGTGAGGTAATAGACTTAATGAATTACATGTATGGTGTGGGCTAATAGACTTAATGAAATACATGTATGGTGTGAGGTAACAGACTTAATGAATTACATGTATAGTGTGAGGTAATAGACTTAATGAAATACATGTATGGTGTGAGGTAACAGACTTAATGAATTACATGTATGGTGTGAGGTATTAGACTTAATGAATTACATGTATGGTGTGGGCTAATAGACTTAATGAATTACATGTATGGTGTGAGGTAATAGACTTAATGAATTACATGTATGGTGTGGGCTAATAGACTTAATGAATTACATGTATGGTGTGAGGTATTAGACCTAATGAATTACATGTATAGTGTGATGTAATAGACCTAATGAATTACATGTAGTGTGTGGGCTAATAGACTTAATGAATTACATGTATGGTGTGAGGTAATAGACTTAATGCATTACATGTATGGTGTGGGCTAATAGACTTAATGAATTACATGTATGGTGTGAAGTATGAGACTTAATGAATTACATGTATGGTGTGAAGTAATAGACTTAATGAATTACATGTATGGTGTGGGCTAATAGACTTAATGAATTACATGTATGGTGTGAGGTAATAGACTTAATGCATTACATGTATGGTGTGGGCTAATAGACTTAATGAATTACATGTATGGTGTGAGGTAATAGACTTAATGAATTACATGTATGGTGTGAGGTAATAGACTTAATGAATTACATGTATGGTGTGGGCTAATAGACTTAATGAATTACATGTATGGTGTGGGCTAATAGACTTAATGAATTACATGTATGGTGTGAGGTAATAGACTTAATGAATTACATGTATGGTGTGAGGTAATAGACTTAATGAATTACATGTATGGTGTGAGGTAATAGACTTAATGAATTACATGTATGGTGTGAGGTAATAGACTTAATGAATTACATGTATGGTGTGAGGTAATAGACCTAATGAATTACATGTATGGTGTGGGGTAATAGACTTAATGAATTACATGTATGGTGTGAGCTAATAGACTTAATGAATTACATGTATGGTGTGAGGTAATAGACTTAATGAATTACATGTATGGTGTGAGGTAATAGACTTAATGAATTACATGTATGGTGTGAGGTAATAGACTTAATGAATTACATGTATGGTGTGAGGTAATAGACTTAATGAATTACATGTATGGTGTGAGGTAATAGACTTCATGAATTACATGTATAGTGTGGGGTAATAGACTTAATCAATTACATGTATGGTGTGAGGTATTATACTTAATGAATTACATGTATGGTGTGAAGTATGAGACTTAATGAATTACATGTATGGTGTGAAGTAATAGACTTAATGAATTACATGTATGGTGTGGGCTAATAGACTTAATGAATTACATGTATGGTGTGAGGTAATAGACTTAATGCATTACATGTATGGTGTGGGCTAATAGACTTAATGAATTACATGTATGGTGTGAGGTAATAGACTTAATGAAGTACATGTAGTGTGTGAGCTAATAGACTTAATGAAGTACATGTATGGTGTGAGGTAATAGACTCAATGAATTACATGTATGTTGTGGGCTAATAGACTTAATGAATTACATGTATGGTGTGGGGTAATAGACTTAATGAATTACATGTATGGTGTGAAGTAATAGACTTAATGAATTACATGTAGTGTGAGGTATTATACTTAATGAATTATGTCTGCTGTGAGGTATTATACTTAATGAACAACATGTAGTGTGTGAGGTAATAGACTTAATGATATACTTTTATGGTGTGGGGTAATAGACTTAGTGAGTTACATGTATGGTGTGGGCTAATAGACCTAATGAATTACATGTATGGTGTGAGGTAATAGACTTAATGAATTACATGTATGGTGTGAGGTATTAGGCTTAATGAATTACATGTATGGTGTGAAGCATTAGACTTAATGATATACTTTTATGGTGTGGGGTAATAGACTTAGTGAGTTATGTCTGCTGTGAGGTAATACACTTAATGAATCACATGTATATTGGAATGCCTTGTATCTTTTGAAACATTTGGAAGATAAAAAGTTAATGTTTGGCAACTGCTATCATAAAGAAGCTCACTGTCCATTGAGAAGGAATACACAACAGATAAGAAAACATTGAGACACATACAGGTGGAAAAATATGTGAGAAATGTCCGTGTATTATAATTTGCTAAAAATAACATTTTCATTGAAAAAAAAATAGTTAACACGATAAACCTGGGTAACCATATAATGTTCATTTCAAACCAAAATTGATCTGTGACATTATGTTGTAGGTTAATGTAAACGTTTTCACAGCGAATGAGAAGCATAATTTTTTTAATTGATATTAACTACCTGGGGGTCCAGTTGGCGGCTGGCTGTTGAAACAGTAAGCTGCAATCTGATTCACTGACAACATGATGACGAAGACGCAGAGGATAGTGTAATTCATGGCAGGCAACGATGGATCAATACTGCAAATTAATGATAACATTATCAATATACATTGACATACACTTTATAATTATCCTTCAGCAAATTAGAGTGATCCCCTATAATTGAACACGTGCCAAATTTCTATACAACAATATATGTGAGTGGACAGCGGTCCATGCGAATTTCATATTCTTATATTCAATTATATCATTAGTGCGATATATCAAATAATTGTAAGGCGCGGTCGGTCATTCATCCAAATCGCCGATGCTTAACTATCGTGAGCGGGTCACGAAGTAATTCGGCAGGACTGTAAAAGTTAGCTCGCCAGTTAGGCATAATTTCCTCTTTATGTATCTAGCTGGGTATAAAAGAATATTCCCTCCTAGAAATCTCGTCCCGAGGCTTGGAACGAGAATCCGTAGCTACTTTTCTGCATATAACTGACCTTGCATGGTCTCAACGCTGCCACCAAATGTAAAGAACAGACGCTCACTTATCCAATTACTCACCACACTCGCTATTTCTTTACTGTTGTGGGCGGGTCCAGACTAGCTTGCCAGTCAGGCAAATATTTCCCCCTCATATACATACACAATTGTAGCTGGAATTTTATTACCTGAATGTCATGTACCAAGAATCAAAGTTGGATGTTTTTCTACAGGGACATTAATGCTCAATCATCATTGTAAATACATGAAGCTAACACTTTTAAGCACCTGAACCTTCAGTTTTTACATTATTTTCATTTTTTTGAGTACTGTATACATTACTTAATTTAAAAAGTGCAGCATATGTGTGTGTTACGTCATCTTTTACTTGTTTATTCTAAATGATTTATCATCGTATTCACGAGACCATCAGCTGGACATAAACACATAACTCGAGTATAAGCAATTATGGAAAACGTTTCATAAATGGTTTAGTGCTTTTTGTAAAAGTATATCTGAAATATTAAAATGTCAGAGTCATGGCGTTTTACATTGTTTTTCACGTATAGTAGGATACTACGTCGTTGCAAAATATCAGGACGTGAGAAAAGTTATCTTGTTAAAGCCACCACACGTACATCCTGTATCAAATACCACCATATAGCATATGAAGGATTGGAATAGTTGTTCACGTCAATAAAAGTTTCCTGATAAATATGAATATGTATATATTTATAAATATACTATAAAAGAGGAATTATTTGCGGCGTTGATTTGTGTTGCTTATTTCGCTTGCATCAAATATCCGCGAAAATATACACATACGAATAAATTACCACTACTCAAACCCTTCAGTTTCTGATAGCTAGTATTATATGCACACATTATAAATAAGCATGCCTGACAGCGCGAACATTCTCACATAGTAAGTCATAACAGTTTGAAGACTAAGCGAAAAATTCCATTCTAGAAAATATTGCCTTTTACAGAAACTTAATTGACGTTAACACCGAAATGAACGGCTGCATACGTGGTTTTTTACCACAATCAAGCAAATGAAATAAATGTATGAATGATTACAACTTTTACCACAATCAAAGTAATCAAATTAATAAAATAAATGTATTCAATTATGATGATTATTTAAGCCAATTACATGATACATATATCCAAATGAAATAATAGTACCAGACATATATTTTGATAGACACATCTTGAAAAAAAAATAAATATTCCTGCAATAAACAGTAATTGATTGAATAATTAAAATCTACTCACCAGTATAATGTGAGTTCCAGATTCCCGAGAATGGTCTCGACTACTGAATCAGCTCCTAGCTAATGTATAGACCAGTAAACCGGAAGTGGCTGTAATGGATGTTATGACGATATTAACCTTGTAACAGTATGGTGATTGTTTTATATATAATTACAATACCTCTATATGTCAACTACGGCTAGTGGGCGTCGTTGTGCACTCCTCATTATAAATCAGAGTTTACATAAGGCTCCGTTGGGAGCGGTATGGTGTTTACGACAATGATTAACGGCATGATGTTGTCGTCATCATCATCCAGGGCTATCTCTGTAGCATATATCAAGCACAGTGTCCGTTTCATAGTCTGTTTAATTAATGGATTGTTAATCTTGATATAACATACAAATATTGGTGGTACTGTTATGAAACTTGAGAGTCATTAAAATAAGAAGTTTTATGTGTTTTTGAAAACAAATGTTTTCGACTTTCCTCAGGCCTGATTTTCCAACCAAAAACCTGACTTTTTGAGAAAAAATTAGGAACCTCAAAAACGGAAATATTATTTGTATATCTTAAGTCAATATATGACTCTGATATTTCTGAATTAAAAGATGAAAATAGCTGAATTCAGCTAATTAGCAAAAAATGATCATGTCTGATTTCCAAAGCATATCCTAAACGAATCACTTATGAACTAAAGTTCATTCTCGAGCAACAACAAAACAAACTGGTTGAGGTCCTATTTCTAACGCTATAATCAAGGGATTTATTATTTTAACCAGTAATGATGCAATGTTTAGTTATGTGTTTTAGTGTTTATAAACAACATTCTTATTTAATGACGGATGTTAAGTTATTAATCAAAACCAAATTTAGACTTGTAAACACTAAATATAAATCTAAAAATACGTCATCAATAGGAATAGACTTAATTATGTTATATTTGTAAGGCAATTTGTCATATGTGGTTTTTGTGTATTATGTAAATTAGATATATTTTAGCTACCTGTTTGTCACGTTTATGACAGAACGGTACGGGAAATTAACGAACAGCTATCAACACAAGCTGATGCTTCTCTCAACCATTGACGTATCGAGCAACAAAGCCAGGTGTGTGATCCCCAATGTCAGCCCTGAAACGCCAACACTCTAGGGGCTGGACCAGAGTTGTATGCATTTATATGTATAGGGGTGGAGATCTTATCCGTTTTAAGGTTATATCAATATTGTCAATGGACCCCCTTTTGGCCCTGCCCCTCAGGGGGGGGGGAGGGTTAGCCCCTTTATTTATATAAATTTTAATCCCAGCCATTTAAGGATGTTACCACTAAAATCTGGTTGTACATTGCTTAGATCCAGAGCAGAAGTCTTTAATATGAATATTGTCAAATGGCCCCGTTTTGGCCCCACCCCTCAGGCCCCTTGGAGGGGGGGGGGGTCAGCCAAATTACTTGTATAAATTTGAATCCCAGCCACCTAGGGATGCTACCACTGAAAAATGAATGTTGTACATTGCTTAGTTTCAGAGAAGAGGTTGTTAATATGAATATTGCCAAATAGACCCCTTTTGGCCCCATCCCTCAGGCCCCTGGCGGCCAGCCCAATCATTTGTATAAATTTGAATCCCAGCCACTTAAGAATGCTTCAACTAAAATATGAATGTTGTACATTGCTTAGATCCAGAGTAGAAGTATTAATATGAATATAGCCAAATTGACCCCTTTCGGCCCCACCCCTCAGGCCTCTGGGGGAGGGGGTCAGCCCCTTCATTATTAAAAAAAATGAATCCCAGTTACCTAAGGAGGCTACCACTGAAATATTAAAAGCTGTAATTGTTTAGATCGAGAGAAGAAGTCGTTAATATGAATATTGCCAAATGGACCCCGTCCGTCAGGCCCCTGGGGGTCAGCCCCTTTATTTGTATAAATTTGAATCCCAGTCATTCAGGCATGCTTCCTACCAAATTTGATTAATTCCGATCAGTGGATATGAAGAAGTCCATTGTTGACGGACGAACGGACGCCGGACGCCGCGGTATGGCTTAAGCTCACCTTGGTCCTTTGGACCAGGTGGACGAAAAATCATACTGGTCATATCTCGGCTACTTTTTGAGAGATTTTGACAGAGATTCAAATGTCAATCGAAGTAATCAGTCCAGTCAAATTTGTGTAAGATTTTCGTAAGAGTTCTTTCTCTTGGTGAATTCCCATAAAACACTTTCAGTGTGAAAGTTTGATCGCATCATCAAAGCAACATATACGGTGTATATGCCCCCATGACCAGCGCAAAGACGCTTATTTACATGGCAGTTGTCGACGATGAAGCAGAAGACGCTAACTTTTCCGGAACACCTGGCCTTATTTTGTTGTAGTTTCTCATTGGTAACTCATTTCATTAATTGGAACTACACATTCTTTTTACTTGGACTTATACGGATTTGAACTCCCATCACACTTATCGAAAGGGATATTTCACAGGGCTAGTATTGGATATTACTGTCCCCGTCAGTTTGAGGATTGCGACTACAGTTATCATAATAGGATAGCCCTTTACTTACATTTCATTTATTATCATGTTGCTACATATCTGTAGAAAATTGTTTAATTTTAAAGGTTCATTATTTATTTGTGAACACTCTATAAATTCGAGTAGTCACTGTATGTATTTCATTAGTGTACGAGTTGTTACTATTAATATGATAATACGTTATACGTCGGCTTTGGACACGATCTTTATCAAAGTATAATCGATCTCTGTAATATGCAAGCTTAATATTTAAATAATACCCTAGGGGTCATATAAATTATTAACATCCAATTGATGTACGTATATGTTAAGCCCCGTGGTTAAATGTAATTTTATCAACGATTATCTTCCTACTCATTAGTGAACCCACCATAAATCAATGCGTGATACATGTAATCATATAAATTGCACTGCATGTATTTAAATATTGGTTTATCAATCAGCAAATTGTTTACAATATTAATTAACTGTATATTAAAAAAATTCTGTTTACAAATTTATATCAGGTTATCAAAGATATTCTCTAAATGAAAGCATGCACGCTACTACCAGAACAATACAATGTGGCAGAGCCTGGTTGTTTATTGTTATGGTGATAACAAAGAAAGTTGTTGGAAAACAATGGATGCTCGTTATCAGAGACTTTAAACAGTACACTGGACTACTTGAGAACAAATGGAACCCCATCCTCGATATCTAGGGGTAACGTTATAACGCTCAACTTCGTTCTTTACACCTCAGCAATATGACAATACTGAAGGCACGTCCAGGTAAAACAATACCTGACCAATCGTTGGAATCATACCTGTGTATTTAAGATTACAAAGAGCCCAACCGACTTCAAACCTTGTCAATTTTACTGTTATGTGAAAACACGATTTTTTTTTTATTTACATCATAGGGTCAAACCAGTCTTCTTGCCTCATCAACAAAGTGACGCACACAGAGCCTTCAATTTTGCCATGACATCCTACAGGAGTGTCGAGTATCGAAGATGATTGGATCCAAACCAGTCAAGTCTCGTTTTACAGAAGATAATAATGATAAATAATGGTTTGTTACCGTTATTCTTGACAAATACTGGATGGAACATTTTCATATTTCATAAGAAGATTCCCATTCGTCCCTAAATGTGCATGGACTACTTTTGCATATTAGGGACAACTTAGACGTCATGTATATACTGACATTTGTTAATCTACAGTAGATGTAGTTCGTATTTATATGCATTTTTTTTTATTATCACATTAGCTTAGATTGTAATAACTTCTTCATTTATGCAGTGTAAGTATCAAATTATTATCTACATGTTGTGAAGCGCTTTAGAGTAATTGTACAAATTATATAGAGCGCTATATAAATGTTGTATATTGTAATAATTATTATTATGAAATTTGAAAATGATCCATCCAGGACTTCTCAAGAAATTGTGGCAACAAGAATTCTTTAAGGACAGATTGACGACGGACAACGGACCATTTTGAATAGCCCATCATCTGATGATGTAAAAACAAAAAGATAAAAACTGAGACATTTTCATCTGTAAAATTATTTTATAAGGAAACGGACAAAATAAATAAACAAAAGGATAAACATTTTATGCTATTTGTAAAATCATTCAATACATAAATGTTTTAAATGTATATTTGAACATTCGTCAATTATATATCAATAATAACAAACACCTCGTTTTTATCTTCATGGATTTGCATGTTGGAATATGTTATGGCCTTCACTTCTGTTCCCTGCAAGTAAAACCGTAAAAAATTATAGACTCATGCATTTTATATATACATATATTTATCTTTCAATGTTCATTTTTTTTTTCAGTCTGATTGAAATGCAGATCATTATTCTTACTCTTTTATAGAAGTAGAAGTATTTGACAACCTCTTAGAATCTTGAATGCGAGTTTTTTTTTTTTTAATTGAAAATCCATTTTTATGAGAAAACTACTTACCACGTCAAATTATTATGCAAATGAGTTCAACAACTACCAGTTCTATAACTCCCAAAACGTTTTTACAATAAAAAATACTCAATTTTATATCAAAAAACAATACTTACCACGTCCAATTAAAAATCGAAAGACCAATTCAAGTATAGGTCTTCCAATGCCATGCGAATGCATAATTCAAAAACGTAGAAAAGTGGAAACACTTTACCCTAAGGTAGGTGGATGAGCCACTGACTGTACAACAACCACCGGACCCAAAGAGAAGAGTTTGTCTGAGAAAGATGACAGTGATCTCAGATACAACTCTGTGAATGTAGTGTGTCCTCGCCAAAAGGCTGAGGACACCCCTCAGAAAACGGAGAGCAATTGAGAAGGGCCCAACAAGCAGCCAATGCTCTAACCTCACAGGTCCTGAAGTTGAAAAGTATTCTGAGAAGACTCATAAGCCAATCTAATCACCTGACAAATCCATCGAGAGATGGATTGTGCCGAGATACTAGACTGACCATTTTTGATCGGCAGAAAAAGCCTAGAATGTGACTCTCGATCCCCCGTCTTGTCCAAGTAATACCGGAGAGCTCTGACAGGACAGAGAAGCCGAACACGCTCATCTTTACCAACTATGTCAGAGAGAAGGGAATGCGAATAGGTTCTAGAGAAAATCCAGGAACCTGATGCTTCGCAAGAAAAGAAGGTTCTGTCCTGAAAGTTTCGGAGGAATAATTCCTACCAAATCTGCGATTAGGGGAACAGAGGCCTTGAGCGGATTAAATTGCCTCCGACCACACCAATCGCAGAAGATGCTCCATCTAGACTGGTAGGGTGTTGCGGAAGAGGACCTGATGGATCTAGTGATAGAGTCCGACACCGGTCCAGAAAAACCCTCCTGCGCGAGGCCACCGGAGATAGTCTCCACGCAGGAAGGTGGGGTATAGCCGGCGAGAGTGAATGATTCGGCTGTCGCAACAGGTTCCTCCAACAGAAAAGACAGCATCTGAGGGAGCCACCAGAATCAAGGAGCAAGGTTGCTCCTCGTACCTCTGGATGACCTTGGCTACCAATTGAATGGGGTAAAGGCGTAAGCATGGAACCCCTTCCAGTCCAGAGACAGAGCATCAACTGCCCATGCTGCTGGATCTGGTACGGGAAACACAAACGTCGGTAAGTTATGGTTCAATGCTGTGGCGAATAAGTCTACACGAGGCATTTCCCAAACCTGACACATTGCTCTGAATATGGATGAATCGAGTTGCCATTCTGTCAACACCAGCCGAAGACACCTCGACTTGGTGTCTGTAAGTACATTGAGCTTGCCTAGAAGGTGCTTGACATGAATGGTTAAGTTCATTTCCTGGACGCGTGACCTGATTCCCCCTGTTTCTGCAGATAAGCTACAACGGTTGAGTTGTCTGTTGCCACACAGATCACCTGATCTTCCAGAAAAGACATCAGGTTCTGGATAACCAACAATATTGCCCTCATTTATGTGCTCGGAAAGATGATCCCCTGTCCACATACCTGAACTAGCCAGGCAGAGTCTTAGAGCCTTTGCAGGAAACACCACTTGGTCGGTCGCCGCTCCTGGCCATTGCCGAAGCTCATGAGTTTCCAGCTTAGTTGGTTGACTTCCAAGTTTGGCGTTGTAAATGGCATGATCTGATGTTCTGACCTCAGACAAATCTGCCAAACTCAACTGCAGGCCAGATGCACCGGGTGCACAAGAGGAAGACTCTGCCTTCTCTACCATTCTAGCATGGACGACAACCAAAGCCGAGTAAACAACAGAACCCTCAGACAAAGACTTGCCGGATCAAGCCGAAACCTAAGGTGGCACTAGCTGACTCAGCAGAGTAGTGGCCTCAGGAATGGCAGATACCGTAGGAGGAGGGCAAACCTCCTCCCCGAGGATTATGGCAACATCAGCGCCCGCATACAAGATAGAGCATGGTGAGCATCAGCCTCACCCTCAACCTCATTCCCAGCTGACGCCTCCTCATCATCATCGGATTCCGAAGATTCCAAGTCACGATGGGGGGGGGGGGTTCTTACCGAGCCTCAGTCAGAATGCTCCCAGGCGACAGACTGAGGACGTCATCCTCCCTATCCCCTATCTCCACTTCCGTATTTCTCCTGCAAGTAGGCACATTTGTGTCCACCGCCAAGGAAGAAATATATGGGTGGAGACTCTCTGGGAAGGTCCTTTTATGAGCTCTCTTAGGCTCTGATGGGCTAAGACGAGACTCCAAAGGTCTTCTAGATGAAGGGATATTGGTCTTGGAGCGAGATGTCATAAAGGCCCTAATACGCCTTTTAAAAACATTACTCTCCCTAACTCAGGGGTGGATGGGGGCTGAGCATTCAGCGTACCTCCCACTTTGTGAGATGAGACCGGGCCCCAACCCTGGTGAAAGCCCGAAGAATAGCCAGGGTTGTACCCAAAACCCTGAGGAAATGGGGCCATGGGGCCAGAAGGAAAAGAATGACCCCAATACTGACCAAACTGACCAGTGGGAACATGGGGTGGAAAACCCTGACCATAATGAAAGGGTGAACCGCCACTGGGTGCGGCCTACGGGTTCCGTTTGGTGTAGGCTGGCACAGTATTAACCCCAACAGGGAAGGAGAAGGGGCCAAGATGAAACCTAAATGTTAAGAGTCAAACACTTAGCCATGTGCTTCTTCAGAGAGTTGAAGAAAGAGGAAGCTAGAGGTGGGCACACAAATATATTATGTCCAGTGTGGACTCATGCCAGTTTCGTATTCACGCGGGGTGTTTTCTGGTAGTTGTAGAACTCATTTGCATAATAATTGGACGTGGTAAGCATTGTTTTTGATATAAAAATGAACGTTTGCGGGCAAAAAAGCTTGCATTTCTTCACAAGCTTCATGTACCAGGTAATATGCATGTTGCGACAAAAAAACTTGCTGCAGATGACAGCTCAACTGTTATTAATTAGACAATTCTACTAGAATGTGAAGTAAAGATGCTACAAAGGTCACCAGAACATGACCTCTTATGGGATGTTGTCAGATCCTTGTTTAATCTGCTTTATAAGTTAAACATCAGGCTCATAACTAAGGAGCTTCATTTCCTTGACTACAGCCCTCATACTGTGTCACCTTTGACACGAATCATTGTGATTATGTCTCTAAGACAATTATAGTTGACATATTTTCCAATTCCTTTGTCTTAATAAAGATTTAAAACAAAAATAATAACTTGTACACAAATCTATCTGAAGTTATTTGAATGAATTCTGATGATGGTGGGCTAAAAACAAAAATTTACCTGAGGATGTTTTCCAATTACAAATTCTTCACCATACCTAAAATTAGAACAATCAAATATACATTCCTTTCCACTCCGTTTCAAATTTGTATCCACAATTTATCAATAAATAGTGACAGATGAAGAAAATCTAAATCTGGCATTATAGATTTATATTCCATATACAGGAGTTTTCACTTTGAATACATTAAAACATAAACTTGGATGTGACACTTATTCTTCTGGAACACCAGGGCCTGTATTCATGAAACTGTTCTCATGCTCAAAGCAATGATTTTTTGCGCAAGTCAAATGTTTTGTTTCATTTATAAATTGATAATGAAATTATATTTTGTCTATAATTTGGAAATTATTTGAAGAAAGTTGATGCCATATACTGATTTTTAGCATTTACAATTGACTTTTTTATCATTTGACTAGATTTGAATGAATGATAAGAAAGCTGACATGAGCACTAAAATTAAAGCAGTGCTTGAATGGTTTCATGAATACAGGCCCTGGGGGTTACTTTATTGTGCTTTTTCAAGTGTCTACGTGTAAATTTCTCCATTGTTCATATTTTGTTCCTAGTTTAATTGATTTTATGTTTTGTATTTCACCTATCACGTATTGAAGGTACACATTCTGAAATTCCTATCTGAACCAATGTCATTGTATGCATTTGTGTTTCAATTATATCTTATTTAAGTGATGATCAAGCCAGTAAAATGTTTTGAATTTTCGTTCAATTCTATCTGATTTAAGTGACTGTCAAGCATATTAAATGTGGTTATTTTCATATACTTGTTTCATTTATATCTTATTAAAGCCATGGTAAGGCCGTTAAATGTTTTTATATTACATAATTATGTTTTGGTTTTCATTTTATCTTATTGAAGTGACTGTGAGCCAGGTAAATGTTTTTGCATTATATATAAGTAAACACATACCCTTTGGACTTGATTTTGAAGTTTTCTCTGTCAAATTCTGTTATCACTATTTTCTGCAAAAAAATAATAAAGAGATTGATAAATCATTAAATGAAAATATTTAAGTTTCCAGTTAAATAAGTTTTTTAATGGTTTCTCTTGATTTTTAAAGCAGGGATCACTTTGGGGTGAGACTTTGAAATTTTTACCCATATTTTTCCTGAAAATCTCATTAAAATTCAAAATTGTATTACTTTATACAGTAAAATATCATAGAAATCTTATTAATCCCATAAAATCCATCAAATTCTCCCATAGGTTTTAAGAGCTAGAATTAGCCCTGTTAAAGCCTTCAAAAAACTGAATACCAGCCTTCTCTTACAAGGTGAAACACAGGAAAAATAACACAATGTAATGTATCAAGCAAAATACATAATTGTACCTGATTATAGTATGTGTTACTATGCATTCCTAACAGCTTTTATCTTGAAAATATCACGTCACGAGACGCATATCGGACAAAAGAGAAAAGCTGGGGATAGTAAAGAACAATCAGATTTTGTTCCATGTAACTTCAAATAAAAGTCAAGCTGATTTATTAGAACGTCTCCTTTACTAGGTACATGCAGGCCAAATGTGATATACATGTGTATCATGATTTAAGGTTATGAAAAGATGCCATTTGAAGGTTTTGGCATATTTGCCAAGAAGGTCAATGAAGGCTTTCCAAAAAGGTCAAAATGTAGGTCAGAGTGACCTAGTTTTGATGCATGACATACGACCTCACTGAAGGTTGTCCAATAACTCTAGTATGAAATTCAAGTGATAAGTAGTGTAGGAGATAGAGCCTGGACAAAGCTGTGAAAAATCAAAATGTAGGTCAGAGTGACCTATTTTTCATAAATGACACACTGCCTCACCAAGGTGAACCCATATCTAAAATGTAAAGTTCCAGTGACAAGAAAGGTACAAGACAGATCCTGGACAAAGCTTTACTTTGATGCATGTGAAAAATCACAATGTAGGTCAGAGTGACGTTTCATACATGACACACGTACTGCCTCAACAAGGTGAACCCATATCTTAAGTGTAAAGTTCCAGTGACAAGAAATGTAGGAGATAGAGCCAGCTAGGACAAACATTTTCTTTGATGTAGGTCGAAGGTCAAAATGTAGGTTGGAATGACCTTCTTTTTACATGATACACCACATCAACAAGGTGAACACATTTCCCAAGTATAAAGTAAGTGACAAGTAATGTAGGAGACAGACCCTGGATAAAATTTGGATTTGATGTAGGTCACTTTTCTGATACACGACACACTAACTCGCCAAGTATGAAATTTAAGTGACAAGTAGGGTAGGAAAAAATGCCCGGACGACATAGCAGAGGGAATGGATGGTAGACCAGATTGAAAGAAGAACAAAAAAGACGGAGAGACGAATGGACACAATGCAAAACTATATCGCCCAGTTCCCGGTTGCTGACCTATTCCCTCAGTCTGTCCTTCCCTATATTTTGTAATTTACACTTTACTCCTCTCCCTATAAATTAACAGTATAGCAACATACACTCAGACTCCCAATCCCCCCACCCTCTTTAACTTTAATTTATGGTATAACATACCCTCAGACTCTCCCCCCTCCCCTCCCCAGCTTTAATTTTAATTTATGGTATAACATACCCTTGGTATGAAGAACGGCTCAGCACAAAACACAAACAACCATTCGTCTAAGAAGTGAAACAGGAGCTGCTGCATGTCTTCACCTAAACACAACGAAACACCTCAATCAAAGTTATATTTACATTCACACTGCAGTGTGCACAGAGACAAGATTAAGAAATTGGGCCCTGTATATGTTATTTTCCAATATTCGTAACATACATTACGGACATTGCGACGTCATCATGCTGACTAAAAGGAGAAAAAAGAAATGTTCTTTTTACGTTTTTTTAAACAAAATTAAAAATGCAGAATTTGGAAGAAAGGTTGTTTTTACTTGCATCAAATATAATACAGAATTGAAGGAATTATCCTATCTTACACTTTCATTGTCAGAAACCAGCATGACACTGCTGTTACAATGTATGGATGTGTCAACACAAATCTACATTATAAAAGCAGTATCACATGGGTTCCGGCGATGTACACTTTGGGTCATAAAGGTGTCCTATAGACAATTTAATGATAAAAGTATTCCATTCTGATGTAGAATTGAAGTAGTCGTCTATTGCAAGATCAGATACATGACTTACTCGGAGTGACAATAGTGCTTACCTTCAGCTTCTGTTTCCTGTACATCGGTCATTTCTACCGTATCATAATCCGTTGTCATGTACCCAAACATTGCCGTGGCAACCTGCTCAAAAGCTTCAGTCAGGTCACATCCCCCTTAGATTGGTTAAGGTTTTAATTTCTCTACTTTTAAATACTGTACGTCAAATACCCAAATACTTCAGAATACAACCGGATTTAAAGAAATCAAACTTAAAATTTACACTTGAATAACTTTGATCTATTTTACAACTTATACTTATTCACTCTTTTGGGTTTGTATGTTAGTGTGCAATGGGTCCTATATAATTGTAGGGAACCAGAATGCCGGATAAAAATAAAACCCATATGGTCGGCAGACAACCCTTATATAACCATTTCACATCCATGTTGAATTAGCTTCCCCTGAGAATCACATTTTTACAGCATTTTTTAAATTAAATAATACTACTTTAAAAGATGAATAAAAGAAACACATTCGATAATATCAAGGTGAAAACGGTCTAATTCAACCTCTGGGTATACCAACATCCTGAACAACCTTTTTAAACTTCTAACTGAAACAACATCTTACTGCTATAACTAACTTAGCTTCTAACCACTAAAATTTCAAACTGTTAGATATCTAACTTCTTAAATTTTAAATGCTAAAACTCTAAACCAGTACATGTACATGTTTACTTACACATATGTACTTACAAAATTTGAGATTTCAAACTTTTTTAAACTTCAAATGTTTGCATCATACAAAGTGGCAATTTTTCTCGTTTAAATTCCCATTTTTATAGGAAACACATTTTTTTTGCAAGTAAACCAATTTTCATGATGTACCAAAACCTTAGCATAAATATACAATGTCTACACCCAGATTCAATATTTCAGCCCAAAAAACTAAGAGTTCAAATAGTTCCGACTTCCAAACAACTATATATATGTACACATATCTTGACGATAGATCTAGAGCAAAAGAGTAATCTCCCCTACTTTTATGTCACCACTGTATATGTGATGACATGTACAGCTGATGCTTTAAAATATTTTTTAACAAGAAAATTGGACAAATAACCGTTCCCCGCCTAAAATGTAATACATGTAATTAATATGTGAATGCCAAGAATGAGCAGATGCTAAATTTGTACAAGAACGTATTACATGTACTGGGTATAGACATGAAAATTTTACAGTCCCATCTGACATGTTTCATGTAGGTCAAAGGCCAAAATTTAGGTCAAAGTGACCTACTTTTGACACATGACATAGAGCCTCACCAAGGACAACTCACACACCCTAATTATAAATATGAAGTTCCAGGGATTAGAAGTGTATGATATATAGTACCTGTACAAGAAATTTGAAGGACGGAAGGACACAACCCAAAGTACATGTATAGTCGCCTCCTGTTCCATGTGTGGGACTAATTACCTGCAGTGATCAATTTACAATTTATCTTCATCCATTGGTCCTTTTTGTACACATTGTTGAAAACAATGGGTCGCTCAATGTTAAACTGAAGCATTACCAGAATTTTTACGTGTCCTAGGCCGTCATAATTGTATGAGTGCTGGACTGGACTCGGGACTTGCACGTAGATTGATCACTGTACTTGTATTATACAAGACATAGACCCACTGGTCAATACTCCTCTAAAGATGTCAATGTTTGACAGGTGCTCAAGTTTGCTGTAAAGCCAGTAGAACCATAATACCAAAAAGGATACATGAATGTAATCTGAAACACAACACAAAACAAATATCATTAGAGTATACGTAGCCACTATAAATATGTAGTAACACATCTTTCAGGGCCATTATGGGGGAAATTTTCGCTCAAATCCCTATGGAAAATAATACTCACCCCCATGTACCAAGTCCATCTGTATAAACAAATTACCAGGTAATGTCACGCAACATAATTTTGTCTCCACAACTCTACATGTCTATGTACTATATTCAGCATATATACAACTTTTCTTTTCAGTGAAATTCTTTCTTTATGTTTGGGTGCAGCACACATGTACGTATGTAATGTCATCTTTCATAAACCGATGTTAGCGCAAGGGGTTGTGGGAGGGGGTTCTTATTTTAGCATTATACTTACTGTACATCTGCTGTGTGGTCAAGATCTGCAATATGAAAAAAAAGAACTGAATAATATCAAATCTGTGAATAAAAGAAAACCTTTTCAATAAATTCATCACAACTGGATGGTGCTACCTACCATTTAAGTTTCTTAAGATGTTTTACCTTTAATTAACACAATTTTAATAATGCTCTTAATATATTTATAATACATCTTTTATATTACTGTGACACACCTTCAGTACCGTTTGCGTAGCATTTCCGTAACATTTGAGTAGCATTTCCAAAGAATTTCCGTACCGTTTGCGTCTAAGATGGAACAGCGAACATGTATGGGTCTGTATATAAAAATGTACGTACATGTATATATGTTATATATAACAGGAAACAGAATAATGTGCTTCCACCGGGGATCAAACCCTTAATCTCCAGGTTCCTTATAATTATATTAGTCTGATGCTCTGCTACTGATGTAAAGCAATATATATATATATGTATAATGCAGATTCAATCCCCAGCATTGGTATATGTACTACACTGTATCTCTATCACTATATTCCTGTCCTTCTACAAACTGCTGCTGTAGGCTTCTCTTTCAAGTTTCAAGGTAATATATAAGAGAACCCTTTAATGGCAATTAATCAGGAGTCAAAGAAAACATGGGTTGGTGTTAAAAAGAGTTCACTGATTACAAGTTTCCTTACAGTGTTCCCACTCATTTTTCTATTTGGGGGTTTTGGTACCCCCATGGTTTGCAAAATGGGGGTACACAACAAAATTTGGGGGTACATACACACAATGTACATGATATTTTGGGGGTACCATGTATTTTGTCTGAAAGTATGTACAAACGAAATAAAAAAAATATTATACCTATCTTCAGTGTTTGTTTGTTTTCATTTTTTATGGTCAATATTTTGTTATCAAGACACAATGTAACAATTAGGTCCATTTTGTAAAATGATGATTCTCATCTATATGTTAATGGTTAGTTTAATTATTTCTTCTTTTACCGATAGAGTAAATAATTTTGAATACACATATGACGTAACAGCACCCGATGTTTGGTAATTATATGTATGATAATTTAATAATCTTTGTAATAACAATATAAAGTCAATATTTCGACTGCTTATCTGGCCTTAAGTATCCAAAATCCTCATGGCATTTAATTGGTTTTAAATGTTCTAATACTTTCATGTTTTGCATTAGTAATTGGAAGTTCCCATTTCCTCCAGGCTTACATTTATCGGCGCTGTCTGTTTGTTTCTACTGCGTCATCGGAGTTTGGGCAGACTGAAGCTAAAGTTAATTAAACTTTGCCTCCTCTGTTTTGTTTGAGTAATATTCTTGGTCTTTGAGGTGCTTTACTAGATAGACATGCAGACCGTTTAAAAGTGTTTTCATGAGCAAGACTACCAACTGAGAAAATCGGAAAACTCCTAGGCTAGTGATCACAGCGCATTCTCAACTTTTTTAATTAGCATTTAAGCAAAGTGAAATTATATAGAACTATTATAAGGTCATTTTGAATGCAATACACATATTTATTTTCGCGTTCAGGTCATGTAAGGTAGCCAAAATCTGTACATGATCTTTTTAGAATATGCGTGAATCATGCACGTTTCTACGTGAATGGGAACACTGCCTTACAAGGTCTGTAGGGAGTTATTGTATAGCATCAGGCTGCAGAGCAAAGGATCACAGGTTAGAACCCCTGATCTGTTTATAATCACTATTTCTTGCTCTTTACTCTTTTGTATACATTGTACATGACAGAATGGACCGGAGTTGACTAGGACTACAGGATAAATCAGCAGAATATGTAACCAGCAGCTCATGTTGATTTCCCCATTGGCACTTAATTGTATTTGGTACCTTTTGAAAATCGCTAAGTACATGTACCAGCTTATGACAAAAATTCCAGAAAAAAAATTATATCAGGCCCCTGGAGCATCAAAAATTATGACGTGACAGTGCAGTATATATAACACATACGAAGCCAAAGGCTTAGTCCCTGACGGGTTTGTCGAGTGTCAATAAGTAACTGCCAAAGTAAAAAAAAATTGAATGTCAAAATAAACCTTAATCTGTAATGTACATGTGGGCGGTAGGCCTATATATACTTTGATTTCACAATCAACAGACATCCTACATACACTGATACAGTATGATTCAATGGTTATCTTTCCTTCCCTTCAACAATCGCTTAGGCCTACTTCATATATGTGTTGTGACTGTTAAAATCAATCTAGATCTGTGAACAATACAACTTACATTCATATTTGATTTCGGGTATTTCCTGTTGGAACTGACATGAACCAGCCATGCTTTCTGTATTCCGAGGTGTTCCGATTCCAAAACATTCTGGGTTAAGCACATGCTTAGATATCCGCCTTCATTCAAGCGTTTCGAAAACTCCCTTTCGACACCTCTTGGCCTTTATCAAAGAAAATTGACCAATCAAGTCTTGGAAACCAAACTTGTTTCAATATGGCGATGGCGGGCGGGGGTTTCAGAGACGAAGACGAAATTGACGAAAACTATGTGACACAGTTACAGGTATGATTAATGTTTAAATTGATCACCTCCATTAAAGTATGTTCGCTTGATAGTTGATTAACTCAGTACGGTAAAATACTTTCGAATCTTGCCCTAGAAGAAAGAAAAAAGCAATCTAGATCTGTTCGAATCTTGTTTTGAATTTGTACATGTACTGTACATGTTTTGATAAAGCAACTGGGAAGCAAACTTAGGTTGCAAATAACTGATGTTGAATTAAATATCAAAACAGGCGACCAGGGCAGTAGTGGGGATGTGTTGGTTGTGGTGGGGGGGTTATGGCATGGAGCTCGAGTCAGCCTCAGTTTTTTTTTTTGATGAAACAAACTTCAACAGATGGTGGAATTTAAATATAGGCTTGTTAGTTAGTTACAATGATCCCCCTCATTTCATATTGCCAATGAGGGAGAAAGTGCGTGAAATGTGACTGAAACTGCATTTCTCAATTTGTCTTTCCCTTATTATATCAGGTCGGGGAAAACCGCAAATTGGCGTACAAAAATGTATAATACGCCAATCGGCCTATAATACGCCAATTGGGTAATGGATTTGTTACTTAAAATAGCTGAAGTCATTATAAACTTCACTTTTTCAATGTTTCTTTACAAGTCACATTTATTTAGAGAGGAAACATTATGGAAATACAAAAATTGTATTTGTTTGCATGCAGGAAAGTACCGAAAACAGATGCAACACTTTCGGTCTATATGGCCTATGTTACGATGGTAAAGTTACTACGGTGGCGATTGTTACATCAAGTTTCTAAGTCACAATTAAGTGATTTGATATGAGTTACAAGTTTAAGCTTTTAATTATATATAATGACTTGCAGCTGTTCGCCATGAAGATGGTACCCAGCTCCCTCCTCCCTGATCCTTGGAATGTGCATTATAACATTAGGTGATATATAGACTATAATTTCCAAGTCTACGTTCCAGGAGAAGCATTAGTCCGAACGGTGAAGGGTTCTGACGTCGACTCCCTGACCTGCTAAATATTTGATGACAGGCGGGTGCGAGAGTCAGAAGTCCTCCTTAGTTAAAAAGTGGAAACCTTTTAAGCCGTGTTTTATAATATGAAACATTTTCGATCACATGTAAATTAAGTATCAATGGAAAGAACAGTTATTTTTCTACACAGCTTAAGCAGTGACCCGTGCACAGTCGGTAAAATTTCCACTTTTTAACTAATGGGGAATTCTGACTCGCACCCGCCTGTCGTCCAAACATTTAGCGGGTTAGAGAGTTAGAACCCTTCGGACTAGAAAAGCATGTGAAAAATTTCCTCGCTCGAATATAGGGGCACATGCTTCAGGCTGTTCTGCTAATTCAGTAATCAAGAATTTCATTGAGCTACATTTTGTTTAATGTTAAATTGCTATTATTTTATTGTATTCTTACATGGTTAAAAGTGGAAATATAGGTAAAAATAAGCATTAAACTGCATTCTTTTCAAGTTATAGGCTATATGAACATCTACTTTACAGGAAAATAGCATGAACCACGTTACTGGTCATATTTTTTTTAAACCTATAAATAAATAATGCAGTTTGATAAAATTGTGGACAATTAACCTGATCAAGTTGGTTAATATTAAAAGATTATTTCTTCATTATCATGAAATTCTATAGATTACACAACTATATAACTATTATATATATACATTGCAGCCACAGTTTATTAATCAAAGTCACATCAATGACATGATATGCATAATTATAAAACCTACAGTGTTGTAAAAATGAATTATAAAGCTTTTAGCTCAAATTATGGTTATTATCAATCTTCTCTAAATAGCTTGATACCTTGAAGCTTTTAACATGACATGTAATTAGTGTTCAGCCAATCTCAATAATAATTAATAATCTATTGATTAATAGCAAGTAAATTGGATGTGAAAATTGATACAGTGGATTCCACTTAATATCACTCCTGTTAATATCATATTTCCACATTATATCATGTTTTTCCCACATACCATTTTCCCCTCTTCATAACCTAGATGTTATTTTATTTGGTTAATATAATTCACTTTGAGGTGAGTTCCTCTTAATAACATGTTTTTGTAATTTATTAAACCAATCACATAAAATATCCAGAAAAAGATGTCATTTCCATTGGTTTCAGATACAACCTGAACTTCTAAAAATAAACAATAACAACCTTTTCTTTTTATTTAGTAAAATAAAGTTCTCTATATATTTTGAAATATCTTCATATGTACATTGAATAGCTTTCTTTATAGATCTCTAAGTATGTTTATACCTCATTTTAATACCTGAGATAAGATAAAAGTTCCACAAACAGATAGACAGCCATTGTAAAATCAACTAACAATGAAATGTTGATGACTTAATCAGTTAGTCCCGAAAGAGATACAGATACATGTAATATAATATCAGGGTTTTTTTTTCAAAATATTTTTCAGGCATCAATACGAGGATATTTGATGAGGAGGAATCTCCAACTTGTGAGAGAGGAATACGAGCAGATTTTTTCTGAAATTGAAGGAAGTGAGAAAATCTTCGTATGCTGGCCTCTTGACACTCTGTGTTTGCCCAAAACACAAAAAGATCGCCCAACAAAGAAAGTTTCACACAAAACATCAGTAGTGGACTGTCACACATCTACACCACCAGAGAAGAACGAAACCTGCTTACTTGAGAAACTTGTGTCTACAGTTCAAGATGATAATTTGGACCTTTCTAGTCAAAAGGAAAATAAATTTCAAGAAAAATGCACTGCAGAAACACAAACTAGTTTTATAGAAGATCTTAATCTGAAACTATCTCTTGGTTCCAGTCTTCTTTCACAAAACACAAGTGAAGAAGAACGGAGGACGCCAGTGCAAGATGATATGTACACATCCAGCAGGGAGGAGAGTTTCACCGACCAGTCTGGTACCGAAGCAGATTCTCATCTTGTCCAACACACATTTGATGATTCTGGCCCGAGACAAATTCATCCTTCAACTTCCTACAATGAAAAAACTGGTCTTCCTCTCAAGTCGCCAGATTCATCGGAAGGATTTGAACACTCTGGTAAAAACTCTGTAAGTCGTTCAAGCTCTGGAAGATCCCAGGTCAAGAGTTCAGGGTATACTCCCGAAAGAACTGAGGTCACTGGACCAGCAGTGAACAGCAAAAGGTTGCAAGGTGATTCTGATAGATCTCGGGACAGTTCTCGATCTAGAGATAGGTCAAAGGTCAATTCTGATAGATCAGATGTCGGTCGATCAGAAGTCAGATCTGATAGGTCAAAAGTCAGATCTAATGAAACAGTTCTCAATTCTGGTCGATCAAGGGTCAGGTCTGACAGGTCAGGGGAAAGGTCTGATAGGTCAGAGGTCAAATCAGATACTGATAGGTCAGAGGTCAAATCTAATAGGTCAGATGCCAGATCAGATAAGTCATCAGTCAGTAGAAGGTCAGACTTCAGTCCACATAGTAACAGAAGGTCAGAAGTCAGTCCACATAGTGACAGAAGGTCAGAAGTCAGTCCACATAGTGACAGAAGGTCAGGCGTCAGTCCATATAGGGACAGAAGGCCAGAGGTCAGTCCACATAGTGACAGAAGGTCAGAGGTCAGTCCACATAGTGACAGGAGAGAACGAGACAGTCTGGATAGAGAACCAAGTCCAGCATCAATGACGCCACGACGGTACCTGCGGGAATCATCCGTCCTAACCAACGCCACCTCAGTATGGGACAGCGTCTCCTCCGCAACAGGTAAAAAAAAGAAGGATATAATTTTTTTCTAATTTACAGAGTATGATAAAGTCTGATATGAATATTACATAAATGTTCAATTTTGGTTTCTCTAGACTAATCATGCACATCATAGAACAGGTCATACCGTCGCATGGTTTAGATATTGGTATCATCCATTTGTCTGTTATATGTATCTGGGCCTGGGGTATGATAACTGTATTCTCTGGTTCCAATGCCTCACTGCAATTTTGATTCCCGACATGGTGTGTGTCAACAAAATTGAGGGTGGTCACGTGGTGCAGTGGATAGGGCACTTGCCTTTCACCAAGGCGGTTGGGGTTCGATTCCCCGATCGGTCGTGAAAAAAAGTACGGGGTCACCTGCCCGACCACGTGGGTTTTCTCTGGGTACTCTGGTTTCCTCCCACAATAAGACCTCTTGCGCGCTAACATCCGGGCCAACAAGAGTGATTAATATAAGTTGTATAGCTTGTTTCATAATTGTTGTAAAATTAAAAAGTTTATATAATAGGATGGATCTCTCAAATAGTACTGTACATATATGTACATTTGTATGTACATGATACAGGTGTACATTACAATTGAGATGGATTGTCTTAAGAAGTGGTTGCGGGGGGAAATAGTGAGTTTCGCCCCAACCCCGCTTCATAAAACAACCCATCTCAATCGTAGCGTACCACCTGTGGTATGTGTTCACATATATAAGGATATATAGAGATGAAGTTGGGGGGGGGGGGGGGGGGGGGGGGGGTAGGCAGGCATGAGATACTTCATGTATAAGGTTATATAATTATCAAGGGTTGTGTCAGTGGAACCAAAATCTTAGAAATAAAGAAAGAGAGGAATAAACTAGAATCTGGACTGAAAGAGTGCTTGTCATTGGGTAAGTCAGTTGGATCATCTGTCAAGAGCTTGGAGACCCCTAGCTGGCAAGTATGAATCCTTGCCAGGTCCTGTAGCATTTTTTTAATTCCCTGTCTTGTTACATCGTTAACCATGGTCACCAGTCCCTAAATTGTGTTTCCTCATTGTCAATATGAAATGACCCATGGAATGATATGCCAGATGCCTTAGCATGGTATTTCTGTGAGGTTGCACTATGAACTCAGCATCATATCTGTACTATCACAAGAAAACAAATGTCCAACATACCCTATATTTGGTACATATGCACAACATACATGTACATGGAGGCAAATCTTTACTTGACCTTAACAGTTAATAGGATATTCAACCAACCAAACAACTTCAAGATCAATTTTAATCCGAGCATAGAGCAAAAAGGTAACGATGAAAATGCCAGTGTTGATCCTTCAAGATAGGTTATAATTAGTAAGCAAGTTTCTCAAGTTATATGATAAATCTAATCTAACAATTTGTGTTCATATAATATTGAATTGATTAAAGTCATTTATCAATTTCATGTGAAATTAATAAACTCATTTAATAAATTTGATATTTTATAAACGATTGTGTAAGATCCTCTATATGTACAGTAAATCTGATGAAGATATGACATATTTATACATATTGGAAAATACAGAAAACGTTATATTGTTAATATTTCAGATTATATTCCCAGCGGCAATCCAGAGACTATTACAGATGATGCGGACACTTTGATGGAAATGAGAAAGAATGTTGCTATGGAGTTACTCTGGGTGCAGCAGGCCATCAACAGTCGCAAAAATGTACGTAATCATTGATTCAAGAGAGGTCGTTGGCGCTTTAAGGTACCATTATTTCTTGTTTCAAGGCAATGGAAGCTGTACTGTTCATACACCAATCATTGGCAGGACATAAACTAACATTTGCTCTGTAATTTTCCATTGACACAATGCTAAGAGGCAGTTGCTGCCATACGCCTGTAACACCCAGTGCTTCAGACTATAACAGCAATTGGTATTGTGACGTCATCAATCTCTATTGTGACGGTCATCAATTTCATTGTTGCCTTCACTTGATTTGCTGTTCAGAAATGGTGTTGTCCGTCCGTCCTTCATTAACTTGAAATCATTAGATCTTTTATGTTTTTTATCGTCAACTTTTCACCTAATAACATGACATTGTTGCCAAATATGGGCATTATGTAGAAAGTGTGTTTCTGTCCTTAACCGTTGTTTATCCAGTGATCTCCGCAACAGTTTTCAACCAATCTCTTTCACACTTGGTAGACTTTAATCACCATGACATGAAGTTGTGTTTTTCTAACCAGGAATTTGATTCCACAATAACAAATTTCAAGAGTTATTTGCCCTACAAGACACTGTAGAAAACGTGTTTACTTTTGAATATTGTGTGTGCACAACTAGCTGCAACTCCAAGTTTAGAATTTTATTTCACCTGTTTTGCACTTAACTTTGACATTGCCTACTTTCAATCTCAGTAAACTTCTGATACGGTCCAATGGGTGTATCATGCCTTGTTTTGTATTCAGAAATTGACATTGCATACTGTGTGATAGTCTTTAGAGTTTTGACTATCTGATCTGCTAAATATTGGTGTTGCTTGCATATCAATTATAATCCAAATTCCTGCCTTATATAGAAATGCAAAATTTGGGTGACCTTTCCATGGGTCGCTGATTAAACAATGTCCAATTCTATTGAATAATTGATCAATTAAAAAAAAAATATCAATGGAAAGAGCAGATATTTCTCTACTAACCTATGCATGTAATAAAATCACCTGTCCTCCTTACCGTGTGATGAAGTGGGCAATGATACAAACTTTTTCCAATGTAAATTTTACTGAACCAAGAGGTTCTATGCTATATTTTTCAAATCCTAATACATCTTAAGTTATAAAGAAAACAACAACAAAATATAGAAAAAGTCATGATTCGTCAACAAACATTTAATGCTGGATCATAATACTGTTAAGACTATTCTAGTAAAAAATAATAAACTGACCCCTGGACTCCAGAATCAATTATTTTTCCTGGTTTCTTCCCAAACAGGGTGTAGGTGGTACCCAGTAACAACCTGTAGTCCTGGGGTGGGGAATCGTAGATATCTCACTGGAATAGCCCTTAAATACTGTTTGGATCTCAAGCACTAGGAGTATGTTTACAATTGATAAATGAATGGTGCTATTGGTCTATCAATGATACACAACAATCATGGGAATGTATATAACTGATACTGTTACATTATACCAGTGAAGGTGGGAGCTTTATTCCTGATGTTGAAAGGGAATCAGCAGTGTTTTTCTTGGGTTTTTGGGGAAAATTCAATTTGCTATATTGGGAAAAATTTAGCGCAAACGGGTAATAAATTGGGAAATTATTCCATGCTAACCAATTTTACAGTGAACAGTGTATCATTTAGCTTTACGGTATGGTAAACAATGAAAACAAAGAACTGTGAGTTATATGGTGAGTCTGAGTGACAGACTCACTCACTCACTCACTGATATTTCTTCTAATTATTTTTTATTCATTATATTATCATGTGCCTGGAAAAAATAACACTAAAACACATTGGGAATGGGATCGTTTGGTGCACCCAGTTATATAGGCAGGAAAAACACTGCAGGTTTACAACAGACTGCATGGGTAACAGTCCATTTATATCTGTAATACAGTCATATTTTTCTTAGCATTTATCTTATATATAAATTGTACTGATAAAGATTTGCCCTGCATATATGTTCTTGTTTGTAATATTTGGAGTTGATAGTCAACGAAATCTTTGTTTTCTTTCAGTATTTGAAGATAAAGGACCAAATGAAGATACCAGTTTCCACCTCCTGATGTCATACATGATAAATTTACACTTTTTACTGTTGGTGCTCTTACTAGTGTTAGTGTTATTTATCACTCTGACAGACATATGATTAAATGCAGGAGATGTCCAAAACAACATTGATCTAGTACATATATATCATATATCAGTGGAGCCCTCATACTATGTAACTTAGAGAGGAGGGGTCATATTGAGCATGAACTTGTCTACAAGGCAGGATATTACTTTTATCCTTTGTAGGTAATTTACTGTTTTAAGATATATGTACAATACTCTGATGACAGCACATCGTGGGGGCTGATACAGGTAAATGGATTCTGTTGCCAAGACTATTATTCATGGTTTATGGTCATATCTTCTAAGAATTTGTATCTGGCTAGTTCTGACTACCAGTTGATTATATCCCCATCCCCCTCCCCCCTGCTCCACTTAGTTAGGTAAAGGGGTATGTAATCACTTTGCCTGTGCATCTGTCCATCCATCTGTTATAACCTTATGAAATCTTTTTTTTCAGATAACCTGATCAGATTTGGTTCCCTAGCAACACACTACATGTATCAAGTTCTAGATGTACAATGTACAACTGTTTGGATATTGGGGTCATAAGTCAAGGTCAAAGTCAGCTTTGACCTGTCACAGTTAAGTTCATTAAGGTCATCTCAAAACGTTTCACAAATTGTTCTCTGTTGTTATAGGGTATTCACAATTTAACTAGCCAATATCTTTTTCAACTGCCTGACGAGCATATAGCCAGTGCTGCCATTTCAGCGTTCACAGCGAGCATTCAAATGTTATATCACTGCCCAAACACATGCATACTCCTCTACTGTTGAATAAACTGGAACAAGCAACGTAAAATACCTTGTTTTAAGATACAATACAGTGTCTTTACTTGACACACTACTTTTCAATCATGTGTCTAGTGTCCTACCATGTGTACTAGGTTACAGAGGGCAGCATGTTGATAATTCTTATCAAAGTTCATTGGGGTTTCATACATTGTATCAATGTGATGAAGCAAAAAATAAAAACCTTCAAAATTTATTATTTTCATCCGAAATCAGCAAGTTGAAGTGAAGATTTCAATTCATTCATTACTCATATGTTCGTTTGGGTGTGCTGGAAATAGTGTAGGTAGTCAGGTGATGTGAATATTTTTATGCCCCCGCCATGAAATGGGAGGGCATATAGTGTTACCCATGTCTGTCCCGTCCCGTCCCGTCCTGTCCCATGGTAATGTAACCAGCTTATTTCAATAACTACTGATCCGATTGTCAACAAACTTCCCATACGCAATAATAAAGCATGAAGAACTAATTTCATATAAGGGAAGGGGTCATTTATGTCTCACAGACATTTCTAGTTTTCTTTTAAATCAGCAATGACATCATTGTGTCCTGGATTGTCCCAAAAAATGGCTCCTTTTATCACTGACTCTAGTTTTTGAAACAATGTTGTCTTGGATGAAAGAATATTATAAAATAGTTTAAATGAATTGTGTATATATTATCTAGAGTGCTTTGAACTTTATTTTCTAAAGACGCACTGTAGTTGTAGAAATCCTATGTTTTTTAATGAATAAAATGTAAATTTATACATCTGTACAATGTACTATGTTAAACATGAATAAAACATTAAATATATCTACAAGAATTTCTCTTCCTTTTGATACAATAGGTAAGAGGTGTTATTGTACATGTATGATGACCTCTCATTTTCATCATTTTCTAATGTTATCTTATTTGTTTAGTCACCAGAGAAAGTGTTTAATGACCTATTGTGTATCTATGTATTGAAACAAGGACATAGACGTCAGGATCCCTCGAACTTGACCGAGGGGTTTGGTTATATATCTAACAAGCAAGTTTCATCAAAATCCAATCATTCCTTCCAAAGATATCATGCGGAAAGCAATCAGCCAATCAGTGCACATATTACAACAGCCTCATCAAATATGCGCAGAATTTAAAGATAATAGAACTTGAGCGAGGGGTTAACATAATAAGTGTACCAAGCAAGTTTAATCAAAATTGGATCATTCCTTCAAAATAAATTATGCAGAAAGCAACCCGGATGAACGATATCCCCCGCCAACGTCATCGGATGGGGGATAAAAAGTTGTTCAAATGAGTGGCATTGACCCGCTTTCAAATTCACAGCGGTCACATTTATTGAACGTCTTGAAACAACTTCTCAATAACCATTTCCAAAGGTAGATATATTTTTCCTGTAACATGCTGGGATGAAGGGCTACCAAATATGTTCAAATGAATAATGGTGATCCTCTTCAAGGTCATACAGGTCAACTACATTTGTATATCTAAAATGTTCAATTCACTTCTCAATAATCAAAGACCCATGTTACTCTTATTGGCCATGACATGTGCTGTGATGATCATGCTATCAAGTTTGTTCGAATAGATGGACGTTTTTAAGTATGCTCATTAGTGTGTTTACTTGTTGTGATTAACAATGATACTCAGTTCTCGTTTTGAGAACTTGATGTTTACTTGGATGTGACAAAGATTTACATTGTGAGTGTCGTCGATGAAGCAGAAGACGCTTACTCTTCCGGAACACCTAGTCTTATTCTCTCGTACTTTTACAAGAGTATCCATGTAAATCTTTCCTTTGTTCATATTTTGCCACTACTTTAATCGATTTTAAGTTTGGATCATGGTTTTGTTGAGGCTTTGGTATTCTTTTATTCATTTGATCTTTTAAACCAGGAGAACAAGTGTGGCACTGGTTGGCAATAAAAACGTCTTTATGATCAATGAAAATTATATCTGTGAATAAATATATTTATATTCAATACATATAATATATGATCAATAAATAATGTGTGAGACAAGTTAAGGCGATCAGAAGATAGTTGTTTATAAACCAAAATATATTAAGTCAATAAAATAGATATATGCTATTTTCGAACACCTACATATTATTGAGTAGACATAGATTCACCGTATAATTGTAAATACTTGCATGGGTTTTAAGTTTGCTAAGTTCGTAAATGCATCACAAATTACCATCTCGTGTATTTTTTATATTATGGCATTTTGATCTAGGTTTCACAATTAGTTTATGTTTGATAATATAACGTTTTATGTGAACAACACAATGTGTCGGAACTATTTTCATGATAACACAATGGTACAAGGATAATTACACAATGTGTATGAACTATTTACATAACACTATGGTACAAGGATAATAACACAAAGTGTAGGAACTACTTACATGTTAACATAATGGTACAAGGATAATAACACAATGTGTAGGAACTACTTACATGATAACACTTGATATCGTAAAAGGATAACAAACCTCTTTTTATCATGTATATTTGTTTTATGTACCATCCTGTAATAAGTTTAATTTTGTTACCTTATTTTGGTATTGGTATTTGTACGGCTTTAATATAAGCCCCGGGAGGGTAATATTATGTCTTTGAAATATTTGTATGCAGTCTGACCAAGATTGATTATCAGTTTGACCCAAGACCTTTGGGGAAGATACATTGAAACTTAATATGTGTTTGCTTTGATTTACATATTTAAATAAATCATATTGTTCCGTCGCAGCCTTCAGTAAGATTAGATTTCGTTTGTCATTGCTTTGTCGTCCGCAATACTTATACATCAGTTGTGTAACTACATGTTTAGGTTTCTCTGTCAGTACCATCCGCCATTTTACCGTCCTCCAGATGTTTCACGTTAACTCCTGCTCTCGTGAGAGCTCTCTTTTCGTGCTGTGTCAACAGCCATATGAGAGCATTCGTAACGGCAAGGATTGATGCCACGACAGTGAGCCAGAACGCCCAGCTAACTTTTTCAGGGTGTTTCAGTCCAAAGATGAGCGTTGCTATGAAGATACCAACACCTGTTAGAAAGCAAACAGAGGATGTCACAAAATGGCAATGGACCGACAATTCACTAAATCAAATAACGTTTACTGTAAAAGCCAATATTTTCGCGTGCGGAAATTTTCGCTCAGCCAGCCTCCAAACTGTTTGCGGTATGACGATTTTTGTGTTTTAGTTATACAATGTACTTCTAATACTATTAGAGTTTGAGTGGTATTGAATATGTTCGCGTGTGGATAAAAAGGCTGGAACTTAAATTGTTATCTTAAGCTGAGATGTAGTTTTGGACTAGAGCCTTACATTAGTATTGTACCCAACCAGCTTTCCATCTTAATTTTAAATCAATACTAACTTACAGGACGAAACAGCTGTGTGATGCAGTTTGATTCATTTTTTTTGCATACTGTATATATTACTAATTTTAAAAGGTGCAGCATGTGTGTTATGTCATCTTTAAAACTACAAATTCATATCGGTTACAGATTTTTTTAAAATAAAACAATAAACACTTACCAGAGCAGAAATGGATGATGATTTTGAAATGTTTGCATTCATATTTCAATGAAGCTTCCGTTCGCCTGGAGCAACATAATAGTATAATGTCTGTAATGGCCATAAACATTTGAGCTGTCGTCGACATGATGAACAAAGAAAACGCAGCCTTCATCGAACATGCTAAAATGAAAACAAGAATAAAAAAACATAAGCTTCCATTACTTAGTAATTTTAAAAAGTCAAACTGATATCTCACAAAAAAGTCAACACTTTATCAATTCTATCTGGTAACACGGAAAGTTCGGTAGACAGAAATAGGGCTTTTCTTGCGAGTGTGAAGCCCAATGTGGTTTTCCCGTCATTATAGAAAGTGTACACTGTGCAATAGTAAAGCCGCCGTCCGTCTGTGATATCATATACAGTGGACCCTCGATAATCCGAACACCTTCGTTCCCAGCCCAAACCGTCCGGCTTACGAGTTTTCCGGACTGCCGAGTTTTGGACTGATGAGTACAAATAACGTTACGGAAATCCGTTCCCGTGCATTTCCGTCTGGATTGTGATATTTCCGGATTATCGGCGTCCGGATTATCGCGGTTCCACTGTATTTACACCCCCAGAAAGTGGTAATGTGGTCATACTGCTATAAACGACTTCTTCACTGGAACTAGGAGTAGGCGAAGGATATAAACCATGTTTGATGCTAATTGTGGCCAAGAGAATTCATAATCGCTCAAACGTGGTGGATTGGTTGGTGGCTAATTTAATTGTTTATTCTTTGAACGAAGAGTACCAGCAGATAAATATATAAAGCACTTGAGTATGAAGGTGTGTCTAAACGAGATGTAGTTAGGGAAAGATTAAAATCAACACCCTTAAAAAAATATAAAAGTGGCGAATAGAGACGAGCATATATACATCGTGGGAGTCCCTAAGACCTGATCATACCCTTGTGAAATTTAGCCCCTGGCCCTGGTTTCATCAACGTTCCTTAACTTAAGGAAACTCTTTAACTAAAAAAATTCCATAGGAAAGCATTACAGAATTTAAGGGGAAAATCTTCAGTTAAGGAACGTTCCACAATTTGACGGAAAAACCCAATGTCATGGTTAACTTGATATTCTTTGAAATAGAGCATTAAGGCTGACATCTTCATAAAAATAGCCCATCGGATTTGTAACATGTTAATCTTCTTTGCGACGCAGAGTGCTGAGAAATGACGTTTGATTTAAAATATGCATAGGTCATGCGAAGCTTTATTTCTTTTTTAATAGTTGTTGTCACTGATGCCGATCCCAATTATGCATAGAAATGGCCATTCGACATTACTAAAATCATAATAAAATTTGATGGTAATACTTTTTTGCAGCTTGTAAATAAGAAAATATAGGCTACGTTACCTTGATCGATAAATAAACTAAATGTAATGTTCAATTCGATAACATTATGCTATGCCATCAAAGCATTAGACATGTTTTAATCATTTGAACCAAAAAAGTACTTAACTTTTATAGTATGGCTAGCTTCTGTATAACAACATTAAAGGTTAAGAGAAGATACTTAAATTATATGAAGCTTGTGTAGTTTTTATTGACGTGGGTCTATTGTCTTGCACATACAAAAAGTATTAAGTCAGTAAAATTTGTTTCTATGACGTTTTAGTATGATTTTTGTACATTCTCCTAGCAGCCACTTTCATCTGTTTTTAAGGCCTATACATTGTATGCCTTTCTACGGAAGCCGGTTAGTGCCACATGAAGTAATTTTTTTATGTCGTAATTACGACTTAGTATGTCGTAATTACGACTTAGTTATCTCGTAATTACGACTTAGTATGTCGTAATTACGACTTAGTTATCTCGTAATTACGACATAGTTATCTCGTAATTACGACTTAGTTATCTCGTAATTACGACTTAGTTATGTCGTAATTACGACTTAGTATGTCGTAATTACGACTTAGTTATCTCGTAATTACGACTTAGTTATCTCGTAATTACGACATAGCTATCTCGTAATTACGACTTAGTATGTCGTCATTACGATTAAGTTATACAGTGTACCCTCGACCTATTGCCACCCGAATCTACCCCCACCCTCGCATACCGCCACCTAAAACTCTAGAACGGATTTCTGTCCTATATTATTCCCTCGTTTAGCTCGCCACCCTCGCATACCGTCATCCGCCACACCCTTTAAAATACAAACGTCCCGAATCGCTATATATTTCCCTCGACGATAACGCCATATTGTTCTGTTTTTTAGAGATCGAGGAACTCTTTAGTGTTCCATTTGGAATGGCATGCGGCAAAAACAGATCAATAACTATTTTCAGAAATAAATTTGTGCCAATGTAGATCTATATGACGATATAATAATAAACTTGTTTTCTAATAAAAAGTTGGAAATGCAATCTATTATTCAATTTAATTCATGGTTATAATTTTCATAATTCGATACTTTCGCCACCCTCGTTATACCGCCATAATTGCTGTGGACGAAAGGTGGCGGTATAACGAGGGTTCACTGTATCTCGTAGTTTGGTCTGGTATATAGGAACCCCATTGGAAATAAGCCTTTAAGGCTTTATATTGACTATCCCAAGGAATTCAAGTCAAAATCTATGATTATAATTACCATCTGTAATATTTTAAATTCAAAAGTTTTTATGCATTTAATTGTTCCTTTTACCTGAATAAATATTATTGTTATTATTGTTTCTGTATAATGCTGTGTTTTCATTGGAACGGGTGTCTTGGAGTATTTGCTGTTGTTAATTAAAGGTAAGTTAGTTTATCATACCCATTCAATTCAGCCAGTCGCTGTCCCAGGCACCTCGGCCAATGAGAGCGTCTACGATATTGAGCATTGCCGCACATAAGATATTCCATAAGTCGTAATTACGAGATAACTAAGTCGTAATTACGAGATAACTAAGTCGTAATTACGACATACTAAGTCGTAATTACGACATACTAAGTCGTAATTACGACATAAAAAGTTTACTTCATGTGGCACTAACCGGCTTCCGTACCTTTCCACATCACGTTGAGGAGAAAGCATGCTCCACAGGGCCTAGGTATACAAATCGCAGCATTCATTTAGCTTGAGATTGCCATGTTATACATCCGGTACGGTAGTTTAATGAAGACATCAGCCGTAATGACATATTATTGACTACGTTAACCTAGTTATGTACATTTTTAATTGCGTATATACAATTATATTCTGATTCTTGATAAGAGTCTTTGAATAGAACTAACCAGGGGGTTAACATTTAGTGTGAATATTGCATGTTTTAGGAGGCTTGTTGAACCTTATGATTTTTGTCCCTATGGTCTGCCAATACATTAAGGGTTATAGTTTCTGGCCTACAACTTGGCAACAGATGACATATCTTCCCTATAACCATCATCTTCGATATCCAGGGGTTATGATCACCTACGCTCTCTACACCCCTAGAATATGTCGTGGCAAAACTGAAGGCCCCGTGTGTGCCACCTTGTCGATGAGACAAGACTGGTACATGTACGACCCTTTGATATACATCAAAAGAATATCGTGGCCACGTAACGGTAAAAATTTACAGGCTCTGAAGTCGGTTGTGGCTCCTTTGTAATCTTCAAAGGACAGAATGCAGCCTAGCAATTGGTCAAGTTTATTTGCCTGAGCGTGTCTTCAGTTTTTCCATGACATATTCCGGTTGAGAGCGTAGGTGATCGTAACCTATGGATATTTGTAAACATTTTCTTCAGGTTTGAAAGTTTGATTTATGTAAAGATTATTTTACACAACTAAAATATGTTTTATGTGACGTTTCGAAGACTAGTACGATATGTACCCTGTCACCTTCATCATACTAATGACCAACAAATCCTATGTATACAACAGGTGTAAAGTTGTACGCGTTGGTAAATGACAAATCGGCGTAATCAACTACGATGTTAGACGTATGTACAATAGTAGACTTATTGTACCGAAATGACTAGATTCGTCAACGCTTTGTTTATGACTTGGTCATATAGATGTAGATAGATGTGCGAGAGTCTGTGAGCCCCCTCACCTCGATTTAGAACCGGCCCACTGCGGCGTTTTCAGATGGGTTCTTTGATCAGCCGCCTGAGCAGATTTCTCTCTCTGTCTAACACTTTCGAGTTTTCCCAGTCAATCACATGATTGCTCTGTAAGGCATGGTCTGTGATTGCCGATTTGTTTATTTGTGACTCCGCCTGCTTCTTTTCTAATCTGGTGAACTTCTTTCCATATTGTGTGTCAGCATCTTTCCCGTGTTCACCAAGACGAACACCAAAATGTCTTCCCGTCTCTCCAATATATGATGCATTGTAGTTTTGGCATCTGATCTTGTACACGCATTCTGCAACGTTTTCTTTCGGTGTTTTAGGATGTACAAGGATGTTACGAAGGTTGTTATGCCATGACTGCGAACAGCCATGAAGCCCCACAAAACACTTCGTAACATCCTTGAGAGAGCAATTTCACGCACGCATTCACGCATATTCGTATGAACACTCCGTAAATGTCATATTTAATTAAATGCAACAGATATACATAGTTATATACAAAACCGGTCTACATATCTACAAATTCTCTACAAGTCAAAGTGTTAATAATTCAACTGGTAGTATAAACGCACATTAAGCTTTCATAATATCTAATAATGCTGGCACCTGATTATGTATACATTTGTATCAAATAAAATCAAATTTACCTTATAAGTCTACACAGCAAATGTTTCTCCATGTGAAAGATATTTGGCGAATATCGGCCCATTTCGATGACCGTTTTCAAATTAAAAAAAATAAACATTAAAATCTGAGGGTTTTGGAATACAAATGTTAAATATATAACATGTATATGTACTTATTTGCGAAAAATTAGTTCAATCATTGCAATGACTGTCATTTAATGACCATAAAGTTGCATTATAGTGCTATTTGCAACTTTCGAGGCGGGTTTCCCGAATTCAACTTCATATCCGACACCGTAATATTGATTATGGATAGCACATATTTTGTATATACTAAAAATGTACCAAACATGAGTTCCAACGGAGGTGTTTTTCTGTGCACAAATATCGCCCTTAATAAAACCCATGATGGCGGTATCTACCGATGGATATATACATTATTGGTCCGTAATTGACCGACGCGAAAAATAATGAGGCTTCAATAACGCGGCATATGTTTCAAACAAATGCTCATAACATATTATGCTGGATGAAACAAGATGCTATCCTTATTTTGGACAAGGGGGTTTCGTTATGTATTGCTTTACCTTAGTGATATTGGTATAGAAACACACTCGCCCTCCTTCATCGGGAAGGGGGAAAAACCAATGTCTACGGTGGATGCAAACAAATCGCGTCTTGTAACGAAGTTAATGTGGGCCTTTGAAACCGTGAAAGGGCGGGTAGATACCTTGAGAAGGTGATTCTCAACAAAGATCTTCCAAATGTATGGGAGTATATTTCAATTTATGTGCATTGTGCAATAAACATAGACCACCATTACGCGTGTCCCTCTCAAGCGATTGTGACGTGGGTCGTAAGATGCTTGCTGCGTCAGAGGCTGACAACGTTGTACGCGATCGTGTGCTGTCCAACAGGATAATCCAGCGTCGTGCCAAATCATGGAAAGGTATTCCGATGGATACGCATGATGCTGTTCCGCAGTTTAAGATTTATAGTGAAGAAGAGCTGCATTTAATAACCTTCGGTGTTTACCAAGTCAACCAGGCTCGGAATTATGCCGACGTACACTTGATAAGTGAGGCATCTGATGTTTTCGTCAATAACGAGGCGGCTCCAGATCTGCTGCATGCCCGGATGCAGTCCCGACATACTTCCCCGAAGCATCACAACTTATGGATAGAGTACACCAGTTCGACATTTACTGGGTGGTACTGCGAGTGTCGAGCTGGGGCAAGGACATTCGGGTGTTGCGCGCATATTGCCACTGTTATTTGGTATTTGTCGTTTGCCCTTCACAGAACATACAAGCCAAAAGTAGACCAATATTTGGAACTGTTTTTATATGCTGCAAATCTTCCTGAAACTATGAACAGCGATAGTAGAAGCGCGGATTGCTCCGACTAAATATTTCCATATATATATGTGTAGCTATGTAGTCAAAAACATTTTACGAGAACATGCCACGTTTTAATATAACGTATCAGACATCTGTTGACTATAATTATGACATTTAAGTATTTATCTGTTCTGTCAATGAAACATATAAATTGAATGAAACGGGAAATTGACGTGAAATTCATGTGAAAAATCATATAATGAATTCAGCATTAAAAACTAAAATAAAAAGTCACTTTAATTTCACGTGGAATTCACGTGAAGATATATTGTTTGTATATTACCTGAATCACTTTCCACCAGAAGTTCTCTGGAATATGCGGCTATGTCGATGTCGGCGATGAGAAGGAAAGTGACCGTCAGACAGGTAAGACCGAGACAGGTCCCTATTCGGCAGTAGAACATGTTATCGGTTATTGTGGTGGACATTTTCGCGTGATGTTGTAACAATCGCTCTACAAAAACGAAATCTCTTCACAGTTAGAAACACAACGTCACCTTCTTAATCGAAGAACGCACTACCTCAATTTGTATAGCAGCTGCTCGCCATTCCTTTGAGTAAACTCCAAATAAATCTTTTCTTCTGAGATTTTATTTGAAAATCCAAATATCCAGAGGAGGTAGTTTACTTAATAATTGAATTGTGATTTGAATATATTAAACAAACTCAAAGTCCATCAAATGAAATGTCTTGGAATATTGACATGCGGCGAACTAAAGGTCTTTCGAAGATTGTCATAATGACAAATGACTAAGATGAAAAGGAAGGAACAGTAATGCAGACAGTTCCGGTAATTGTAATGTAATGTAAGGTTCTGGTGTATATCTATTTACGACAATACACATCGCGGGAAGGAAATCGGAACTGATAGCTCATTCATTGGTAATGGTATGTCTGCTGTATACACAACACAGTCTTTCTCTTCGGCTTATATTTTTATTTGTTCATCGTCCATATAGAAACAAATCCGAACGGATTCAAAGTTTCTTTGTGCTCCTAAGTTTATTTCAATAACCTAATTATAGCATGCAGCATTAGCCTCTGTTATGAGTTTAGTTTATTGAATATTCCGTTGCAGGTCGTATTGTTCAGATTCACCATTCCGTTATCGTTACTTCTCGAATTAACGCTTGATTGATTCACCATTCCGTTATCGTTACTTCACGACTTTACGCGTGATTGATTCACCATCCCGTTATCGTTACTTCAGGATTTTACGCGTGATTGATTCTGATATATTCTCCAAATATAGTATTTGAAATGAACAATATCTCGAACGTACCTTGTGAACTGAATATCCCGGTTATTCTGTACACAGGAAAGAACGTTTTCAGTACAGGAAATCAGAATTACTGTGACACTTATGTATAAATGTTTATCTACTGTATATGTATATACATCGAGGTTACCACCTCCCATATCGACCACCCCAGATATTTCAAACGTGTTAGGTATACAATATAGGGGTTTGGTGAATTCGGCCTCGAATGAAAACGGCCCGAAGTCGATCTTTGGTTGGTTTAATCGACCCAAGGAAAATTCGGCCCTACGTTTAAGTAATTGTTATGACTCATAACATTTATCATATGCATACAATTTAAGTAGTTGATCTGATGGTATATTAAAGAATTATATTTCACATATGTTTGTTGTTTATTATAGTACTGTACAAGTGCTAGCGGATTACGTTTTCTTCTTTATAATAAAATTATTTTAATTTAACATTATCATAAAGTAAGGATTATAATACGCATTATTAAGTTTCCCTTATCAAAACATAAGAAGCTATATAGAGATTATTGTTACAACTGAGTAGCTCGTAAGTTCAGTAGACCCACGTCAATTACCCCCCCCCCCCCCCCCCCCAGTGGAACTCGTAACGAAGTCAATGATTATTTTATTATACACAGATAAGTGCAAATGTCCAACGAGTGCATATATATGAATTCAAAGTACATGCTAAGTATAATTTTCATCTATATATTATACATACATAGCCCCGAAATTATCTTTTGCAGATTTCACTTGGGTAAACCGGGGCCGTTTTCTCTTTGGGACGATTTTACCATAAATCATATAATATAGAACAGTGGAAATATATTGAGATTGCAAGTGTTAAAAAAAATAAAAGAATACCGAAGCATCAACAATCCATTATCAGAATTCAAAATAGATTAAACCAGGGGCAAATTATGAACAAAGCAAACATTTACACACGTAGACCCATATAAATGTACAACAGAATAAGACCAGGTGTTCTAGAAAAGTAGGCGTTTCCTGCTTCATCGACTATACCCGCCATGTTAGTCTTTGTCACATCCAAACAAAGTCACATCCTCAAAGGGAGAACCGAGTCATCAATCACAGTAAGTAAAACACCAATGATCATATATTCATATCATATAAGGATACAAAATTTTAAGGACTAGGTACAGGACAATTCAATATGGCGCAGGTGTTTTTACCAAAACTTGTTATTTTATTAAATACTGCAAAATACATGACCAAAATAGACTACAAAGTACATTTTGTGATGGAGAATCGATAATTTCAACCATATTTTGGTACGTTTGGTGGTTTTTCTGATATTTTGTGTTATATGTCAAAAAACGCGTGCACGTTTGCAGAATACTGCGAAAGAAAATAAAAACAATGAATATCATTTTTTGTTACTTTAATATACACAGAATGATAGACGAGACTTCGATTTTTGAATAAATCTCTCTTTCAATTGAAAACCGCAGAATAAGAGAATGTACTCGTCACATGAATGGCAATTTATGTACATTCTGAACACCGCTCACATCTGGATCAAATTTTTTAAATTTCCATCGCCGATCGACAAACTTATGTGGCAAGCCGCATAGCCAAAACAAAAATCTTACCGTCTGCGGTATGACGAGTTATGACATTGTGTCAGATCTCTTAAATCAAACATCTTCCCGTTGCATGTAGCGAAATATACTACCCTGTCCTCCATTTTGCACTATTTACTTTTTTAGATATTCATACGCCTGACTTAGAGGCATGGTGAAACATCGACAAAATTAACAATTTAATTGGATTCAAGCATGCAGTAAAGGTAAATGTTACTTGGTATATCGTCACAAAGCAAAAACTGCCCATTCCTATCACGATAAATTGTTTTTAGCGATTGCCAGTTTTACATTTTTGGGCGAATGTATAGCACGTGAAAAGATGTCCTTCGGCACTTCCGGCAGTGTTTTTTTAGGTAATTTAATGATTTTGAAAGAATTGTCAACAAAGTTTAATTTGTGTTGTAAAAATTCTGATGGAATTCGTATATATAATACACTTCCGCGTGGATCGGACAGTATTAACTCACTGATTATACCGATTCGTTCTCGGCTTCGCACCTGTCAAACATCGCTAGCGTAAATTGTTGCCATCGTAAACATGTGTGGCAGTTGAGGCACATTGGTATCAAAATACATTTCTCAAACTTAATTAGTAATTAGGTAACCGTATCGTAAATGTAAATTACGTTATGTTGGTGTTATTATTTTTATTTTATACATTTATTTGACACGAAACTTACATTTACATGACAAATGACCTATTTAATATAAAATAATGCCCCTATATTGCCCCCACGAGATACAGGTAACTACTTTTACCTGAACTGAAAACAGCATGCAATGGACGACATTTTTTAGAGGGGGTACCTGTGTATTTCTCCCCGATACTCTGATTTACAGACTAATATCAAAATTTTAACACTGGGTTATCATTCTATGAACATTGCAGTAGCTTTGTATTATTTTTTTGAGAAGTTTCAAATAACTATATGAAAAATATTTGCGCACTCCCATCTGGATATTATTTACTGAATATTTTTTTCCTAAGTACAGATTTTTTTAATTTTGGGGGCTAAACTGCATTTTATATCAATATTTAACATAATGGGATAAAGCTTATTCCATGTATTGGAAGAAAACATTAAAATTTCAATATTACCATTTTCATCCAGGTAACAACCAATATGGCTGTACCTAGTCCTTAATTAATGATACCGAACTGGTGACCATAACACCTGCTCAAAGTTTTAATCAACATGAATCCCTCCAATCTTCGTGTTGTAAGTTTGTTTGCCAGAAGCCGACATCTATAATGAAAATCTCGATAATCAACTCGACATGGAAGCACCATATATTGAAGGGTAGAATATGTCTGATTTCGTTAATATATTTATAGGGGATAAAAGAGTTGGTGATGAAACTGAATAATTTAATCTTGTTTAAAACAAACATTTCCATTGGCTTAAAAAAATGTATCAGCCTATAACGTAAACGATGACGTCGCCATTTATAACATCGATTTTGATTGGCTGATGCAGCAGGGAAATAATTTGTAAGAGAAAATAGACCATCAATAAAGTGAATTTTCGCAGGGTATAGATTAAATTATGAGGATTAACTTGAAAATATTTTTATGTTACTCTCATGCACTCTCATCATAAACCGCGAATATTAACACACCGGTTTTTTGTGTTATACCTCCTTTACAAAAAAATATATTCAAGTTAATCCTTAAATAATAATGGACAAAGGCTTAAAGCATCTAAGTCCACATCAATAAATATTACTAGTACTTTAAAGCAGTGTAAATAACAACTTTATAAATACACGTACAGGCTGTATGTACATGCATGTAAAATACTTCGTGTTTCATCATAGATTGTTTCATTAACATTGTAAATACAAATAAAAAAAAATAACTCCGTATTTGTTTTGCACATTAGTAACATTTACATGTGTATCGTAGTATAAATGTGAATGAGTTTCACAGCTCCGTATTGTATTTTTGTGATTTGTACATTTTGTTGTTGTGACCTCGTGATCAAGTTAAAAGTACATTTCTAATTTTGGTGATTATTAATACTCGGTTCTCATTTTGAGAACTTGATGTTTACTTGGATGTGACAAAGATTTACATGGCGGGTGTCGTCGATGAAGCAGAAGACGCTTACTCTTCCGGAACACCTGGTCTTATTCACTTGTACTTTTGCAAGGGTCTCCATGCGAATCTTTCCATTGTTCATATTTTGCCCCTGGTTTAATCGATTTTGAGTTTGGATTATGATCATGTTAACGCTTCGGTATTCTCTTATTTTTTTTTGTAAACACTTGTTAATCATCAAACATCACATTTCCTGTTATAAATGGGTTAAATACCTGACATATACTTACTCAAACGGAGATTGCTATTACAGGATAAGATGGGTATTACTTATTAGTTTGACCTATAACCCTTGGGAACAGATACAAGAAGCATGCGGTTTTTTGTACAACAACTGCAATGTCCAGATAAAACTATGGGTCAATTCCAGGGTTGAAGCTATTCACAAACTTCACAAATTCCCTCACGCAGGAGGTATTCCTGTGTACACATTGCCAAACTTTTATATATTTTTTCATTTACATATTTAAATTCATAAACATATACATACATGAATTTATCCACGTCGACGTGATGTAAATATATTTTGCGATTATTGATCATATTAAAATATATATTAAATATAATGCAAGTATTAAAGGCCCAATATACGTAACTTTCGGCAAAACTTAAAGCGAAAATCAAACCTAATAACTTATTTTATTTATTTATAGATTTAGTTAAGATTAGCTGATATCAGCAATATCCTAGATGAATTCTTGCGCGGTTACCGCTACAGCAGTCGTTGAAACTCGGTATTTGTAAGCACGCGTCCGTTTTGAACCGTCTTCTACCTTCGGTTTGTTGTTGAAGTGGGTCACACCTGAATTATTTTCAGTTCTTTGGATTTTTCTGTCAAGAGTTTCTTGTTAGTTACCGCTCATGTTTACTTTGTTTAATGCTAATTTTTGCATGGTTATTAACTGGATTTTTTGTCAGAATTTTTCAGAATCACGAAAAAATTCCCGAAGTTACGTTTATTGGGCCTTTAAAATAACTCTCTCATACTCATACACTCACTAACATTACAAATGCGTTCATATCATTCAATCATCTACTTTCTTTATTTTAAAAAATCAGACGCTACCAAAGCGTCAACAAAACCATTATCCGAACTTAAAATCGATTAAAACAGAGGCAAATAAGGAACAAAAGAAAGCTTTACATGGAGACTCTCGCAAAGGCACAAGAGAATAAGACCGGTCTCGAAGAAAAAGCGTCTTCTGCTTCATCGACGACATCCGCCATGTAAATTTTAGTCACATCCAAGTTAGCATCAATCCTTAAAATGAGAACCGAGTCATCATTGTTAATCACAACAAGTAAGCACACTAATATAATAAGCAAATTCAAAAACGTCCATCTTCAAATCACACAAAGATACAGAATAGTTCTCGATGAGACCAAGATGACTTGCCCATAGTCTCCATCAACCTGCATCTCTCGAATCCCTGTGCCGTAAGTTTGTTCGTCAGCAGTTGACATCTATCACGAAAATCTCGATATTTAGAGCAAGCCCTAGAATATCGAATCAACTTCGATATGTAAACACCATAGGTTGGAGAAGCACGGATGTTACTATCAAGATATCGGAAAATTGAAATCATCACGTTTATCGTATAGCTTAGTAGTAAGCTGTCCATGTTGGTCGTAATTTAAGTAGAGATCGAGGTAAGAAGCTGATGTTGGAAAGTATGTTGTCTCCTTAATCTCAAGTTCAGTAGTGTATATACGATCGACTACGTCAGCAAACGTTTTGTTTTTTTGCAGACAACATATCGTCGATATACCTGAAAGTGAAATTGAAAGATTTGGCAAGGTTTTTCTTTGAAAACAAAAACAAGTCGGCCAAAAGTGGGGCAACCGTCTGTTGTCAAATCTTTACTCCAAACTCAATAAAGATATTGTCAACCAGGAATTCAATAATTCGTACTATATCTTCCTCAGTATATTTCAACCTATAGCTTTGTTGAGTGTTTCACAAAGTATGCTCCAAGATAGCTCACAGCCATGTATTTGTATCGTCGTTCACCTTTTTTGGAAAAGAAAGCTCTGATAATGAAAGACCGAAGACGTTTTTTCAGTTTGGTATGTGGTATGGAAGTGTACAGGGTGGAAAAATCAAATATTTTGATGAACGAAACATTTTTGAGAAGCTTTTAAAACCCATATCCGGTTATATGAAGTATGTGTTAACAAACACGTTGTTTCCTTCCAAACTTTTATTGATCTCATTCATCACTGAATTTTTTCATATGCAACACATAAAGCACTGGTGTATATAAATGCCTATGATTGTCTGTCAGTACCATCGGCCATTTTACCATCCTCGAGATGTTTCACGTTCACTCCAGCTCTTGTGAGGACCCTCTTAGAGTGTTGTGTCAACAACCATATGAGAGCGTTCACCATGGCAAGAATTGCTGCCACGACAGTGAGTCAGAAATTCCATCTAACTTTTCCAGGGTGTTTCAGTCCGAAGATGAATGTTGCAATGACTATACCAGCACCTGTAAAATAAAGTGTACTGGCAATTACCTAAACCGCATCTCGTTTCTAAATAAGGGTTACTTATATGCTTAACTCTCGATCAATTTATACCTAAAAACTAAAGTGAAACTACAGTCAAACCTGTCATAGAGGTCACCTCTGTATAAAGGACACCTGTCTATAAAGCACAGACCCATTCCCACACAGTGCAATTTGCTACATAATTAACCTCTTTATAAAGAACACCTGTCAGGTATCCAGACATCGCTAGCCTTGTACCTCACCAATCACGGAATCACAGACTTTTGCTCTGTCCCTTGGGTGTCCTTTGTAGACACGGTTAGCTGTATATAAATGATAAATATAAATAATTTCAAAGCAAACCCAATAGCATTTATAAAACAAACCAATTTATAACGATCTAAGGATTATATATATGTTTTAATTTTCTGTATCAAACACAATGGTCTAATAATCTCAAATGACCTCAGAGGCTGTAATTGGGGGTGGCAGACTCTGCTGGTGGATTTTTTTGTCCCCGAGGTTTGCTGGAGCCTCCATAGCCACAGTTAATCTCATTTGAGAAGTGGCACGGTACATAATATACACATTTTCGTAGTACACGATTTGAAATTATACTAGTTTAATTTTTCTTCTAAATTCATAAATTACGCACCTGACCCTTCTGATTCTTCATTAGTTTAGAAATTTTGGATTCCTACCTTTTGGCCCCTAGCATCACTGAAGAGCCCTAGGAGGACGAAACAGCTGTATGATGCAGTTTAATTTAATTTTTCGGCATACTGTATCTATTACTTAATTTAAAAGGTGCAACATTTGTGTGGGTTACGTCATCTTGCATGATCGAAACATGACGCCTGAATTTGAGAACTTATCAATTCCTTTCTTTCTAAACAACTTTCTCCTTCCTAATGTCTCCCATGACACTACCTCACTTTTGTACCTTAGTTGAGAGCGTTCGCGTTGAGGAAGGCTATGGGTTCTATCCCCAGGCCGAGACATTGACTCTATCAATGTTAGTTTCTACTTCCTGTTTGACGCTCAGCATTATGGGAGTAGAACGATTGGTTCACACATCAGTATAATGAGACCGGGTGTGGCTGTTCTACTGGGGGCCTTCGGCAGTATACTTCCTTAAAAGGACATACGGTGAATCAGTACAAGCCAAACTGAAGGGAACAACTAGTGTCTATCAATAAAGTCTAATAATGCACACTGAATGTATACATTTAGCAAATATCCCTTATTGATGCCCATTAGGCAGCATTTCTTTAAATTAAACATATTTTACTGACCGGGCAACAAATTATTACAACTTATTGCAGCCCATTCCACAATACAGCAAGATTTTTTAAGTTTCATACTGATAAAGGATGGTGGTAAATGGACGGAACTAAGTGGAAAGTAGGAAGAATTGAGGTATGAAATCGCAAAGGTGGATCATTCCAAAAAAAATCCAGAGAATACCAAAGTGTCAACAAAACCATAATCCGAACTGAAAATCGATTAAACTCTCGTAAAAGCACAAGAGAATAAGACCTAGTGTTCCGGAAGAGTAAGCGTCTTCTGCTTCTGTCAATCACAACAAGTAAACACACTATTGAGCATACTCAAAAACGTCCATCTTTATATCACTTAAAGACACAGAATACCTATAATTCATTGATCTTGAGCTCAGATACATCTATCCCTCGATCACATGGTTTTATAAAATGACATTAATTGAGTTGAGGTCCAATGAAAACTGAGAATTGCCAAACAAAATGAGTTCTACGTGCATCTCATGTGGTGCTTCCCTTCATAAAATGAAATTCATTACAATAACAATGATATGCGTCCTTAATGGATTTCTGTGTTTCATCCTTAACAGTTCATTTCATTTCAATAAATTTCATTGACATATTAAACATATCAATATGATTAGACAGCAGGCTTGAAGCCTATATAAGTCTTCTCCCAAATCCAGTGATCTGGTGCCACAGAAGGTCGTAAGGCCATGTGAGGACGTAGAACTCTCAAATATAGTGATCAACAATGAAAATCATATAACAAACATATTTACATGTAATATATTAAGTGGTTAAGGGGAAACAGCTCTTGTTTACAGGTAAAGAATATTGACATTATGATTAAAGGCCCAATATACGTAACTTCAGGGAATTTTTCGTGATTCTGAAAAATTCTGAAAAAAAATCCAGTTGATAACCATGTAAAAATAAGCCTAAAACGAAGTAAACCTGAGCGGTAACTAACAAGAAACTCTGGACAAAAAAATCCAAACAATTGAAAATAATTCAGGTGGGGCCCACTTCAACAACAAACCGAAGGTAGAAGACGGTTCGAAATGGACGCGTGTTTACAAATAGCGTGTTTCAACTGCTGCTCTACCGGTAACAGCGAAAGAATTCGTCTTGAATATTGCTGATATCAGTTAATATTAACTAAATCTATAAATATAACAAGTTATTAGGCTTGATTTTGCCGAAAGTTACGTATATTGGGCCTTTAAATGATGGAGGAAATAACCCATCAGTGTTATTAACCAAAGTTTAGTCGAATTTTGTAATAAATAAACATTTTACATACTCGCCATACCATTCACTAATGGATTTGACCTAAACAGTTGAAAGCATACGTTGCACAAAGGGACATACATGCGCAGTATTGAAGTATAATTTTGCTTGAATGTCATAATACACTCTAGCTTGTGCAAGTTTTCGGAGAATGATAAGCAGACGAACGTCTGCCCTGCCACAAACGTAAGTTACTATTCTCCCACATTATAATTAATGGGATCCTCTTACAGTGGTTGGTGTCATCCTCATTACTCAGTGCCCTGTAGTAAACTGATGTGTTGTAAGATTGAACTGGGCACTCACAGATGACTTCTCCAATTTAGTAATCAATGCAACACGTCTAAACTAAATAATAATGTTATTATACCCGGACGTCTTCAACGAGTACTGTTTCATGATTCCAAGATTAATATACTCGGCCACATTATATACCAAACAAGAGGCCACATGTCCATGTACATTTATACAGACGTCAGTGTTCCTATATAAAGTCCAATTGATAAAACACGACCACTCATTTCTGATACAATAGTGTGCTTAATATTCAACAGTTACACATAAGGTTACGCTTGAGACTTTATAGTTTAAGACTTGACTTCGCATTCTTCAATACGATGTGGAATACTAGTAAATCATGTATTAGGTAGACTTACTAGAACAAAAATGGACGATGATCTTGAAATGTTTGCATTCATATTTCAATGATGCCTCCTTTTTGGTTGAGCAACACAACAGTGAAATATCTGTTAGGGCCATCAACACTTGAGCTGCCGTTGCCATGATAAACAATGAAAACGCAGCCTTCATCGAACATGCTAAATTGAACCAAAAATGAAAAGAAAACCATTACTCTCTAGTACATGAGAAAAACCTATGATATAGCAGAGAAGAGGCGAATAGGCCTTGGGAAGATATTTCAAGGTCAGTTGCATATAATGCAAACATTTAATACATCTGACCTTTTGAGACCTTAAGAAAATTCGGCGGTCAGAGAAGAGGGATGCAAAATGAATATTTTGCTGTTGACGTTCGTACGAAATAAATATTTTATTAAAATTCTTGTTGTGGTAGTTTTTGCTAAATAAGATCAGCAGATTAAATTTGACAAAAACAAAATGATAAACAAAAAATTAATAAAGTAGGTCAAGCTCACATATAACTTCTTATTGGTGTATTTCTTATATCAAATACTTTAAAAACATTACAAAACACTTCTATTGTATTTTCAGTTTTAATTATGTTCTTTCATTAAACTACTTGTCTGATTTGGATCATACATGGAATCTACCTTCTATTATCATACCTTATATTAAATAAAACGTATAACTTTACCTGACTCATTCTCCACCAGAAGCTTCTTGGAATGTACGGTTATATTGATATCAGCGATGAGAAGGAATGTGACCGTCAGACAGGTAAGACCGAGACAGGTCCCTATTCGGCAGTAGAACATGTTATCGGTCAGTGGACTTGACATTTTCTCGTGAAGTTCTAACAATCAAACAATCGCTCCTAAAAACAAAATCGCTTAACAGATAAATGCACATCACCTGTCGATCCATCCAGGGAACGCACTTTCTCAATATGAACCAGCTTTCCCGATTCCTTGAATAGATTGAATAGTTCAGAAATATTTGTTACTTCTGACATTCTATTGGGATTCTTAAACATCCGGAGGAACTAAGTTCCCGTTAATCATCAGATATAAGCTAGCCGCAGAGTGGTTTTAATGATAAAATGGAGGTTAAGCTATTGACAAAGAGTTCAGGTGTTCAATAGGTCCTGCTGGTTTTCAAGTGCTGACTTAATGAGTTGATTTGACGTTGACGTAACACACACATATGTTGCACCTTTAAACTTAGTAATAGATACAGTATGCCGAACAAATGAATTAATCTGCATTATCCCATGCCTCTTCAGTGCTGCTAGGGACCAAAAGGTGAGAAACTAATGTAAAAGCAGAAGGGCCAGGTGCGTTAAACCACTTAAATGTATGATTTTTTTTATTTGATTTGATTTGAAGCGATATATCCACAAACACGCATTTCTATTCATCAAATGTCTCGAAAACTGTACATGCGGTGAATCAATGGTTTCCGAACAATACTAGAACCTACAACGAACATTGACTTTGATTAAAATTAAAAGGAAGGACATCTCGGTGACTGCAAGGTCATGCTGTAGGTTTACCTGCGACTATACGCTCCCATGAGATGAAATCGGAATTGAAAGGTGATTAATTGGTAAACGTACATTGTAGGTCTGCTTCAGACAATACGCACCATAGATGTTCAGAGAGAGAGAGGGAGAGAGGGAGAGAGAGAGGGAAAGAGAGAGAGAGAGATAATGTTTCTCTCATTCTACTTACATGTAGCAGAATGAACACTTCAACAACTTTAAAAAAAAATCAGAGAATACCGAAACGGAAATTATTGACTGGCAATAATTTTGACATCATCTATCCTATCTTTCTAACGTGTACATGTGCGATACTTATATCACAAATGTTTTAATTTCGTCATTTCGAGTTTGCCCGTTGCTGCATAGAAATTCGTTATGCCACGTCATTGTTTAGGTATTATGACGCCATGTCCCGTGATTAGGAGTGTAGGATAGAACGGTTGAGGTCAACATTTTGTCCCCACTTCTTCAATTTTGTTTTTTAATTTTCGCAATATGTAGATAGAGGATTTGTCTTCATCATTAATGATAGTCGTAATGGAGCTCCTTGTATAACACCAGGTTTACTGACAGGGGTGTCCTAACAATATGACAGATAACTGTCACAAGTGTGAATATGTAATATGAAATAAGACAGTGCAGTATAGTGCATTAAACTGTACACTGGCCCTTACTGTACAAAATTCTTGATAGAAATATTGCACGTGTAATCAGTCAATTTTATACTTATGGCAATCAAGTATTATCTAGAAATACACGTTCTTTTATCAGTCGCAAGTTGTACATAAAATGTCGGACAGCAACTTATATGAACATAGACATTCCAATGCCTGTTTTACCAACCGTAGAGTCTTTTAAGAAGTCTCTCATACAAAACCTTTCTTAGTTACCCCCATGTCATGAGTTCCAACCATTGGCTACGTTCCAATATAAGAATGTACGTACACATCTGTGTTACTATATGTGTTTTATCTATATGTGCTTGTATTCTGTCTATTTGTATATGTACATATGTATATTGTATACCAGGGTATAAAAAACATATTTTATTATTTTTACTATAACTAATGGTATGTCCTTTTGGCAAAAGTGAAGTGAACGTAGTGATCATTTTAATTAGAAAAAACACGCATAATTTTCACAAAATTAATACAATGTTCAACATTGTCAACACGATTATGTTTAGTTACAAATGCAGTCTAAATTTTATATTTCGTATAGATCTATAAATGCTATCTTCGGATTAAATTTTATTAAATAATTTTTTTTAAATATATATGAAATACCGATTCATTTTCTGTTACAGCAGTAATAACTCACACATAAAAAAATTACAGATTAGGGGCCTACCAAATCGTCAACAAAACCATAATCCAAACTGAAAATCAGTACTATTACGCTTCACACCGGTAATTAATAAATCTGGTGAAGGTGACAACGTAACCATGGAAACGTCACCCTCAAGTATTTTTTTTGTGTGTTATATCATGTATATTCTATTGACATTACCAACCTGAGAAAATGTTCGAACATTTAAATGAGTACTTAATTATAAGGCTGATATTGTGTAACCCAACTGTCGCGGACGACAAGACGGACAAACTTTCCCCTTTATGTATTTTTTGTGTATTATGTTGATACAGTGTACATGTACATGTAGAAAGACCATGTCCCCTAGTTCCGTCCCGGTCCACTTGCAATTTTTAAGAACCTACATGTACATGTATATACCGGATATAGCTGTATATACATGTAGCTCAGTCAGCTGCCTTACATGTAAATATAAGCAGAGACTCCATAAGTGTACAATTGTAACACAGATGGCTTTTATGTTTCTGTTATTACTTACTAACGAGTAAATGACAGAAGAAACGTATGGATTTATTTTGTTTTCCAGACATCATTGAAGTAAAATATATCATCGTAGTTTATTTTTACATTAATGATTTGTATACATGTAATGATATGACCAAATAGCACCATTTGATGTGTCACTACTCATAAACGCTCATGATCACAGGCCAGGGCGCCGGCTTGCACATTAATTATATTCTTCCATTTACATGTACACGTACAATGTATACCTCTGAACACTTTCGAACTCCAAAATTAAACAGATTTACAAGAACAAAACTGTGATTTATACGTTAAAATGTTATATTGTAATTGGTGGTTTATTCTAAGCATGTTGGAATTAATAATCCGAGGTGTACGTATATCAATAGGAAAACGAAAGTAGGTTATAAGCATGCGATGTCATGATCATGATGATGCAGTGTTTGAAAACCAATTCAAGCGTTTCATTAACCATGAACGTTTATTTACGATATAGGAAAACAACGTGTCAGTCCAGTCCACGTTAGGAACCTAGGCCTAGCTCTATGATTTTAAGTTAGATCATTGATACGGAACTAAGACTAGCAGACAGGAAAAGAGATATTTTCACAGAACTCCAACGAAAAGAGCGAGAGGAGAGAAACGGGGCGATGGATAATGATATTGGAAATATGGAGCCGGTGAATGCGAACGAGATTCAAGGAATATGGTCATACTTACAACAGGTAGGCAGGTCTGCATGTTGCATATAACGTTAACAAAATTATGAAGTATCATGTTTGATAACTCAATGTGGATGGTGTCTTTTGAGTCACATGAATTCTGCACAGTTTGTACAGTATAGTGATATAGTTGGGTACGCTGCAGATACATGTACAATGTACAGTGTACATGTGTAACAGGAGAGGAAAAATGCACAGCCAGACCGGGGTTCGATCCCGGGACATTCCGAACTCTAGGCCAATTGAGCTACATTTGTATCTGGTCGCCGACGATCGACCCGGTCTATATCCGCTACATTCCTCCCTCCTTTAACAAAGTCTTCGAACTCAAAGACATCACGATTTACAGCCAAGGTTTGGGTATCCCCTTGTTGTATCATATACACCCAGTACTTGAAACAAGTTTTGGTCACAGGCACCAAATGTAACAGGAGAGGAAATATGCATGGCTAGACTGGGGTTCGAACTGGGGACCTTCCAAACTCTGGGCGAACGCTCAACCAATTGAGCTACAGTTGTACATGTATCTGGTCGCCGACGATCGACCCGGTCTATATCCACTACACTTGTATGTATTTCAAAGCAATCTGGTACTAGTACCAATTTAACTATACAGTGTCACTTACTAAGAAATAAATTAATTTGAAAGGAAACCATTTTGATCCCCTGATTTTATTTTTATGAAAATTTTGCAAGGCTACATGATTCATATAATGGGCAATATACAGATGTATTTATATCTCTTTTGACAGTTGTATGAGATTCCTTAAAATATATTCAGAGACTGTTTCAGCTAGTCCTGGCCAAGGGTTAATGGACTGTTTGCGAGCCCTGGTTTAATGTTTATTTCTTTGCCGATTGACAAAAAACATCAGTGAAACCTAGTTATTGTTAATATCTTTGCAGATTGATTTCAATGAGCCCTGGTTTACTGGACTTGGAATTTTCCACTTGACCTGTTTTATGATAACGGCGGGTACACGAAACAACTCCATGCTACAGGGTATACACTTCATGGTTATGTGTGAGTAGACTAATTGATAATGGTTGTTACTTTTATAGGATTTACCTATGTATTTGAAAATCTCCATATCTCTACACATCATTTTTATTGACATTTTGCAAAAATCCGTACTGAAATTTAACTTTTATTTTGATTGTTAAAGAGTACTGCTAACTTGTACATGTACTGCTATTAATATAAAAATGCTATATTAATATTGGTTTCATCAGCTTCTTTGAACTAAGAAATAGAAATTGCAAACCATATTTTACAGATAAAATGCATTGGTAATGGGGATTCAAATTGGTACAAATGACAGGACTGACCCCCTATTCAAGATAAGCAGATGAATTTCATATTTCTTTTTCAGTATTACTGGTATTTTTTGCTGAGATGATAAATGAATGGGCAGCTAACAATTGGAAGTGAGTACTTTCCTGTGGTAGAGAAAACTAAACCACACACTATGTACTGTGTAATAGTTAAACAATAGAAAAAACCTCCAATTTTTGTTGAGACCCCACGTATACACCTGTATTCACTGCAGGTGTGACTGGATGTCAACGTTTGACCATGTCCCGGGACATTGTGTCTCCAACCCCTCAACCCCCCCTGGTATTGATATATGCCAGGATATGTATGTACAGTGATAAATCTACGTGCGCATCCTGCATCCTGTACTCGCATCATTTTGAAAGGACCCATTGAATTTCTGGAAGTGGTTAAATTTAACATTGTGGGACCCATTGTTTTTCGCAATACACATGAAAAGGACCCATGGAAAATAATTGTAGATTGATCACTGCATGTACGCATTGTCCTAAACCCAACACTACTCTGTACACCTGTCCTAAACCAGACACTACCCTGTACACCTGACCTAAACCAGACACTACCCTGTACACCTGACCTTAACCAGACACTACCCTGTACACCTGTCCTTAACCAGACACTACCCTGTACACCTGACCTAAACCAGACACTCTCCTGTACACCTGTCCTAAACCAGACACTTCCCTGTACAACTGTCCTAAACCAGACATTACCCTGTACACCTGTCCTAAACCAAACACTACCCTGTACACTTGTCCTTAACTTGATACTACCCTGTACACTTGACCTAAACCAGACACTACCCTGTACGCCTGTCCTTAACCAGACACTACCCTGTACACCTGTCCTAAACCAGACACTACCCTGTACACCTCTCCTAAACCAGACATTACCCTGTACATCTGTCCCAAACCAGACACTACCCTGTACATCTGTCCTAAACCAGACACTACCCTGTATACCTGTCCTAAACCAGGCACTACCCTGTACACCTGTCCTACACTAAACACTACCCTGTACATCTGTCCTAAACCAGACACTACTCTGTACACCTGTCCTAAACCAGACACTACCCTGTACATCTGTCCTAAACCAGGCACTACCCTGTACACCTGTCCTAAACCAGGCACTACCCTGTACACCTGTCTTAAACCAGACACTACCCTGTACACCTGTCTTAAACCAGACACTACCCTGTACACCTGTCCTTAACCAAACACTACCCTGTATACCAGTCCTAATCAGACACTACCCTGTATACCTGTCTTAAACCAGACACTACCCTGTACATCTGTCCTAAACGAGGCACTACCCTGTACACCTATCCTAAACCAGGCACTACCCTGTACACCTGTCTTAAACCAGACACTACCCTGTACACCTGTCTTAAACCAGACACTACCATGTACACCTGTCTTAAACCAGACACTACCCTGTACACCTGTCCTTAACCAAACACTACCCTGTATACCAGTCCTAATCAGACACTACCCTGTACACCTATCCTAAACCAGACACTACCCTGTACACCTGACCTAAACCAGACACTCCCCTGTACACCTGTCCTAAACCAGACACTTCCCTGTACAACTGTCCTAAACCAGACATTACCCTGTACACCTGTCCTAAACCAAACACTACCCTGTACACCTGTCCTTAACTTGATACTACCCTGTACACTTGACCTAAACCAGACACTACCCTCTACGCCTGTCCTAAACCAGACACTACCCTGTACGCCTGTCCTACACTAGACACTACCCTGTACATCTGTCCCAAACCAGACACTACCCTGTACATCTGTCCTAAACCAGACACTACCCTGTATACCTGTCCTAAACCAGGCACTACCCTGTACACCTGTCCTACACTAGACACTACCCTGTACATCTGTCCTAAACCAGACACTACTCTGTACACCTGTCATAAACCAGACACTACCCTGTACATCTGTCCTAAACCAGGCACTACCCTGTACACCTGTCTTAAACCAGACACTACCCTGTACACCTGTCCTAAACCAAACACTACCCTGAATACCAGTCCTAATCAGACACTACCCTGTACATCTGTCCTAAACCAGGCACTACCCTGTACACCTGTCCTAAACCAGGCACTACCCTGTACACCTGTCTTAAACCAGACACTACCCTGTACACCTGTCTTAAACAAGACACTACCCTGTACACCTGTCCTTAACCAAACACTACCCTGTATACCAGTCCTAATCAGACACTAACCTGTACACCTGTACTAAACCAGACACTACCCTGTACACCTGTCCTTAACCAAACACTACCCTGTACACCTGTCCTAAACCAGGCACTACCCTGTACACCTGTCCTAAACCAGGCACTACCCTGTACACCTGTCCTAAACCAGGCACTACCCTGTACACCTTTCCTTAACCAAACACTACCCTGTATACCAGTCCTAATCAGACACTAACCTGTACACCTGTACTAAACCAGACACTACCCTGTACACCTGTCCTTAACCAAACACTACCCTGTACACCTGTCCTAATCCAGACACTACCCTGTACACCTGTCTTAAACCAGACACTACCCTTTACACCTGTCCTAAACCAGACACTACCCTGTACACCTGTCCTACACTAGACACTACCCTGTACACCTGTCCTAAACCAGACACTACCCTGTACACCTCTCCTAAACCAGACATTACCCTGTACATCTGTCCCAAACCAGACACTACCCTGTACATCTGTCCTAAACCAGACACTACCCTGTATACCTGTCCTAAACCAGGCACTACCCTGTACACCTGTCCTACACTAGACACTACCCTGTACATCTGTCCTAAACCAGACACTACTCTGTACACCTGTCCTAAACCAGACACTACCCTGTACATCTGTCCTAAACCAGGCACTACCCTGTACACCTGTCCTAAACCAGGCACTACCCTGTACACCTGTCTTAAACCAGACACTACCCTGTACACCTGTCTTAAACCAGACACTACCCTGTACACCTGTCCTTAACCAAACACTACCCTGTATACCAGTCCTAATCAGACACTACCCTGTATACCTGTCTTAAACCAGACACTACCCTGTACATCTGTCCTAAACGAGGCACTACCCTGTACACCTATCCTAAACCAGGCACTACCCTGTACACCTGTCTTAAACCAGACACTACCCTGTACACCTGTCTTAAACCAGACACTACCATGTACACCTGTCTTAAACCAGACACTACCCTGTACACCTGTCCTTAACCAAACACTACCCTGTATACCAGTCCTAATCAGACACTACCCTGTACACCTATCCTAAACCAGACACTACCCTGTACACCTGACCTAAACCAGACACTCCCCTGTACACCTGTCCTAAACCAGACACTTCCCTGTACAACTGTCCTAAACCAGACATTACCCTGTACACCTGTCCTAAACCAAATACTACCCTGTACACCTGTCCTTAACTTGATACTACCCTGTACACTTGACCTAAACCAGACACTACCCTCTACGCCTGTCCTAAACCAGACACTACCCTGTACGCCTGTCCTACACTAGACACTACCCTGTACATCTGTCCCAAACCAGACACTACCCTGTACATCTGTCCTAAACCAGACACTACCCTGTATACCTGTCCTAAACCAGGCACTACCCTGTACACCTGTCCTACACTAGACACTACCCTGTACATCTGTCCTAAACCAGACACTACTCTGTACACCTGTCATAAACCAGACACTACCCTGTACATCTGTCCTAAACCAGGCACTACCCTGTACACCTGTCTTAAACCAGACACTACCCTGTACACCTGTCTTAAACCAGACACTACCCTGTACACCTGTCCTAAACCAAACACTACCCTGTATACCAGTCCTAATCAGACACTACCCTGTACATCTGTCCTAAACCAGGCACTACCCTGTACACCTGTCCTAAACCAGGCACTACCCTGTACACCTGTCTTAAACCAGACACTACCCTGTACACCTGTCTTAAACAAGACACTACCCTGTACACCTGTCCTTAACCAAACACTACCCTGTATACCAGTCCTAATCAGACACTAACCTGTACACCTGTACTAAACCAGACACTACCCTGTACACCTGTCCTTAACCAAACACTACCCTGTACACCTGTCCTAAACCAGGCACTACCCTGTACACCTGTCCTAAACCAGGCACTACCCTGTACACCTGTCCTAAACCAGGCACTACCCTGTACACCTTTCCTTAACCAAACACTACCCTGTATACCAGTCTTAATCAGACACTAACCTGTACACCTGTACTAAACCAGACACTACCCTGTACACCTGTCCTTAAGCAAACACTACCCTGTACACCTGTCCTAATCCAGACACTACCCTGTACACCTGTCTTAAACCAGACACTACCCTTTACACCTGTCCTAAACCAGACACTACCCTGTACGCCTGTCCTAAACCAGACAATACCCTGTACACCTGTCCTAAACCAGACACTACCCTGTACACTTGACCTAAACCAGACACTACCCTGTACGCCTGTCCTAAACCAGACAATACCCTGTACACCTGTCCTGAACCAGACACTACCCTGTACACCTGTCCTAAACCAGACACTACCCTGTACACCTGTCTTAAACCTGACAATACCCTGTACACCTGTCCTAAACCAGACAATACCCTGTACACCTGTCCTGAACCAGACACTACCCTGTACACCTGTCCTAAACCAGACACTACCCTGTACACCTGTCCTAAACCAGACACTACCCTGTATACCTGTCTTAAACCTGACAATACCCTGTACACCTGTCCTAAACCAGACAATACCCTGTACACCTGTCCTCAACCAGACAATACCCTGTACACCTGTCCTAAACCAGATGCTACCCTGTACACCTGTCCTACACTAGACACTACCCTGTACACCTGTCTTAAACCAGACAATACCCTGTACACCTGTCCTAAACTAGACCCTACCCTATACACCCGTCTTAAACCAGACACTACCCTGTACACCTGTCCTAAACCAGACACTACCCTGTATACCTGTCTTAAACCAGACACTACCCTGTACACCTGTCCTAAACCAGACACTACCCTGTACACCCGTCCTACACTAGACACTATCATGTACACCTGTCCTAGACCAGACACTGCCCTGTACATCTGTCTTAAACCAGACACTACCCTGTACACCCGTCGTACACTAGACACTACCATGTACACCTGTCCTAAACCAAACACTACCCTGTATACCTGTCTTAAACCAGACACTACCCTGTACACCTGTCCTAAACCAGACACTACCCTGTACAACCGTCCTACACTAGACACTACCCTTTACACCTGTCTTAAACCAGACACTACCCTGTACACCTGTCTTAAACCAAACACTACCCTGTACACCTGTCCTAAACCAGACACTACCCTGTACACCTGTCCTAAACCAGGCACTACCCTGTACACCTGTCTTACACCAGACACTACCCTGTACACCTGTCCTAAACCAGACAATACCCTGTACACCTGTCCTAAACCAGATGCTACCCTGTACACCTGTCCTAAACCAGACACTACCCTGTATACCTGTCTTAAACCAGACAATACCCTGTACACCTGTCCTTAACTTGATACTACCCTGTACACTTGACCTAAACCAGACACTACCCTGTACGCCTGTCCTAAACCAGACACTACCCTGTACGCCTGTCCTACACTAGACACTACCCTGTACATCTGTCCCAAACCAGACACTACCCTGTACATCTGTCCTAAACCAGACACTACCCTGTATACCTGTCCTAAACCAGGCACTACCCTGTACACCTGTCCTACACTAGACACTACCCTGTACATCTGTCCTAAACCAGACACTACTCTGTACACCTGTCATAAACCAGACACTACCCTGTACATCTGTCCTAAACCAGGCACTACCCTGTACACCTGTCTTAAACCAGACACTACCCTGTACACCTGTCTTAAACCAGACACTACCCTGTACACCTGTCCTAAACCAAACACTACCCTGTATACCAGTCCTAATCAGACACTACCCTGTACATCTGTCCTAAACCAGGCACTACCCTGTACACCTGTCCTAAACCAGGCACTACCCTGTACACCTGTCTTAAACCAGACACTACCCTGTACACCTGTCCTAAACCAGACACTACCCTGTATACCTGTCTTAAACCAGACACTACCCTGTACACCTGTCCTAAACCAGACACTACCCTGTACACCCGTCCTACACTAGACACTATCATGTACACCTGTCCTAGACCAGACACTGCCCTGTACATCTGTCTTAAACCAGACACTACCCTGTACACCCGTCGTACACTAGACACTACCATGTACACCTGTCCTAAACCAAACACTACCCTGTATACCTGTCTTAAACCAGACACTACCCTGTACACCTGTCCTAAACCAGACACTACCCTGTACACCCGTCCTACACTAGACACTACCCTTTACACCTGTCTTAAACCAGACACTACCCTGTACACCTGTCTTAAACCAAACACTACCCTGTACACCTGTCCTAAACCAGACACTACCCTGTACACCTGTCCTAAACCAGGCACTACCCTGTACACCTGTCTTACACCAGACACTACCCTGTACACCTGTCCTAAACCAGACAATACCCTGTACACCTGTCCTAAACCAGATGCTACCCTGTACACCTGTCCTAAACCAGACACTACCCTGTATACCTGTCTTAAACCAGACAATACCCTGTACACCTGTCCTTAACTTGATACTACCCTGTACACTTGACCTAAACCAGATACTACCCTGTACGCCTGTCCTAAACCAGACACTACCCTGTACGCCTGTCCTACACTAGACACTACCCTGTACATCTGTCCCAAACCAGACACTACCCTGTACATCTGTCCTAAACCAGACACTACCCTGTATACCTGTCCTAAACCAGGCACTACCCTGTACACCTGTCCTACACTAGACACTACCCTGTACATCTGTCCTAAACCAGACACTACTCTGTACACCTGTCATAAACCAGACACTACCCTGTACATCTGTCCTAAACCAGGCACTACCCTGTACACCTGTCTTAAACCAGACACTACCCTGTACACCTGTCTTAAACCAGACACTACCCTGTACACCTGTCCTAAACCAAACACTACCCTGTATACCAGTCCTAATCAGACACTACCCTGTACATCTGTCCTAAACCAGGCACTACCCTGTACACCTGTCCTAAACCAGGCACTACCCTGTACACCTGTCTTAAACCAGACACTACCCTGTACACCTGTCTTAAACCAGACACTACCCTGTAAACCTGTCCTTAACCAAACACTACCCTGTATACCAGTCCTAATCAGACACTACCCTTTACATCTGTCCTAAACCAGGCACTACCCTGTACACCTGTCCTAAACCAGGCACTACCCTGTACACCTGTCCTAAACCAGGCACTACCCTGTACACCTTTCCTTAACCAAACACTACCCTGTATACCAGTCCTAATCAGACACTAACCTGTACACCTGTCCTAAACCAGACACTACCCTGTACACCTGTCCTACACTAGACACTACCCTGTACACCTGTCCTACACTAGACACTACCCTGTACACCTGTCCTAAACCAGGCAATACCCTGTACACCTGTCTTAAACCAGACACTACCCTGTACACCTGTCCCAAACCAGACACTACCCTGTACACCTGTCCTAAACCAGACACTACCCTGTACACCTGTCCTAAACCAGACACTACCCTGTATACCTGTCTTAAACCTGACAATACCCTGTACACCTGTCCTAAACTAGACCCTACCCTATACACCCGTCTTAAACCAGACACTACCCTGTACACCTGTCCTAAACCGAACACTACCCTGTACACCTGTCTTACACCAGACACTACCCTGTACACCTGTCCTAAACCAGACACTACCCTGTACACCCGTCCTACACTAGACACTATCATGTACACCTGTCCTAAACCAGACACTGCCCTGTACATCTGTCTTAAACCAGACACTACCCTGTACACCCGTCCTACACTAGACACTACCATGTACACCTGTCCTAAACCAAACACTACCCTGTATACCTGTCTTAAACCAGACACTACCCTGTACACCTGTCCTAAACCGAACACTACCCTGTACACTTGTCTTACACCAGACACTACCCTGTACACCTGTCCTAAACCAGACACTACCCTGTACACCCGTCCTACACTAGACACTATCATGTACACCTGTCCTAAACCAGACACTGCCCTGTACATCTGTCTTAAACTAGACACTACCCTGTACACCTGTCCTAAACCAGACACTACCCTGTACACCTGTCCTAAACCAGACACTACCCTGTACACCTGTCCTAAACCGAACACTACCCTGTACACCTGTCTTACACCAGACACTACCCTGTACACCTGTCCTAAACCGAACACTACCCTGTACACCTGTCTTACACCAGACACTACTCTGTACACCTGTCCTAAACCAGACACTACCCTGTACACCTGTCCTAAACCAGACACTACCATGTACACCTGTCCTAAACCAAACACTACCCTGTACACCTGTCTTAAACCAGACACTACCCTGTACACCTGTCCTAAACCAGACACTACCCTGTACACCCGTCCTACACTAGACACTACCCTGTACACCTGTCCTAAACCAGACACTACCCTGTATACCTGTCTTAAACCTGACAATACCCTGTACACCTGTCCTAAACTAGACCCTACCCTATACACCCGTCTTAAACCAGACACTACCCTGTACACCTGTCCTAAACCGAACACTACCCTGTACACCTGTCTTACACCAGACACTACCCTGTACACCTGTCCTAAACCAGACACTACCCTGTACACCTGTCCTAAACCAGACACTACCCTGTATACCTGTCTTAAACCAGACACTACCCTGTACACCTGTCCTAAACCAGACACTACCCTGTACACCCGTCCTACACTAGACACTATCATGTACACCTGTCCTAGACCAGACACTGCCCTGTACATCTGTCTTAAACCAGACACTACCCTGTACACCCGTCGTACACTAGACACTACCATGTACACCTGTCCTAAACCAAACACTACCCTGTATACCTGTCTTAAACCAGACACTACCCTGTACACCTGTCCTAAACCAGACACTACCCTGTACACCCGTCCTACACTAGACACTACCCTTTACACCTGTCTTAAACCAGACACTACCCTGTACACCTGTCTTAAACCAAACACTACCCTGTACAACTGTCCTAAACCAGACACTACCCTGTACACCTGTCCTAAACCAGGCACTACCCTGTACACCTGTCTTACACCAGACACTACCCTGTACACCTGTCCTAAACCAGACAATACCCTGTACACCTGTCCTAAACCAGATGCTACCCTGTACACCTGTCCTAAACCAGACACTACCCTGTATACCTGTCTTAAACCAGACAATACCCTGTACACCTGTCCTTAACTTGATACTACCCTGTACACTTGACCTAAACCAGACACTACCCTGTACGCCTGTCCTAAACCAGACACTACCCTGTACGCCTGTCCTACACTAGACACTACCCTGTACATCTGTCCCAAACCAGACACTACCCTGTACATCTGTCCTAAACCAGACACTACCCTGTATACCTGTCCTAAACCAGGCACTACCCTGTACACCTGTCCTACACTAGACACTACCCTCTACATCTGTCCTAAACCAGACACTACTCTGTACACCTGTCATAAACCAGACACTACCCTGTACATCTGTCCTAAACCAGGCACTACCCTGTACACCTGTCTTAAACCAGACACTACCCTGTACACCTGTCTTAAACCAGACACTACCCTGTACACCTGTCCTAAACCAAACACTACCCTGTATACCAGTCCTAATCAGACAATACCCTGTACATCTGTCCTAAACCAGGCACTACCCTGTACACATGTCCTAAACCAGGCACTACCCTGTACACCTGTCTTAAACCTGACACTACCCTGTACACCTGTCTTAAACCAGACACTACCCTGTACACCTGTCCTTAACCAAACACTACCCTGTATACCAGTCCTAATCAGACACTACCCTGTACATCTGTCCTAAACCAGGCACTACCCTGTACACCTGTCCTAAACCAGGCACTACCCTGTACACCTGTCCTAAACCAGGCACTACCCTGTACACCTTTCCTTAACCAAACACTACCCTGTATACCAGTCCTAATCAGACACTAACCTGTACACCTGTCCTAAACCAGACACTACCCTGTACACCTGTCCTACACTAGACACTACCCTGTACACCTGTCCTACACTAGACACTACCCTGTACACCTGTCCTAAACCAGGCAATACCCTGTACACCTGTCTTAAACCAGACACTACCCTGTACACCTGTCCCAAACCAGACACTACCCTGTACACCTGTCCTAAACCAGACACTACCCTGTACACCTGTCCTAAACCAGACACTACCCTGTATACCTGTCTTAAACCTGACAATACCCTGTACACCTGTCCTAAACTAGACCCTACCCTATACACCCGTCTTAAACCAGACACTACCCTGTACACCTGTCCTAAACCGAACACTACCCTGTACACCTGTCTTACACCAGACACTACCCTGTACACCTGTCCTAAACCAGACACTACCCTGTACACCCGTCCTACACTAGACACTATCATGTACACCTGTCCTAAACCAGACACTGCCCTGTACATCTGTCTTAAACCAGACACTACCCTGTACACCCGTCCTACACTAGACACTACCATGTACACCTGTCCTAAACCAAACACTACCCTGTATACCTGTCTTAAACCAGACACTACCCTGTACACCTGTCCTAAACCGAACACTACCCTGTACACTTGTCTTACACCAGACACTACCCTGTACACCTGTCCTAAACCAGACACTACCCTGTACACCCGTCCTACACTAGACACTATCATGTACACCTGTCCTAAACCAGACACTGCCCTGTACATCTGTCTTAAACTAGACACTACCCTGTACACCTGTCCTAAACCAGACACTACCCTGTACACCTGTCCTAAACCAGACACTACCCTGTACACCTGTCCTAAACCGAACACTACCCTGTACACCTGTCTTACACCAGACACTACCCTGTACACCTGTCCTAAACCGAACACTACCCTGTACACCTGTCTTACACCAGACACTACTCTGTACACCTGTCCTAAACCAGACACTACCCTGTACACCTGTCCTAAACCAGACACTACCATGTACACCTGTCCTAAACCAAACACTACCCTGTACACCTGTCTTAAACCAGACACTACCCTGTACACCTGTCCTAAACCAGACACTACCCTGTACACCCGTCCTACACTAGACACTACCCTGTACACCTGTCCTAAACCAGACACTACCCTGTATACCTGTCTTAAACCTGACAATACCCTGTACACCTGTCCTAAACTAGACCCTACCCTATACACCCGTCTTAAACCAGACACTACCCTGTACACCTGTCCTAAACCGAACACTACCCTGTACACCTGTCTTACACCAGACACTACCCTGTACACCTGTCCTAAACCAGACACTACCCTGTACACCCGTCCTACACTAGACACTATCATGTACACCTGTCCTAAACCAGACACTGCCCTGTACATCTGTCTTAAACCAGACACTACCCTGTACACCCGTCCTACACTAGACACTACCATGTACACCTGTCCTAAACCAAACACTACCCTGTATACCTGTCTTAAACCAGACACTACCCTGTACACCTGTCCTAAACCGAACACTACCCTGTACACCTGTCTTACACCAGACACTACCCTGTACACCTGTCCTAAACCAGACACTACCCTGTACACCCGTCCTACACTAGACACTATCATGTACACCTGTCCTAAACCAGACACTGCCCTGTACATCTGTCTTAAACTAGACACTACCCTGTACACCTGTCCTAAACCAGACACTACCCTGTACACCTGTCCTAAACCAGACACTACCCTGTACACCTGTCCTAAACCGAACACTACCCTGTACACCTGTCTTACACCAGACACTACCCTGTACACCTGTCCTAAACCGAACACTACCCTGTACACCTGTCTTACACCAGACACTACCCTGTACACCTGTCCTAAACCAGACACTACCCTGTACACCTGTCCTAAACCAGACACTACCATGTACACCTGTCCTAAACCAAACACTACCCTGTACACCTGTCTTAAACCAGACACTACCCTGTACACCTGTCCTAAACCAGACACTACCCTGTACACCCGTCCTATACTAGACACTACCCTGTACACCTGTCTTAAACCAGACACTACCCTGTACACCTGTCTTAAACCAAACACTACCCTGTACACCTGTCTTAAACCAGACACTACCCTGTACACCTGTCCTAAACCAGACACTGCCCTGTACATCTGTCCTTCACCAGACACTACCCTGTACACCTGTCCTAAACCAGACACTACCCTGTACACCTCTCCTTAACCAGGCACTACCCTGTACACCTGTACTAAACCAGAAACTACCCTTTACACCTGTCCCAAACCAGACACTACCCTGTACATCTGTCCTAAACCAGACACTACCCTGTATACCTGTCCAAAACCAGGCACTACCCTGTACACCTGTCCTTAACTAGACACTACCCTGTACACCTGTCTTAAACCAGACACTACCCTGTACACCTGTCCTAAACCAGACACTACCCTGTACACCTGTCCTTAACCAAACACTACCCTATATACCAGTCTTAAACCAGACATTACCCTGTACATCTGTCCTAAACCAGACACTACCCTGTATACCTGTCTTAAACCAGACACTACCCTGTTCACCTGTCCTAAACCAGACACTACCCTGTACACCTGTCCTAAACCAGACACTACCCTGTTCATCTGTCCTAAACCAGACACTACTCTGTACACCTGTCCTAAACCAGACACTACCTTGTACAACTGTTCTAAACAGACAATACTCTGTACACCTGTCCTAAACCAGACACTACCCTGTACACCCGTCCTACACTAGACACTACTCTGTACACCTGTCCTAAACCAGACACTACTCTGTACACCTGTCCTAAACCAGACACTGCCCTGTACACCTGTCCTAAACCAGACACTGCCCTGTAAACCTGTCCTAAACCAGACACTACTCTGTACACCTGTCCTAAACCAGACACTGCCCTTTACACCTGTCCTAAACCAGACACTACTCTGTACACCTGTCCTAAACCAGACACTGCCCTGTACACCTGTCCTAAACCAGACACTGCCCTGTACACCTGTCCTAAACCAGACACTACCATATACACATGTTCTAAACCAGACACTACCCTGTACACCTGTCCTAAACCAGGCACTACCCTGTATATCTGTCCTAAACCAGACACTACCCTGTACACCTGTCCTTAACCAGACACTACACTGTACACCTGTCCTAAACCAGACACTACCTTGTATACCTGTCTTAAACAAGGCACTACCCTGTACACCTGTCCTAAACCAGGCACTACCCTGTACACCTGTCCTAAACCAGACACTACCTTGTATACATGTCTTAAACCAGACACTACCTTGTATACCAGTCCTAATCAGACACTACACTGTACACCTGTCCTAAACCAGACACTACCTTGTTCAACTGTTCTAAACAGACAATACCCTGTACACCTGTTCTAAACCAGACACTACCCTGTACACCTGTCCTAAACCAGACACTACCCTGTACACTTGTCCTTAACCAGACACTACCCTGTACACTCGCCCTAAACCAGACACTACCCTGTACACCTCTCCTAAACCAGACATTACCCTGTACACCTGTCTTAAACCAGACACTACCCTGTACACCTGTCATAAACTAGACACTACCCTGTAGACCTGTTCTAAACCAGACACTACCCTGTTCACCTGTCCTAAACCAGACACTACCCTGTACACCTGTCCTTAACCAGACACTACCCTGTTCATATGTCCTAAACCAGACACTACTCTGTACACCTGTCCTAAACCAGACACTACTTTGTACAACTGTTCTAAACAGACAATACTCTGAACACCTGTCCTAAACCAGACACTACCCTGTACACCCGTCCTACACTAGACACTACCCTGTACACCTGTCCTAAACCAGACACTGCCCTATACACCTGTCCTAAACCAGACACTACTCTGTACACCTGTCCTAAACCAGACACTTGCCTTTACACCTGTCCTAAACCATACACTACTCTGTACACCTGTCGTCCTAAACCAGACACTGCCCTGTACACCTGTCCTAAACCAGACACTGCCCTGTACACCTGTCCTAAACCAGACACTACCATATACACATGTTCTAAACCAGACACTACCCTGTACACCTGTCCTAAACCAGGCACTACCCTGTATACCTGTCCTAAACCAGACACTACCCTGTACACCTGTCCTTAACCAGACACTACCCTGTACACCTCTCCTAAACCAGACACTACCTTGTATACCTGTCTTAAACCAGGCACTACCCTGTACACCTGTCCTAAACCAGACACTACCCTGTACACCTGTCTTAAACCAGGCACTACCCTGTACACCCGTCCTAAACCAGACACTACCTTGTATACATGTCTTAAACCAGACACTACCTTGTATACCAGTCCTAATCAGACACTACACTGTACACCTGTCCTAAACCAGACACTACCTTGTACAACTGTTCTAAACAGACACTACCCTGTACACCTGTTCTAAACCAGACACTACCCTGTACACCTGTCCTAAACCAGACACTACCCTGTACACTCGTCCTAAACCAGACACTACCCTGTACACCTCTCCTAAACCAGACATTACCCTGTACACCTGTCTTAAACCAGACACTACCCTGTACACCTGTCATAAACTAGACACTCATCTGTACACCTGTCCTAAACCAGACACTACCTTGTACACCAGACACTGTCAAAATATCTATTCTGGTCTCTGAGCCAGAGAAACCTACACCAGACAAATATCTGTAGAAATATCGAAGTATGGTGTAAGGTTTTTTTGTGCTTTATAATTGTATTGCTTTACATGACAGTTAAGTTGATATCTTTTAAGGGCACTATATATCTATCTCCTCACAGACGTTCACTTTGAAAATATATAAGGGATTGTATAATACTGTGGTTTTAATGTTGAGGACTAAACAACTTTTTTTGTTGTAGACTTTTTGCCAGACAGCAGTACTTTGACAGTAATGGATTGTTTATATCTGTTGTGTTTTCCACACCAGTACTTATCAACTGTCTGGTAATAGTGGTAAGTATAGCGAGTTATTTATAATGGATAGTTTATATCTGTTGTGTTTTCCACACCAGTACTTATCAACTGTCTGGTAATATTGGTAAGTATAGGGAGTTATTAATAATTTATTATTATAAGTGTGCCTTCTCTGTTGTCATTTCATTCCTATGCAGAGTTCCTGTATTTGATATAAAATATGATATATTTCACAAACAATTTGTTTGCTTTTGATGTATTTTGATACCTTTTTACAAATTTAAGCGTTTAGATTTTAACCTTTTATTCCTGATTTTGTTGTTTTATTTTTTATGACTGTGAAGATTTTTACAATGTTGTTTGTCCCTTTAATGACTCAAATTGTCGATGAGCGGTAAACAAAAATGGTGTGCAGTATATTTCTCAGTACCTACACTGTACATATTTATCAACTAATTAAATCTATATTTTCCATTGATGTTTCCTGTTTGTGAGAAAGATAAACATATATTTCTTGTAAATATATTGAATGAAAAGAGGGTAATGTTTCTTATGATTTCAAAAAGTAAATTACTTAGCACATCATAGTGCTAATAATTGATTGTGGATTCATGTAAGACTCAAACAGCATGGTTAAAAGGAAGTAATTTAAATTTGATTAAAGAGAAAATTACAAGCACTGAGTTAAGTATTGAATATATTTAGTAACTATAGTTTAAATGATGAGGGGCTTATTATGGACATAAGTCTTATGGATGGTTGACTTATTTTGGTGGATGAGTTTTATGATGTCTTTGTTTGAAAATTGCTACTGGATTTTCTTTGTCGTGCAATTTTATAAGAGTTATGCCCCTTTACACTCTTTAACTAACATGTTTAGACTTTTTCATGGGGGGGGGGGGGGGGGGGTTTACATCAATCCCAATGTATAAAAGATGCTAATAAAATTATTAATGCTAATGAATATTGGTCATATTTGCATATTTTTCATAAAAGGATCTGAACCCCGAAAGTGTAAAATATTATCTAGTCTGGAGAGCTTATTATAGAACTAGATACGCATTGTAGCTGTGACAAATTTTCAGGTCCATGTAGGGTTGATAGCCTTTGAGAAGTAAAAGTTAGACTAAAGATGTCTTAGTTCTAGAAGATCACTGTACCTGTAATAATAGTAAGGATCCCTGTCCAGTAAGTACAGATTGGTTCCCAATAATTAGGATCCCTGTCCAGTAAGTACAGATAGGTTCCCAATAGTTAGGATCCCTGTCCAGTAAGTACAGACTGGTTCACAATAGTAAGGTTCCCTGTCCAGTAAGTACAGATAGGTTCCCAATAATTAGGATCCCTGTCCAGTAAGTACAGACTGGTTCCCAATAATTAGGATCCCTGTCCAGTAAGTACAGACTGGTTCCCAATAATTAGGATCCCTGTCCAGTAAGTACAGATAGGTTCCCAATAATTAGGATCCCTGTCCAGTAAGTACAGACTAGTTCCCAATAGTAAGGATCCCTGTCCAGTAAGTACAGACTGGTTCCCAATAATTAGGATCCCTGTCCAGTAAGTACAGATAGGTTCCCAATAATAAGGATCCCTGTCCAGTAAGTACAGACTGGTTCCCACTAATTAGGATCCCTGTCCAGTAAGTACAGATTGGTTCCCAATAATTAGGAGTCCTGTCCAGTAAGTACAGATTGGTTCCCGATAGTAAGGATCCCTGTCCAGTAAGTACAGATTGGTTCCCGATAGTTAGGATCCCTGTCCAGTAAGTACAGATTGGTTCCCGATAGTAAGGATCCCTGTCCAGTAAGTACAGATTGGTTCCCAATAGTTAGGATCCCTGTCCAGTAAGTACAGATTGGTTCCCAATAGTAAGGATCCCTGTCCAGTAAGTACAGATTGGTTCCCAATAGTAAGGATCCCTGTCCAGTAAGTACAGATTGGTTCCCAATAGTAAGGATCCGTGTCCAGTATGTACAGATTGGTTCCCAATAGTAAGGATCTGTGTCTAGTAAGTACAGATAGGTTCCCAATAATTAGGATCCGTGTCCAGTAAGTACAGATTGGTTCCCAATAGTAAGGATCCCTGTCCAGTAAGTACAGACTGGTTCCCAATAATTAGGATCCGTGTCCAGTAAGTACAGATTGGTTCCCAATAATTAGGATCCGTGTCCAGTAAGTACAGATTGGTTCCCAATAGTAAGGATCCGTGTCCAGTAAGTACAGATTGGTTCCCAATAATTAGGATCCCTGTCCAGTAAGTACAGATTGGTTCCCAATAATTAGGATCCCTGTCCAGTAAGTACAGATTGGTTCCCAATAATTAGGATCCCTGTCCAGTAAGTACAGACTGGTTCCCAATAATTAGGATCCCTGTCCAGTAAGTACAGATTGGTTCCCAATAATTAGGATCCCTGTCCAGTAAGTACAGACTGGTTCCCAAAAGTAAGGATCCCTGTCCAGTAAGTACAGACTGGTTCCCAATAATTAGGATCCGTGTCCAGTAAGTACAGATTGGTTCCCAATAATTAGGATCCGTGTCCAGTAAGTACAGATTGGTTCCCAATAATTAGGATCCCTGTCCAGTAAGTACAGACTGGTTCCCAATAAATAGGATCCCTGTCCAGTAAGTACAGATTGGTTCCCAATAATTAGGATCCCTGTCCAGTAAGTACACACTGGTTGCCAATAATTAGGATCCCTGTCCAGTAAGTACAGATTGGTTCCCAATAATTAGGATCCCTGTCCAGTAAGTACACACTGGTTCCCAATAAATAGGATCCCTGTCCAGTAAGTACAGATTGGTTCCCAATAATTAGGATCCCTGTCCAGTAAGTACAGATTGGTTCCCAATAATTAGGATCCCTGTCCAGTAAGTACTGTTGATCCAGACATAATTTCTGTTCTCACATTACAGGTAATGTGGCTAAAGGACATGAGCTTGATGATGTCTGAGACTAGACTACTTAAGATGACACGGAAAGAGGGTGCAAATGCAAAAAAACAGGACGCAGAAGAAAGCAAGAAGGATAAATGAAAAGACACTGAAAAACTGGAGAAACCTTTCTATATGATAATACAGTACATAGCTCACGAGATATCTATAGTGGCACATCATAGTGCTAATAATTGGTCGTGGATTCATGTAAGACTCAAACAGCATGGTTAAAAGGAAGTAATTTAAATTTGATTTAAGAGAAAATTACAAGCACTGAGTTATGTATTGAATATATTTAGTAACTATAGTTTAAATGATGAGAAGCTTATTATGGACATAAGGCTTATGGATGGTTGACTTATTGTTGTGGATGAGTTTTATGATGTTACTATGGCTACAGATTCGATGTGAGATCAAGTCTGACAATGTTACTATGGCCACAGGCTCATTGTGTAATAGTCTTATGATGTTACTATGGTTACAGACTCATTGTGTAATCGAGTCAAACAATGTTACTTTAGTTACATAATCGTTGGGTAATAGTCTTACAATGTTATTATGGTTACAGACTCATTGTGTAATCGAGTCTAACAATGTTACTTTAATTAAATAATAGTTGTGTTATAGTTTTACGATGTTGCTATGGTTACAAACTCATTGTGTAATGGAATCTAACAACATTACTGTGGTTATCTCAAGTTGGGAAATACCGGTCGTCTTACCATGTGCTATGGATACATACTCATGATCATTGTTTAATAGTCCTACGATGTTTCGATGTACCTATGGTTACAGACTAATTGTGTAATCAAGTCTAACTTTGTTACTATGGTTACAGACATTGTGACTGAGTCTATACGATATACTCAAAATCCAATCAGAAAACCTTGAAGTGCTGACTTGCTTCCATTCCAACTCATTTTATTTTTTTTGTATTTCAATAAATACATAAACTAGAAATTGTACGAATATACCACTTCCATTTCATATTGCTGTTGAGATATTACATGTATAGTAAGGAATGTCACACATTCTGTATTATCGGGAGATAAATTTCGATATCCGGGAAAGTGGTTTGGTCAGTTATTGATGTCTAAGTACACATTATTGTGGTAGGGAAAGTACTGAAAGAACTCCTTCCCTAACATGGCTTCTTTGGTGCATCCTCATATACTAATAAGTAAGGGAGTGAGTGTACCTGACTAGGGTTGTGGTATACCTGATATTTAAGTGGTATAGCTGATTAACTAAGGCGGTAAACATAACCAAGTGAAATGTGATAAATGTTCCTGATATGAGTACATATATGTAGAACCTATACATACTGCTTGATACACGAATGCGTTTCCTTACATGTTCTGTTTTGTAATTTTTGTCATAAATGGTAATACCGGTTTTTTTGTCATTATTGGTTTTGCCAGTTAATACGAAGAGAGAGAAAACAACCTGTGGAATACAGACTACCTCTTCTTATAGAGTTTTGATCGCTTTTTCAATGCAAAATAGACTGGAGAATTTCAAATAGTTTGGATTCGAATAAATATGTTGCACATGGAATACTTCAGGTAACAATTCAGTGCCATTTATATCTTAGCCCCAGTTTCCTCTGCACCTGATATACATAATGCATAATAATACCTATTTAACATCTTGTCTAAGTCTGGTGTCGGAGTTAGAGAAACCAACACCAGACATGTGTCTGTCAAAATGTCTAAGTCTGGTGTCAGGGCCAGAGTAACCTATACCAGACATTTATCTGTCAAAATGTCTAAGTCTGGTGTCAGGGCCAGAGTAACCTATACCAGACATTTATCTGTCAAAATGTCTAAGTCTGGTGTCAGGGCCAGAGTAACCTATATACCAGACATGTGTCTGTCAAAATGTCTAAGTCTGGTGTCAGGGCCAGAGTAACCTATATACCAGACATGTGTCTGTCAAAATGTCTAAGTCTGGTGTCAGGGCCAGAGTAACCTATACCAGACATTTATCTGTCAAAATGTCTAAGTCTGGTGTCGGAGGAACCAACGCGTACGTACACCAGGCATGTCTAATATCTGTCAAGTCTGATGGGAGGACAAGAGGAAATTCTGGCTAATGATATCTGCGATTCTTCATTCGATTGTAAATAGTTATGTTTTTAGTTTTAAAGTTATCTCCGTTTTGTCATTTTAATTTGTTTTGCTCTAGTTCCTTTTTTCATAATTTGAAGAACATTTCTTTATATATTACATGACTCAAGTAGGATTTCAATTTTAAGAAAATTATGACGATATAAGTAACAATCTACATTAAAAAACCCTTTAATTATAATCATCACTTTCACGAATATATCAATAACAATGAAGCGTCGTCGAAAACACACGTGACACTGTCTTGTTTGTGATACAAAACGTTAACGTTAATTAAGCATTCGGCAAACCTCGGCAGATTCCGGACCCTACCGTGTTTTGTATCAGAAACACAGACGGAAGTAGAATATATTGGGGAAGATGAAGTAAGTTTATTTTCAAATGAAAGATTCGCATGCCTTTTCTAACATTATCCACGAATCAGTTTAATAATTTTTTTAGAATGTTGGCTACGGAATCTGCCGAGGTTTGCCGAATGGTTATTAAGAGCAGTGTCACGTGGGTTTCCGACGATTTAGCAATAAACAGTCACAGTGACGAAAGCCGATAAACTGGTCATGAAGAGTGTTTATTATAGAGACTACAATAGTATGAAACATTTCGTGATAGGCTGATTTAGTTGTGCGAGTCCTTATGTCAGGAAATGTGTATTTCCGGATGTAATTGGTTTTACCGGCTGTCCCCGAAACTATAAACAGTTGAGTTCAGTTGACTGTCCCAAATAAACTGTTTCACGAAGCTGTAATTTTTCACTTGTCTTGGTTTAGCGAATTATTGGCTCAAAACTGTTCCGTAAGTAGTTAGTATGAAGACTATGTGCAAGTTTTATGGTCGCCATCTTGATCTCATCGAGACATATTAATATTCTGTATCTTTGTGTGATATGAAAATGGACGATTAGTTTGCTTACTTGTTGCATTTGTGATGACAATGATGACTCGGTTCTCATTTTGAGGATCGATGCTTACTTGGATGTGACAAAGATTACATGGCGGGTGTCGTTGATGAAGCAGCTAGAAGACGCTTACTCTTTCGGAACACCTGTTCTTATTCCCTTGTACTTTTACGAGGGTCTCCATGAATATCTGTCCTTTGTTCCTATTTTGCCTCTAGTTTAATCGATTTTGTTTTCGGATTATGGTTTTGTTGACGCTTTGGTATTCTCTGATATTTTTAGTACATATTGTATTTTACGTTTTGAAAAAATACCGTTTTCTCCAATGTTATTCATTTTCTGTCAATGTTGATGTTATTACAATGTTGTGTTATACATAATGCTGTCTAATAATTATATTGTAATAAACGAACAATGCATGGTGAATGGAAGATCGACGAATAACAGGTTCAATAAACAAAGCATAATTAAGTCAGTAAATGATTGATTGAAAGAACAAATAAGCCTATGAACGAATGAAAGATAAATGTGTATTTTTTTATTGTTTTGTATAAATCACAATGATTCACGCCAAAGGTACTTGACAGATTTGCCTTCCCAATTAAGTGTTTATTTATTACCGTATGGTGATGTACATGTACATCATGTACCTTGACCTTATTACAAAAACAAACATTTTTAATGATATTCAAAATTGTATCAGATCAACAAGACGATTCACAAGCGATTATAATCCAACTACGTTCAGATACTAGTACTATGTAAACTAAATTACCCATCCAACCGGGTAAAACTCCGTCAGGGTTTTCCTTTACCCTGTATTATGTTCTATAATGTAAACAATAGTTTGTTTCCATGTGTAGGGTGTAGGTAGGTATAAAGATAAAATAAACAAGAGGCCCATGGGCCTAAACGGTCATCTGACAATTGCAAACACTTATAGCAGGGACACACCCCTTAGTTCAAAAGTGTTCAAACCAGCATCATTGTCATAAACTATCTGTTCAGATCTAGAGTCGGTTACTAAATTTATTTATGGTGTTGTCAAAGCAATGAACAACATATCGGCCATGCTTGTTATAAATACTTTTCCACTTTCACAGTGCCCTGAAGACCAGTCTCCTGTATGTAAAATATGATTGTTCTTCTTCAATTACATTTAAAGTAAAGCTGAGAAAGGATTTGGGGCCCCGCCCCTCTGGCCTCTGGGACCAGATCAGTCGCATTTATATAAAATCTTATCACCTTCCCCCAATGATGCTTCACATTAAATTTGGTGTTGATCGATTCAAGCATTAAGGAGGAGGAGGATTTTAAAGCAAAAACTCAGCAAAGTTCCCCTTTTGGGGCCCCGCCCCTTTGGTCCCAGGGGTCTGATTAGCCTCATTTATATAAAATCTGATCGCCATCCCCAAATGATGTTTCACACTAAATTTGGATGCAATCCATTCAAGTAATAAGGAGGAGTAGGAATTTAAAGCAAAAATTCAGCAAAGTTCCCCTTTTGGGCCCCGCCCCTCTGGCCCCAGGGGTCGGATCAGTCTCATTTATAAAAAGTCTGATCGCCCTCCCCGAATGATTCTTCTCACCAAATTTGGATGCAATCCATTCAAGCATTAAGAAGGAGTATAGGATTTTAAAGCAAAAATTCAGCAAAGTTCCCCTTTTGGGGCCCCGCCCCTCTTGCCCCAAGGGTTGGATCAGCCTCATTTATATAAAATCTGATCGCCCTCCCCAAATGATGCTTCACATCAAATTTGGATGCAATCCATTCAAGCATTAAGGAGGAGTAGGATTTTAAAGTAAAAATTCAGCAAAGTCCCCTTTTTGAGGCCCCGCCCCTATGGCCCCAGGGGTCGGATCATCCTCATTTATATAAAATCTGATCGCCCTCCCCAAATGATGCTTCACATCAAATTTGGATGCAATCCATTCAAGCATTAAGGAGGAGTAGGATTTTAAAGTAAAAATTCAGCAAAGTCCCCTTTTTGAGGCCCCGCCCCTATGGCCCCAGGGGTCGGATCAGCCTCATTTATATAAAATCTGATTGCCCTCCCCAAATGATGTTTCACACCAAATTTGGATGTAATCCATTCAAGTATTAAGGAGGAGTAGGAATTTAAAGCAAAAATTCAGCAAAGTTCCCCTTTTGGGGCCCTACCCCTCTGGCCCCAGGAGTCGGATCAGCCTCATATATATAAAATCTGATCGCCCTCCCCAAATGATGTTTCACACCAAATTTGGATGCAATCCATTCAAGTATTAAGGAGGAGTAGGAATTTAAAGCAAAAATTCAGCAAAGTTCCCCTTTTGGGGCCCTACCCCTCTGGCCCCAGGAGTCGGATCAGCCTCATATATATAAAATCTGATCGCCATCCCCAAATGATGTTTCACACTAAATTTGGATGCAATCCATTCAAGTAATAAGGAGGAGTAGGAATTTAAAGCAAAAATTCAGCAAAGTTCCCCTTTTGGGCCCCGCCCCTCTGGCCCCAGGGGTCGGATCAGCCTCATTTATAAAAAGTCTGATCGCCCTCCCCGAATGATTCTTCTCACCAAATTTGGATGCAATCCATTCAAGCATTAAGAAGGAGTATAGGATTTTAAAGCAAAAATTCAGCAAAGTTCCCCTTTTGGGGCCCCGCCCCTCTTGCCCCAAGGGTTGGATCAGCCTCATTTATATAAAATCTGATCGCCCTCCCCAAATGATGCTTCACATCAAATTTGGATGCAATCCATTCAAGCATTAAGGAGGAGTAGGATTTTAAAGTAAAAATTCAGCAAAGTCCCCTTTTTGAGGCCCCGCCCCTATGGCCCCAGGGGTCGGATCATCCTCATTTATATAAAATCTGATCGCCCTCCCCAAATGATGCTTCACATCAAATTTGGATGCAATCCATTCAAGCATTAAGGAGGAGTAGGATTTTAAAGTAAAAATTCAGCAAAGTCCCCTTTTTGAGGCCCCGCCCCTATGGCCCCAGGGGTCGGATCAGCCTCATTTATATAAAATCTGATTGCCCTCCCCAAATGATGTTTCACACCAAATTTGGATGTAATCCATTCAAGTATTAAGGAGGAGTAGGAATTTAAAGCAAAAATTCAGCAAAGTTCCCCTTTTGGGGCCCTACCCCTCTGGCCCCAGGAGTCGGATCAGCCTCATATATATAAAATCTGATCGCCCTCCCCAAATGATGTTTCACACCAAATTTGGATGCAATCCATTCAAGTATTAAGGAGGAGTAGGAATTTAAAGCAAAAATTCAGCAAAGTTCCCCTTTTGGGGCCCTACCCCTCTGGCCCCAGGAGTCGGATCAGCCTCATATATATAACATCTGATCGCCCTCCCCAAATGATGCTTCACACCAAATTTGGATGTAATCCATTCAAGTATTAAGGAGGAGTAGGAATTTAAAGCAAAAATTCAGCAAAGTTCCCCTTTTGGGGCCCTACCCCTCTGGCCCCAGGACTTGGATCAGCCTCATATATATAAAATCTGATCGCCCTCCCCAAATGATGCTTCACACCAAATTTGGATGTAATCCATTCAAGTATTAAGGAGGAGTAGGAATTTAAAGCAAAAATTCAGCAAAGTTCCCCTTTTCGGGCCCCGCCCCTCTGGCCCAAGGGGTTCGATTAGCCTCATTTATATAAAATCTGATCGCCCTCCCCCAATGATGCTTCACACCAAATTTGGTGGTGATCCATTAAGAAATGAAGGAGGAGTAGAATTTTGAAATGAAAAGTTTACTGACGGCGCACGGCGCACGGCGCACGGCAGACGGCGGACGGCGGACGACGACGGACGAAGCACGATGACTATAGGTCATCCTGACCCTTCGGGTCAGATGACCTAATAAAAACAAGACGACTAACTTCCAACGCTTTCACCCTCTTCGGGGCTCTTCAGGAAAGTTGAATTACAGGGTAAAGATATGTGTTCTATATATATACAGTTGACTCCACGTAATATCACCCTTGTTAATTTCACATTCTTCTTTATATCATGTTTTTCCCAAGCACCATTTTTCTCTCTGTATACTCTATATAATTTTATTTGGTTAATATCATGTATTTTGAGGTGAATTCCTCTTAATATCATGTTTTGTTTAACCAATCACATAAAATATCAAGAAAATGATGTAATTTCCACTGATTTCAGATACAACCTGTACAAAATGTTGCATAGAAAATAAAACTAACCCCAAAATTGATTTCTAATTGAAATAATGTTATCTATATATTGGAATATCTTCATAATTATGTACTTTGAAAAGCTTACTTTTAGTTATGTATATTGGAAATGCACTAGATTTAGTGGAAAAAATATGTTTCTCTTAATGCCACATTCCTGTTAATATCATGTTTATGTCAAACAATATTCAAACAATCACTGAAAGTTAAATATGTAGTTTTAGCTAAGCTTACTATGTACGATGAAAAGGACATTGTATAAGTACCAAAGTACTTGTTTCCTAGTCATGAGAGTGAAATACCCTTTGTAATTTGTTAATATCATTTATCATAAATACATGAAAAAATATAATATGAACTAAAACTGAACGCATAAATTTACAGGAGTGCATAATTTAATTATTAATCACTTGTTTTGATTGCGTGACAGTTAATGAATGATTATATATTAATAAAGTGCTGCATGGGTTTAAGTTAAAATGAGTAAGTGAAACATGTATGTCCGTTAATGAAGTGAGACGGTGTCGATGAGTTTATCGGGACTCTTGGAATAAAAGTGTTATTTAACATTGGAATGGTGCTGTCTTTTATGAAAACAGAGATACATGTATTCGCACTTTTAGAATATATACTCCGTAATGCTTTACAGGGTAAAGATAAATCATTACAGTATATATCCTAGTAACTTTACTTTATAAATAATTACAGTGAATATCCTTGTATCTTTACCCTGTAAATCATTACAGTAAATATCCTAGTAACTTTACTTTATAAATCATTACAGTATATATCTTAGTATCTTTACATTATAAATCATTACAGTAAATATCCTAGTAACTTTACTTTATAAATCATTACAGTAAATATCCTAGTATCTTTACCCTATATACCCTCTACCAACAACAAACATGGGCGGAGCTTGAAAATTTCATGCTATTAATTCATTGAACCATTCCCACGTTTGTTACTTTTAAAATGAAATCTGTGTCCGAAGATTTGACTATAATGGACAAAATAGTTACAAACATTTCACTGTAAATATAAGGATAAACTTTCTATTTTGTTTAGGTTATCGGTGATAACTACAATGGAAAACGGGTAAATAATAAATAACCGGCTTACTAGGATATTTACTGTCATTATTTACACGGTAAAGTTACTAGGATATATACTATTATTATTTACACGGTGAAGTTACTAGGATATATACTATAATTATTTACTGGGTAAAGTTACTAGGATATATACTGTAATTATTTACTGGGTAAAGTTACTAGGATATATACTGTAATGATTTACAGGGTAAAATAACTAGGATATATACTGTAATTATTTACAGGGTAAAATAACTAGGATATATACTGTAATGATTTACAGGGTAAAATAACTAGGATATATACTGTCATTATTTACACGGTGAAGTTACTAGGATATATACTATAATTATTTACTGGGTAAAGTTACTAGGATATATACTGTAATGATTTACAGGGTAAAATAACTAGGATATATACTGTAATGATTTCCAGGGTAAAGTTACTAGGATATATACCGTAATGATTTCCAGGGTAAAGATACTAAGATATATACTGTAATGATTTCCAGGGTAAAGTTACTAGGGTATATACCGTAATGATTTATAAAGTAAAGTTATTAGGATATATACTGTAATGATTTACAGGGTAAAGATACAAGGATATATACTGTAATGATTTACAGGGTTAAGATACTAGGATATATACTGTAATGATTTACAGGGTAAAGATAAAAGGATATATACTGTAATGATTTACAGGGTTAAGATACTAGGATATATGCTGTAATGATTTACAGGGTAAAGTTACTGGGAAATATACTGGAATGCATAACGGGGTAAAGATACTAGTTGTGATAATTTCAAATTTAGTGTGTTAGGTATGAGTTTAGTGCTAAGGAGTTAAGGCCTATTTCTAAAGTGTAATCTCCCCTTGTTTGCCATAGCATGACTAAACAGGGAAGTCTTTGTGAAAAAAATTCGCGCCATATAATCATGACGTCATCATGGGAACTACGTCATCCGATTGTCACATGGCGCCAAATCATCAAGAAAACACTTCCCGGAAGTTTATCTTGTATCAACCATTGTGGCTTATCAAGCATCGTCTGAAACCCACGGACACTTGTCTGACGTTTGCATACCGTGGGCCAGAATCAATAGAAACTCTCGTTTCCCCGAATAGAAGTTTATTCGGAGATTTCGACCAATCAGAATGATCGTTTTTCGTAACACTCTGTTATATAATTTTACCTTGACCACGGCCAGTATATTTCTGTAGACATGGCGCCGATGTCAATCTCCTTATAGTAGGACCTTATATTTTAATCACAATCGACACAATTATAACACATTCGACATGTTTTGTTGTGACAGGCGGTGCTACAAATTAAACGGAATACCCGGTTGGATGTCCCGGCTGGATGTAGTCACGAATGAAACTATCGATATGACTGGCTGCCATTTTAGTACGAAAACGAGAGATTCTATTGATTCTGGCCCACGGTATGCAAACGTCAGAGATGTGTATCGTTGATTTCACCGTGTAAATTTTCTATTACAGGTACTCTATGTCAGAAATCAACGATACACATCAGGCACTTCCAAAAAGTGGTGTTATTCCCGGAATAAAACCACTTTTGGGAAGTGCCTGATGGTTAGCATGACTACTGTGTTTAGGATATTATAGATAGTATACTATCACATGAATACAATGCTTGGCAACACGCCTACCTGTCAGATCCTTCACTGTCTGACATTGCTAAACCTTGCTATGGCTGTCCTATTACAGGTACTCTATGACACTTCTGTAGCCTACCTGGTCCTACCTTTGTTTCCACTAGATTACCTCTCATCCCAGTTATAGATATACCACCTCAAAAGACCGTGAATTGTACCTCCACCTTTTGCTTATGGCTAGTGTATTATTGACCCTTTTCTGAATTCATAAACTAAAGGGGTTTTACGCACCAGACCCTTCTGCTGTCTACATTAGTTTATTACTTTTGGATTCCCACCTTTTGGCCCCTAGCATCACTGAAGAGTCCTATGAGGACGAAACAGCTGTATGGTATAGTTTTATTAATATTTTCGGCATTCTTTATCTATTACTAAATTAAAAAAGTGCAGCACACGTATGTGTTACGTAACCCTTATACATGTATGACATGAAGGCTCTTTCCCAACTCAGGAGCTATCCTATGGACACTTTTTGGCTCTATGTAAATCCTCATGCCCCACTACCTGGTATTTCCCATCGTCAACACTGATGGGGCTGTGTCTGGTACCTATACTTTTAATTTAATTTTAAGTTTAACCTATTCTCTCATATCTCGCCATGTTGGATAGAGTTTGCCCATGTAAGAAAACTATGTAAGATTTTTCTTACATAGCATATCACGCGACGTGACGTCACAATGGCTCAACAATGACGTGACGTCACGAATACGGTAAACTCTGATGCCGGAAAGAGAAAACGGCGACGTGATGGAATTAAAAAACCTTTTATCAAAATTTAACCATAAACACCAGAAAGCTGAGAGTAATTTTTCTGTGCAAACTTCGTTAGCAAATATAGGGTATGCTTAATCTCGCCGTTTTCGTCAAAAAAGCTCAAGGAAAAAGTAAAAATTTTCAAAATGGTAGCCAGTTAAAACGAATTTTCATGTCTTTTTGAGCTTATTCGGCTAGTTGGTATGAGAGAAAAAGACTCTTCCATGTCCAAAGGTGTAAGTAAGGGAATTTCCACCTTCGGGGTTTTCAAATTTTGCAAAACTCTCGGGTGGAATTTCCCTATCTTACATCCCTGAGAGTCTTATATTACCACCACAATACCGACCTCACGATGCTGGATCAGACCTTAACCATTATATAATAACCTTTTTCTGATCCTATTCTCAGGCAAGTGGATTGCTGCTTTTTACCATGAGATATTTGAAAATTATGTCTGGTCCTATGCAATTCTGATACAGGAGATTACAACCTGCATGCTTCATTAATGACAGGACTGCATAATTGATGGATTCCTGTGTAGTTTATGGGTTGTTATATGGAGGGCAGTATTAGACTTATCTATTGATTTGAACAATAATGTATTCTTAATTAACTACGAACAGTAAGCAGATTGTCCCATCCATACACAGACTGGTTTCTATCGACTCCAAAGAATGACAGACATATCATCAACCTCTCCTGTCTACTAACAGGTAGCTGTATGTCATCTATCATATACCCCTTCTGTCTACTATCAGGTAGCTGTATATCACCTATCATAGACCCCTCCTGTCTACTAACAGTTAGATGTATATTATCTATCATAGACCCACTTCTGTCTACTAACAGGTAGCTGTATATCACCTATCATAGACTCCTCCTGTCTACTAACAGGTAGCTGTATATCATCTATCATATACCCCCTCCTGTCTACTAACAGGTAGCTGTATATTATCTATCATATACCATCCTGTCTACCAACAGGTAGCTGTATATCACCTATCATATACCCTTCCTGTCTACTAACAGGTAGCTGTATATTACCTATCATAGACTCCTCCTGTCTACTAACAGGTAGCTGTATATCACGTATCATATACCCCTCCTGTCTACTAACAGGTAGTTGGATATCACCTATCATAGACCCTCTCCTGTCTACTAACAGGTAGCTGTATATCACCTGTCATAGACCCTTCCTGTCTACTAACAGGTAGCTGTATATTATCTATCCTAGACTCCTCCTGTCTTCTAACAGGTAGCTGTATATCATCTATCACATACCCCTCCTGTCTACTAACAGGTAGCTTTATATCACCTATCGTAGACCCCACCTGTCTACAAACAGGTAGCTATATATCACCTATCATAGACCCCCTCCTGTCTACTAACAGGTAGCTGTATATCACCTATCATAGACCCCCTCCTGCCTACAAACAGGTAGCTTTATATCACCTATCGTAGACCCCTCCTGTCTACAAACAGGTAGCTGTATATCACCTATCGTAGACCCCCTCCTGTCTACAAACAGGTAGCTGTATATCACCTATCGTAGACCCCTCCTGTCTACAAACAGGTAGCTGTATATCACCTATCATATACCCCTTCTATCTACTATCAGGTAGCTGTATATCACCTATCATAGACCCCTCCTGTCTACTAACAGTTAGATGTATATTATCTATCATAGACCCACTTCTGTCTACTAACAGGTAGCTGTATATCACCTATCATAGACTCCTCCTGTCTACTAACAGGTAGCTGTATATCATCTATCATATACCCCCTCCTGTCTACTAACAGGTAGCTGTATATTATCTATCATATACCATCCTGTCTACCAACAGGTAGCTGTATATCACCTATCATATACCCTTCCTGTCTACTAACAGGTAGCTGTATATTACCTATCATAGACTCCTCCTGTCTACTAAGAGGTAGCTGTATATCACCTGTCATAGACCCTTCCTGTCTACTAACAGGTAGCTGTATATTATCTATCCTAGACTCCTCCTGTCTTCTAACAGGTAGCTGTATATCATCTATCACATACCCCTCCTGTCTACTAACAGGTAGCTTTATATCACCTATCGTAGACCCCACCTGTCTACAAACAGGTAGCTATATATCACCTATCATAGACCCCCTCCTGTCTACTAACAGGTAGCTGTATATCACCTATCATAGACCCCCTCCTGCCTACAAACAGGTAGCTTTATATCACCTATCGTAGACCCCTCCTGTCTACAAACAGGTAGCTGTATATCACCTATCATAGACTCCTCCTGTCTACCAACAGGTAGCTGTATATCATCTATCATAGACCCCTCCTGTCTACTAACAGGTAGCTATATATCACCTATCATAGACCCCTCCTGTCTACTAACAGGTAGCTGTATATCACCTTTCACATACCCCCTCCTGTCTTCTAACAGGTAGCTGTATATCATCTATCATAGACCCCCTCCTGTCTACTAACAGGTAGCTATATATCACCTATCATAGACCCCTCCTGTCTACTAACAGGTAGCTGTATATCACTTATCATAGACCCCCTCCTGTCTACTAACAGGTAGCTATATATCATCTATCATAGACCCCCTCCCGTCTACTAACAGTTAACTGTATATAATCTATCATATACCCCTCCTGTCTACTAACAGTATATAGGTAACTGTATATCACCTATCATATACCCCCTTCTGTCTACTAACAGGTAGCTGTATATTATCTATCATAGACCCCTCCTGTCTACTAACAGGTAGCTGTATATCATCTATCATAGACCCCCTCCTGTCTATTAACAGGTAGCTGTATATTATCTATCATAAAACCCTTCTGACTACTAACAGGTAGCTGTTTATCACCTATCATAGACCCCTCCTGTCTACTAACAGGTAGCTGTATATCACCTATCATAGACCCCCTCCTGTCTATTAACAGGTAGCTGTATATTATCTATCATAAAACCCTTCTGACTACTAACAGGTAGCTGTATATCACCTAACATAGACCCCTCCTGTCTACTAACAGGTAGCTGTATATTATCTATCATAGACCCTTCCTGTCTACTAACAGGTAGCTGTATATTATCTATCCTAGACCCCTCGTCCTGTCTACTAACAGGTAGCTATATATTATCTATCCTAGACCCCTCCTGTCTACTAACAGGTAGCTATATATCATCTATCATAGACCCCTCCTGTCTACTAACAGGTAGCTGTATATTATCTATCATAGACCCCTCCTGTCTACTAACAGGTTGCTGTATATTATCTATCATAGACCCCTTCTGTCTACTAACAGGTAGCTGTATATTATCTATCATAGACCCCTCCTGTCTACTAACAGGTAGCTGTATATCACCCATCATAGACCCCTCCTGTCTACTAACAGGTAGCTGTATATTATCTATCCTAGACCCCTCCTGTCTACTATCAGGTAGCTATATATCATCTATCATAGACCCCTCCTGTCTACTAACAGGTAGCTGTATATTATCTATCATAGACCCCTCCTGTCTATTAACAGGTTGCTGTATATTATCTATCATAGACCCCTCCTGTCTACTAACAGGTAGCTGTATATTATCTATCCTAGACCCCTCCTGTCTACTAACAGGTAGCTATATATCATCTATCATAGACCCCTCCTGTCTACTAACAGGTAGCTGCATATCACCTATCATAGACCCCTCCTGTCTACTAACAGGTAGCTGTATATCACCTAACACAGACCCCTCCTGTCAACTAATAGGTAGCTGTATATCACCTATCATAGACCCCTCCTGTCTACAAACAGGTAGCTGTATATCACCTATCATAGACTCCTCCTGTCTATTAACAGGTAGCTGTGTATCACCTATCATATACCCCTCCGTTCTACTAACAGGTAGTTGAATATCACCTATCACAGACCCCTCCTGTCTACTAACAGGTAGCTTTATATCACCTATCGTAGACCCCACCTGTCTACAAACAGGTAGCTATATATCACCTATCATAGACCCCCTCCTGTCTACTAACAGGTAGCTGTATATCACCTATCATAGACCCCCTCCTGCCTACAAACAGGTAGCTTTATATCACCTATCGTAGACCCCTCCTGTCTATAAACAGGTAGCTGTATATCACCTATCATAGACTCCTCCTGTCTACCAACAGGTAGCTGTATATCATCTATCATAGAATCCTCCTGTCTACCAACAGGTAGCTGTATATCATCTATCATAGACCCCTCCTGTCTACTAACAGGTAGCTATATATCACCTATCATAGACCCCTCCTGTCTACTAACAGGTAGCTGTATATCACCTTTCACATACCCCCTCCTGTCTTCTAACAGGTAGCTGTGTATCATCTATCATAGACCCCCTCCTGTCTACTAACAGGTAGCTATATATCACCTATCATAGACCCCTCCTGTCTACTAACAGGTAGCTGTATATCACTTATCATAGACCCCCTCCTGTCTACTAACAGGTAGCTATATATCATCTATCATAGACCCCCTCCCGTCTACTAACAGTTAACTGTATATAATCTATCATATACCCCTCCTGTCTACTAACAGTATATAGGTAACTGTATATCACCTATCTTAGACCCCTCCTGTCTACTAACAGGTAGCTGTATATTATCTATCATAGACCCCTCCTGTTAACTAACAGGTAGCTGTAAATTATCTATCATATACCCCTCCTGTCTACTAACAGGTAGCTGTATATTATCTATCATAGACCCCTCCTGTCTACTAACAGGTAGCTGTATATTATCTATCATAGACCCCTCCTGTCTACTAACAGGTAGCTGTATATCATCTATCATAGACCCCCTCCTGTCTATTAACAGGTAGCTGTATATTATCTATCATAAAACCCTTCTGACTACTAACAGGTAGCTGTTTATCACCTATCATAGACCCCTCCTGTCTACTAACAGGTAGCTGTATATCACCTATCATAGACCCCCTCCTGTCTATTAACAGGTAGCTGTATATTATCTATCATAAAACCCTTCTGACTACTAACAGGTAGCTGTTTATCACCTATCATAGACCCCTCCTGTCTACTATCAGGTAGCTATATATTATCTATCATAGACCCCTCCTGTCTACTAACAGGTAGCTGTATATTATCTATCATATACCCTTTCCTGTCTACTAACAGGTAGCTGTATATCACCTAACATAGACCCCTCCTGTCTACTATCAGGTAGCTATATATTATCTATCATAGACCCCTCCTGTCTACTAACAGGTAGCTGTATATTATCTATCATATACCCTTTCCTGTCTACTAACAGGTAGCTGTATATCACCTAACATAGACCCCTCCTGTCTACTATCAGGTAGCTATATATTATCTATCATAGACCCCTCCTGTCTACTAACAGGTAGCTGTATATTATCTATCATAGACCCCTCCTGTCTACTAACAGGTTGCTGTATATTATCTATCATAGACCCCTCCTGTCTACTAACAGGTAGCTGTATATCACCCATCATAGACCCCTCCTGTCTACTAACAGGTAGCTGTATATTATCTATCCTAGACCCCTCCTGTCTACTATCAGGTAGCTATATATCATCTATCATAGACCCCTCCTGTCTACTAACAGGTAGCTGTATATTATCTATCATAGACCCCTCCTGTCTATTAACAGGTTGCTGTATATTATCTATCATAGACCCCTCCTGTCTACTAACAGGTAGCTGTATATTATCTATCCTAGACCCCTCCTGTCTACTAACAGGTAGCTATATATCATCTATCATAGACCCCTCCTGTCTACTAACAGGTAGCTGCATATCACCTATCATAGACCCCTCCTGTCTACTAACAGGTAGCTGTATATCACCTAACACAGACCCCTCCTGTCAACTAATAGGTAGCTGTATATCACCTATCATAGACTCCCTCCTGTCTACTAACAGGTAGCTTTATATCACCTATCGTAGACCCCTCCTGTCTACTAACAGGTAGCTGTATATTATCTATCATAGACCCCTCCTGTCTACTAACAGGTAGCTGTATATCATCTATCATATACCCCTCCTGTCTACTAACAGGTAGCTGTATATCACTTATCATAGACCCCTCCTGTCTACAAACAGGTAGCTGTATATCACCTATCATAGACTCCTCCTGTCTATTAACAGGTAGCTGTATATTATCTATCCTAGACACCTCCTGTCTACTAACAGGTAGCTGTATATCACCTATCATATACCCCTCCTGTCTACTAACAGGTAGTTGAATATCACCTATCACAGACCCCTCCTGTCTACTAACAGGTAGCTTTATATCACCTATCGTAGACCCCTCCTGTCTACAAACAGGTAGCTGTATATCACATATCATAATTATACCCCTCCTGTATACTAACAGGTAGCTGTATATCACCTATCATAGACCCCTCCTGTCTACTAACAGGTAGCTGCATATCACCTACCATATACCCCTCCTGTCTACTAACAGGTAGCTGTATATCACCTATCATAGACCCCCTCCTGTCTACTAACAGGTAGCTTTATATCACCTATCTTAGACCCCTCCTGTCTACTAACAGGTAGCTGTATATTATCTATCATAGACCCCTCCTGTTAACTAACAGGTAGCTGTAAATTATCTATCATAGACCCTTCCTGTCTACTAACAGGTAGCTGTATATTATCTATCCTAGACCCCTCCTGTCTACTAACAGGTAGCTGTATATCACCCATCATAGACCCCTCCTGTCTTCTAACAGGTAGCTGTATATCATCTATCCTATACCCCTCCTGTCTACTAACAGGTAGATGTATATCACCTATCTTAGACCCCCTCCTGTCTACTATCAGGTAGATGTATATCACCTATCTTAGACCCCTCCTGTCTACTATCAGGTAATTGTATTTCATTTATCATAGACCCCCCTATACCACTAGTAGGTAGCTATTTATTACTTACAGTGTATCATAAATCCCCTCCTGTTGATACATTGTACCACTGACTGAAATCTACCAAGGTCCTGCAGATCATATCCCTGTTTATACAATGTACCACTGACCGACCTCCACCAAGGTCCAGCAGATTAAATTTCCGATAGAAAATGCAACACTGATTGAAATCCACTAAGACCAAGGAAGGCAAAATTCTGTAGAAATCCACCAAGACCCTGCAGATCAAAACCTCGTTGATACCATTATTGTTATTAAAATATTTCCATTCATCTTCATCGCCAACATTTTGAGTTTTGGTTTAGCTTTTTAATTTACGGACTTTCAAGATTTTGATTTATTGTAAGTTAATTTTCACAAAAGATCGGAATAACAATGTCAACTCGATTGTGGAATTTAATTAGAGACAATTTTTATTGAAAGGAAATTTTCACAGAAAAAAACTTGATATGTATGAAAACTATAATTATATGCACAGACAAAAAAAAACATAAATAACATAATACCACAGACAACCAGTGCATGACGTCCACCATTGATAATTTTCATCTGTTCTTTAAAGGCCCAATATACGTAGCTTCAGGGAAATTTTCGTGATTCTGAAAAATTCTGAAAATAATCCAGGTGATAACCAAGCAAAAATAATCCCAAAACGAAGTAAACCTGAGCGGTAACTAACAAGAAACTCTTGACAAAAAAATCCAAAGAATTGAAAATTATTCAGGTGGGGCCCACTTCAACAACAAACCGAAGGTAGAAGATGGTTCGAAATGGACGCGTTTACAAATAGCGTGTTTCAACTGCTGCTGTACCAGTTACTGCGAAGGAATTTATCTTGGATATTGCTGATATCAGTTAATCTTAACTAAATCTATAAATATAAAAAGTTATTAGGCTTGATTTTCGCTTCAAGTTTTGCCGAAAGTTACGTATATTGGGCCTTTAAACGTTTGCTCTTCCTACGTTTTCCCCATGCTTGCTCTTAAATAAATGAAATTTGAGAAATAGCAATATTTGACGTAGCTGTCAAATTAAAGATTACTGCCACCTGTCAGTAATTTTGATTTTCTGATCAAGTCCTGAAATCAACAGGCCACAACTAGGGCTAAAGGGGGTCCTACAAATGAACTGTGACAAAGAAACATCCTGTTTATCTTAGGAAATAGCCACAGTAACTGGCAGTGTCAAATTTTAAAAGTTAGTGACGTTAGACGTTAGTGAGCCCATAGAATAAAATAAGCTTGGTTCGAATGCGGTGCATTTACCTGGATCATGACATCGATATCCACAAATATTCAGCTACAAATGTAAATTACCTATTTTATTTTTTAATATTTACATATGAAATTTTCCATTGCACACAACCATTTGTCATTCGTGAGTCACTTGGGACACCAACAATCTTGCAAATATTACCGGATCCAGGCGAAATTTAAAGGCCCAATGTACTTATCTTCAGGAAAATTTTCGTGATTCTAAAAAAAAATCCAGTGGATAACCTTGTCAAAAAAAGTCTAAAACGTCATTCATCTTGAATATTGATGATATCAGTTTATCTTAACTAAATCTATAAATATAAAATGTTATTGGACTTGATTTTCGCTTAAAGTTTTGCCGAAAGTTACGTATATTGGGCCTTTAAGAGTTGCATGTAGTTCGAGATTCAGACAAACACCAAATGTCAAGTGAAAACTGCGTAGCAGTTTGCTTTTCATCTGAAGTGCCCTATTGATTTAGTTCCTGTGTACACCTTACTTAAAACACTGATCATTGGGAAATTCTTGTATAACTAGGATACATGATCATATCTTAAAGCTCACACCAACGTGCACCTATGATAAAAATAAGCGAATACTGAAGCGTCAACAAAACCATAATAGGAACTCAAAATGGATTAAACTAAGGACAAAATATGGACAAAGAAAACATTTACATGAGGTTAGGACCCTTAAAAACGTAAAAGAGAATAAGTCCGACTGAGAATAAGGTTAATCACTAGCACTGTTTCCTAATAAGACCGAAACAACACCCATCTATCAACTGTTTACCCAGTGGGAATGTGATGGATCTATATACATGTACATTTGTATATAGCGGACATTGACAACACACACAACAATACAGTATACACGTATTTTGGGAAACACAAAATGTTAACATTACAATAATGTACATATTTCGAAAAATGCTTGATTCGTTAATTTGTTAATGACCTTTGATTTACTGCAGACAAAACACTTGTCTAGAGATTATGTGGTTTTCATATCCACAGTAAGCTCCCTTTGATTTCCTTTTGAGCATGACCGTGTACATCAAATCCTATGTTGGAATGCTATAAGGTTCCTGGGTTTTGGCCTGACAGTGTTTAAACATCTTCGTTGGTTAGTTTGCTTATTCTATAATGTTATACATATTTCATAAAATCCTGCATATGTTATACATGTTTTATAAAATCCTGCATTAAAGAACTGTTTTTTAGTAAACATATCTTAATCGACTTCTACCGATATGCTTTGACGGACAGATCTATATGAAAGTTAACTACTTTACGAAAGTATTCAGATCACCTTAATGTGTGAAGTATCCAGTTCACCTGAATGTTTAAAGTATCCAGTTCACTTAAATGTGTGAAGTATCAAGCTCTCTTTTAATGTGTGAAATATCCAGTTCACCTTAATGAGTGTGAAGTATCCAGTTCACCTTTATGTGTGGATTATCCAGTTCACCTTAATGTGTGAAGTATCCAGTTCACCTTAATGTGTGAAGTATCCAGTTCACTTTCATGTGTGAAGTATCCAGTTCTCCTTAATGAGTGTGAAGTATCCAGTTCACCTTTATGTGTGGAGTATCCAGTTCACCTTAATGTGTGGATTATCCAGTTCTCCTTAATGTGTGAAGTATCCAGTTCTCCTTAATGTGTGAAGTATCCAGTTCACTTTCATGTGTGAAGTATCCTGTTCACTTTAATGTGTGAAGTATCCTGTTCACTTTAATGTGTGAAGTATCCTGTTCACTTTAATGTGTGAAGTATCCAGTTCACTTTCATGTGTGAAGTATCCTGTTCACTTTAACGTGTGAAGCATCCAGTTCACTTAAATGTGTGAAGTATCCAGTTCACTTTAATGTGTGAAGTATCCTGTTCAGCTTGATGTGTGAAGAATCAAGTTCACCTCACTTAATGTGTAAAGTATCCAGTTCATTTTAATGTGTAAAGTTTCCAGTTTAGCTTTCATATCTTGCTGTACAAGTACATTGATAAGACTTTTGCTGAAATCCCATAAGGTGATCCCATATCTGCCCCCAAAAATTGTCATTTGATCCATCAATATATCATACCCGAACATATAACACTGAAATGTGCCATTCGATGATAAAGAACATCTCCATATCCCCACAAAACTCACATTCTCCTCCAAAACATTTCATCTCTTGTACATCGCTCTACATACTGATCAAATATCTATACAATATCCTTCCGTCGCCAGCTCTCCCAGTTGAGTTTGTACTGATACGTTGGTCGATGGGTCCGTGACAGTAGAGTTGTAATCCAGCAGTATTGGCCTATGGGATCTTTCATTCCCTTCAACAGACTGTGTGTACCCCACTGAATGTTCTTAAACTTCTCTATGATGTTGGATCTGAGAAGATTCCCTAGAGCCTCAAACTCGCATCCCTCACAATTCATGGTCAGCAGATCAACGTCAAATGTCCCTACTCCGAGTCCCGTCATAAATGATGTGGCATTTATGATGTAGATTGGGACATTGCCTCCCCTTCCGGAGAATTTGGAAGTAGCACACGCATTGTTTCCTTCAATCTTCACCATAATGGTTTCGTTCTTTTCGCCTAGGCCTAAATTATAGACGTTGACATTTGATTTATTCTCGAACTTTTTCTCTAATATGTTCACATATTCCTGGAGAGGCTCTAGAATGATATACCTGGGATTAAAGAGTTTAGAAAAGTTCCCCGCATCCCAGCCCCAGTTACCTCCTATCTCTATCAAAAGAGAGTTCTCGTTCAAGTAAGAATGGTGCGTCCGACGAATCTCTTGCGTTTTCCCACCATTCCCACCAAAAAATGCGGTATTTGCCTTCGCCCGATCAGCAGCTGCTGTGCGCACGCAATCGCTAATCATTTCCCGTTCCTTAGAAGTCAGTAATGTGTCCCTTTTTTTAACCAAACTTGCGGCTCTCGTCTGAATTTCTGGTCCAGGTGGTGCTTTGCCTTGGGCCTGTAAAAATTGTGTGATAATTGGACTAAAAGATGCTCCTTTTAGTGGGCGAATTAACCTCTCGTTGATTTGATATTGTACTTTGTCGTCAAAATCCGGTTCTAAAGTCTTGGATGGTTCATACCTGTACTCTTTCAGTGACGTCGGAACGCTCCGTTTATGTAAAATTAAAAACAGAACCAAACTAACTAGAACCACAATGACTAAATATCGGATTAGCTTTCTGTTCATTATAAACATGACAAAGATCTGGGACGATCACCGGTCGTTGTACAGTAACTAGTTGATGACGAAATCTGATACGATCACCGGTCGTTGTACAGTGACTAGTTGATGACAAGATCTGGGACGATCACCGGTCGTTGTACAGTGACTAGTTGATGACGAAATCTGATACGATCACCGGTCGTTGTACAGTGACTAGTTGATGACAAGATCTGGGACGATCACCGGTCGTTGTACAGTGACTAGTTGATGACGAGATCTAGGACAATCGCCGGTCGTTATACAGTAACTAGTTGATGACAAGTTGGGGCGTTTATTGACGTACAGTGACTAGTTGGTAAGTATGGAACTGGGCAATGCTGGTCGATTAGAACTTGGCAGGCTGGGCAATATCATGGGATCAGTATGTCAGCAATCTTCTGAGCAGAACCTGAAACATATAAAAAAAATTAACAAGATAATTCAACGAATTACAGTCCCCCACCGGGTTGTTATCTCGAGATCCAATAGCAATGAGTGTGAATCTCGAGATGCAATAAGGTCATGTATTTTCTTCAATGTATTGAAAGGTGAAGATGTAGTTTACAGAGACCCGCTTCTATACAGGAACCATCCCATTCTCACTAAATACATGTACACTGTAGGTATACTCTATAAATGATCTCTATATAAAGGACACAAGTCTATGAAGGACACCTTTAGTTTTTCTATTGGGTATCCTTTATAGACAGGTTTTACTGCAATAGACATGAAATTGTAATAATAATAACAAGATGTTGTTTGTTATGCTTACATTGAATTCAACAGTACTGTATATTGATTAAATGGTGATCTGAGAAGAACACAGGTTTGTTTTTCACTGGGAATAATTTGGATGAGAAGACCAAGTCAAGAATTCCTCCAAGGCAATAGGTAGGCGTGGTCAGTTGTTGGTGAAGTTTACAAGATTTTTGAAGGCTGTCCATCTTTGCGAAGTCCATGTTGAAATCTCCAACAACAAGAATGTTTGTACACTTATGTAACTTTGCTTGTGTTGTGCATAGCTTGAATAACTGTCGAAATAAATGTCACAGTGACCCAGTTTTGGTACACGACACACCATCTTCCCACGGGGAACCATACTACCAAGTATTAAGTTCTAGTGCTTTATAGTGTAGGAGATAGAGCCCGGACAAGGTATTTGTGTAACGTAGGTCAGAGGTCAAAATATAGGTCACTGTGACCCGGTTTTGTTACGCGACACACCGCCTTCCCATAGGGAACTATACTACCAAGTACAAAGTTATAATCCTTAATAGTGTAGGAGATAGAGCCCGGACAAACTTTTACCTTAATGTAGGTCAGAGGTCAATATATAGCAAAATAAAGGTCACAGTGACCCAGTTTTGGTACGCGACACACCGCCTTCCCACAGAGAACTATACTACCAAGTATAAAGTTCTAATCCTTAATAGTGTAGGAGATAGAACCTGGACAAATTTTTCTTTCTTTAATGTAGGTCAGAGGTCAAAATATAGGTCACAGTGACCCGGTTTTGGTACGCGACACACCACCTTCCCACGGGGAACCATACTACCAAGTATTAAGTTCTAGTGCTTTATAGTGTAGGAGATAGAGCCCGGACAAGCTTTTTCTTTAATGTAGGTCAGAGGTCAAAATATAGGTCACAGTGACCCGGTTTTTGTACGCGACACACTGCCTTCCCAAAAGGAACCATACTACCAAGTATTAAGTTCTAGTCCTTTATAGTCTAGGAGATAGAGCCCGGACAAACTTTTACTTTAATGTAGGTCAGAGGTCAAAATATAGCAAAATAAAGGTCACATTGACCCGGTTTTTGTATGCGACACACTGCCTTCCCACAGAGAACAATACTACTAAGTATTAAGTTCTAGTGCTTTATAGTGTAGGAGATAGAGCCCGGACAAGCTTTTTCTTTAATGTAGGTCAGAGGTCAAAATATAGGTCACTGTGACCCGGTTTTTATACGCGACACACCGCCTTCCCACAAGGAACCATACTACCAAGTATTAAGTTCTAGTGCTTTATAGTGTAGGAGATAGAGCCCGGACAAGCTTTTTCTTTAATGTAGGTCAGAGGTCAAAATATAGGTCACTGTGACCCGGTTTTTGTACGCGACACACCGCCTTCCCACAAGGAACAATACTACTAAGTATTAAGTTCTAGTGCTTTATAGTGTAGGAGATAGAGCCCGGACAAGCTTTTTCTTTAATGTAGGTCAGAGGTCAAAATATAGGTCACAGTGACCCGGTTTTTGTATGCGACACACCGCCTTCCCACAGGGAACCCACACACTTAGTATGAAGTTCCAGTGTCTTATAGTATGGGAGATAGAGCCCGGACAAATAGTGTGCGGAAGGACGGACGGACGGACGGACACAACGCAAACCTATAGTCCCCCCCGGATTCCGGTGGGGGACTAATAATATATAGCCCCGTCAAAATTGTCAGCAAGCTTAACACTGATTTTTTCTACAGTAAACAATACCTTTGATATGGTCAAAAGCCTTGACCACATAAGCAACAAGAGGCCCAAGAGGCCTTCACGGTCACCTGGGGAAAATGTGAAAATTATTATAAATTTAGTAGAGGTAAAAACAAAGAAGGAAATGCTGGACTTTACAGTAAGTTTGAAATTTGATATGGAACCTCGAAAATAAACAGGGGATAAGCCCCATAAAACTTATGTAACATATCTATTGTAACCTATTAAATGCTAGAAAAAACATGCTAAAACTCACAAGGACAGACATCTTCTTCATTCATCAACACTGATTCATAGATCTCTCCCTCTTTAAACAATAAAAACGTACAGAGATCTCCCTCATTCTACAATATTAATTAAGGAGATCTTTTCCCCAATTATGGATATCTCCCTCATTCATCAATACTGATTCATAGATCTCTCCCTCATTAAACAATACAAATGTAAAGAATCTCCCTCATTCAACAACACAAATTATGCAGATCTTTTCATCAATTATGGATATCTCCCTCATTCATCAATACTGAATCATAGATCTCCCTCATTCAACAACACAAATGTGCAGACATCTCCCTCATTCATCAATACTGATTTGCAGATCTCCCTCATTAAACATTACCAACAATGTACAGAGATCTCCCTCATTCCGAAATACGAAGTAAGAGATTTTCCATCATTCCACAATACCAAAAAGGAAGATCTCTCTCATTCAACAATACCAATAATGGAGATCTCCCCCCAGTCCACAATACCAATAACGAAGATCTCCCTCATTTCACAATACCAATAATGGAGATCTCCTTCATTCCACAATACCAATAATGGAGATCTCTCTCATTCAACAATACCAATAATGGAGATCTCTCTCATTCAACAATACCAATAATGGAGATCTCCTTCATTCCACAATACCAATAATGGAGATCTCTCTCATTCAACATTACCAATAATGGAGATCTCCCCCCAGTCCACAATACCAATAATGGAGATCTCCCTCATTTCACAATACCAATAATGGAGATCTCCTTCATTCCACAATACCAATAACGAAGATCTCCCTCATTCCACAATACCAATAATGGAGATCTCCTTCATTCCACAATACCAATAATGGAGATCTCTCTCATTCAACAATACCAATAATGGAGATCTCCCCCCAGTCCACAATACCAATAATGGAGACCTCCCTCATTCCACAATACCAATAATGGGGATCTCTCTCATTCAACAATACCAATAATGGAGATCTCCCCCCAGTCCACAATACCAATAATGGAGACCTCCCTCATTCCACAATACCAATAATGGAGATCTCTCTCATTTCACAATACCAATAATGGAGATCTCCCCCCAGTCCACAATACCAATGATAGAGATCTCTCTCATTCCACAATACCAATAATGGAGATCTCCCTCATTCCACAATACCAATAATGAAGATCTCTTTCATTTCACAATACCAATAATGGAGAGATCTTTCATTCCACAATACCAATAATGGAGATCTCTCTCATTTCACAATACCAATAATGGAGATTTTCCTCATTTCACAATACCAGAAATGGAGTCCGAGATCTCCCTCATTCCACAATACCAATAATGGAGATCTCCCTCAATCTGAGGATGATGATGGTGAACTGAAATTTTTTATATTGTGGTTAGTTATTCAATACAACTCTGTTTTATAGCGGAAAAAAATTCTCATCATAAATGTTGTTAGGTCACTATGCTACATGTACAAGGGCCTTGGTGGCCAAGTGGTTCAAGTGTCCCAACATTCTATCACTATAGCCCTCCACCTTTGGACGGCCGTGGCTGAGTGGTTCAAGTGTCCCAACATTCTATCACTAGCCCTGAGTTGCCAGTTCAAAACCCACGTGGGGCAGTTGCCAGGTACTGACTATAGGTCGGTGGTTTTTCTCTGGGTACTCCGGCTTTCCTCATCCTCCAAAACCTGGCACATCCTCAAATGATTCTAGCTGTTAACAGGACATAAAACAAAATACACCAAACCAAATTGCTGTGCTACAAGCCTTTTGTTAATGCTCATTTGTAAAGTGTACTAGTCAACCGTTTCTGAATAATTAACATGATTAATGAATACATTTACAAAGTTCTATAATTGTCTCGCTGTAAAGGTATTTAAATCTGTCAGGCTACAACGTGTACAACTGCACACAAACATTGGGTATTCCTTTCATAGAACTTTAGCATGTTATGTTATGTTTACAAATATAAAAACAAGTGCATGGCCTCCTTTCAGTTAATTTAATAGGCATGAAATTTTTTGAACAGAATTAGAAGCCATGTGCCAAGTGAACCATCATGTTGGATAATTGATGCCAACATCAGCGTGAGGTAATCAGGTACTATAATATATATAACCACACAAAAGATTTCTCTTTCTTTGCCTTTTAAAGCACATTATAATTAAATGTCAGACTTGTTTTCAAACCATTGCATTACAAAACTGTCAGATTTAGAGTCCATGGTTCATTCTTTTGTGGCCCTAAAAGGATTGTAATTACAACTATTTATTATAAACTTGGCTATATATCTCTTAATATAAAACTGGATTTACCTATAATTAATATCAAAGGATCAATGTACAACTGCACATTTTTTATTGCAAAGTTATCTCCCCTTAAATCTTGAAGTGTAGAACAAAAGGCCCACTTGGTCTGCGTCTGTGACTAAAAAAAGCCTAACTGCCCATTACTCTTAGCATGGTGGATCTTTGTTGGAAGATCTGATAATTTTAGATGTTATTAATCTTCACTTATTTGTTTTTATTGTAGGTTTCAAAATATATGACCTTGACAAGGTCATTCAATCTAGATCTGAAACCACACTTTTCATAGCATTTTATTAAAAGGCTCCTTGGTATTCAGAAATAAAAGATTAAAGAGTTTTGAATATTTGACATCTGTGATGTTGAAAGTTGGACAAGGTATAATTAAACAAATTTGATAGCTAGCCCTTCTTGTGATCTTGAAAGTGCATGCATGTCAAAAGTTTTTTTACTTGCAAAGTTTATCAGTCTCCATCTCAGAGAGCTACCATCCAAACATCCAACACAACAATTTTCAGATTTCAGAAGAAATCATTTCATCATTTCAAGGTATCAACATATTTGAATCCCACAACTTTGAAAAAGTCAAGTCATAATCGACCATCTGTAGCTACAGGACCCACTGTAGCTACCGGCCAAGTATCATTCAGAAAATATCATTTGAATGTTTAGACATATCTGACCCCTTCAATCTTGAAAATAGGTAGCGTTGACCGAACACTCCCCCTCCCCAGCCCATGGTCCCACTGTATCAGTACTAGATAGAACAACCCCCCCTCCCCTGTGTTTTTGTATCAGTACTGGACAGAACCCCCTCCCCCAGGTGTTTTTGTATCAGTACTAGACAGAACAACCCCCCTCCCCAGGTGTTTTTGCATCAGTACTGGACAGAACAACCCCACCACCCCTTTGTTTCTGTTTTTGTACTGGACAGAACTACCCCCTCCCCAGGTGTTTTTGTATCAGTACTGAACAGAACAACCCACCCCCCTCCCCTGTGTTTTTGTATCAGTACTGGACAGAACAACCCCTTCCCCCAGGTGTTTTTGTATCAGTACTAGACAGAACAACCCCCTCCCCCAGGTGTTTTTGCATCAGTACTGGACAGAACAACCCCACCACCCCTTTGTTTCTGTATTTGTACTGGACAGAACCCCCCCCCCCCTCCACCACCACCACCACCCCAAGGTGTTTTTGTATCAGTACTGGACATAACAACCCCCCCCCCCCCACCACCCCCAGGTGTTTTTGTATCAGTACTAGACAGAACAACCCCCACCACCGCCAGGTGTTTTTGTATCAGTACTGGACAGAACAACCGCCCTCCCCAAGTGTTTTTGTATCAGTACTGAACAGAACAACCCCCTCCCCAGGTGCTTTGTATCAGTACTGGATAGAACAACCCCCCTCCTCAGGTGTTTTTTATCAGTACTGAACAGAACAACCCCCTCCCCAGGTGTTTTTGTATCAGTACTAGACAGAACAACCCCCTCCTCCTCAGGTGTTTTTTATCAGAACTGAACAGAACAACCCCCTCCCCAGCGTTTTTTGTATCAGTACTAGGCATAACAACCCTACCCCCTCCCCAGGTGTTTTTGTATCAGTACTAGACAGAACAACTCCCCCGCCCCCTCCCCAGGTGTTTCTGTATCAGTACTGGGCATAACAACCCCACCCCCTCCCCAGGTGTTTTTGTATCAGTATTAGACAGAACAACTCCCCGCCCCCTCCCCAGGTGTTTTTGTATCAGTACTGGACAGAGCAACCCCCTCTCCCAAGTGTTTTTTATAAGTACTGGACAGAACAACCCCCTCCTCAGGTGTTTTTGTATCAGAACTGGACAGAACAACCCCCTCACCCAAGTGTTTTTTATAAGTACTGGACAGAACAACCCCCTCCCCAGGTGTTTTTGTATCAGAACTAGACACAACAACTTCCCCCTCCCCCCCCCCCTTTGTGTTGTTGTATCAGTACTGGACAGAACAACCCCCACCAGCCCCTGTGTTTTTGTATCAGTACTGGACAGAACAACCCCCTCACCAAGTATTTTTGTATCAGAACTAGACACAACAACTTCCCCCTCCCCCCCCCTTTGTGTTTCTGTATCAGTACTAGACAGAACAACCCCCACCACCCCCCAGGTGTTTCTATATCAGTACTAGACAGAACAACCCCCACCACCCCCCAGGTGTTTCTGTATCAGTACTAGACAGAACAACCCCCACTACCCCCAGGTGTTTCTGTATCAGTACTAGACAGAACAACCCCCACCACCCCCCAGGTGTTTCTGTATCAGTACTAGACAGAACAACCCCCACCACCCCCCAGGTGTTTCTGTATCAGTACTAGACAGAACAACCCCCACCACCCCCCAGGTGTTTCTGTATCAGTACTAGACAGAACAACCCCCACCACCCCCCAGGTGTTTCTGTATCAGTACTAGACAGAACAACCCCCACCACCCCCCAGGTGTTTCTGTATCAGTACTAGACAGAACAACCCCCACCACCCCCCAGGTGTTTTTGTATCAGTACCAGACGCTACACTACTCACCCAGGTGTTTTTGTATCAATACTGGGTAGACCCCCTCCTCTGGTGTTTCTGTATCATAACTTGACAGAACACAGAACAACCCCCCCCCCCCCTCCCAGATGTTTCTGTATCAGTACTGGACAGAACCCCCCCCCCCCCCCCCCCCCAGGTGTTTCTGTATTAGAACTAGCCAGAACTCCATATTTGTGTTTCTGTTTTAGAACAGGCACAACCGTCACCACAACCCCTCCCCCTCCCAACCCAATGTGTTTTCTGGACAACTTTTGTCTAGCATATTCATATAATGTAATCAAACGACATATTAAGTATATTTATCAATCAGTGTTTATTTATTATTTTTTTCTTATTTATACTGCTAACATATATAATTATTTGAATTTACTTATATTAAAGAAGATTTTGTAATGGCAACATGATTACATCTATCTTGATATGAGGTAGGCATCCCCCTCAACAACTAGCTATATATACATATACATGTAGCAGGTACAGTATAAGAGAAATAAAGTTGTACAATAAACATTAGACATCATTTATTTTGTAGTTCTCAGTAATATGGCAAAACATATACAAGTCTGATGAGCTTTATTTTTATGAAGATGCCAGGTCTCCATTTTAAAGTATATATATACCAATGTACATGTACATTTCAATATAATATATATATATACATGATGTATTCTATAATAAGTTTCAATTTAAATTGTTGTGTCTGAATAAGACTCGTCCCAGATGTATAAATTTAAGCAATGTGTTATACGTCTCTGCTCCAGGGGTTAAAAGGTGGCTACTACATCCTATTAAGGGGCCTGTATTAAAGTATATAACGGCTGTCTGTACTGTGGAGATGTGTATGGCCATACTAAAATATTATAGACACGATGCCAAAAGCATCACGTGTTGTCCCATAAAATTGATATTGCTCGTTTAAATCGGCTTTTGTACATTGTACATTCCTACAAGAGGAAGAGTTCTACATATAAGCCTACATGTACATTTGTAAACACGTTTATCGTAAGCGGGTATCCCCAGGTTTATAGCCAATAAGTATTAGTAAGGAATTTGGTAGCTGGACATTGCATTTTCATAATGAGGCTGTTCCCTATTCCCTGAATTCTAAATAAAACCACTCACTATACATACACAATTTGTCAGATTTCGCATGATTCACATCGACCTTATCATTAGTATCGCTATGGCAACGGAATCCCCCATAGATTTTCTGTATAACGACGTGTAGCAAACTAACAAATTATAGCGAAATGTTACCATGACAATCGGCGGCCGGGCATTTGATTATGCGAGAGAAAATCGCAGATAACTAGGCCCAATATAATATATACCGCGAAGAATGTGGTTGTGGTGAAATGAAACGATGGGTGTGTTTTCAAACGATAAATTGTATAAGGAAATGGAGACCAATTTTCAGACGATCATCATCAGACGTCGTTTTGTGATGAGTGGCTAACCCCAGACAATGGCCAGGAGATGGATGGAGTCTTTTCTAAAATATCAGCGTACTGATCATGATCGAGCATTGAAAATATACTCATCTGGTCGACAAAAATCATTAATAACAACAAAATATACTCACATTTAGATCCATATGATTACATCCTCAACAGCTAAGCCTATTTACCACAGGAAAAACACACGTAATTGTATACAGGCATGCAGATTCCCACATACATGTAGGCTACAACACATGCACCGTTCACCGTGTCAGGGATCTAGAGCTCTACCACTGCATGGGAGAGATAACCCGGCGGCTTTCAAATGGCGTTGTGCACAAAGCCCGATCGATAAATTACATAATACAACCTGTTAATAGTATATCAGAGTTAAAGACAATCAACATCCCTCAGTCAGGATATTAATATATACTCTGTATATAACAAATAATCTTAAAGCTTCGCTGCTGCGTAGTTGTCACGGTGACACGTCAAACTCTACAGGTATGTACGTGTGTACAATGTACGATGGCCGACAAGAGCCTGGCAAAATGAAATGGAAAAACTGTAACACTTTTTTACATGGTACAGTTTTTTTTTACATCTTTTTGTACCATAGTATGGTACAAAAAGATGTGAAAGCAGAGTTGAAATGTATCTTTCTGTACCAAAATATCGGCCGAAAACAGCCATGGTACAGAAACATATGAAACGGCCAGACAAAAAGGTTACTGAGTTTGACAAATGACTCCCTGATAAAGCTGTCACCACATAGTAGTAATGAGAGTGACGACACATGTACATACATATACTAGTTTCAAGCTGTGATGTGACTTTTAGATATAATTAAAGGCCCAATATATGTAACTTAAGAAAATTTTTCGAGATTCTGAAAATTAAAAAAAAACAATCCAGTTGATACAAATGTAGCCATGCAAAAATAAGCCTCAAACGGAGTAAACCTTAGCGGTAACTAACAAGAAACACTTGACAGAAAAATCCAAAGAATTGATAATAATTCAGGTGGGGCCCACTTTAATAACAAGCCGAAGTTAGATGGACGTGGGTTTACATATACAGAGTTTCAACTGCTGCTGTACCGGTAACCGCGTAAGAATTAATCTTGAATATTGTTGATTTCAGTTAATCTTAACTAAATCTATAAATATAAAAAGTTATCAGGCTTGATTTTCGCTTCAAGTTTTGCCGAAAGTTACGTATTTTGGGCCTTTAACATGTAAATATGTCATCTTGAAGCTTTGAGTTGGATCACGAAGCAGAATGGCATATTATAATGAAGAGACCGGGGACCTGTCTTTTATTACATATCACATCAGCCTTAAAATGATTCATTTTTGACAAATCAATGGTCTTTGTATATACTTATTATTTAATTTAATATTCGAATTCTTTGGACATTTTGGAGTTATGTTTGGTGTAGGTATCATATATCTTTCTGTCTAAGTGTCCCCAAGTCTGGTGCCAGGGCCAGAAACTCGGACTAAGGCTAGACCCAAGAACGCCACATCCCATTAACGGCTCAAACCACTGCCATGATCAACTCACTGTGGCGTATACGTAAGGGGGGGGGGGGGGGGGGGGGGCGGGGGGGGGGGGGTAAACTGGCCCCCGTCTCTAGAATATTATATATATATTGGAAAAGAAAATAGTCTAATAATTTTGATCACTTGGACGTCTGATTCCTTAACTTAAAAATGTCCATAGGAATTAGCATTACAGAAGTTAAGGAGAAAATCCTTAGTTAAAGAACTTTCCTTAAATTCTGTAATGCTTTCCTATGGAGAATTTTAAGTTAAGGAATTTCCTTAAGTAAGGAACGTTGATGAAACCGGGGCCAGTTAATCTTAACTAAATCTAGAAGTATAATAAGTTATAAGCTTGATTTTCGCTTCAAGTTTTGCCGAAATTTACGTGTATTGGGCCTTTAATATGTAATCTAGGAAAGCATGATAGTGAAAAACTGTAGAGAAATCAACTTCTGATATGGAATACTACTGCACTCTCCACTTAATTACTTTTGTAATTTGAATTCTTATAGATTAACCTCTTGTAAATGTCATAGGTTATGTTATTGTTTGAAATGAGCCTATGAGTCTTATGCCTCTCACAAAAATAAATAACTGAATACTGGGTGTAATAGTTGATCCAATAAGGAACGCTCCATATTGATTTATATTCTTCACATCTGTAACTATCTCTCTACCGAATTAAATTATGGTACATTAAGTAGTTGAATGCTGCAAAATTAATTTAAATCTCAAGATAACAGCTTTTCCAGTTGATGAGCAAACGGACAGTCAATTGCCAATTTTGTTTTTAGAAACTCTTCTCATTAATATAACTTTGATTTGGTGATAGATTCATCCATGGTCAGTAGATATAACAACGTAATAGGCCCCTCCAACAACAACCACATGTGAACCTCGGGTAATAAATCTGTCCCCGGTCATCACTTCCCAGCCAGAACTTAACAACCGAATCAATGATCTCGGTGATGTAATATAGGCGTGACCTTTCTGCACTCACCACTAAACCGGGGGGTGCTTTTCCAGATTTGACCAGACCCTAAGTTTGAAACAAGGGGGAGATAAGCTAGTAGTAAAATGAAGAAGAGAAATTCTCCATAGAAACTTAGGGGCTGGTAGCCAATAACACGCGGTAATAATTGATATTTTAACATTTCCAATTTCCATTATATATGTTACAGAGGTCAATATTATTTTAATGCCTCGGCTAGGAGTCGAACCCTGAACCTCTGGCTACTAGTCTAAAACTCAACCGATCGAGCTAAAGAGAAGATCTCGCTAGCCTAACGATATATTGCAGCTAGTTTTTACCAGGGTTACATACTCCCCCTCCTGGAAAGAATTCGTCCCCAGTTTTTCTGGTGTATGTCATTCCCGGGTCCCTACGTGGACGCCATATGTAACAGAGGTCATTATTATTTCAATGTCTTCGCTAGGAGACGAACCCGGATTAAAAGTTGAAAGAAAAGAAATAATAACAAAATATACAAATCAAAAGTTGAAACTTTCTTCAGAAAGATTCAAAACATTGCTTCGCTTCGATCGCCGCCATTTTTGTTCGTTTACCAACCACCATTTACAAGGAGCATTTTGATTGGCTGTTCATTTCCAAGATATGGAAATAATAAAGGTCATCTGCACATGACCTTCTATCGGTCGCTGTCAGATCCTACACACGATATATATAGTAAAAGTGAGGATCTGTATTTTAATCAGATTGCATCCGAGTCATCTACTGAGAGCATCAACATAATCAATTGATTATAAGTATCACAGCGGATGTATTATCTATATGTAAATTGTGGTAGTGAGAACTTAATTAAGCTTTTGACTTATTGTTTAAACGTTTTTGGAATGGTGCTTTTAAGGCAAGGCGAAGACTAATTACTGAAGTAGAAATGTACAGAAAGGAAAAGTCATCACTACCACAATTAGATGTTTTTTCTCCTGCCCACACAACTCCAACAACCCAGGTGGAGTATAAAATGGTCTAGGGTGGATGTTGCAGTATCTGTGATGTAGCATTCAAGTGTGGTGGCACTATAAAAGATGCCGTTGGAAACACGGTCCCACTACAAACAGAACACAATTCATCTCCAGCACACACGCATACATACACACACACATATGGAGATATTAGCCAGGTGGTATAGGACAAGTAGTTAGCGCCCGATAAGGCAGCTCCTGCGAACTCCTCAGAATTGTATATGATAGAACTGTTTGTGTTAATGTATTGATTGTATAAGAATTGTATATCTATGTACTGTAAAGCGCTTTAGATTGGCTTATGTTAGCTAGATAGGGCGCTATATCAAATATTGTATATTATTATTATATTACTGTCAAGATTCTGACAGTAGTAATCTGATTGGCTAATTCAAAAAGTCATCGGGACAAGACCCCAGATTGCATTAATAAAGTTAACTTGGTTTCTTAAATCATACGTCATTTTCCCTCTAACCAAAAGATCCCTGTGGTCCATATGATAAAAACACATTCGTCCGGACTGTCATACAATAAAACTTACATATCCGGACTTATATACTGTAAAAGCCAATATTTTCGCGCCCGGAATTGTTCTCTTAGTCAGCCTCCAAACTGTTCGCGGTGTTGACATTTTTAGCGCTGTCAGTCATGCTGTATTTCACTGTGTAACTATTATACACTTCAGAGTTTAAGTGGTGTTAACATGTTCGCGTGTGGATATATTCGCGGAGATTTGTTGCCAGCGAAAAAAGCGAAAATTTCCACACCGCGAACAATTCCACTTTTACAGCAATACAACACACACATTCGGATACCATTCTCCTATCTGGTGTGTTTTACAATGTAGCACGCTCATCCAGACTTTTATACAACCATACAATTCAAGCTAGTGATGTAACCAACCGGAAAAAAGTTGTACGCTCTCGTGATAACAACAATCTAAATCGAAGCCAAACCCGTGTTATATCTTTGTTTCCAATATAAAAACAAACGCCACTGTGTACACTGTGTACATGTTTATTAGCCGAACTACTGGCGGGAACTGTCCACACTAAAACAATGCATATAACTACAATACATGATTATATTTACAATGTACATGATACAGGGCCTAACAATTAATTTCCTATGTATCAGGTACCGGGCAGTCAGACTGGGTGAGTCTGGGAGTAAAGATAGTGAGGCTGACTACGTCAATGTAATTAGTGTTAGTGTGATAACACTATGTCATTACAGCCCGGTCTTGATATACGTGTTTATGTTGTAACTTATATCTTTAAAGCCCAGTATATGTAACATTCGGCAAAACTTGAAGCAAAAATCAAGCCTAATAACTATTAACTGATATCAGCAATATTCAAAATGAATTCTTACGCGGTTACCGGTACCGCAGCAGTTGAAACTCGGTATTTGTAAACACGCGTCCATTTTTAATTGTTTTCTAATTTCGGCTTGTTGTTGAAGTGGGCTTTACATGATTTTTTTTTCCAATTCTTTGGATTTTTCTGTCAAGAGTTTCTTGTTAGTTACCGCTCAGGTTTACTTCGTTTTAGGCTTATTTTTGCATGGTTATTACCTGGAGTTTTTACAGAAATTTCATGAAAGTTACGTGACAATGAATTCGCTGTTGTGCCGTATCACACTAACACATATTTGACAGTTTCAGCACAGAGATCGACACCCCACCCTCGATATCCAAGGTTTACCATCACCTTCGTCGATTCCAGGAATGTAGAGAACAAAGATGATCGGAACCCCTGGATATCGAGGAAGTCTGCACCATAGAGGTTTGGTATCAATTCCACTATGTGTGTAAAGGATTCTATACAGAAAATCAATCAGCAACGTCTTAATTCATTCTTAACTTGTTTCAGGGCTCGCTATTGTGATCAATGTTATTTTAGAATGCTAATAAATCGTTACAACGAGTGTTGGCATAACCAATTGTTCTTGCATTGAGCGATTTGTGAATAAAGTATTTATAATAGCCATATTGGTCTTGCAGAGAAATATCCTGTATCCTTGCATGAAGGGGCACGCTTGTAAATATGCTTATTAGTATGTCATGTTGTTATGTTGTTATGCTTACTTGGATGTGACCAAAATGTACATGGCGGGTGTCGTTGATGAAGCAGAAGACGCTTACTCTTCCGGAACACCTGGTCTTATTCTCTTTACTTTTACAAGGGTCTCCATGCAAATGTTTCCTTTGTTCATTTTTTGCCCCTGGTTTAATCGATTTTGATTTTGGATTATGGTTTTGTTGACACTTGGGTATTCTCTGATTTTTGTTTATAAATACATTAGTTCTTACTTTAAGGATGACGTGACATTTACTTGGATTTTATCTTCATGAAGATTTACATGGCGGGTGTCGTCGATGAAGCAGAAGACACCAGAGCACCTAGGTGGCCTTATTCCCTTTTTCAAGGATCTCCATTCTCCATGTTCATATTTTGTCCCTAGGTTAATCGATTTTGAGTTCAGATCATGGTTTTGTAGGTGCTTCGGTATTCCCTGATTTTTTCATATTTGTCCCTTGTGTAATCGATTTTGAGTTCAGATTATGTTTTGGCGACTCTTCGGTATTTTTATAAACAATTCTCATGTAGAATAAGGTTGGTCAACATCTGTTAAACACACCATATTGTGTTCATATACCTATCGGTGACATTTAAGCCAGGCCTTTAAATCGGCCAGTTTTGTGGTGACAGGCAAACTTGAATAGATTTGCACATTAACACGTAAACCTTGCTAAGTCGAGATGTTACTTTTATATTGAAAGCTGAAGATAACAATATAATGTTTTCATCAAACTATCTAACTTAAGGATGAAAGTATCCGTCTGTCAAAGTGTCCTTCGGCTGAGTGCATTTTTGAGGGGTTAAAATCTTTTGTGTCGGGTTACCTTGAGCAAAACAGAGGGTATGCTTCCTCCATTGTAGTGTTGTGGCGGGGCCAAATACGGAGCATATAGGGGCGTTTAAAATGAATGGGGTATTTAGATTAGTTTTGTGTTTATCGTACTTGGGTAAGGGAAATTCAATTCGGTATAGTTTTTCTTAGGGCAGAGAATGGGGGGGAGTGAATTTCCCCAGGATGTAGATTAAATGATAAGGATGAAATTAAATCTATTTTTGATGTTATGGGGTTATAACACGAAAAACCGGAGTGCACTCTCATCATAGCGGTTTATTTAGAGAACACACCGTTTTTTTGTGTTTTACCTGCATAACGCAGCCGACATATATGCATCTGGCTTATTATCAACACAATTATTATAATATCAAATGTTCATTCCGTTTGGACGTTTTTGAGGTTGCGTATAAGTTTGCTTACTTGTTGTGGTTGACAATGATGACTCGGTTCTCATTTTGAGCACTGATACATGGCGGGTGTCGTCGATGAAGCAGATGACCAATATCCTATCTTGTTTTTACTGATATATCAAGCATGTTCCTAACGTCCGTATACTAGTATGCCATTTTCTACATGTTGTAACTGAGAATAATGCATCAGTTTTGTGGACGTGATATTCACTTTTTAGATGTTAAATATATTTACATGAAAGGCATGAGACACTCTTCCGGAACACCTGGTCTTTGGCTTGAACAGCCGTGTAATGCTTTCTTTTGTTTATATTCTGCCCAATGTTTAATCGATTTTTAATTCGGATTATTGTTCTGCTGACAATTAGATATTCTCTGTTTTTAACCTACATGTAGGGTTGTCAGGTACATGTACCTAGAATGTATTTATCATTAAAATGTATATTTGATAATGCCATGAAAGATCACTACATACTTAACTTCTCAACATATGTATCATTTTGAAGAGTGAAGGATGAAAATATATATAGTATCAATGGTTGAATATTTTAGTCTGCTTTTCGTGTATATGTATCTGGTTTTCATGTATCAAGCTAATATCAGATATAGATACTTATGTATATTGTTATAAAAGTTCTATACTTTTTCATTTAATATACTCAATAAGATGGACGTTTTTGAGTATGCTCATTAGTGTGCTTACTTGTTATGACTGACAATGATGACACGGTTCTCATTTTGAGGACTTGATGTTTACTTGGATGTGACAAAGATTTACATGGCGGGTGTCGTCGATGAAGCAGAAGACACTTATATTACTCTGCCGGAACACCTAGTATTATTATCTTGTACTTTTGCGAGGGTCTCCATGTAAATATTTTCTTTGCTCATATTTTGCTTCTTGTTGAATCGATTTTGAGTTCGGATTACGATTTTATTAACGCTTCGGTATTCTCTAATTCTCTTCTCTAAAGGCTCCTGATATATTGAATTGTTGAACTCGTTTGCTAAATTCCATATTACATATTTTTCTGAAAGCGTATAGTTAGTGATACACGGGAATACACATCGAAAATTAGGAATTTAAGTCTTAAAATATCGATTTCTTTTATGTATTTTACAAGGCTAGACAAACAAATTACATTGTCAAGCACACTAGCATTTTAACATGAAAGCTTACTAGTGTTTTATATTACAACCAGCTCGTACGTTACAAATAAACAGGTGCAATGTAGTTCAACTCACAGAAATCTATAAGCCTTCATAATTTGATTTGTATTGTGAAAATGTTAACTTATCAAAAGTAATGATATTCTATCTTGTCATTCAAAATTTCAGCAGTAAAATTATCGTTATATTCTAATTCACGTTCACCTATAAACGCATTTGCATTTGAAGTTAGTGCAAGTAAATCGCCTTTACTAGACCTATTTATTCATGGCCAACCATACCATGACGACCAAGTACGTCACAAATATTCGCCACGGGCAATCTACGTGTTTCTGTTGCGTGCAACTCAGCCCTCCGTGACAGCGATGTATATCAACAATCTATGTACAATGTGTACTACGGAAGCGTATTAGGGCCACAATAACATTCACATTATTTTTGTTTTCTACACTTTAAACTGTAAATTTTATACTTTAATGTGTAAATTATACACTTTAATGTGTAAATTTTACACTTTAATCTGTAAAATTTACTCTTTAATGTGTAAATTATACACTATAATGTGTAAATTTTACACTTTAATCTGTAAATTTTACACTTTAATCTGTAAATTTTACACTTTAAACTGTAAATTATACACTTTAATCTGTAAATTATACACTTTAATGTGTAAATTTTACACTTTAATGTGTAAATTATACACTTTAATCTGTAAATTATACACTTTAAACTGTAAATTTTACACTTTAATGTGTAAATTATACACTTTTATCTGTAAAATCTACGGAAATTTTAAACATTAATCTGTAAGTTATACATTTTAAACATCTTAGCTTTGAATGACAAGACAGTGATTTCCTATCCATAACGGCAATGGACAGGTATTATTTAATAGGAGAGTATTTCAAACTTGGACTTAAGTACAACGAAATAATCAAATGTATGGAAGAACTGCATGGATATAATATTGGACTTCGTACACTCAAAAGAATTACGAAGAATTTGGGACTTTATCGCCGGAAACATAAAAGTGATATTCTACAGGTAGCATTATTTATACTGAAACAATGTGAAACGCACGGTCAAATGCACGGATACCGTTGGTTGCACTTAAAATGCCTTGAAAGGGGGTTAGTTGCTGACCAAGAGACCATCCGCGGTTTGCTTCATATCATAGACCCGGAAGGTATTGAATACAGAAAAAAGAGAAGACTCAGAAGACGCGTATACTCTATAAAAGGCCCTAACTCAATCGGGCATATCGACGGATATGATAAACTTTCAAGATATGGAATTAAAATTCACGGCTGCATAGACGGATTCTCGCGCCAAATTATTTGGTTGAGAGCAGGAGTGTCTAACAAAAATCCTCATGTTATTGCTCATTACTATATAGCAAGCATCAGAAAATACGGACTGTGTCCAAGACGTGTAAGAGCTGACATGGGCACTGAAAACGTTCACGTTGAAACTATTCAAAAGTTCCTCCGGCAAAACCACGAAGATGAGCATGCCAACGAAAGAAGTTTTTTGTACGGGAAAAGTATAAACAACCAAAGAATTGAGAGCTTGTGGGGAATGATTCGCCGTCAGGGGATTCAGTTCTGGATGAATTTTTTCCAAGAGCTTACCGATAATGGTTACCATGATGGAGGATATTTGGATCAAGAAATATGTCGCTTTTGTTTTTTGGGAATGCTACAGGTAATATTTCGATTCGCTTCATTTGAATAACCATAAAAATATTCCGAAACATTGGTTGAGTATGAGGATAAAAGATTTATTTTCTAATTTAATCGTAAGCAGAAGTATTCTTGTGGAGAGTATTAGTACGAACTTAACCCTTGTATGGTTTATTATTATTATCTTGTCGTATGGTTGTAAGAATGGTCATATTGGAAGATATGTTTATACATGTTAATAGGCACTAAAGCACCCATGACAACACGATAACATATTTGTGTAATTGCTATGGAATTCGTTATTATAGTCTACCATTATTCTATACTATTACGTTTGTAATTATCAATGAACATATGTGAATAGATGTTAAAGATACGATAATTAATTAGTAGGGTTTGCAGCGTTAATCGATTAACCGGTTAATCGTTCATAACGTTACTAACCGAATACTAAATTTCATAACCGGTTAATCGTAAAAGATATTATATCAATTGAATTATCTCCCTTGTATTCCATAGTATGTTAAGTACACATTATTACATAATTCGTCTAGAAAGTGATTTTGAAACATCTCATTACAAGAGATAAAAACTACACAATTTTATATCCTTGCACGTTTCTAACCAGGATCTTGCAGGAAATACAAGTGCGTTGACCAATTTTCAAGCCTGTATAGCAACGATGCATTCATGCAATGAAACTACACGTGCATTGGATTGTTAGTGGCTAACTCTCGATATGTATTGTTTTGGTCCCTGAAAAAAATTATTTCCTTGTACTGATCATACTGTGAATTTACTAAATAATTAACCCCTGTATCAAACTTTAAAATATTTCTCGTGATGAATTAGATCAATTAATTTATTGCAAAATGTAAAATTTCTATCTCAAGAAACATTGTTAATCATTCCTTATTCTAAGGTATAGAGAGATAATTTGACAATTAATCACCGCAAGCGTGTAGCGATTAATTTGTGTACCCGGAGCAGACTCGTGCCACATAACAACACAAAAACGTCAAAATAGCCATCTAAACGACAATATTAATTGTCTCAACAGTAAAAATCACTAAAACGATTATATCTCATCATTTTATATGTCAAAAAAAAATAACTGGAATGATTCAAATATTGTGGAATGTATATTTTTCTGTATACGGCTCGTGCACGGTTTGGGCTACAACATACCTCTCCTCAACGTGTGCAAGCTATTTTTAGCACATATTCTTGATAATAAAAACTATAAAATCTTTATATTATGTTTCAATTTTAGCGATACCGACTACGCCAATATTCATTAGATATGGAATATTTTCAGTTTTATCTAAATTCTATTCCACGTTTTGACTAAATTGTCCCTTTAGCAATTAACCGGTTACCGTTCATAACGATGTTCCCGGTAATCGGTTAGTATTTTTGATCCGATTTGCCAACCTTATTAATTAGTGTCAAAGTGTATCTTTATTTTGTATTGCATATTGTTTCTGTTTCTCTTCGCTTTTGGAGGAAATTAAGAAAGAAATAAGAATAATAATCTCGGCATTTGATCTTGTCAGGAAATACAAGTGCGTTGACGTCTTTACCAAATGTCAAGCCTGTATAGCAACGATGCATGTCCATACACGCGCCGATCAATACAATGTATCTTTTGAAAGTGACCATCACAGTCGACGAAATGACCCCAAATGTCCACTATATTTAAGTTTCATTGCAATCACTTACAAGATATTTGCCGGTGAACCGTTGGGATACATTCATATGGTAAAAATCTATTATTTTCACGCAGAACTGTGAAAATATAGGATTGTGAAGTGAACGTTATTTTTTTCTATTTTGAATCAAAAGAGCAGGTCTTTTTATTTGCCCATTTGAAATTTGCTTGTGATTTGTACCGAAATGAAAAGGAAAAAAAAGGATGCTCTTTTGCTGTATTTCTATATTATTCCCTAGTATTATTTTACCAAATACTCGACTGTATATTTTTTGCAGAGATGTCAGGTAACAGGAAAGGCTGAAAATGCGTTATCTATTTCTTCTAAATCGGGCTCGTATCTTGACGCCAGATAGCGCCAGAATGAGGCTTTTCAGTCACTGTTTTTATTTATTTTTGGTGTTAAAAGTGCAGTAAAAAGAAGCAAGAAATATACGAGTACCATTCAACACCCAATATTAACTCTTGAGGAGAAATATCATTTTAAAGAGCTGATGCATTGATTTCCATCGTTAATCTGTTAAGCCTAATCTGTATAACCTCTAATCTGAAGGGTTCTGATGTTTTGACATCAGTCTTTGACCGTCTTTATGATATTTTGAACCATTCGGATTATATTACCCGATAGACGGATGGTCAAACAGACAAACAAAGACAAAGAATATAACACTATCCGATTTCACTGGCAAGAGTACAGGAAAATCATTTAGCTGTGTGTAACGCAGTAGGGTTTTCTTTCACATGATTTTATGATATTATGCATCGAATACAATCTATAGAAATATCAGTATCAATGGAATTATGTTAAATGTCTTTCTACACAGGACACTCTAAACGACATAAGCTCCATTTGGAACCGTCACAGAATTCGAAGATACAGACAGGGAATAAGCAGATGTGGGTGACCATTTCTTCTCCACCATATGCCTAGCGCATATGATACTGTTGATTACGGCTGTGACTTTAACGAAATGGAAGTTAACATTTGTGAAAGAGAATTGGAGGCCATGCCTCATTCGCCATGCTCCAAATTAATTGAAGATCTGTGCGATTGTATTATGGAAGAAAACAACATTGTAATTCCAAATGATCCAGAAAGCATGCGCAATTTGTATATATTTCTCAGAGAGGATATTAAAAACAACTTGTGACTAAAGTTATTATGTCAAGCTTGTTTACGTAATGCATGTTACATAATCTCACTACAATGAATGGACTGTTTACTATAATATTTGCGTTGTGGGAATTTTCGCTTATTTCGCTATCAGTAAATATCGGTGAATATTTTCACACTCGAAGATATTAACACATATAAATACTAAATACAAAACATATAGCAACATATCTTCAACATAATTGAAAATATCTGCATAACGAACGCTTCGGAAGTTGTTAAGGGAAAAATACACCCGCGAAATAATCCACCTTTACAGTAATTTAAAATTGTTATATAGTGCATATATTTTGACGTTGTATATACAGTCTTCGAAAAAGGACAGTGCGCTGGGAACGTGCCTTCAAAAATTAATATTGTCAAAATTTATTGGAACCTACAAAGGCATATCTTTAAAACACGACTTGGGAATGGATATTCCTTCAGTGAACTTCACAAGAACTGTGTTGTGGAACAAATGAGTGTTTATCTACGATTTATGAAAAATTATGATATCAAAATCAAAATAATCATATATAACTTTGCAGACAAATGCTACTACAGTGTAAATAGAACATACTTTTATGACTTGTTTTGTGTACTGTAATTTTATTACGTTTTTGGAAAGTAGCGGATGGGTCTTTCCATCACCGACAGCGTGTCCACTGCTTGTCACAGAAATGGATGAAATTAGCACTCATTGTGAAGAAATATATATAATAAAAGGTAACGAATGATGAATAAATTATTATCAATAAAAATATTAACACAATAAGTAAAATTGCTGAGAGCTTTGCTGATAGTGTCATATACAAGATATAGAGGAGGAATTATTTCGGGACAGAAATAATTATGTTTTCACTGTAAGATTGAAAAAAAGATGCTGAAAGTTTTGAAGGTTTATAATATCATACCTTTTGTAACTTTTGGTATTGTATCAAAAGGCTACTCCTCCTTAAATCCTTACTGGATCACCACCAAATTTGGTGTGAAGCATCATTTGGAGAGGGAGATTAAATTTTATAAATGAGGCTGATCCAACCCCTGGAATCAGAGGGGCGGGGCCCCAAAAGGGTAAGTACATAAATATTTGTTTTAAAACCCTATTCCTCCTTAATGCATGAATGGATTATAACCAAAGTTGATGTGAATTTTTATGTAAATGTGTCTGAATTACCTTTGGTCTGAATCATAACATCATAACTAGCTCTGAACACACAATGTATGGTAACGATGCTGGTTTGACCACTTTGGATTAAGGATGTACACCTCTGAGGAGTCAAAATTTTCCTGTATTAAACTTTTTTTCTCAAACTGATTTTTTGGGAAAAGGAGATGATGCCATTGCCAATTTTGAAAGAAAATCATATGTCCGTGTGCTCGTTTTTGTGCTATTGTCGATCAAAGATACCAATTTGACAAAATATGTGATTTTACGTGAATTTTGCCGTTTAAACCACATACATGACAATTCAAAGCAATATCTCCCAAGTGTGTTATCGGATATGTATGAATCTTTGCCTGATTGACAAATTAGGTATATTCGTTTTAAATTGATTTAGTCTATGATTTTTACTCTGAATAACACTTTATGTTACCCCTACCCCCTATTTTTGAATCAGAAATTGCTCACATTTTCCCCATTTTTACAAGATTTAACGCGTAATAAAAAAAAGTTGTAATATTTAACTTTTTTAATATTTTGCAAATAAAAAGAAAAAAGCCTGTGCTTTCTAAATCAATCATAAAAACTGGGGGTCCGTGTGCTTACTTTTTTGTCCCGTAATAATATTTGTTATTTTTCTATAATTTTGAGTAAAATTTCAAAATGCCCATTTCACATTAAAATGTGAAAATAAAATGCCAAAGGTGAGTAATTTCCCCCCTTTTTAACTTTTCATGTTCATCGCAAAGAACATCACTACGATCTACAGCAAAAATTAGTAAGATACAGCTAAAAATACCAAAGCACTGATGACTTAACTAAGGACTGTCCGATGAAAAATGGTGTAATTTTGACGTTCTAAAAAGTGCTCGAAATGCAGTTTTTCAAAATGCTGCCAAATGGGTCAATTTCTTTAAATTCGTATATAAAAAAATCCACGAACATTAGAAGCCTAATTTTTGGACACGTTTTGCAGAAAAAAGTGTGCTATAACCACCCACAAATATTTCTTATATATCACGAAAGCTCTTTATGACGGATCGAAACGAGACTTAAACGAGACTGAAACCACAGAAGAGTACATCCTTAAGGAGTTTGTCCCTGCTATGAGTGTTTGTCAGATGACCGATTAGGCTCATGAGCCTCTTGTATAATAGCTTACTATTGTTTTCAATCGATCATATTGTCGATTTGTCGGAAATGTAGCATTTTAAAATTTGAATATGATATTTCCTCTTTCTTTGGGAAACAATATCCTTACAATTGAAGTTTCAAAGTGTTCATTAATAACATAATTTTATATAACATGCTATCTTAATAACCTTCTGTCAATTCCCAAACAAGCAAAACGCCACCTATATGGATTTTTTCAGATCGTGACATCCTGGCAGACTTTGATAAATTGGCAAATAACCATTCAAACACGATATTGTTTTCAGTGATTTCCTTTATTGATATTTCAATTAGTACAAATTGCATGCATATCCATCTTCAATTTTGTGGGTTTTTTAAATTTCAAATGCACGTTATTGTGTACTAGCTGGAGCTTATCAGCAAGTCCTTCAGTTATTCAACCATATCGTAATTACAATGCAGTGAAAACAGTAAAATGTAAGGACTGTTAAGATATCCGGTGTTAAACGCATAGATAAAATATGAACAAAAAAAGAACAAAGATAAAAAAAATCGTTTTAATAAACAGGTGATGAATAATCTAGGATGACATCATTTTGATGCGATGGAAATCAAAATACAATATTACAAACAAAACTGTGCTTTTCTCGAACAGTATTTAAAAAAATAGTTTCTAGCAATATCACTGTATGGAATATGTTGTGAAAAGGCAAAAGCTGTGTAAATTTCCTATTTTCAACTGAAAAGACATGTACTTTGTCATGCAAAATTTTCCAAGTTATAAATGTTCCGCACTTCTTGGATTATTTTATGTTTTATCTGTAAATCAAGCGTAACCAACAATTTTTGGTTCAGTTTTTTGTTAAAATCAAAATTTATGCGAAATCCATGACCCAAATGTTAGAATTGAGCACAGCATTCATTTCGCTCTTGAAAACTGGGTAACTCTCATACATCCTTGGTAGGTCAAGAACTCTTCCACAAGTGTGAGCTACCGGTCTTCTCGCAATACCTTCCAAGTCGACTATTTTAACTTGAATTTTGAAAAACTTTCCTTCCGAATCACACAACATGAGATCACTAGCTGTTAAATATCGAAGCATATTGCGCAACAGCTTAGTGTCAGTGTCTATCTCCCGAATATATCGTTTCAAATACTTGAATGAATCACATTCTGATTCGTCGCATTCGAGAGATGAAATCAATTTCCTTGGGGATGGTGTAATCTTCTGAAATTCATCTGCAACATCCATGACCAGCTCGTATGTTATCAACACTTCAAACAAACATTCCCTGATGAATGATGGTTCTTGAACCATTTCCAAATGTGCAATTTGGTCAACAACAGCTCCAATGTTGTCTTGTGTGACCCTAACTTTGCATTCATGGTTGGAAAGGATCTCTACAAGATCATCCATTTCGACATTTTCCATATTTTCTAATGCGCTCGAAAGAATCCTACTTTCGCTCTGTGGGACAAATTGCAGAAATTCTTCCCTCAGCTTACCACTACCCATTCCAAATAAGGAAGACGATAAGAAGTTAGGAGCCAGTCGAATTGGTAGTATCTTTTGCAGAGTCCATCCCAAGGCTATGATCCTTCCGACAGCTTTCCAATCTGCTGCTTCCATATCATGGCGAAGACATGGAACTTTCAGGCTGGTGCCAGTAGTACACTGCTCATAAAAGTCGTCCCAGAACTCGGTCAGTAAATCCCTCATTACGCCCCCACTGTCATACGCTTGCTCTCTTTCTCCGTTTGGAAGAATGATATTGGCGGTTATAATGTCTTTTGCGAAGTCGACGTCAGGAGCCTCCTTGAAAACTTTGATAAGTTCCCTTAACACTTGTCCCCTGTGGACAATAATGGCAAACTCCTTAGGTTCCACAACAGGGCTTACAATCGGCGCAGTTTGAGTAAATGCAATTTCCTCTGAGCTGTCTTCCCAAATTGGATAGAAAATGGGAGGGTCAATTAAGGGGGAACTGTCAAAGATTGACAGAGTCTCATCTCCTCCACCGATTCCTGCGCTTGCCTCTGCAGCGTTTTGCGTCTCTTTACTTTTGTCTGCTTCTGTGCTAATGATATCTGCGTTTTGCATCTCTTTACTTTTGTCTGCTTGTGTGCTAATGATATCTGCGTTTTGGCCAGGTTCTTCATCTTTCTTATAGGTATCGTCGTCATTACTGCCATCCAAAAGTTCCTTCTTCGCAGTAGTGCGCAAATAGAAATGAACGTCCATATCATTCAGATTGCCGTGCTGGCTTGTTCCATCAGGAAAAAACAGGTCGATGCATTCTTGAATGATTGCATGCTTATTGAAGCTTTTGTTCAGCATTAGTGTTCTTTTTCCTCCTCCTGACTTCGCTCGAACGTGAACATAAACTTTCTTTTTTTCGTCGTAATGGTACCATCCAAGGTGGACTTTATGCATTGCTTTCTTTGCATTTAATTTCCGTACCTTCCTTGAAGATGATTGCGGTTCCTCTTCATCATCTGCAGACGAAGACTCGGCCCTCTTGCTGCGGAGTCTGTCCCTTAACCTATCCATAAGACTTTCTTTTTTAGCCTTTGGCTTTTTG